>QWWL01000017.1:0-600000 GCA_003689335.1 Venturia asperata
AGGAAGGAAGGAAGGAAGGAAGGAAGGAAGGAAGGAAGGAAGGAAGGAAGGAAGGAAGAAAGGGAAAACACTCACTCTTTGAAAAATTCAACGTAACAAGCGCCTCCCCAGCAAACTCCTTATAACAATCCACGGCAAAACTGATCGCCACCGTCGACCCAAGACTGCACCCGAAACTAATCAGTCCGAAAAACACAGTGGGAACCATGTACATGTCCCTAACCTCGATGCTCCACCCAAACCCCATCAGACCAGCCACACTACAAAGCGCCACCGGCACCATCATGACGAGGCGAAACTCCGGTTCGTAGACACCGCCATTGCGTTTGGCCATGTGTTTGACAACGTAGTCGGATGCCTTGCCTGCGACGGCGGTGCCGAGGACGCCGCCGATGAAGGCGGAGAGGTAGACGAGGCCGGTGGAGAAGGCGGTGAAGTTGTAGGTGGAGCGGTTGCGGTAGAGGGCTGATATTGATTCGGAGAGGACGATTAGCCAGCCGACGCTGCAGGCGTAGGTTAGGGCGGCCCAGGCTATGGAAGGGTAGGCGAAGAGGACGAAGGGACGGAGGAGGATGAGGTGGTAGGGGGTTTTGCTTAGGCGGCCGGGGAAGATGGCTAGGGATTTGGCAAAGGATTTTGGGGGTTGATGGCGCCAGTATTCTGTGTAGGTTTTGGTTGAACCGGCGGGCGGAGATGGTGAGGGGACCTTGTCGTGGTGCTTGGTCCTTGATCTGGGGGCTGCGATGTCGTCTGCGTGCTCCTCACGAACCGTTATCTGCGCATTCTCTTTTGAATCTCGAATTGCTGTTCCCCTGATGACTGTGGTATGAGGATAGCTTACACGACTGGCAACATCCTGCGTAGACTTGGGAGCCACTGATCGATCCCAGAATGTTTCTGGTAGAAAGAGTGCCAATAGTGTGAGGCAGAAAGCGGCAACGGCAGAAACAACCCTGCAAGATATGTCCATCAGTACTGCTCATATATCCGGCGACATTCAGACTTGGCATACCAGAATACTGCTCGCCAGTTTAAGGCCTGTATAATCTCAGCGCTCACCAGGGGAATCAAATTTTTGCCGCTCAGCAAAAGAAGTGTGTATATTCCAAGGCGAAATGCGCGTTCGTGCAGGAAAAATAGTTCTGAGACGGTCGAGGATGCCAAGCACTCCTGATGACTATTAATGGAGATACCACGAAAAAGGAAATACCGCACTGACTACTGGACTGATGGCGATACCCTGGGTTATTCTTGCAGCTAATAACGAATAATAGCTGGGCGACTTGGCACACCATATTGAGGCTCCAATGAAGCAGACGGCAGTGATCAGATAGACAGGCCGTTTGCCGAAGATGATCGCTGTTGGCATCAGAAATACGGAGCCAACACCAAGGCCCAACATGCAGAGACCTGTCGTCAAGGCAACCTGCGACCATTGTCAATATACGTGTCTACATCTCTTTATTGTGTAAAGCTGACCTGTGGTACTGTTACATGGTAAGTCTCGGCCACATTCCTAGACCTGCATCAGCAATCGGTTCGAACATGGTACAAGGGCCCTTACGGAAAGCCAGTAGCCAGCATTGGTGTCATGCCACCACCTAGCATGCAATAGAGACCCAAAGCCATGAGCGCGGCATTACGTCGCCATAGGGGATAGTTTAAGGGATCATTGAGAGTCTCTTCTGGCTGAGGGCAGAGCACGACACCATTCGATGTCCGTTTTTCATGACCTCGATCATTCTCTTGTTGCCTTTCAAACGTCGCGGCCTTGGTAGCGTATTGTGGGAACAGTAGTACGGTACCTAGATCATGCTGAGTAGGTGTCGATACCAAAAGTGCCTAGACCTGTTCTCACCTGGGACGTCCATCGGCTCGATGCTGTCCAAGACTCCACAACTCCACTGTCTTGTCATGGGCGGCACTTGGCGTGGACTTGAATCCATTGCGCTCAATTACGAGTTTCCCACTAACCTTCCAGTTGATAGCAGCGTCCAGTACCAGCCGGTTGTGCCTTCCAAGGAGCTTGCGTTGCTGGACTTGTGCAGGAGGGAATGGAAAGAAGAAATAATCCTGGCAATGAATTGACTGGCTTTTTCCAAACAGATGATCCAGGATGGCTTATTCTTGATACATCGGGACCCAAGTATTCAGATTGACCCTACGATTAGCGAGCCTCCGCAGAGCTCAACATTCATACATCCGTGGTCTTAGGCAATAGAAGTACAATCAAAGTTCGAGATGAGTAAGTCTGGGCATTCTCTGATAGGTGTAATAAGAAGAGAGATATCTCGCGCGGGTGGCCACTAAGGCTCGCGAGCGATTCATCAAACTCAGAACAACCCTGAAGCTCGACTGAGGCAGGCTGTCGGTAATAGGGCGGTGCCGATCGAACCTTGAATTCTCAAGCGGAGACCCTCGATCGCCACCAGGGCTGACCGGCTAGTCCATAAGATCAGCGCTGCGGCTCTGCGGTAAGGCGCGTACTTGGGTGTCGAACTAGAGGGCATCAATTCTGTGAATTTCCTCTTTGGAACAGGTCTGTCCTCTTCGGGCATACGGGAACATGCGAGCGTCTTACTTATTCCGCCAACTAAATTCCAGATTGAAGGGTGCCTGGGGACAAGGGCTGATGGACAACTTCAGCTGTTATCGTCTGTGCCACTTGCCTTTGTGTGGTGTTCCGAGCCATATCGCGCCAGCTTGCCATTATTCCCGTTGTTTGAGTCTTCGGCCCGCGGAATTGAGGCATTTACTCCGGACGGGGAAGCAGTTTCATCCGGTTCTGTACTTTCAACGGCACAGCTGAATCGCTCTCCAAGCTGCTTCACCGGTTCCCAATGACTTCGAGCGTCGAACCAAGAAGACTGACGAAAAGTTCGATTTGCGGATTCGGCCATTTCATGGACGTGGAAGGTGCGAGGTTCGTTAAGAGTGGTTTCAAGTATACCTGTCGTCGCTTCACGCGAACAGCATCAAGCTTGAATCGCGGGTTTGAGCTTCGGCTCGCGCTCGGTGGATCCAAGTACTGTCAAGACCAGCAATCGTCCTTATGAGGTAGATTCAAAAGCTTTGCGTCATCAGCAACAACGGATGCAGGAGCCTTAACGATAGCATTACACGCCCTCGATGTGAGGCAACATGAGGCGGCACTGTCAGCAGTGCTCCGGCGCCTTCTCCAGCGGCCTCGCTGGCTCCCCGGATGCGGCGAGAGAGAAAGAGTGGTGTAAGGATCGTAAGTTGTAAGATACCTCCGCGTGTCATGGCTGATTCACATGTTGACAGACCGAGAGAGGGCTTCCACGGGTCGCATCATGGAGATGTTGTAAACCCGTGAGGAGATGGTTCGGACGAAATCAAGTGATTTCAGCAGTGGTTGGTGAAGGTGAGAAGTCATCATCGAGGCAGTGGGCTGGGCTGGGCGCCATTTCTTCCGTGGGTTGCCGGTGATCGCACCCCCACGATTCTGCTCTCACCCTTCATGGTACCTCGTATTACCGGTCGGTTGAAGCTAATTAATTCTCTTCAACATCGATCAGAATCACGACGGTGGGAAAACAACTCAGCGCTACAATCGGTTTACGTCTTGCAGGCAAAAGCCTTTGCAGTCTCGGAACATGCCGAGTTGAAGCAGCTTTCGTGGTTAGTATCAATAGTGTCCAAGGCATTTATACAAAGACAGCAGATCGTTTGCAATTGCACTATCCATTGCGTGAGCGTGTAAATGGAGTTCACGATGCCATGAAATCTCATCTCAGGCGAAATCTTCAATCTTCAATCTTCAATGGAATGACTAGCATTGTTGGACAGGAACTTAATGGAAGGCTCAAAAAGACATCTGGTCAGCAGACTGCTGACTTCGCTACCGATGGAGATGGTATTTGTGCTTTTGCTATCAGCTTTTTGGTTACAGCGCTGGATTCAGAAAGAAGAAGTTTGGAAGCGTTGGACTATTCTGGGCGGCTACCATTAGTATGTTCCTAGAGTGGACCTAGCTACGAGACTGAGCAGCTGATCACCAAACAGCACGATTTGAAAGGTTCGATATGGATTGCCTTCTTAACAATCATTCTTCACGTCGTCGTTTCGTGCCAAAACAAAACTCACTTAATTGCAAATACAATGCGCAATCGGAGGTTGTAAGATACCTGACGAAAAGATGACCACTCTTCACGGCATGCGTTTGACCAAGAATTGACACGCTTGCAAAACAAGTCGGCCGGTGAAGAAAGGGGTATAACGGCTGAAGAGGTGTATTAGAAGAGATGAGGCTCGCAGGACGTTGCACGCTGGGTCGATCAAGATTAGTAGTAATGTGGAATCGATAGTTGGACGGGATATCACCTGACGGGCGAATTTCAGCCACTTCTTCGATAGCCCTGGAAATCGCTCCCAGCTTCACAAGCTTCATCCCACAAGCCCATCCCAGCGCTCCCGACCGAGACCTGCCCCTGATAACGATGGAGCAACGATGGAGCAACCAGTTGTGGCTTTGTGGCATCGGGACCTTATCTGTGATCTGATCCGGACGCCGCAACCAAGGTTCCGTCCCTCCTTTCAACCTCTCTCACCTTCATAGCGACATGCAAGAACACGGGGCGCCCAACGTGGTGAGAGAAACGTTCCGCATGCCACACGGGAATGGAACCGGACTTTCCGGCTCTCTATCGACCACGTTAAGCCGTCGATGCCATGGAGCCTGTGGCGGGTGCACGTTGGACAATCGCCTGCCCTCTGTGGTTGCTGGCCTGGTTCTAGCCCTCAAGGGCAAGGTCAAAAATCGGCGGCGACAGCCGAACACAAAGCGCATCGAAGTCCGTTGACCTCATTATCGGTATCGGTATCGTCGCGACCTCGCACGCTGTAACTTCCCCCATCCATTTCTTGTTCATATTCCATGTTCTTGCATTATGTTCTTGGACTTCTCATCTAAACGTTTCCAGCCCCTTGTATCAAGCCAAAACTGCGGTTGACGTCGGATCGCCGACACGTCAAACACCATCTATCCGCGAAGCTCTTAACCTAAAATTGACCTTCAGCATCACGATGTCTGTTCTCACTGGCTCGTCACATGTACTTCTACCCCATGTTCCGCGCGATGGACTGCTCGAATCTTCTCTCCAGCACCCAAATTTATCACACAAAAGACTTTCAGCGCCCACGCGTCCGTATCAGCTTTCGCGCGTTCAAACATCGCCGCCAACATCGCCTTTGCAGGAAACCAGCTGGACTACGGCTGCGCGACATGTCGATATGGCAAGACCTCCACTAACTCCCAGTCGACGTACCATGGCCAATATTTTTTCGCCAGGAGAGAAGTACCCGACTTGCCGACAAGAATGCGCACATCGACACAACATGTCTTCGTCGAGCATGCACATCTTTTCTGCAGAAAATTTTGATTATGAGCTATCGCAGGGGGAAAAGCTTGGATCTGGACGATGGAGTACAGTCTATCTGGCCCCTTCAATACTGGTCTCGACCAACCCTTCAGTCGATATGATAACGCCTCCGACAACACCGACTCGATCACGGCGTAGCACCTCCTTCCCTGGACGACGTCCGGAATACTACGCCGTGAAGATTGCTGCGAACCGTGCGGCTATCAAAGCATTGAAGGATGAGGCTGCGATTCTATCATATCTATCCATGTTCTGTGGCTGCGAAAAGCATATCGTGCCGTTTCATGGCTATGACACTCGAAACAATTCCGTTGTTTTTTCCGCTTTACCAGCAAGCCTGGAGGACCTGATTGGTGATGAATTATCTCGCTTGGATGAAGCATCGAGAGTTGCTCAAGTAGCGTCGATATTTCCTCGCATCGCCAAAGCCTTGACGACGAGTCTGGCATGGTTACACGCTGCAAACGTGGTCCATGCGGATTTGAAGCCGGCAAACATTCTCTTACAGCCGGCCCTACCAGTTGCTCCTGGCACTCCTCTGCTAGATGCTTCACTCACACCGGTGCTGGCCGACTTCACCTCATCATTCCGCACCGACGCTAACACGAGTGCATCGGCTGCTTCCGCCATGGGTGGCGGAACATACGACTTTCTGTCTCCTGAATTGCTTGCCAGGCCATACCCACCTCCCTCGACCGCTTCGGACGTCTACGCCCTCGCCATCACGCTGCTTGAAGTCATCATTGGAACATCTCCCTACGCTACTGCACGGGGAAACCGCTTTCACCTCCTCGAAATGGCCAAAACCGGCCGACCTGTCGACCTTGCCATGCAAGAACCTCGAAGCGAGGCTCGACTTCGAAACACTGCCGATGCGATCAGACGAGCCACCGGGCTTGATGTTATCGATTTACTTAATTTGGGATTGACCAAAAGCCCTGATGTTAGGATTAGTGCGAGAGCGTGGTGTACCATGTTTTGACCGTTGTATCAGTACCAACATTTGGCGTCTTCGGTGCGCAGCAATTCCGTGGACAGTATCGCAATTTTCTCATTTTTGGATCTTCACGTTGGTCCCATTTCTTTCTTTGCTTCTATGGAGTTCTGTTTCCTTTTTATACCCTGTATGATCAGTATACAAATCGGTCGCTTTCGGGAATAGAGGATGGGGATACACATCATTTGTCAGTGCGATATGTTGGTTTCCATCAACCACCGTCTACGTCACTACTAGAATTAGACTTTGTGTGCGCGAGATGAGGGAAAGCGGATACACCACTCCGCTTTGTATGAATGGATCAATGAAGGAAGAGAAAACAGTGGTGGTGGTTGTGTGTGCTGTTGGTATCTGGAATGTCAGTCTGAGTCTATGTCTATCCATCTACCTATTTTGTACACTCGGACCAGTACCTCGCTCAGAACAATTCCTGATAAGCAGATTCCCGTGTGAAGTTACCTGTTCTCCCATTCTGTCATCGGACTCTCCGATAAGCAGTTCGTTCGTGTTCGTCCATGGATTTGGAAGGTGTCTGCACCACCCATGTCAGCAAGACATGCAACCCAACATTCAAGAAAACGAGAGAGCACGAACCAATTTCCCAGGCTTGAACCAACCCGACCCACGCCGTCTGTGACTCTCGGGACTCTTCTCCTGGGCCGGTGGGATCGTCTCCGCCGCCGCCGGTGCCGTGACCGGTCTCATCATCGCGTTTCCGTCGCCCTCCAGTAAGGCGACGTTTTTCTGTTTCCCTCTACGCCTCAGACTCTCTCGCGTTTCTACAAGGTGTTTTTGCCGGTTTGGTCCGGTCTCGATGTGGTAGCTCCGCCATTCTCCGTTTTTCCATTCCGGACTGCACAGGCCCCTTCGGATCTGCGCGTAGCTCCCCTCTTCGACTAGGAGTTGCAAGCAGTGACCGTGGCCTACACAGATGATGTTCTGAGCGTCCTGATCGTGAAGCCATTGCCGCAGGTTCATCATCCGTTGGAGGGTGCGTCTTTCACTCGGCGAGAAATATCCATCTTTACTGTCCCAATCAAACGTGACCTTTTCAAAATTAACCGGGTAGTCGCGGAATTCGGTGAGTAAGGATGGCAGAGAGGATCCAGTGTCGCACGGCCATTGACTCAATTCTTGGAGTTCTGGCAAGGCGAGGATCTGGGATTTGGTCGCTGATAGGTGAGTGCTGAATGCGTGGATCGCTGTGTTTAAGGTTCTGCGAAGAGGTGAAGCGACGATAAGCGAGTCGGGGGTGAGGTGGGGAAAGGATCGTCCTAGAGTTTTTGCTTGACTGATTCCTGTGACTGTCAGGTCTGGATCGAGCTTATTTGCGTCGTGAGGAGAGACGTTGAAAGTGCTCTGGCAATGGCGGATGAGATGGATGGTTTTCTTCCGCCGGGAGAACATGGGTGATATCGATGCACCGCTTTAAGTAACTGGTGATACTGTTGTTGCAAGGGTTTGCTGATGTCCCGTGAAAAGAGGAGATGATCGCGATGAAGTGACCCGGATAAAGTTTCCATATATTGGCGCTGGATTCCCGCTCCAGTGGAGTATGTGGTCTCCAAAGGCGCGCCAAGCCAACAAAGGTTCCTGATCGTTCCAATTCCTGTGATTTTCCTAAAGTGTTCCAAGCAAGGTTCCACAAATTTCCTTTTTTCTTTCGTGCATTGTTTATGAATGCTGCTTTGTTGGTCCAGTGGAGCATCGTTGGCCCACTTTATGATTATAGTAGCCCTTCGATATCCTGGAATATCCCGAGGGCTGTATCTAGCTCGGCCCTTTGCTCCTCGTACGCGGCCCTCTCGGAGCGCTAGAGGTTGTTGACGGCTTCCTTTCTCATCTGGTCCCCCACGTGAAAAAGAGGACACTGTCTATCGCGATGGTCCATTTCGTGTGGCACATTGTGGAGCACCCGTTTTCACCATGGGGCGATCTGTTACTTACTCGTGTACTATATGTAGTAGAAATATTCACCGACAAGGAATCCAAAGGCGACACGAAAAGGGATCTTGAGGGCCAAACATTTCAAGTCGATGAAGACGACGCCCCGAATGCGTAAGCATCGCCGCAGAAAGCATTGCGACAAGATTGTCCAGGAGCGCAGACAAAAAGCTGCTTCCCGGGCGACATGCAAGGACAAATCGCTCACCAAGCTAGGGAGCAGGAAAGATGTTGGTTGACATTGGAAATGGAGATGAGGATTAGATGTCCGGAGAAGATCGAAGCTGCAATGGAAAGAAATGAGAAGAGACGGAGCACGTGGATGGTGTCAATCTCAAGGACCAGGACTTCTTCTCCATCCGCATTCCATCCAACAACTACCCTCATCTCGACGCTGCCATCTTCATCTCTGCCTGCATAAGTCTGAATAAGACATAGAAACAGCCCTGACTTTGTAACCCTGCGCCTCGCCGACTGTTGAGAGCTGAGGCACGGCAGACAAATGCATCTACCACGCCTTTCATAACACATGACTGGCTACGATGCAGTCAGCAACTCCAACTTTGCGTTCCATCACTCGGTTTGCTGGGTCTATACAGTAATGTGCAACATGAAGCAGGGTGGAGCTGGACGCAGATCGTCGCCCGCATCCGTTCGATTGGTGAACGTTCGACCAACTGACCCCACGATCGCAAGGCTGAGTTCGAGCAGCTCGTCTCCACGTCGCTCAAGACTGTATTGGTCTGTCAGAGATGACAAGCTCTTCTTGGCGGGCTGCGAAAAGACTGTTGTAGCCTTTAGCTTCTTGGCGGCTGCTGCTTGTGCAAATCAATGAAGACAGCCTTTGGTCCAGTCTTTCCATCAGCTGAGGTATGCCTAGGAGGCATCACGATACTACTGCTGTTCGACTCACCAAGAGGCCGTGGTGCCTCTCGCTTGCATAACCAACACTGCCACCTCCGCTCGTGGGTGGCATTCGCATCTTCAGTTGTCTCAGCAACATACGTACATAAAGACCTGTTTCGTTCTCTTCTCCTCTTATTCACCCTGAAATTGCCTTCAATTATGCAAAAATCTTGTCGATAGCTCCAAATGTCAGCAAATATCAGGGCCGTTGGTGTTGCTGGTAGCCCAGGGGTCGATGGTACCTCTACACCGCAAACATGACCGAGGCCTGGCACTGATCGAATGGAACAGGCTCAGTTCCATTGAGGCGTGAAGTGCGGGATCTTCAGTCTCGATTCCCTGATCAATGGAATCTGTACATGCTTGGGCTTGAAGCCTTTCAAGGCATGGACGAGAACAACATTACCTCTTACTACCAATTGGCTGGCATACACGGAATGCCATACAAGCCCTACAATGGAGTGGCGGGTCTTCCAGGTGCGTCTGGCGGGTATTGCACGCACAGCTCCACAATCTTCTTAACCTGGTTAGTTGTGTTGTTTGATGCTTGCAACATTTAATGATGGCAAATGCAGGCATCGTCCATACCTTTCTCTCTATGAGCAACTCCTCTATGCCGTTGTTCAGGATATTGCCAGCAAGTTCACTGGATCAAACAAGGCAAAATATGTTGCAGCAGCAAAGGACTTCCGAATGCCTTACTACGACTGGGCAGCACTGCCCTCGGGTTTTCCTTCTGCCTTCACTGACGCCACTGTCAATGTCATTGACCAGAACGGCCCAAGATCATTGCTCAATCCTTTGGCTTCGTTCAGGTTCCACCCTCTGAATCCATCCGCTGGCGATTTCGATGCCTTCTGGAGTCGCTTCCCAGCCACTGCACGTTACCCAGACTCGAAAGGAAATTCGAGAAACAGCCAAGTCGCGTCTGCCTTATCCACAATGACTGCGGCACTTCGAACCAGCGTAGTCGTTGTACTTGCTTTCCAGAATTACAACGCTTTCTCTAACAACCGATGGTTGCAAAATCAACAAGCTGGTGTGTACGGAAGTGTTGAAAATATCCATGGTGAATCCTAGCTCCGTGAACTCAGCGCTCAGAGTACTAATCAAATTACAGATGCCCTTCACGATGCGATCGGTGGAGGTGGTCATATGTCGGCACTTGACGTGAGCGCATTCGACCCTATCTTCTGGTTACATCACTGCAATGTGGACCGACTTTGGGCCATTTGGGGAGCACTCAATCCAAAGAGCTATGTTGGAGCTGGCACCGTTGGCCGTGACAGCTTCATCGCCAAACGTGGAACCATTGAGGACGTCAACACCCAACTCAAGCCATTCTGGGATGGTTCCGGAACCACTTTTTGGAACTCAACTGGCGTGAAAGAGACCACCACGTTCAATTATGCCTATCCTGAAACACAAAAATGGAAATTTGCCAATGTTGCGGATTATCAACGTAACGTTAGGAGCACCATTGCGCAACTTTATGGTACAGGCAATGTTGTCCGGGACTTCATCACCAGTGGTGCTATCAATTCTCTTCCGACGACCAAGCTGTTCGCTTCACGAAAGGCTGTGGCGCACGTTGGAGCTCCTGCAGAAAACACCTTGCAAGATCGCGCCCCATTGGGAGAAGCCCAGGCTCCCATATTCCAAATTGATAACGATACTGGCCCGGACAGTAAGTGCAAATCTACCTCATAATGGCAACCTTAACCCCATCCTTTTCCTTCGACGAATCCCTCTTGTTCATGATTCGATGCTCAACATTCAAGGCAAATGACTAATCATGTCCAGCTCCTGAAGTCCCCGACGTACTCACTAGAATTGCTTCAGCGAACAAGTACACAGAATACATCACCAATCTACGCGCGGAGAAACACGGCCTGAATCAAACGTTCACCGTCTTCGTTTTCCTAGGCGACTTCAACCCAGACCCGTCGACCTGGCCCTTTGAATACAACACCGTCGGCCGCTTCACAGTACTAGGCCGCGCATCCGACACAACCTGCTCCAAATGTGCCGACGACGCCGCCGACGGTCTCGTCGTGACCGGCACCGTTCCCCTCACTTCGGCACTGCTTCAGGATATCGTGGCAGGGTCACTCGGTGGACTGGAGACGGAAGAAGTGGGGCCCCACCTTGTTAGAAACCTGCATTGGAGAGTCGTTGGGTCTGATGGGACGGAGATTCAGCGGAGCGATGTTCCTGGGCTGAAGGTCGCTGTTTGCAGTACGGTTGTTAGGGTGGGTAGTGGTGGAGTGCCGGTCTATGAAGGGGAGTGGATTACGCATAGGCAGGTCAGTGATGGGAGGCCTGGCGGACTGGGAAGTGGTGATGAGGTGTGAACGTAGGCTTGTATTGATATATCATTAATTCGTGATGATTCTGATGAATGAGAAGGATACAATCTCGGTTGGCGTTAGCATCTTCACGTGACGCCCATATTTTCACGTGACGTCCCCTAAGCTCATTGGTCGGATCGTATTCTGCACTCGCCCATGGAGGCCTAGTGGCAATCAGGATACAGCCAGCGCAACACTTCCACATGCATATTGCCTGTCTTATCACACTAGCATGGTATAAGTATTTGCCACATTGGCTGACGGCTGATGGCTGATGATTAGGCGCTTAGGGACTCACGAACAACGAACAACGCGTCTGCAGCTCCACCCAACGAGAATAATGAAAATAATAGCTTCGGAAGCATGCCAACTGTTTGTTCCTCGCATCGCGCAAATACTCTCGACCAAGTCTCCAGCTGTTGCGCAGACGAGTTCCAGCTCGCAGTCGTAGGTAGCCATGGCCGTGCAGTCTTCCTCTCGACGCTCCCACTCCGCCCGGCTCTCCTTGGATTCGTGGGTTCACCGCTCTTCCTCGCCCGCCGAGGTTGATTCCATGGTCTTTTCTCGCGATCCTGATGATTGTGATACCGCTGTCCTTCGGCAGGAGCAGTCGCCTCTGATGAGCCTCCCAGTCGAGCTTCTCCTCCTCATCAGCGATTTTCAGGATCCCAACGATGCAGCTGCCTTCACGCTCTCGTGTAAGCGCGCATCGTGTGCCTTGGGCCTGTCGTCGTGGAAGAAGATTGGAAGAGGGAGTCGCCATAGTGGTTACAGCTTACGGAAGAGCCGGTGGAAATTCCTTCAGGCGCTGGAGAGAGATCTGCCCGATCACCATCTCTGCCATTTCGGTGAGATCTTCCTGAAGATGTCCCACAAAAACCACTCGCCTCATTCGTCGAGTTTTGTGCCCTCCATCGACAATTGCCGGCGCACGAATCTCACCAAAATATCCGAGGCGTATTCTCCGTATAGCAGGATTGCGACGAGACTCTCCTTTTGCGATGTTCAATCAATCCTGAAGGCCGTGTCGCTTGGAGAAACTGACTCGTTTGCTCGCTTAAACATTTCGACTCCGTGGCTGAACAGCTCATCTTGGAAACACGGTCACTCCGCCTACCTCGTAAAGCAAGATGAGAAGGCCATGATACAGAATGGCGAGTTGTACGTGTACACGTGCAGCCGGCGCTGGGCTTTGTGTTCCGCAGAAGACCTGCGAGACAAAAGACATCTCCGTCCCAACTGTTTCTACGAGATGTCAGTTTGCCGCCACCAACTCCTCGATATCCACGAAAAGGCTGTGAAAGCTCTGATACGCTCGTCCATCCCCGAGTTGTTTGATGATAACCCCGAGTTCTTCTACCCGCAGATTCAGCCGTTGGTCTCCGCCACATTCGGCTGCTTCAGATGTCCCATCGAATGCCGCTTCACCATCTTCAACCACGGTCACGATTCGGGCGTCGAACTCGCGCTCGAGGTCGCACACGTATTGGGTTCTGCATCGTCCCTGCACGATCCCGAATGGGCTTCTCGAGGCGCGCCCGAATGTCAGCGCTACTCCTTTGACGAAAGATTAATGCTTCCCGTCGCTTCAATGTACCAACCATCACGCTTCCCCTTCAACAGACACGGCCCACGCTTACCCGGCTGGGAGCGATCCTTCCCCGAAATCCTAAAGGAACCGGGTAAAGCACTCAACCTCTTCTGTCCAAACGGCGTACCCAACGCTTTCGATCCCGAAGCCTTGAGATCCGCCCGCGAACAGAGCAGAGCGATCAAGATCCAAGCCGGAATCGGTCCATGGAAAACTCAGCTGGTACATACACCCCTCGCCCTCGCGCCAGAGGAGTCCCAGTCGCGCTGGCAACGGCTCAATAAGAGATGGAATAGACGGCGAGATTCGAAAATCAACGATATGGACGAGGATGGTAATAATGTGTCACCCCAGAATGTACTCGCTGCGTTGCAGCTCCCGCGCCTAATCTCCTAGATAGCTCAATCAACCCACCTTTCTGCCAATCCCGGATCCTCAGTCTTTCAAAAAACGTGGCGAAGACTTGGGACGAGATAGACTTGGGATGCATGTCTAGATCGAATCCTCGAATCTCACCGTCTTCTTCCTATTTGCCAAAAAAANAATCACCCTCGAAACCCACTCCCAAAAAATCAAAGAATCAAAGAATCCATCTCTACTCCGTTTTCCTCAAAAAGCACCCGGAATCCCAATGATCCACTACCCTTGCCATTCTCAATCCTCAAAACCAAAATATCACCACAAGTCTCAGGAATGATAAGTTGTGAGAGTGTGAAGTAGACGAAAGAGGATGGATGGATGGATGGATGGATGGATGGATGGATGGATGGATGGATGGATGGATGGATGGTTGGATGGATGAATTCAATAGCCCCTGAGCCGAACCGGCAATCGAGAGAAAGAATAAACACGGTCAAAACACCTCATCACGATTCCGAATACCGAAAAGGGTATCAATACAAGAATCTCCTACTAATCTATCCTACATCATTTCCCTCCCCCCAGAATCCTCGCTTCAAAATCTCATCGCCTACCAATCGCCTCCTTTCATCGCTTTATTGGTTATGCCCAAAAGGCCAGACCCCTCCATTCTTTTTCCACATAACCGTCGCCGCCGCCGTCACAGTGATGAAACTCCCAGCAGCGATGTAATAATTCGTATAATCGGCCGGTTCGTCGTCGGTGGTAGGTAGCGCTCTCGAAGGGAAAGCGGCGCATTCAGCAAGGTGGACGAAGAGTTCTTGAATGCTATTCCACCTGACGCTGACATGGAGCGGCGCACTCATGTTAAGTCCAGCGGTATATTCATCTGGTTGTACATCGACGCGTTGCATGGCTTTATCCTGGTCCGCTTTCAAGGCCACGTAGACGGTCGGCATTTCGTCGAGTTTGGGGTATCTGTCTCTCAATTCCATGATATGTGCGAAGCTGTCCGGATCGCTTGAGTCGTAAGCGAAGCAGAAGAGATCGCACGCGTCGAGTTTAGCTTGGTTCTCTAGTATGGCGGGTTCGAGTTCTCCGAGTTCTTCGAGGATGAGGTAGCATTGTTTTCCGCCTTGGAGTTCGATGTTGTTGACCGCGCTGCGAGGCTTGATGGTGGGATGCCATGCTGAGTCAAAAGGACGGTTCAGGAATACGTCGAGCAGGGATGATTTGCCGCTTCCACTGGCACCAATAACATAACATTTGAAGACGCTCCGTTCGACTCTGCCAGGTCTCTTGCGATGTTTCCGAGGTTTCGTCACCCGAAGCGCTGAGGTTGTGCCGTTGCGGTCGGTAGTTTCGAAGCCAAGGTATGCTAGGTATTCGAGTGTGGTTTTCGGCTCTTCGAAGGTGGTCATACTCCATTGTGCTAGCCAGCCTTGGAGCGTGATGTATCCTGCTTCGTTGCGGACAGTGCATGACGGGAACGCTGAGTCTACCCAGGATGGTGGCAGACCTGGTGTTGGCGCAAAAAGCGCTGCCAGTTCCAAGTCATCTAGACCACCGTCGTTGTCTTTATCATGAAGACGAAAGAGGTCGAGGAAGAAGCGATAGCCGATGGGGCTCAATTCTGCTGAGGCGAATTGCGGGATGTCTAGCTTGGGGTGCAAGAATGTGTCTTTGAGGCTGAGACTGTCTGTATACTGAAACTTCCTGAGAATTACCCATATCGTCTCATGCCGCCCCTTTTCTGCGAAAGCCTTGTTCAAGATTATGAACCCATTCTCTGTGATGCCATTTTCACCGGCTGCGCCAGCGTCTATCGTCCGTATCGTCGACTTGATATTGTCCAGATCCTCCTGTTCGAGCGGCCGCTCGAAGCACTTGAGCTGAAAGTCACGCAGCTCTTTGTCATTCAGATAGCCATCCTGATCCTTGTCGCATAAATAAAACACGCGCTGTAGTGCTGCCACTGCTGCCGGCTTCAAGACAGATTCCTTCGAGTCGTAGAGGGGTGCGATGGGGTGCGTGACCGCCTTTTGACACAAGTGAAAGGCCTCGTTGATGTTGTGATGTTCCTTCGCGCTTGTCCGTATGCACGAGTCAATCTCCTTGAACTCATTCATAATCGGCAGCATCTCATCCGTCACGACCTGAGATGTGCTGCCATTCGTCTCCGACTTGTTGGCACATAGCACGACCGGTACGTTGACTCCAAGCGACCTGAAGTGTGGGAACCAAAACAAGGCGATGCGCTCGTAGCTGTAGTGGTCGGCGTACACTAGGAGTATGACATTGGCCTTTCTCAGCTCTTTCCGCAGGTTGTCTCTCTCCTCGGGCATGGCCGACGTGTCGACGATGACGGTGGTGGCATTTTCCGGGGTTCCTATCGAAGGAGGGAGGGTGATTTGAGGGAGGATGGGTTGGATCTTGTTGTGGATGAAGGTGTCTTTGACCAGCGAGGTGATGATGGACGACTTTCCCGTGCCCTCGTCCCCACAAACGCATATTCGGACTGTCGGGGCCATTGTGTCAGTATAGGGAGTAGACAGGCTTGTTGGCGGAAAGTTTGTATAATGTAGGTACCTGTAGCCATGTCTCTTGCATCCTGCTAGCATGTGAAGCGTGGGTTCAACCTGGAAGTTGTTGAAGAAGGCACTGCCAGCTTCCTCCACAAACAGAGTGCCGTGGTGACGAAAACCAAACCTCCGTCCACAAGGCTGAGATGGTCACCCACAACAGCATATATATCCCCCGAGCCACAGCCGATGCCTCAGCCTTGTCTGCACATCTCTCACATAGGGGGTACCCTTCATTCCAGGTATCCAGGTGTCCAGGACAGGATTATCCGACTCTTCCACGGCAAGCGGCTCTGCAGATCCAAGCCGCCGGAAATGTGGGGGTTCAAACTGACAGGCGTTGACTGTTCCCTGGGAGGCCTCCGACTATCACCGCGACCTGTTTTCCTATGAGCCTGCTCTCTGCTTTCTTCCCAGTGCAAAGCCTCTCCCCACGCCTTCTGCGCTGTCATGTGAGCCAAAGCCCATACATGCGCCAGCCAAACGGCTCTCTCCACCCCCAATCGCCATCATGTTGTGAGTTGCGCCCCGCGAACGACACCCCTCTCCAATTGACTTCTCGCGGCCAAAGCAAGATATTGAAGCATTGCGCACTGCCCTGGGCTACTGATAGAAGACCTCGCGCGAGCGTAATCCATCTTGCGAGACTTGAACCACACTGATCGATGCCTCCAGCGTTCTTCCTCCTCCGCCCAAATATCCCGCTGCCGCTTCCGCTGGTCCTCCTGTCGAGACTAATAACTTGCTGGACCATCCAGCAGGGCCTGACTATCAATTCGTAGCTGGAGAAGGTATTGTTCTTCCTTGACGGTGGGATGAAGGCTAGTTTCGGATCTTACAAACATAATATCAGGAACCTACGTCTTACGAGATAATCTCCTACTTGCGACACCTCCTCCGCATCCCTCAGAAGCTCCTGTGGTCAATCCAAATCCTCTCGCGACTACGATCGCCCCTCCCTCAGCCGGCACCAGACTATCAATCGCTATCATAGCACCAAAGCACTCTTCGCAGCAGAAGTTGATTAGGTCGGAAACACCAGTCAGCGAAGCGTCAGCAACACCTTCGAGTCACCATGAACATCAAAGCAGCAGGGATAGTCACAATGGCTCCATGTTTCGAACGAATGGGATGGGTGACACAGATCGATCTCATGCGCCTGTGTTTGGGCAATACAATGTGGCATTGACACCGGTCAACGGGAAAGAGCCGAAGGATTCATCGAAAAGGAAGAAGCCGAAGAACAACATCGTCAAAAGTAACTCGTCATTCGTGTCGAGGGTAATACCTCATGAAGGACTCACCAAGAGATTACAAGAGCATACACCGGATGGAGCATTCGCTTTTGTGAATGTCAATCGCGCCTTCCAATGGCTCGATCTTTCGTCTCCAACAAAGGTGAGCTGTGCTCGGTAAATTGTGCTTTCCGGGCGCATTCGAATTTGTCTTTACACGAGATTACAGCCGAATACGGTCTGATACTCTGCTATGACTTCAAAGTTTAGAAATGCACTCAGACCAACCTCTCCAAACAAGAGGGAATGAGTGTGTTCAGACGTTTCGTTGAGACTTTGGGGCTTTTGGTCGGCTCTATAACTTGTGCTCACGGCCAAGCAAAGTCTGAGCATAGCAGAGATCTAAGACCATTTCCAACCCTCGACTCAAGACTCCTCACCTATCTTCTTCTCGTATAGAATGATGGATTGTTTGCGCATGGCACTGACGTACATCAGGCCGAGAGTTTGAATAAGATTCTCTTCACCAAAGCCCATGCATTATGCCACGAAGTAAATTCTGTAACAAAAAGCGCGACGCATCTGGATGTGATCATCGGCTTCTCAACGGGCGACATAATCTGGTACGAACCCTTGTCTCAGAAGTATTCGCGCATCAACAAAAATGTGGGAAATATTTCCAGCAAGTCTTTTATTCTCCTAGCCTGCTGACCCACTGCTAGGGTGCCATAAACGGAAGTCCAGTATCAGACATCAAATGGATGCCACATTCTGATAACCTCTTCATGGCCGCGCATATGGACGGGTCCATAGTGGTTTATGATAAAGAGAAAGATGACGGGCCACAATTTGTGGCCGATGAAAGCGCAACAGCGATAGAGGAAAAGAGCGACTTTCCCAAACTGCACATTCGGAAGTCAGTGCTGTCAAGGAACCAGAAAACGAATCCAGTCGCGTGTTGGAAAGTTTGCAATCAGAAGATCAACGCATTCGCATTTTCTCCGGGTGGACATCATGTCGCCCTTGCGTCTGAGGATGGCTGCCTACGGATAATCGACTACCACAAGGAACAGCTTCTTGACCAGTTCATAAGTTACTATGGTGGCATGATGTGTGTCTGTTGGTCGCCGGATGGACGCTACATCCTGACAGGAGGCCAGGACGACCTTGTCTCGATTTGGTCGCTTGCAGACAGTGCCCTCGTGGCGAGATGTCAAGGCCACAACTCCTGGGTCACAGCGGTCGCATTTGATCCATGGAGATGTGACGAGCGGAACTACCGTTTCGGCAGCGTAGGCGAAGACTGCCGTTTATTGTTTTGGGATTTCAGCGTTGGAATGCTTCACCGACCTCGTGCGGCCTCTGTTCGCCAGCGAGGCAGCATTGCTTCCGCGCTACCAAATGGGCGGCATCGAGCAGGGAGTTCGGTAACAAAATTGAGGTCTGAATCAAATCTGACGACCAACAGTCTCGATGTCGAGGATATTATTCATCCCGTGGAGCCTCGAGCGCGAACAGCAGTGTTGCCTCCTGTCATGGCCAAAGCCATGGACGAGCATCCACTCTGCTGGTTGGGTTTCGGCGAAGACAGCATTATCACGTCGTGTAGAGAGGGTAGGTTCCAAATTTTCTTCATCCTGATTCTTCAACATGGCTCCTTAGGAACCTCGGATCCCACTTTTGCGGGTACACCGTTGGAACCGCAATTTTCAAAAAGGGAAGACCGAGGTCTATCAGTCTATGGTTTCCAACGTTCGTCACTGCGAGCAGTGTAACGGTTCTCTGTGTTGTTTTCTGGACCAAACTCGGCTTGCTAACTACCTTTGTTGGCAGGACATGTTCGCACCTGGGACAGACCGAAGGAGGGAGCTGGCGGCCAAAATATTGCAGTGCCTTCGTCGTCGGGAAGCGCGTAAGCGACTAGAAAATATTTTTGGAGACAAATATAGTAGAGGGCGGGAAAGGGTGGACAAGGCTGAAAGGGACGTGACATGTGTATGGATAACGCAAGATCCTCATCGTGAACCGTGATGGCGAAGTAGGAAATCCACGTCTCGGCCTTCCCACCGGGATTGCCATGTGCCACAGCACTAGAAGCTTCAAGTTACTTGAACATTATTTCTCGGTTGTGAGCAGACCTCAGCCAGCGATGAGTTACCCACTTTATGTCCTGGTTCCCCTGTGTGATATCGTGCCATCATCCATGACGAATTTGCTTGATTCGATGGCTCGACATGAAAAATGGACACGGCTCTATCGGGGCGATGAGCTCATCTATGTGGGCACCTCTGTAAGTCGGATCGGGAAGATGGAGACCAGCTGAAAGGCCTTTCTCATGTCGTAGCGCAATTTCGCGACGAGTGCCGTAAGGACCCTCCGAGAAAAATCCTTAAGTTCCAGCTATGATTCAAGGCTCCATGTCTTACTTCTGTTTCTGTTGATACACACTCTCCTTCGTCTGCTGCAAAACCTTCGCTTCCTATTTTCGCAACCTCGCGGCTTGTACCAGTGGCCGTATACCCAGCCCCGGTACTTCGGGCTATCTCTCACCCACGCCTGGCTCAGACATCCCACGCTGCTCTTGCAGATAGAGGGGAGCGAACTGGTTCATCGA
The DNA here is from genome assembly GCA_003689335.1 of Venturia asperata. Classification (NCBI taxonomy): domain Eukaryota; kingdom Fungi; phylum Ascomycota; class Dothideomycetes; order Venturiales; family Venturiaceae; genus Venturia; species Venturia asperata. Next base: position 19,983 of record QWWL01000017.1, read on the forward strand.
GCCCTGCGCCGTTCTAGCTTGGCATCCTTGCATCGTGGGACTAGGTTGGGTGCGCAGAGGGTCGAAAGTGCAAGTTATTCCCTTCTTCGCCAGGGTCATACGCCACCATTCTCTTATCAAAACCACTGCGACATTAGCTTCACGACTTTCGCTCGATAAGTCCTTGGCTCACTTGCTGAACCACGTCGATCACCCTTCTGGAAAGGAGGATCATCTTCTTCTTGCGGCTCAGATATGACGGGGTTCAGCGTGGCTCCGAGGGCGAAGGCTGCAAAGTGTTTTGACATTCGGTACGTGTTTTCCATGGTGTTCGCGAGAATCTGGATCAGGTTTGGACAAGCTATTCTATGCCTACAAGATACCACCAGCAATTTTGTTTCGTGCTGGACTTGTCGAAAACGATGAGAACAACGGGCTGACCTCATACACAGGCTCGATAACCCATTCGTTGTCTTCCAAGGTGACCCTCATGAAGCGGAACCCGTCGATCTCTCAGGAACTCTCCACCTCACCAACTCAGAATCGATAAGCATTCGCAGCATAAAGATCAAGCTTGAAGGAAAATGGAAGGTTTCGTGGTTTGTCGAGCCAACTATCAGCTCGCTGCAAGTGAGAGATAAGGGAATCATCATGGATGAGGAATTGACTCTGTACCCGGCCGACGGAACGAGTGCGGCTACCTCACACTCACACAAGATTGCACCGGGGACTCATGAGTGGCGGTTCTCGTTCAAGATGGATCCTTCGATCCCAGAGAGTGTGGAAGGGTTGCCGGGTAGTTTTGTCGTCTATGATCTCAAGGCAGAGATTGACAGAGGCTGGGGAAGCAAGAATTTGCTGGCTGAGAAGCATGTGAGGGTCATCAGGACACTGGGAAGAGATATGTCGGAAACTGTACCTCTGCCCTACAGCAATGAGGATACCTGGAAGGACAAGCTCTGGTACCACATCTACATTCCCACGCGTTACTATATCTTCGGGACTTCGATCACGGCAGAATTCATACTTTGTCCGCTACACAAGGGCGTCACGATCGGCAAGATCAAAATGGAGATACTAGAAAGGACACAGTTAACGACGGAAGGTGGGAAGAACAGGCAGCACTCGAAAGATACGGTTGTGGCTAGCCACGAGCAAGAGATGCCGGGAAACACACTGCAACCACGAGTAGAGGAGGTTACTGGGATGCCTGACGAATCCTACCATTTCAAGATTACCTTGCCGTTGGAACGATCGCTGAACAAAGCGAGACAATCGGTTGATTGGGAGCATATCAAGATTTTTCACAATCTGAAGATCTATGTCAATTTGCACAATGCCGATGGCCACGTCAGTCAGGTCAGTACTATCATGAAACATTGCATACTGGCATTTGAGCTAATGATTGTATTGACAGCTTCTCGTGCGAAACTTACTCCACCTCTTCATCTCTCCCAATCTTCCAGTGGGTGACGACCAAATGATTCAAGCAAATTCCAACCAGCTAGCGGAAGTCTCCGAGACGAACGAGAATGGCCAAGTCGAAGTTCCACCTAGCTATGAACGCCACCAACTGGACCAACTTTACGACGATATTGACCCTCGAAACTTCATGAGTGGACAAAATACGCCCTTCATGGCCATGTCTCGGAGCACCTCTCGCGAGAACCTCAACGGCCTCTTCAATTCCACAACTGCTGCCAACACAGCGGCGAACCAAAGAGGAGGCGGCGCTCATGATATCGGAGACCTACAATCTCGTTTGGCGCAATTGCAAGATCGCGAAAACCACAACATTGATGAAGATTTCGCTCACCCGAGTCCGAGAATCAGTTTACCGCAGACGAGTTTACCGAGCCGCCACAGCGCTTTAAGTTTTCGAGGCCTTCTACGACATAACGGCGCTCGGACTCCAACCGATAACGGGTATTTCCCGGCTGTGGGCCAACATCAACCTCATCCTCCTACTCAAGAAGCATCTTCCAGCAATCCTACATCCTCTTATGATATGGAAGCTTTGGCGAGGATTCCTTCGTACAACACGGCTGTTCGAACACCCGTTGTGACGCCTCCTGCGACTCGAGATGGGTTACCGACTTACGATATTGCCGTGAGTACACCGAATTCTCCGGAGCATAGTCCTAGGCGTCTAGCTTTGATGCGGGCGCCCCCACAAGCGCACGTGAGGAATGGGAGCGGTAGTGATGGGAGTGATAGTTCCAGCATTCGAACTTTGAGTTTGCAGAACACGATTACTTTGAGGCCAGACGAGGTGCATCGGGCTGCGCGGTAGGTAGGGAGATTCACTGCCGATCCTATCATTTTGATGTCAGTTTCGGGCATGAGAATATGAGCTTATGAGAGTGAGGTTTCATTTGCATGGCCATGGTGCAGGGAGCGTGGGGACATTAGACGGCGTGTAGGATATTGCGATAGACGGCGTTTTGGAGACGATTGTTTTTGCTTGGTATACCCGTTTGCGTAGTCTTCACTCTTAGATATTCGGTTTTAGAAAATAAATACGGTCTCTGAATTAGATCCATTCATTCCGAGTAACGTTCTGGAAGTTTTGAATCGACCGGAGAACGACCATCGAATCATTTCAACTCTTTGGCATGTATTTACTACGCGTGTTGGTTTAACAGGTTCTCATCTCGTACGTCTTGCCCGTCGTCCATCTATTCTTGGGTTCCTACTTATTCCGATGACGAGACTGACGATCCCCTATTCTCCTTGTCCTTTGCATGAAGCGGAAGTGATATTGGGAAGGTGGAATGGGGTTTTTGGGAATTTCATGATTGGAGACCAGTACCTACCTAAGGTAGCGGGTCGGTTTTTATGTCATTCCCGAGTTGTCCCTAAGATGAACTTATGGCCAGTTTTGAGGCTGTACTGACAACCGCCTGGAGCTCAATCAGACTTCTATTGGTTCACAAGCTCGCTGGATGAAAAGACTTGTGGCTTGTGCAATTCCATCTCCGTGACAGGGATGAAGATCCGTGCCTCGGGAATCCCTCTTTGCGTCACACATGGGTGGATGGAGAGTCGAGAACCGGCGCCACAGACTTCATCCCAGGGTATTTCGGCCGGAATAGGAAATATATTAATGCACAGCCTCAATTCAATCTCTGCGATGTCGTTAATCATGGTGTTGGTCGGTTGATCGACCTGTTCCCTGGATTGCTTTCTGCCGTAAAGAGCTTAGTCCAAACAGAAATGACGACTATGGCTTTGTCTAGACGCTCGGAAGGTGTGAGCTGGCTTCGGCATATAATCACCCCTCAATCCCTCGGACAGTTCACAAAAATCTACGACCTACTGACAATTGAAATTTCGCGTTTCTCACATCTTTCACAATGTCCAGCACAATTCCCACTCGAAGCGCGACCACTGCTACGCGAAGCTCGACTCTGAGCGAGGACGACGCTATTCCAGACGAGAACACCAGCGAGACTACAAAGCTCTTCTCCGAACGCCTACGAGCATGGAAGCATGCATGCGGATACCTTGAGGACTACATCAAGGCAACGGAGAAGATGCAACATGCACATGGGAAGGAATATGAGAAAGTCTTGAAGACGGTGTCACACCCTCTCAAGGAGGGAGACCACTTTGACCAGCAGGCTGGTGGTGTCGCTGGCATGTTTGAGAATATTCGAAGCAATACCCAGGTAAGGTCACTTTGTGAAGGCATGAGCGAGGCAATGAGATGTTAATTGCCATAGGGCATCTCGAACTCCCACACAGAAACCGCAAAGGTCCTTAAAGGCACAATTCTGCCCATCTTCGAGCGCTTGCACACTGAGGTTAAGGCGAAGGACAAGGAATTGATTAAAGGAGCTGGGAAGGGCGGTAAAGCGGTCGACAAGGCTCGCTCCACCACACAAAAGCACATCGAGTTGCTTGCACAGCATACCGCAGCTTTCGATTCGACTGGCGGTAAGGTCACTGCTCATGAAGATCCATACATCGTACAGAGAGGAGTCAACCACCGCCTGAACAAGCAGATCCAGGAGGAAAATGCCAACAGACAGGACATGATTCAAGTACAAAACAGCTTTTCTCAATTTGAGGCACATATTCTTCAGACGATTCAGCATGGCCTTGATCAATTCAATCAGGTCGTTGGCAAGCAGGCCGATCAAACCAAGCTTATGGTCAGTAAAATTTTCTCCATCTAGTCTCTTTCACTGCCCTAGCCAATCTGGGGCCAGCTATTTCAAAACTTCCTTAGCTGGGACCGCTTCAATAAACCTCTGGCAACCTGGTTGTTGAGGATTTGCTGGCAGTGTATTAACAGCGATCCCAAATTTCGAGTTACAAGTTATATCGAGCCACTCATTTCAATCGCTAATACGTCTATAGTACGGAGACATGACTGCCACAGCGCAGCGAGTACCAGCAAATTTTGAATGGGACGGGTTCGTGAAGCGCAACAGCGCACTGTTGATCGACCCAGCGGCTCCATTGCGATCCCTCGCCACCACCACTTTCCCCAACCAGAATCACAAGGCGACTCAGCCGATGATTGCCGGTTCGCTAGAACGTAAAGGAAAGCTCATGGGCAAGTACAACGCCGGCTATTACGTCGTCACACCCAGCAAATTTCTTCACGAATACAAGACCGACGATGATCTTGGAAAAGACCCAACGCCAGAGAACTCCTTATACCTCCCCGACTGCATTGTTGGTGCCTTAGACGGACAGAAATTTGCTGTCAAGGGCAAAGATGCTAGCAAGGGCAAATTCGGTGTCAGCATGACCCACGAATATCAGTTCAAAGCCCACACTGCAAAAGAAGCCGAACAGTGGTATTCTGTTGTGAACAGTCTCGCTGGATCAACGTCCACCGAGAAGCCTGACGCTAGTGCACCTTCTAGCCCTGCTGTTGGTCAAGGGAGCCATGACAGCTCTCTTGACGCGAAAAACACTGCACCTTTGCAGACTTCGGGCATTACTGGTGGAGAGACTGTTGCTAGCCCGACTGCTGCAACTCCAACAGCAGCAGGGAAGGAGGGTCTTGGTCTCTCGCAGGCCATGGAGGCAGAACACTCTGCACCGGCTTATTCTGCTGCACCGGCTGCAGGAAGTGCTTCTGCTGCTCCTGCGGCACCTGGCAAGATATAAGTGACAAGGACCCGCCCGCTCTCCCCTCGCGTTGTTTGTTCCGAGAGGCAGAAACTGGGCCTGGCGTACAATCCTAGATTGGTTTCGACCAACATTTGGCGACCTGGTTCTGCAACTTCGCCATACGAGTATCGTTGATGAATGGGTGGAGAGAATTTATTTTGAGATGCACTTTCCTCAGTAGGGAGAACAGAGAAGCAGACGAATATGAGGGACTGGTTTGAGCAAAATGGGCAGAAGCAACATGAGCGGGTTATTTTGAACGTCGGCTATGCCTGGCAATGCTTTCTTGACGATGACTTTTGATACCTCCGATTGCTTATGAGTATACTTGATTTCACAGTTTATCTATAATCTAATGATTACACCATCACTTGCGATTGTTCTTGTTTCCTCCCTGATGAAGATCTTCAATACACCACTACCTTATCTACTGGGATTAATTATGTATTCATCTGCCTGTGAGGCTTGTGATGTTGCCGCTCATGCAGTATGATGCGGTTCACAGTGTGATTGGGTATATATCTCCACATGGAAGAGAGGCCCGCCAAGAAATCGACTATGACAAGCACAGCTTGCCCATCTTCCATAGTCTAGTGGTTATGATATCCGCTTGTCATTGATCCCAACCTCCAAAAGGTTGTGATGGCTGAGCGCGGATGGCCCGGGTTCGATTCCCGGTGGGAGAGTTTAACACCTGCTCGACATTCAAGGGTGGAAAATGTGGTGATTTTTTGCCGTAATAGTACATTTTCATTGTGTAACGGTATTTTTGTTACCTGCTATTTTTTTGTTCTATTTTTTTCTAGTAATATAGAAGGACGCGGTCTATTATAGAGGAAAGTAAAAATACTACTTGAGTTTATTTTATAGCTAAGTAAAAAAAAGCCGGTGTAGGAGAATAGAACCGGGTTAAGCGTTGTTTTCGTTGATTCAAGAAATTACTAATTCCTCTATTACGTATATTAATCGTGGAGGCTGCCTCCGTATGAGGAGTATGCCGATGGACATGAAAGAATTTTAAGCGGAGTGAGATTATTGTAGTAGCGGGGGTGTATCTCTAATCCAGTTGAGATAATACTACGGCCTGAAGACCGGATTGAATTGTCTGAGAAGGCTAGTAAGGATATCGGTGATGCTTTTCCGCTATGGAGATTCGTGAGAGGGGCTTGTTTTCCCTTTCTATCTTAGATATCTCATCAATCTTCTTCGTCGCAAGAAGAGAGCGAGGTTTTGGAGCAAAGTTTGTCGCGTATAGGTTTCCACTACTTATACCATCATCGTCGATAGATGATCATGACCATCCGTTACTTCAGAATGTACTTGAGGTAATATATGCACTTCCAAATGCATGATTATGGGAATACCCGTGTAAAGTCAAAAGTCGCGAGTTCTCCTGCTTTGTATCTATCAATGAGTGCTGACATGCAGCCAAAAGGCCACAGGTAATTGCTGAGGTCTTACTGGACTTCACTGAATCTTCTCAGACACACCCACTGGATATTTTGACCATAGGTGTTGTGCGTCCAAGATCGTTTTCAAGAGTTCCTCTTGTGAGCACCCTGATGCTTCTTCTTCGTACCTAGACTCTTCGGGACTCGTTCTGAAATAGCTCAATGGTGGCTCTCCAAGCAAGCCCAAGAACGCTAGATCGGGAGCAGACTCGGCACTTGAAAAGTCAATACTAGAGTACTGTTTCGTCATTAGATCGATATTGGCCTGGATCGTCCTGCACCGAAATTAGTTCGCTGCTATACAGAATTGAAATAGGAAAATTACTTCGCCATGGTAATGGATTCAAACCCTTGATCTGCAAATTCCGGCAAAAGCACACACGTTCCGCAAAGGTCATAATCGGGTCTCGATTTGTTTATCCATCTCGTTCCTTTCAAAGGTGTCATACCGCAACCGTCGCACTCGACAATGCCATGAATCTCGAAGCTGTCTTTCCCTTGATTGCCATGTGTGGCAATATCTGCGACAGGTATCCGGACGAGAGGGCATCCCGTTATACGAAAAGATCCCCAATGATACAGGGGCTCGAACTCTGGACCCAGCTCGCGCAATTGCCGGATGGTACGTTGGAGGGCCAGTGAGAGATCTGCATATCCCATTTTTCTACTCTTATCGGCATTCAGGTGAGTAGTACCAACCATAGAGTCACTATACCGACATTCTGGATGGAGCAAAGCAGAATAGAATAGCTCGGAAAATTTGGCACCATCACGATCCAATATTGGCCAGAGCGTGCTGAGGACTGCGCCCGCGCCACCATAAAGAAATGCTGGTACGATTCCGAGCGGCTCGTCTGAGATCTGGATGACCTGGCGACCAGAGGCACATGCAACTAGGGTCACAAGTGGCGCACACGTGAGTTGAAGCATGTCGAACGCCTCTTGGGTTGAAAACAGTCCGTCGCTGAGTTGCAAGCCATTTTGAAGAGGGTCTGCCGAGCCGTATTCACAGTGACCATGGTAATGTACGAGGGTTGAATCCTGGATGTGCGATTTGAAAGACATTTTATTCACATCTTTGCCGTAGAGAGATGTGGTTTCCAGATTTCGTCCCACGTCATCGACCGATGCAAGTCTTGCCCCAGGGAAGGGATAATGGTGTTGAGCTGAGGGCACGCCACCCGACAGCTGTAGTTCTAGATTCTTACTGATAGCTGTGGCCGCTTCAGATGCTCCAGATTCCCCAGGCTTTGTACCTGATGGGTCTCCAAATACCGTGGCTTTGTACTGGGCATGTTGCGCAAGTCCAAACTGCTCTACACAGTGCCGCAGCATGCCAAAACTGTGGCAATAAATCAACGGATTGCGATCGATTAGAGTCTGACCATCTATGAGAAGAGCGTGTATCGGGAGATCGTGCAAAGGACCTGTTGGGCAGAGGATCAGTTTTTCGCCTGCCTTGGTAAGTCTTGATAGCGGCGCAACAAGCCTTGAGAGCCCGACTTGCAGATCTGACAGTGCCTCTTCCTCCACTAGATCTTCTTTGTTGCTGTTGCTCTCCAACCAGTTCGTCACGTCTTTCTGAGACACCTGGGGGATAGGATGTAGTAACGGCCCAAGAAGTTCATTTGCTCTCATGACGCAGAGCGAGTAGCAATCTTTCACATGGACCCAGTCCACTAAAACTCGATCTGCTAAGAATGGGTGATTGCGGAACGTTTCCCATATAGCAAAATTGTCCATGGGCGCGTCCACTGGTCGCCGTAGGCCACCCTGGGCTGATGGAAGCAGTGCGATGCTTTGGCGGATTTTGCTGAGCTCATGGAGGACAATTGGTTGTTTTATCACCCCCGCCGTGAGTACTCTTTCAAGCATATCTCTTTCTGCTTCTAGCAACATGCCCAGTTCCGGGTCTGCCTGTTTCGCCGAGAGCAAGAAAGCAGGCGGTAAAAGTCTCCTGGTAGAGATCAAATTACCAAGGCTGTCGGCTTTCGTATATTGAACGAGGGCCCAAATGTCCCAGCATAGTTTTGCAATCCTTGGCATAGCGGGAGCATAACTCTGTAGCCATTGAGCGAACATATAACACCACCCAAGAAGATCTGCAATATCCATACCAAAAGTGTGTTTTGAACTCTCCATCATTTTCATCTGATTTTGATAGCTGCGCAATCCGAAAGTAAGAGCGTTCTTCCGACGCGTATCCTGTCGTAGACGGAAAATCTCAGTGACATGTTTGATAAGCCCCTCAACACAGATGAAGACCCAGCCTTTTGGACGATGATGGATATAGCGCAGATTAAACACCCATATATTGAAAATATAGGCGCGACAAAATTCCCCGTGTGATTCAATGAGCTGATTGATGACGAGTGTTGGGTTGACGGAGCGATAGTCCTGAAACTCTGTCAAAGAGCGATTTGCGGCAGAGAGCAGTCGAAGAGCGATGTGACTATTTGTAGGGGCCTGATTAAGACCTAACAGATCTTTATCGGTGTATGACACCGTACGTTGCGTAGTTTTCAGTCGGTGTCGAATCTCCCCTTCAGTGACGCCTTTGGCATATGTCGCTGCGAGTTGTTCACGTTGTGAAATGGAGTAGTCGAATATCGCTGCCTTAAGCACTCCATCGATCGCTCGTGAACATAGCAGATATTCTTTCTCGAACTCTGGTTCAAGATTTCTTGCATTGTGACCAAACTGATTCAGCTTGAAAGCCGCCTGAAGATCATTCCGCAAGGACTCCACATCTAGTCTCGACAGCGAAGTCGGATCCTGCTCACGCCTCGCATACACAGAAAAGAGCATTTTCCAGGATGCTTCGCTCAAGCGATCATTTTCGTAATCGAACAAGGCCCAAGATTTGCAATACTTCACAAGATCGTCCACAGTGTCGATTTCAAGATCAGGGTCGGTGATTTCCTGCTTGAACACGAAAAGACGAGCACGGACGAAGAGTTCCGCAACCGCAGAGTGGAGGCCAGCTATCTTTTCCAAGGAGTGTTCCTCTTTTGAAAGTGTGATATTCGAAGCCCCGGTCAATTCCATAGCTTCTCTTCGCGCTTTCAGAGCTTCAAAGTCCTCGAAAGCCTTCTTCATGAACTTCAACCCCTTTATCCAAGCCTCATTCGTGTTCTGCCGTTCGTAGGCTCGGACCAAAGTAATGGCAAGGTAACATCGACACCTTCGCATGAGGAGGGAAGAGCCAGACAGCTGCAACCACAGAGTTTCAAGCGCTTCGGCGACCGCGTGAATCCCAAGTCCGACCTGCAGGCAATTATGTAACCGGATGGCATAGCGGCTAACATCCTCTTCGAGCTCGTCTGCTGAGAAGCCAGAGCGCCTTTCGAAGAGGCAAAGTTCTCCTTCCTCATGCAATCTCATCCTATCAGTTTTTGATATACCGGACTGGTCGTCCAATTCAGAGACGTAGTGAACCAAGCCAAGAAGATGGGTGATACTGAGTCGTTGCAGGTCGGCGGAGAATGCACGGCCATATTGGGCGAAGCTTGACCTAGAGGCCTTCATAGCAATTTGCGAGAATTGGAATGCAGTCTGGTCACTGGCGTCAAAAGGCTGAGGATTGAAACTTTCCATACCTTCGGCTACAAGGTGGTTTTCCGATCTGGCATTGAGGAGTACAGTGGTTGCTAGTTGATGTGTAGCACTCCTATCAAGGCATACAGGACGATCCATGGATATTCTTTGACTGCGAGTCTCTAAAGACCGTTTTATGTAGTCCATAAGCTGACTGCATTCCTCAAGAATAGAGGCCTCGGCTCCACTTTTCAGCACTGTGGCACAGCACAAGGCTGGCAGGTCATCACAGCTTTTCGAGAATGTCCAGTTGCCAGTTTGCACGAGTGGAACGGCCTGTGATAATTTGGGGTTGTACCGCTTCGCTTTAGCGATGGTTTCTGCTGGCCAGTCTGTATTGGTCGACGTCCAGCGGCTTAGTGCATAAATGAGGTCAGCATACAGCCTTGAGGAGCAGAAGAATGTCAGTGTTGGTTTATCTGAATCGTCGATTGTTTGCTGGTGGTTGTCGGAAGCATGCCCTTCGACGCTCCAACAGTACTCAATCTCAGACCACGAATGTTTCTCGAGATCAGCATCAGCCTCGAGGTACATGTCAGGATTCAGCGTGACATCCAGCGTCGTTGGCCGCCAATCAGAAGCATTCGCTATCATATTCTGGACCTCGCTGAACAATTGGCGCAAAAGATCTGGAGCACCCACGTCCTTTCTGACCCCAGCTTTTGTCCAAACATCAAAGTTTTCGTCTTCGGAGGAGAGTTTTTGGTAGAGACTAGGATTAAGGTCAGCAATCCGTTGGATTTCCCACTGATTCTAGTATCCCAGCACGTACTCTTCATGTGAACAGATGGCTACATTCATATGAGCAGCAGACAGTTGTATCTCCAACGCCTCGCCCAAATGCTCGTTCAGCATGATACCGTGCAGGTATGCAGTTCGTATCGGTTGTAAGAACGACATTCTCCTAACAGGTTGAAGATCCGGGCTTTCAGTTGTCAGTGTCGCGACAACGAAGTCGTCGGGTTGGACCGTTGGAGAGCTACGTCCCAAGTGCGGCTGAATGTCTCGAACAAAACAACCTCCCCCTTCTTGTGACGATACAGCGACTACTTCCTACACAGCTGACAGTCCAAAGCAGCTATGGACGATTTCACTCTTACCCTGCGACCTGAAGAGGATGTCCAACTTGGACACAGAGACCCGAACGTCCCAAACGCCAACGAGCTCGACATCTTCGAAAGCGCGACCAGCCGGTGTTCCATCTCGTGCCGTGCAACCACCATCCAGCCTGCTGCAAAATACCAACACGATTCCCCCGTCACACTCCTCATCCTCGCCTTTACATTGCATCCCGAGAACAACTGTCGCTTCACACGGTTGCGAATATCCTGCACATTCAAGGACACGACTGGGAACGGCCAGGCGGGGAAGAGTAGGGTCTCGTTCCTGGCGCCCATTGAGACCAACGGCGGTCACAGCGATGTAGACAAAAGCTGGACATTTGGCCTCTCTGCACCAATCTCAATACCTGGAGGCATTTTCACCATCAATCCTAGCGTCGATCATTCCATTTCTCGCAAAGTCCACCATTACCTCGTAATCAAAGGTTCACGAAGAGGCACCCCGCCAACGAATTGTGTCTGGACAATGAACGAAAATAGCGACAGTAGTACTGGTCTGCCAATGACCTTCACCACTGCCATAATCCTGCAAGCCAAAGATGCCGTTGACTTTGATTTGAAGCTAAATAGTACCGTGCTCTGGCGAGGGTTCCCACGAAGCGTAAAAGCGGAGACATCAACGAACATTGTACTATCCACGCCTATAGGCAGACAATTTCCTGTCAAGGAAGATCTGGACGAGCTGAAGATGGAATCTTGGTTCACAGGGGGTCTTGAAGGAAGTGTACACAAGTGGCCTTTTGAATTGGTGCATACATGATTAAGTTTGCAAATTTTAGCGCATTTACTCATCAAATGCGATTATCGAAAAGAAGTGTTCGTTCTCGCGTTCCCGCACATGTCACACTTCGCATTTCCTCTGAGTAAACAAGAGGCCAGAAAAAAGGTCACAATCAACGGACTAAGTCGAGTAAGCTCTGTAGTCATGGCCAATTTGAAAACAGAACCTGGCGCGTGTATCGGCATAACTAGGAGAAGAACATCGCGCCAGCGGTCCAGTAATGGATCTCGTGACTCAAATGTGTAAAAGCTAGGAGCCAGGGGAGGAATCTATGAAACAGTGGGGATTTCTCATCGAAATTCGCAGGCGTCGGGATTGGACCTAGGCATGGCTGCTGGCGAAACAGATGAAGGTAGGGGATTTCAATTTGCTCAACCTCGAGTCTTCAGTTCTAGATGCTTCATTTCTTCCTCAACATGGCGGGAATTCACAAGACCATTTGAGTGTCACGGGCTCGAAATCTTGGGAAAGATCAATGCGTCTGACCCTGTACCGTCGGCCTTGCTGTTTGTTCGAGGTACGAAAGGTTCGCCTATACCCAATCTCATGCTCTGAAGAATCGTGGCATTGAGCGTATCGACTGAATCCGATCACAATATAGATTTACGATGACTTTTACAATGTCTATCTCGAACCTTCTTGATCCACGATTTTCGAAATCTTGGCAGAAGGACCGTCATCTTTTTCCGAATCTAGGATACTTCGGGATACACAAGGGACCGAAGATTCCAGTATATTTAATCGTATCTTCTCAAGATTTGCAAGGTCGAGGGTATCATATGATTCTATTCACGATGCAGACTTTTCGAAACCCGAGTGATGTTGACTCGAGTCTACTCAAACTTCTATTCTCGAGATCCCGAATTGCGCACACGCATCTACGCGGGTGCGACATAGACCAAGCTAATCCCCATTAGCTCAACAAACTCGCCCATCAGTTTGTTAAGACCATTCGTTTTCGTATCATAGACCGCGTCGACTTCAACTTTGTTGCCAGTCTTGATCTCACCAAAATCCATGCATACCCCCGTGTCGGAGATATGCTTGACACTGGCCTCGGACTTGAGGGGAACCGAGCTAGACGGTGCGCCTGAAGTGTGCATTCCGGGCATCCCAGTCATGCCAGTCATACCAGGAGTCATGCCAGGCATATTAGCCATAGGCGCCGCGGTGTAGCCTGCGCGTTTGCCATAAATTTGCGGGCTTTCACAGACGGTTTTGCCGTCGACTTTCACTTTCACGACGGCTACCCCGTCGTGGCCGTGACCGGTGGCTGAAAGCAGTTTACCATTGATGGCAGAGGTGTATCCAGGGCTGTTTGTGAGGGTGAAGTTGCCATCCTGTGGTGCAACGTATGCGATGCCACAATTTCCTGTTACGTCGAGGTAGAGGACTTCGGCTGGCTTTATGGATTTGTCGGATGAGTATTCATAGGTCTAATTGGTTTGGTGAGCAGACAGCAGTGGGTGAGAATGACTTCGGGAGACTGACTATAGTTATGTAATATGATACAGGCTTGTCAGACTCGTTGACGAGGTCGTAAAGGAGGGAGAAACGGCTCTGGGCTCCAACTTTTATGCCATACTTACCATCAGCCGATATTCGAATACTATCTTGAGCATTAGTTCTGTGCAAGCCAGCAAGTTTCGAACATTGCTCACGGGGTCCGTTCATTTCCACTAGCAAAAGTCCTCTTAGCAGGTTGTATGGGACAAACCAAGTCTTGTTCCCCAGATCCAGCTTGGTACATGACGATGTCTGCGCAACACTAGTCAAATCGAGACCTTTGAGGCAACACCATCGGAACTTACGGTGCAACCAAGCGCCAACATCGGTGTTTACAGATTTCCCAGCTTCGTCTTCCAAACCAGCCTCATAGGCTGTAATGAAGCAGTCGGAACAAGGTTTCGTGATGTTTCTGATGTCCTTGTTTTCAAGCATGCCCATGGCTGGGATATCGAACGGGCCATAGCGAATTTTCTTCACCTGACCGCCAGGTGCCTTGATATTCGCGGTGGTCAAAGGTGGTTCCAAAACCGGACCTTGTTCAAGGGCCTTGAGGGAGCTCTGAGGTAGAGCTGCAGTGAGTAGTGAGCTAGCTAGTAGCGAAAGAGCGACAAATAAAAACATGGTGAAACAAATGGCTTGGGAAAATCGCTTGAGACGCGGAACGGAGAAAAGGTATTATGTATGAAGGAAGATCCGATACGTGTCATTGACATTGCAGACCCTTCACGAGGATATGATGTCTTGGGTTGGAATTGTGTTTAGAAGTCCGTCAAGGCTTTTCGATAGAGCGGCTGTATCCGAGCCTTGGCCACCAAGGCTCAAATCCAATCGAGGAAACATGAGCTATGTCGAGGCTGCTGATCTGAGCTACCAGACAGGTCATGGTCGCTTGGTTAGGAAAGCAAAGCGAGATGGGCAAGTAGCCAGCAGGGAGAGGCAACAGCGAGCTGGCGGCTCATGAGGAGCGACCAAGGTCGTTCTCTGACCCGACCATGAGGAAGAAAGAAGATAACGGGAGGGCTACCGAATTTTGAGAAACGGAGGTGGAGAGGAACTAGCAGCTAACATGTGAACCTGACGATTTTGGCGGAGCGGTTGTACAAAAAGAAAAAGAACCAGATGTGACTTCCAGATGAATACTGACGACCATTCAGTCGTACGAAGGAGCCTTCGAAAGGATTTAACAAGGACGAAGCTTGGAATGAGTTATGGTTATACGTGGTCGTATCAGCGCAACGCAACTGTCGCCATACATTCACGTTCGAGTCGTGTGTGCCGGGTACCTGTTCCAACCGAAAGTGTTCCCAAAGAGCGTCTGAGGAATGTCCGCGGTCGGGCCGGGTCACACTAGACCGGAAATTGCCTGTCACAAGCAGAGCTGAGCGCGGACTGGATGTGTCACACGCCCATCTATATCAAGGACCTTCTACGGTCTGTTCTGGGCTGGGATGAAGACGGCGAAGTTGACAATGGAGACAATGATGTTGGGTGCTGTTGGTTGGTGGTTTTGTTGTTGAGGCGAGATGGAGGAGATGATGCTCGTTAGCAAAGTTTCCCGGAATGAGACTAGCCGTGTTCCATCATCACCCAATGCTTCGCTATGGTGGGAGACAACTTGAAGCCTTGGTGCTACTAAATCTCGCGCCCTCCCTGGATGTGTCGCAAACATACCCGAGTGCTATGGTTTGAGTGATAATCCGGCCGCCGCTCTCTATCAGGTCATGAGACAAAATCAGCCCAAATCACGCCATACCACCACTCTCGTCTACTTCAGCACCTGTTCTTCTCCAACTTCGACATCGTTTCGAGCCAACAATGCCATTTCAAATCAGAATGGACGAGCCGACCAAGTCGCCAATAACGAATACACTTACCGGGACCGCCTCAAATCGTCCTACAGCCTGTAGATGCCAATCACCTTGACCCTGCACTCTGCCTATCCTTCCATCAAAGTCTACCTACAGCGCGTCTTTTGAGGCCTCACACACTGCCACGGCCGACTGTACTCAGGATACATATCTCACCCTCATAGCCCACCGATTCACAATCATCTTCTTGATTCCGGAACCATCCACGACGATGATCCAAATCCACGCCACTCGATGGTATCATTGAGGACAGGAACGGGGAAATGGAACGGGATTGTAAGAGTGATGTAAGAGCCTGCTGCGAGAGGGCAGATTCCGAGACTTGTACTCCAAGACTTTTATCCCGAGCATTTCGTGTGGGATTTTGAGAGGATTTTGGGAGTGGCAGAGGTAAGAAAAAGACACATTCGAAGTCCATTCATAAAGACTTGGGAAAAAATATTTTCCGTCCAGAGATACTCCTGTCTTCCCCTCACAGGAAGACCGGAGTAGCGCTGATTGAGCTTTTCTTCTCCCACACTACTAACATGAGCAAGTTTCGTTTCCACCCATGAAAGAGAATCCGACACGGGAAGCAATGCGCCAGCAGGAGCGTTATAGTCGGACAATTCGCGGTCTTGCATGCGCCATCAAGGACTTGATTCCGGTTCTTCACGTCACCTTCCTAACCATCTCATCCAATACAAATCCGGTTATATGAGGATAAATATCACCACGAAACTTAGGCCGCTAACTTTGCGGGTGAGTCGAGCGGCCCTGCTCCTGTCAATTGACGGCGTGAGGATCCATGGAGTCGCAAACCCGGGGAGCGGAGCAGAAACTATACTCCCGCCTTGAAACAGCGTATCCTGGCATGATTGGACCATTCCATCTCGCTTATAATCAAATGCACACGTACTTGAACGAAAATTGACATCTTCCGTCCGGAAGATACCCTTCAGAGACGACACACCACGAGACTGGCTAAGAGATATCGCGCATCGAGCACCGTGCCGCTCCTGAACGGACGGAAGATCTTTATTATGGAGTACTGATGGAGGTGTCCTGTAATTTCTAGGTTGTTGAATGAGATCTTCGAAATGTCCATGGGGAGGTTGGTCGGGTATAAGATGGATGTTCTCTTCTACGGTCACAACAGATCGTAAGCACAAGCCCAACCAACAGACGACCCCTCAAGACATCCTCTGTCACCATGAAGCTCACACTCGCCATCGCTACTATTTTAGCAGCAGTCTCTACCCAGTCGATCCCAGGCCTTCCAAGTTGGTGAGTTAGTCCATCGCTTGAACCAGTAGTATCCACGATTAATACCATACAGCGGATCGACATGTATGATAACAGCAGCTATGAATGTCAAGGATTGCGGCTACACCGGTTAGTCCTCGTTCACCACAGATATGGCTGCTGTTTGTGCAATGCTGACAGAACCAACACAGACGCCAAATGCTTCTGCGGCAGCGCCCAAATCAACGATGCGCTAAAGACCTGCGTGCCAAAGCAATGCCAACAGGCAGCTGATGTGAAGACGACTTATGACCTTGCCAACAAGTCATGTGCGGGAGCCAAAGGCTACAAGAATATGACCCCTCCAGTGGGAGACAAGAACACGACCCCTCCAGCAGGAGACAAGAAAGTGCCCCCTCCAGCAGGAGACAAGAAAGTGCCCCCTCCAGCGGCTCCAGCGGGAGACAAGAAAACGCCCCCTCCAGCGGGAGATGCGGCCCCTCCGGTCCCTCCGGTAAAGATGGATCGCAGAGCATAAACGCACCACAGGCAAATCTATATAACAACGTCAGCGTGACAAAGCAATCGGTTGTACGTACACACCAAGCCATCGGCAAAGAAGCGCTGAATCAAGTCGTAATACAAATTCTCCGCAGTGGCTCTACCGTCCATCATTAATGTTCTCGAAGGGCAAGATAACAATCTCGAAGCCATACTGTGGAATAGCCCTATCACCTGAAATCCCGCATACCCATGCCAAACCTCCGCGATCGAAATCTCAATTAAGTATGGGTCTTCCTCAACTTCAATGCGACTGATCTTCACGCATGCTCGCAACCCATCACCCCACCTCATCTCGACCGGCCTATCACGTAGGGCCATCGCTCATCTGATCTACATCTCGGAAAAATCTTCGAACATCTCACCTCCAGATAAACTACGGATGAACTAGCTTAGCAGTCCGATCACTACGTAACTCATCAACTGAAACGCATACCTCAGTATGCGCACACACGTGACCTCCACGGAAAGGACTGAGCCTTCATATCGCAACCACCAGCCTACTTTGGAAGATCTCGGCTCGAATCGCCGGGCCGAATAGAAAGTGTTTGTGCATATCGGTTTATGGAGGTGTAGATGAACCAATAAGTGCCCTCGGGCGTGAGCTTCAACTCAGGAACAGTATAATAACTTGCATACATTCCACCAATTCGATCAACCATTCATTTTTACACTCACTCACATCTCCACTTGTTCTCTCAACCAAGTTAATCATCACTTCCCACCACTAAAATGAAGTTTCTCCTCGCCACAGCTGCGCTGGTCGCCGCAGTATCCGCTCAAGCCTTTCCACCTGGATTCGCGTCATGGTGAGAACCCTGGTCACACACCACACTCTCCACTCTCTCCTCACCCATTTAAACCCCGGCTAACACCCCTCCAGCGCATTCCCTTGTTTCTTGACTCTCGGCGGCCAAGGTTGCAAAGTCGGAGGTAAGCAGAAGTCCCTTATCAACCCTTCATTCCCCTTGCGCTGCCCCTTGCCGCTCCTCTACTTGATATTGCAAAGTCGTATACCCATAACGTGACCACCTCCTTCTCCTCCCCCAAACGAGCTCCCCGGCTAACACCCATACTCACTCCAGACAACAAGTGCTGGTGCTCCAAGCCTGCCGTGCAGGACGCCTTCAAAACGTGCATTCCCTCTAAGTGCACGGAAAAAGCGGATGTCAAGTCTGCCACTGAAATGGGCAACAAGCAGTGCGAAGGGGCTACCGGCTGGACCCCCATTCCTATCCCGGCATAAGGGAGGAAAGTGCGAACTTATTCCTAGAAGTTGAATTTGGATGAGATGGAGATGGGAGGGAGGGTTGTGAAAGAGGAGGTGGGAGGGAAGGGAAAATGATGATCTGTTGTTATGGTTTCGACTCTTTACTATGAGAAGATGAGAGGTAAACTATCGCATCGAATTGGGGTGTGAGATTTTGCTTTTTCCGACTCGTGTGTGCAGATTGATCAGTCCTGTGCGTCGAATTTTATGACGGATTCTGTTGATCATTTTCTGGCTTCTTCAATCTTTCCACACTGGAAAGCTCAATGCCTTCTATTTCCGCTTGCAACTGCACAGTTTCTCGGTTCTTGTCGCAGCTCGAAGGAGTATCTGCCTCAACGTGGTTTGGAGTAGGCGACTCGACCGTGCTCACAGGGAAGTCCAGCTCCACAAACCAAGGCGCCTGACGCGGTGTATTACTTCTACCACGATTCCCAATAGCCGCATTGACGAAAAGTGTCTGCTTTCTCGACTTGAACGATTCCGCACTTTTCGGAGACAGTTTTGAATGTCCCCTTTGTCGAGAATTGTCCTTTTCTTTATGTTCACGACGCAGAAGGGTAAAATCATCCGCATCCTCCTGCTGCTCCCAACCCACACGCCGAGCGCCATATGACTGGTGGATATGGCCGAAACAGTGAAGGCGCGGCTTCACGCGATTGATCGCTCGACGGAGGTATTGGCATCCTGCATTTATGTCGGGACCATGTTTGCTGGGAGTGAGATCGAGGACACGATGAGGTGGACCGTGGGTCATCACGATGTCGACACCTGCAGGAATTTGCGACTGTGATGTTGATGTGTTTTTAACACCATCAGGGGTGATTTGAGCTCCAGACGGATTCCAACGGTCTTCATCAGTTGGGTACTGAAAGGCATTTCCCGCCCAAAGGGGGGTCCAAGGTGACGCATAGATGGAAAACACGGCTCCATTCATCAAATCGAAAGAATAAGTTCCTTCCGACAAATACATAACGCCATGAGATTTTGCAAATTCGCCGTTCATGATTTCCACGGCTTCATGATGATACTTTTCGCCTCCGCCATACCGCGTCCAAGTCTCCCGGTCCAGTCCCAGATCGTGGTTGCCAGCGATGACAAGGCGGAGTTCTGCTTTGATAGAGCCAATCATCTCGACGGCGGCTTTGAGATCCTCTGGACGGCCATAATCGGTAAGATCTCCGCAATGCAAGACGACGTCGACATCAGGGGGAGATGGTTGAAAAGGGAGGCTTCGGTCGTTCGTTAATCGCAGATCGTGGGTGTCAGAAATGACAAGGAATCTCACCCTCTTTGTAGCAATGTCTGGGTGTTCTCTATCTGACATGGTGATAGAGGATTCTTAGACGGATCGATGGTGAATAGAAATGCTGATATATATTGAAGAAGTGCCAAGGAGACAAGGGTACGTCGCCGACAACGGTAGGGGTACACAAAACGCCGATCTTCTCGCCCACTGAACTTCCAGCATAGGTGCATCAAAATACATACAAATACATACAAATACACCCGACATTTGCCTGTAATTCCTCAACACGCGCAACGAACTGCGGACGCCTCGTAGCATGAGATAAGACCACGTCCACGCTCTCTCGCTCCCATCTCTGGACCTTCAATCAGTCTGCTTGACTGCCTTCCTGTTGATATGGCCACGATTGAGAACCCTGACCTGGAATCGTAGTTCAGAACACAACTACTACAGCTCCTTACGCTGATAGTTACCAAGCTAGCAGCCCATAGATGTCTTGGCAAACTCTTTGCGCACCCTGGCGGCCCCGTATTCTTTTTCAACCTCTGTATCAAGTTCGGGAACTCTGTGACCATCGCTGAAGCAAACGCGCTCCGGTTTATTGCAAAGCACACCTTCGTTCCCGTACCAAAGGCTCACCACACCTTTACATACCACGGCAAAACCTACATAATTATGCAGAGGATCCGTGGCGAGACTATAGCAAAGAGATGGCATTCCCTTCCAGAGACTTCAAAGGCGTCAATTTTTGGTCAACTAAAACAAATGATCGAAGAACTCCGGTCTGTTCCTTCCAAGACCACTGGCGTCTCCAACCTAGACGGTGGTCCGATTCACGATGATCGTTTGCCTCAAACATCGTCCTGGGGACCTTTCGATACAGTTAATGACTTCCATTCAGCTCTCAGGGACAATGTAACACTGGAGGCTCTCGAGGCACAGAACCACACTACACTAGATCCTAAGACCATTTCAAACATGCAAAAATTGGTGGTATTCCATGAGTCTACGGTACTTCCACCAGTGCTTACACACGGCGATCTGAGTAGCTTCAACGTACTCCTCCGCGATGGGAAAGTAGTTGGTATCATCGACTGGGAGAACGCTGGATGGTTACCATACTACTGGGAGTATACAACGGCGTGGCATACAAATCCCCAGAACCATTTCTGGCAGAAAGAAGTGCATAGATTTTTAGATGTGTATGAGGCAGAACTAGGTATGGAACAACTCAGGCGTACGTACTTCGGGGATTTCTAATCATCTACGTTGTTTCCTCTCAAGCAACCACGTCCTTCCCCTCAATGGCGTCTCATCTTGGTACCTTGCCTAGATCAAACTCTCCTTCTCCGTCAAAGCGATGATCTGCGGCCTTCTTCGCAACATACCACATGACCGCGTTCCTGACCACCGTTCAATCAGTTTGGCATGTTCCTAGTGCCTTGCCATCTTGAGCAGCCTCCTTGGATTTGTTCTTTGGGCCGATAATGAGCACCGGCCAAGAGGAGCCGTAAGAGAGGGGTAGAGATTGCGATGGCTGAAGTTGAGGCCCCAGGTTTAGCAGAAGATTACAGAAGATGAAGGCGCGGGTCTTTCGCCATGCTGTTGCGCCTGTAACTTTCACATCTTCAGCCCCCCTCCAAGTGATCTGGAGACGAGTATTCAGTAACTTCACTTAGGGAATCCGTGGGCAATATCTAATAGAACCACCCGACGCTTTTCGATGTCGTGCTCATTTGGGGACATCCATGTTGCTCTCTGCTGTGAATTGAAAGGGATCAGCAAGACAGGCTGTCCGGACAATTGAGCATCTCCAATTGACAGTCTGGCCAGTCTTGTACGTTCGAGCGGGTCAGCAAGCTGGATACTGCCGCCAAGTGAACCTCTCTCCCTCGAGGCCCCGAATTGATGTGCAGAGCCCGAGCAAAAATATCCATTCCTACGGCCCCATCCCTTGAGATTATCCTGGTCTTGAGTTACACTGCCTTCTCTCCGACAGAATCTACTCCCTTCTCGCCTGACAATTGCTTGCGTGTTGTTGCTCGCCTGGCATTCTCTAACATCAATAGCACACATCTTCGAGTCGCCTGGGTCCAGGCTAAATTGCCATCACGACACTGAAAGACAACAACAAGGCGTCAACCTCCCCGGCCAACAACCGGTCATTGCGCATGACGGTGATTATACAACACAACAACTTCAGGGTAGAGACAAATTGGTCGTCTACTTCTTTTCATCCTTCTTCAGCAACTTCGCGAACTCAACTCCTCTACCTACCACCGAGACCAAAACCACCCAAACCTACCCACCGCCAAAACTACCTGTCGACCAATCTACGCAGGTAATACGATATCCCAAAGACAACATAGACCATCTGGACAAAACCATCAGCCTTTTTGCGACTCTTTGTCCGCATCAATCATCAAATCACAGGTCTAACCATACCATCAGACTCTTGACAATTTCCCTGGCCATCAGCAACCTCCTTCGTCCCCTCCAAGTCCAACACTAGGTAAATACATCTAAACTTCCCGTCTCCAGCAATCTCCCTTCCTCGAACGACAAAGAAAATCGCGCACGAGGCCGCAGCATGACTCAGCTTCAACACTGCTCCAGATTCTCAAACTCCACAACTGCATATTGCGCCTACACCTTTCCTATACTCATCCACATCTCGCTTCCGCTTTGCTAACAACAAATCATTAGATCATTATAACTTTACCATTACCGACTGGTCTCTTTGTTTTCGCAAAAAGCGTCTCCAGGTATGTTTCCCATATCCCTTCGGTTCCTCGACTACAAGAAATAGCAACACAATAAATCCAGCAAACACTTCAAATTTGCGGAAAAAAAAAGTTGCGACACATTTTCGCTTCGTTCTTCTTCATCTAACTCTCAGCTTCAACTTCGCTAACCACCCGCCAAGTCCAGACAACCGCAACTACACTACTCCTTCCTTCGTATAATACTTTCACGAGTTCCCTTTCCAACTACTTCATCAATCAAAATGGCTCGTCAATCGAAGTCAGCCCGCGTCGCTGCTGCCGCTACTGAGCAGTAAGTGTTTCTCTCCTCTTGCAAAGTGCCTGATTGACCATCAGAACCAGGAATACCCTCGCCCATGCTTTAGTCGTTGAGGAGGCCAGCGATGTTAAGAACGCAAAGATGGAGGCCATCGCAAAACACCTGGAGGCATACGATCGCTCAGTGGAGAATGTCAAACTTCGACTGGTGCTATTCAAGACCTTGCCTGGCATCATCTCCTCGGATGAGGAATACCTTGCCATGTCCCGTCTAATCGCGGAAGCCCGCGTTGCGCGAGCTCGTCCTGGCTTCAACCCGGACACATTGCGCCGTCGTCGGGTTGCGATGAAGGAGGCGACTTCGAAGAAAGTCATCGCAGGTGAGATTCATTCGTACCGCACCGCTCGCTGGACCGAATGCTGACCTATCATGTAGCATACCAATTTGCGCGAATGAGCCTTTTAAACAAGGTAGCTGATAGCGATAGCGATAGCGAGACCTCTCAATTCTCTACTGCTGTGCGGTCGACGCGCCCATCCTCTCCACCAGCGTCGACTTTGGCTGCGAAGGTCACCTCTTCCAAGCCACAAGAGTCGGCAAATAAGAATGTAAAGGTCAACCCATCGAGTCCGGCGGCCGCTCAATCTGTTGAGATCATGGATACACCGACTGACGCAAAGCCCGAGGCCGAGTCACCCTCCCCAGCCACCAAGATATTTGCAGCCGAGTCTGCGAAATTCAAGTCTCGCCGGACCCGAAAGATGAAGGCCAAGATGCCAGCTTCACCTTCACCGAAGAAGTGTTCCAAGCAGCAGACGACTCCAGCATTACCGTCGACTGAGTTCGAATTCCGCAGCGAGACTACATCTATCAAGCAGGCTTCGATGAAGGTGGATTCGCACGCTTTCACACTGAGCCCAGTCCACGTCCGCAGTTTCTCAGAGTCTTCATTGGCGTCAGTGGAGACTGTTTCTGGCCGCTCACGAGGCGAATCCTCGTCCTCATTAGACGAGGACAAGCCATCGACCGGCAAGACGACTCCGCACCGTCTTTCTGAGGCTTCTGACAAGCCCTATGACCTCTTCGAGCAGTTCGCGCCCAAGTCGAATGTCAACTCAAAGACGCATGCCTCGAACCATATTTCAACCGAGGAAACTTTGGGCGAATACGCGATCGAAAACTTTCACGACGATGAGGACGTCCTTCTACCTTTGATTGACGACCTTCTTCTGGCGGCTGTTGCTGACGACACCATCCCTCGCTTCTTCGAGCGAATCACTGGTGGACTATCCACGATATCCTCGGTATCTTGCACGTACGAAGACCGACACTGCCTCCATAAACCAATGACCACGTTCGGAAAGACCATCGACATGGTCAAACAGATGATGCATACCAGCAGTGTGCTTTATCTGGAAGAAGACGATGAGGCTCACAACATCAAGTTAGTAAATGTCCTCGACGTCTACCATCACTCATCGCTACCCAAGATGGTCTTGTCGAGCGACCAAGTCGAGGAGCAGGCGGCCTTTGACTCGGCAATGTCGAGGCACCGTCAAAACTTGGTTGAACAGACCACTCAGGAATCTGCGCCATCAAAAGCGCCCCAGACCACGGCAGACACACAGCTCGATGCCCTGTTCGCCATCGGACTTCAGTCAGTGGTTAAGAACGGCACATGTTTCTTCAATCCATCATACAAGCCTTTCAGCCCGGTGGTTGAGGAAGTGATGGATATTGAGGAGGACCCAGCCATCGTTTCAATGGTGGCCTCTTTGCCCTCCGGCACCGGTCTATCCGCCACTCTGGCGCGACTCGGACCAAATCGTCCTCTTGCCCCGTGGTCCAAGTCAGCCTTTGTCCCAACGATGGCCGAGGCGTCTATCTTCGGACTAGACGCTACTATTGCGCGACTACGTGCTCGAGAGGCTGCCAAACTCGAAGTCGCCGTCCAAGCGCTTATTCCGGCCCCGATCGCTATCGAGCCAGTCTTTGAGGCTAGCTCGGCTGCCGCGGTGCTGAAGCACTCTCCAATGGATGGATGCTTTAGCAATGAGGTTCCTCCAAACGCAACTGCGCGCATCTTCACCGCGCCCCTCATCGAAGAGCCAGACCTCGCGACACCAATGCTTAAAGAGCAAGTCAACAAAACCCCAATAGCAGCCGAGCCCGCCACCATCACCACCACCCAAGCACACCTCAAACCCGTCAAAGGTCCAAAACCCTACAAGACCAAGGCCAAGGCCATCACCAAGCTCACAGACCCACGCCCGCACGACTCTCTATCCAAGAAGGAAAAGCGCGCCATGAAGAAAGCGGGGCTATTATAAATGTCTCCTCGCCCTTCCCATGCCGCCCCAAATGTACAAAGGAGGCATGTCTGGATGAATAGATGGATGACTAAAAAGCCGAAGAACGGTGACGGTGGATTTGATACTGCATGAGGCAGGAAAATAAAAACTGTCTGATGACGGACGACGAGATGACGGACGACAGGACGATGGACGATTGCACGATTTTGATTCCATATGCCCCAATTTTTTTTTTCCCATCCGCATATTGGACGATGCGTTTTGTTTTAATGGTTGATGCATCTGGGGCAAGCAGCGAAAAGTTTTTTATGGATGGGAGCGTGGAGTTTTGGCATGATACGTACGGCGTTGTTGAAATTGTGATACCCATAGACACTCTGGCGAGGCGAGGACGCACATTACCTACGACTCATGCAAGTGGCATGAGGAATCCAGTCTGGATTCGAGATTTCTATAGCCGCAATTTAGACGCAATGTCAGCACGAGGATCGGGTTTGGGATTCGGGTTTCGCGACGAAAGTGACGTTTTCATAAGGGATTTAGAGTGTGAAAAATATTTACCTTACCGATTTTCCAAGTCATTTGCCGGTATTTCCATGAAACTTCAGTCGTAGGACAATAATCGTCTTAATGATCTTCCAGGTTATTGCTCCCCAAAAGAGTCCCAACAGCCTCAATCACCTCAAAGCGATAGGTACAACTTCCCAGCTTCCGTCAACGAACCGCCCTTCTGCAGCCCATTCGCCCTCCCAACTCTCTCCCCTACATCTTCCATAGCCCCAAACCAAGCATACCTCTCCACATACTCAGCCTTCTCCAAAAATTCCACCGTCTCCCTCATAAACTGCAAAACATCCTGTTCAGCAACAGGCGCCTTGGGATCCCAATTCGTACAAGCAAACTCCGTGACCCAGATTGGCAAACCAAAAGCATCATAGATCTCCTCGACGTATTTGATGACTTCTTTGCTAGAGGATTGGTAGACATGGAGGACTAGATGATCGATGCCGCAGGCTTGAATTCCGCCGAGGCCCGAGATGAAGGACACGAGCCAGGGGAGACCGTGTATGCTGTTTGCGACGGATGGAGAGCCGATGAGGATGCCGGGGCAGAGGTTTTTTAGAGGCAAGACGTAGATTTTCCATAATTCTATGGCCTCGTCGACTGAGATGTTGGCGGTCTCGTTGATGCATGGCTCGTTAAAACCTCTGTTCGCTGTCAGTTTCGAAATCTCTTCTGAAGAGTGACTGTAAGGACATGAAGTGTTGGACTTGATCGTCCTCGAGGTAGCTTGTGAGGCGAGGTATAATTTGCTCAACTTCCTTGCCTGTGCGGCATTGGGGAATGTAGGTAATCTTGGGAGGGAGTCCCTTTGGCTTCCGGAGCTCCCAGTTGAAGAGCCAGGAGATCTTGCCCGAGTCGATGGCTTGTTTGAAGAGAACGAAGTGTTTGGGGTTGAAGTTCCAGGGAATGGAGATGCCTCGCTTGACGTCTGCTGCTGCTGGAGCTGGAGGGTCGTCGAAGTGCACAGTGTTGGCGTGGGGAAGGTGAGACATGTTGGGTCACAGTGAGGTGGATTGTGGTAGGTGCTAAGTATGCTAGTTAAGAATAATCAGGACTTGACGGACATGGGCGAAGGTGAAAGTTGGAGGTACTTTCATGCAAGGTGCAGTTTGATTCTGGAAGATGATGAGGAGTGGATGAAGCTGGAGAAGCGAGGAGATATAGTAAAGAGTCATTGCTGAAGCTCCTGCAAGAAAGAACGAACGAATGGAGATAGTTCGAGGGAGGGCGCAGCGCCTGATAAGCCCCTGGCTCCTTCTCCTCTTGCCTTGTTGCCTTGTTGTCTTGTTCCCTTGTGAGATCTTCCATCACCTATGCACGAGATGTTTGCGAGTGACACAGTGACGATACTTTTCGCCTGCCTGTATGTCCATTTGCTCCGATGTGTCTGATTAGGCAGGGTTACCTAGGATAGAGCAGATGTCGGACAATGGGCAGACAGAAAGCGTGGTGCCATCTTTGTCAGCAAGCTGGATGTATGGTGGTTGGGAGGGCAGAAGGAGGAAGATCAAGCAGAGGTTGGTGTTGGTGCCGATCAAGACGGCCCCACTGTTCTCCGTCGCGCTTGAGCCTTGCCGCCTTGCCGCCTTGCCGCCTTGCCCAAAACGGCCGTTCTAATCAAAAGGGGTTTGTGCCTTGTCGCGACGCGTCGTTCGCGCTTCAAACACTAAGTAAGTATCGAGACCGGCAAAGAACATATATTTCGTGCCCAAACATATATGGAAAAGAGCCTGGAAGAGAACGTGTCACGTACCGAGAAATCATCACTGGAAAGCACATGCTCACAATCTCGAAATGGGCGCCAACAAACGACCACGAACAAAGAGTCTAACTCGGAATCAAGCACCTCCAAAACGCGTGAAGAAACAACAAGACACATTCTCATTTCTCTCGCCAGACTCACACACACCACTACAACCAGCGCTTCCACCTTTACGACAACATGCATCAAACTACCACCGTCCGGCTCTCCTCGACCATGTTCCATCCCAATCATCTCTCCTCGCCTGGTTCGAAACCGTCAGCAAAGACCGCGACATGCCCTGGCGCCAGAAATGGATCAACCCCTCAATATTTTCCAAGTCCGAAAAATCGGGCCTAGACCTGAGAGAAACGCTCAAGAGAAGAGCATACCAAGTCTGGATTTCGGAAATAATGCTGCAGCAAACTCGCGTCGAGACAGTCCGCGCTTACTACACGTCATGGCACACGCGCTGGCCTACTATCGAGGATCTTGCCAAGGCCGAGGAAGCGGAGGTGTTGAATGCGTGGAAGGGTTTGGGGTATTATTCGCGAGCGACAAGAATCCATAAAGCTGCGAAGATGATTGTTGATGATGCTGATATGAAGGGGTTGCTGCCTGAGTCACCTAGTGAACTTGAGGCGAAAGTGCCTGGTGTGGGAAGATATACGGCTGGTGCTGTTTCTTCGATTGTCTTTGGACATGCCGTGCCAATTCTGGATGGGAATGTTATGAGGGTTTTGTGCCGGCAGATGGGCTTGTATGCGAATATGAAAAGCAAGGTCACGACGGACTTATTGTGGGAAGTTGCTGACAGATTAGTGAAGAGAGTTGCCAGAGAAGCTTTAGTGAAAAAGGGTGTGGAGATGGAGGATGAAGAAGAGATTCCAAAGAGCGAGATCCCGAGTTTTTGGAATCAAGCGTTGATGGAGCTGGGGAGTACGCTTTGTAAACCTGTCAAGCCGGACTGTGCGAGTTGTCCTGTGAAAGAGACGTGTCTCGCTTATGCTGAAGGCGAGCTTTTGGCGGTCGAGAAAGGATCACTGGATGCAAAGTCGTCGAGTGCGGTCTTTGACAGGACAACGAAAGTACAGATTCCAGACATCGAAGATCTGTGCAGCTATTGCGAATCGATGGAGGAGATAGAGGTGCCGGACGAATCACAACCAAAATCGAAATCGACTACCAAAGTGAAATCCCAATCACAACAAAAGCCAGGACTCAAACAAGGAACTCTCGCATTTGGCCAAAAATCCAAAACAACAAAAGAAACCACCGATTCCAAAGCCAACCTGACACCAAAAGCAAAAGAACTAATCGAAAAACACGTCTCCCTCTTCCCCCTCAAAGTAATCAAAAAAGCCGTCCGAAATGAAGAACACAACGTCTGCATCATCATCCGCACCAATCCCTCCGGAGAAGACGAATACCTAGTAGAACAACGACCAGACAAAGGTCTCCTCGCAAGCCTATGGCAATTTCCCTCTTCCGAAATCTTCAACGACGAGGGTCAAACCACCAACGCCTCGGAAGAGGACGACGCTTCAGAAATTGAAGACTCAGACGGTCTCCCCGTAACCCTGCACAAGCCGAAATTAAAAAAGAAGACGAAAATAAAGCACAAAGGCTTAACGATGGTGACACCACAAGACCCTCCCGATGCCAAAAGACGCAAACACCGCGCCATCACTTTTGTCAATTCCGTGCTTCGGAAGACGTACGAGCCGCATCGAGACGACGAGGGAATGGGTGTCGCAGCGTATATGAAAGAGATTGGGAGTTTGACGCATCTTTTCTCGCATATCCGGTTAGTGATGCATGTGCATACTTTTACGTATGGAATTACAGGGAGTGATCATGAGCACACGCTCGAGATGGGGGGTGGGGAAATTGAGTACCAGCAGAGAAAATGGGTCGGCAGGGAGGAACTCGAGGAGATTAGTTTTGGGACGGGCATGAGGAGGTGTTGGGGCCTTTATTTGGAGAGGTATGGGAAGGTGTGAAGGTGGTTATTGGAGGATTGTCGTAGCACTGAACTACCTACCTATTCCGACTCTCAACTGTGTCCTCCCACTTCTGTCGTAATCAATACCTCCAGTCTTTTGCACTAACAAGCCTCTGAGACGCTTTCCCTACCCGTTAACCAAACTCATTACCCAGCACGAAGAAGCAAATAAGAGGTTCGTCGCAACGTCAATTATATAATCCTCACTCTATATTCAGAGCGTCCACGCATGGAACACTTGCAACACGGGGACACATACGTTCAGAGAGGACACCCATAGTTAAACAGAAACGGCCAAAACACACGCTCACCGCCACAATCCGCAAAAGAAACGAAGCAAATAAAAAACGGAATTAAGAAAATACGAAAGAAAAATAACATGGAAGCAAAAACGTACAGCAGCGAGGATTCGCTGGTGGTCACCCACCCAACTACTAATTCGCCGATAACAAGCTTAACTATGATAGAGCGGACGGGATATCGTGGTCTCTTGTTTCTGTGGCCGTACGTGTCATGAAGACTCAAATATAGGGATATATTCCTCAAACTAGCGAATAGGGGAAGAAAAAGGATAATTGAGGTGTTATATACATTTCCGACCTTCCAACTTTACTTGTACAAAACGAGGGAATTCCACGCTAAAGAGAAAGCTCCAACCCTTCTGAAAGCGACTGGCTTCCTAAAGAAAGAAGAATTAAAGGTGTAAGAAAGGTCGGGACCGGGGGATTCCTTCCCTTGGTATTCCCAATCCACATCACTCCCGTCCAACTATCCAACGATCCCCGTACATATCCCGCGTCCAGCATCCTACATCGCCTCCGTCTATCCCTGCCTTCCTCCCCAATCCCACACCACACGCTCCCACCTAATTCACCTTTGCCCAGTTCGGCCCCTGCGCCGCCGCCGGCGCATATGGACCATACGGCGCAGACGGCGCATACGGCCCATCTTTATTCGTCGGATCATACTTCCACACGCCCGGTCCACTAACCACCGTGCCCAATCCACTCTGATAATACGTCGGTTGGCCCTTTTGCGCGTCGATGGTGCCGAGGTCACCTTTGACATAGGTACCATCGGGGCCCTTGTGGTAAGTTCTGTCGCGCAAGGAAAGGCGTTAGTAAATTGATGGTGCTTTGAGAAGATGTATAGTTTCGAGCTGGGGAAGAATGGAATGGGGAAAAGAGGAAACGAGTAAGAAGGAAGTCAGAAGGAGATTGTGCAAGGGGAGGGAAGGGCAGTGCAAAGGGAGGAGGAGAAGAGATGTAATAAGAAGAGAGGAGAACGAGGGGGAAATACACACCCAAAAGGTCCGGAAACAGTAAACCCAGTAGAGTCATTCTGGAAATACGGTTTCGGCTTCGGTTCCCTCTCTTTGCTGCCGCCTTGTGGAGCGAAGCTGGCTGTTTGGGGTCTTGATGGTCCCAACGTTACTGTTCCGGAATTGGCGGGCCATAGAGGTGGTTGCCAGTCCTGTGGTTGGGCTGCAACTGGACCTGATATTGGAGCTGGTTGTGGTGCTGGAGCTGGAGCTGGAATTGCAGCTGGTATTGGTGCCGGTACTGGAGCAGGAGCTGGTGCTGGAGCTGCAGCTGGTATTGGTGCTGCAGCTGGTATTGGTGCTGCAGCTGGTGCCGGTGCTGATATTGGTGCTGGCTCTGGTGCTGGTGCCAGGTCTTCAGGTGGCACGATGAATGTTTGCGGATTGGGTAATGGTAAACCTCGTGTCAAGGTGATGAGGGTAGCAATGGCGGAGAGAAAAGTCGAAAGTTGCATGGTCGAGGCGCGAATTACAGGTTAAGGTATGTATATTCTTCTCGACGTGCTCGATGAGACTGCTAAGAATGGAATTCAGCGGGAGAACTTGGACTCGGGGTGCTTGAAATAACGTACCTAAGCGTCGACGCTCAGTTATGGTTTACACGCTCGCTACTGTGTATGCCCATGCATGAGTCCTCCCCGGCCAAGTGTTTGCTTCTTCCGCTTCTTCTGCTTCTGCTCTGTTAGGCGCGATCGAATGATCATCATCGGATAGGCCCCCACTGTATTTGGGATCGAAGCTATGATTGGCTCATTGGTGGCCGGTCCCATGGGTCTGGCCTGTGAAACGCGGCGAAGAACATGCCGACTTGCTTGGTCGCGAAAGGCGTTCCGCGGAATAATATAAGGATGTCAGACGACAACAATTGACCTTATTAAAAGAGGTCCATCCACCTTTCTCCACACGGAAGCGGCAGCTGCAATCAGAGTCAAAATTGCTGTAGTATCAGAAGCTTATTACAGACCTATCGCGAGACGGCACTAAGACAGCCTTGTGCTAATTCAGGCTGTTTGTAGCGCCTACTTTTACTTTCTCGTTGGCTGACACGGGTAATACAACTCAACTAGATTCATGTGTCATCAGCTCGCTTGACTCTACTGATTAGCCCAAATTTCTTTTTGCTATGTAGCCAACGTCGAAGCGAAGACTCAACTAGATTGTGTCAAGCCAAGATCAATCTCGGTAGACTCCTGGCAGATTGTCCATTAATATTATGCCGGAACATTGGCCGTTGTCAATTACGCTCTTCGACAGGTCAATTTTCAAGTGGATGTGGAATGGGCCGAGACGACTCGGGGGTGTGGCGTGCGACTTCTTCAGACGGGAAAAGACACTGTATATGAGTAAAGAGAGCCATCTAAGGTTGACACCGCGTCGAGATTCAATTGTTGACTGAGACATCTTGCCTAATATGTACAGGATTTACAAGTGATGATACGCACACAACCTATTTCTTTTGTTCGGCTTCCTTGGGCGGCTCTGGCTTTGGTGTGGGTAGCTTAAACTGTGATGGGTTAGACGATGTAAGAACATTATTGACATCCAAAGCCTACCTGATCAGGCTGCCTGTCTGTTCCAGGGCCAACTTGCTCCCAAGCTGCAGATCCACCTCTGAAGTTCCTGTATGCCTGGGTCATCTCCAAAGGCTCCACTACGATTCGTTTCTTCTCCTCGTCGTATCTGATCTCAGTGTATCCCGTCATGGGAAAGTCCTTTCTCAACGGGTGGCCGTCGAAGCCGTAGTCTGTCATTATTCTCCTCAGGTCGGGGTGGCCAGTGAAAAAGACACCGAACAGATCGTAGACTTCGCGCTCGTACCAATTTGCACCATCGTAAAGGCCGCAAAGAGATGGTACGGGCGTGGCTTCATCAGCGTACGTCTTTACCCGTATGCGAGAGTTATGTCGGACGGAAAGAAGGTTGTACACAACCTCGAAGCGCTGGTCCTTCGTGGGATAATCTACCGCGGTGATGTCGGATATTTGCGTGTACTCAGCAGCTGTGTGGTACTTGAGGAAAGTAAATACCGGGATGACACCGGAGGGTGGGATGTGAATAGTGAGTTCGTCCTTCCAGATGGTGAATCTGAGGCTCGATTAGCAAGAGACGGTGGTAGATTGACACAACATACTGCTGAACATATTTCGGCATACATGACAGCAAGTACTGGCCGTACTTGTGCAATGCCTCTGCCTTCTCTGCGTATTTGTCGGCGGGATTCACGACGGGCACTGTTTGTGTAGGTTGAGGGCTCCGTTCCAGGTGCTGGTGATACTGTTATTCCGTGTCCATTGACTCGTTTTGGATGATCAATCACATACCCTTAGGTTGGGGAATGGGTCCACGGCCGGCTCTTTCTTGGAGCCAAAGAGAGAGTTGGGCGAGGTGGTGGAGAATGGGCGGGCGATGCGCACGCAGTTTGCGCGCAGGGCCGAAGCCGCAGTCCGGGTCACTGACAGTCGGAGGGCCATTGCTGGGGGTGTCCTCGAGCTTCGTGCGGCGGCAATGGCAGTGATAGCTCGTGTCGATATCAATTCGAGGTGATGATGTGAAGACCATTGGTAGCTGGGCTGCTTATATAATAATCCTAGTGTCTTGCAGGTGGGAGCCCGTACCTAAACCCGACATACCAAGGGACATTCCAGCATCGAGGCTTGAACATACAACACTCCCATCCAAACCAACACCCCGCCTCTCCCCCATCCGCTACGAATACCCTCTCTGGATTTCTGCATCTGCATGCGTGCTTCACCATCGACTGTCAACTAGGCCGCCCATTCACACTGCAGCTCGGCGCAACTGAGGCCCCCCTCGAACATCCACAAACTCGACACGACCACTCTCGCCACCACCCGGCTCTCTCTACACACTATCCACACAATGGCTCGGATACAGCAAGATCAGTTCATCGATGAGGATGAAGAGGAGGAGGTCTGTCCGCTCTGCGTTGAAGAGCTCGATCTGGGCGACAAGTACTTCCGACCGTGTCCATGTGGCTACCAGGTACGCTCTCCATCTATCCCCATCTCTCGTCTGTACATGCATGACTCAAGGCGTCATCCGTCAATCTCACTCCTTCCACTAGCACTGTGGCCACAGGTCCAGTTTTGGCGAGGCCTTCCCGACACGTCCCATCATTCGTACAGCTCCCACCAATCAGCAGTCACTAACAGACCATAGATATGTCAATTCTGCTACAACAATATCAAGACAACCATGAACGGTCTGTGTCCGGCATGCCGGCGGCCCTACGACGACAAGCCGTTCCAGTTCAAGAATGTCACTCCGGAAGAACTGCTTCAGCACAGCCAGCTCAAGGCGGCTCAGCAGAAAAAGAAAGCGGCAGCCAAACAGAAAGAGGTGCAGAAGCGCGAGGCCGACAACCTGAGTAGAAAGCACCTGGCTGGTCTACGCGTGAGGCAAAAAAATCTCGTTTACGTGACAGGCATGAAACCTAAAATACAAGGAGACCGAGTGGCAGAGCTTTTGCGGGGGAAAGAGTACTTTGGACAATATGGCGACATCATCAAAGTTGTCGTAAGCAAGTCAAAGGACGCAGCCTACACGTTGAACCAGCCCGTGGGCATTTATGTAACCTTCACTCGCAAGGAGGACGCGGCAGCCTGTATAGAAGCCATCAACCAAGCGGCACAGTCGGGAGATGGCAAGATACGGTAACCCTACAAACCACTGGACTGCCCCAAGTCAAGCTAACGAGAGACAGGGCTCAACATGGAACGACGAAATATTGCTCAGCCTACCTTCGAGGCGACACTTGCAATAATAAGAGCTGTATGTTTCTTCACGAACCAGGCGAACAAAACGAGAGCTTCACCCGACAGGATTTATCTTCGATGAACGCCGCTGGAACTCAGCAGTCGATAGACGACCCAGGCGACATGGATGGTTTACAACCGCAACCTCCGCCTCAGCACACACAGCCCGTTGCTGCTGCCATGCAACCCGAACCCGCTCCTTCTAGTCCGACGAGTAGTAGCGCTGACGGGTCAGGGCTTCCTGCCGCTGCCAATTGGGCAAATAGCGCTGCTCGACGCCTGAGCCGAGCTACGACCACTTCCAACGCGAGCCCAGTAGTCGCAAACTCACTTCCAGTCCGACCGAGCGTAGAAGAGTCCCATGCTGACACTGAGTCTTCTGCGCGATCTGTTAAGGACTCCAGTTTCGAATCCATGAGGCCAAGGTCTTCGCACACGAAACCCCGGCGACAAGACAAGCATGTTGCGTTCCTGCATTTAGTCAAAGCAGCTTTTAACCCAGAAATAATCTTTAATTTCTCGCCCAATGGTCTCAGTGAAGAGGATGTCAAAACAATCAACCTTTTCCCTCCATTATGGGACCCCAACGGCGGGCTCAAACGTCGACAGATGAAGGAACGCAAAGCCAAGGAACTACGAGAACAGCAAGATGCCGCTGAGGCTGCCTTGAGAGCTCCTCCACAACCCGATACTGAAGAACACTCGGATCAGCCTGAACACACCGAACAACAAAGTGGTGCTGGTGGCAGCTTGCAACTCGGTGGAGAACCAGAGGAACGACAGGAGCGAAATTTTGGGTTGGCTCCCCACTCAGCCATACAACCCCCATCTCAAGCTTTCGGCTTGCACCCTGGCTTCAATTACATGCTTGGCGATGACATGTCAACAGCAAGTGGCAGCACTGGCAGAGGTCCAACGCCATCTCAAGCGCAGCAACAACAGCAGATGCTTCTCCAGCAACTGAAAAACGCTAATGTCCATCCTCAGATTGGTGGAGCTCATGGTCTACACAATTCACGCTTCGCATTCACAGACAACGGCAATCTCAAGCCTGGCACGATTTTGAAGCAGCAAGGCTCCATTTTGGGACAGAATACATCTACCTACGGAGCCCAGTCCTCTGTTGGAGGAAGTCATGTTTTCAGTAGTGGTGTTCAGGGACCTCCGCCGGGTCTCAAGCCCACTGGCACGCCACCAGTCAGTGGTGGTGGCATGTTTGGCCAAGGATATGGCTTCACTGCGGGCTATGGAGCAAATACAACCGGCAGCCAAGCAGACAAGTCTTGGGATCTGCACCGCGGGCAGCGTGTCAATCAGGACAGTGGAAAGCGTGAGTTAATGTTTTCGTCCCATGTCAATTACCCCTCGGCCTCCACGCAAGCCTCTGCTCTTGGTCATATGAGCTACCCTTACGGGTCTCAGCCTGGTGCATCAGCATTTCAGGAGCCTAGCGGTCAGCAAAAGCAGAAGAAGAAGGGAAAGAAGCACAGACATGCTAACACTTCCTCTTCTGGAGGTGGTGGACTAGCTGATACTGTTGCAGACCCTAGTGCTTTGCAAGCTCGACTCCATCAAACTGCTGGCGCTGGCATGAACGGACAGGGCCTCTACGCTGGGCAAGGCCAAGGTGGGTTACCTATGTACAACAACACCAGCAACAACACATTTGGCGGACGCGGCGCGTGGTAGATTAATTTCCCTTTTTCCCACTTTCTCCCACGGATTTTGACGAGCGACGGCGGAGACTCTAAATTCCTCTTCCATTTCATGATTTCTGCATCTGGCGTTTTCATTATGAAGAAGCGAACATCTTGTAAAATCAAAGCCGTGGAGTAAGACTGCCAGAATGGTCTCGTGAGGATTTTGTTGTTACAATCACGAGAGGCCATTGGCGTTTGGGGGACATTGTTTATCATATCCATTTCATGCGTCATACCACTTGGGTTGCTGCTGCGTCTGGTCACGACCATCGTCGGCTTTGGGACCAGAGGCCACCCCATCTCCGTCGTCTCCGTCACATCCGCCTTGTATGTAGGTTTTCACCTTCAGCCTTACCTCTTAAAGGTGGCATCAACCTTGGCTTCTTCAGCTATTTCCTTTTCTTCTCATTGGATGTGACGAAGACGACGAGACGAGATGCGTGACTGTGATGCTGCTCCAACCACCCAATCATCCTCGCCGCCGCGTCTGCATATTTGCTTCAGTAGTTCCGCAAACTTGCTTTAGCAGTTGTAAGATCTGGAATATGTCGCTAATTGTTCTTCGCGTAGACGACCTTCCATCTTTAGGTCAGACACTTGATGTATCCCGTCGTTCGACACCTTCGGTCCCACCAGGTTTATTTCCTCCCGGTACCCCGTTTCCAGAACGCAACGAGCAAGATGGATTAGAGAAGCCAATACAGACTTTACCAGGGCTTTCCAGCGAAGCGAAGCCAATTGAGCCTGAGACACCCAAATCACATGTAGCTCCGAAGGGCGAAAAGAATGGTCAGGATAAGCATGTAAATGAAGCATCGATCTCTATATCATCCAAAAAGGCTGAGTCTCCAGCCTCGAAGAAAGCCGGGAAATTACAGGAGAAGCAAGCAGTGG
Source organism: Venturia asperata (assembly GCA_003689335.1). Classification (NCBI taxonomy): domain Eukaryota; kingdom Fungi; phylum Ascomycota; class Dothideomycetes; order Venturiales; family Venturiaceae; genus Venturia; species Venturia asperata. The sequence goes on from QWWL01000017.1 coordinate 57,060, forward strand.
CTCCCAAGCCTAGAATGCAGCCATCTTCATCTCAGCAAGGTCCCATCAAGATCGCACAGGACCCGGCACAGCCAGCCGTACCAAACACCTTGTCTCCTCATATACCTGCAGCCCTAGCAAGCGAGAAGCAGCGGCCTCATCCTGGCAAACTCAAGATTGAGACCGCTCCGCTGCTGGAGAGGAAGGTCGAGTCACCAACTGTCACTACGTCTTCATCTTCCGCAAAGCCCGATCTCGGTACTAGGCCATCTCGAGCAGGATCAATAACTGCGTCGTCGATCAGTTCGCAACCAGGCACACCTGCTGCTGTGACCGTCTCAACCGGCTCGCCGATGAGAAGAACAACTCAGCCAAGGACTTTGCGAATCACTGACACGCCACGAGCAGAGACACCTCCAGCTTTGCCAACACCAGCCCCAACCGTACCGTTGATAGCAGCCGCTACTGCAGGTGCAAGCAAGCAAGCTTCCAGGCGGCCAAGTATCACCTCGACTATGCCACCTGGAACACCCATAAGTGAGCGCGTTGACGCTTTCTCTGTCACTTCAGCATCTGTATCTAGGGCTGGTTCGCCGCCGCCCAGCGTGGCGATTCGGCAAGTGAAAAAGGAGACGACAAGTAAGAAGAGGAGAAAGGAGAAAGAGCTCAAGGACGCAGAGATTGCGGCCATCATTACTCCTAAAGGCGCTGTCGAGGAAGTTGCGCCTATTCTTGCTCGCAAGACCAAGAAGAACAAGAGCAAGCCAGCTGGTGCTGTCCCGACGCCGGCCCTCAGGTCGGAGGGCTCATCTGCAAATACGCAAGTCAAAAAGGTCGAGAAAGAAGCAATCTTGCCGAAAGAACATGCTCCTGCGCAGTCAGGGAAAGTCAAGAGCCCACAGGAGCCCAAGACACCAGTCATGGGGAAAAACAAGCCTCACTCGCCATCCACTCCGTCACTTCCCACAACTCCAATTCAGGAGTCGCCACGTGCTCCAGAGTCAAAGCCGAGCGCAAAAACTTCGCCAAACCAAATGACCGCGGCTGCCATCTTGCAAGCCCTAGATTCCACCCATCAACTTGCGCTGTCCACCCTGTCTTTGCTCAAGCCATTATCACAGAAGTCAGAGCTTAAAAAACTTGGCATAGATCCCTTCTGTGCCCACGACCTGCAGAACCACATTGAGCAATTGAGATATGAGCTTTCGCAAGCGGACGAGCAGTTGCTGATCCAAGGGAAGGCTGTGCGAAAAGACTTTGGAAATACTGATCCGCCAAGAATTAGTGGGCGAACAATGATCTCTCCACTCGGCGTTCGCGTCACCTGTCTTACTGAGGAGGAGGAAGGTAAGTTCTTGGATTTGGAGGGTAAGATCTGGGAGACCAAAGGCCAGAGAAGGTGGGGCGGTGGAAAGCCAAAAACGGTTGAAGGCTCACAATCGGTTTCTGGTCTGGTCCAGAGAGCCAAGCCTGAATCTGGTGAACAGGGTGCCCAAAAATTGCACGAAGGTGGATCTTTGGAGGATCTCCCGTATCTGCCTGGTCAAAATCGCCGAGCGCCGTTCAACGATTGGAAGTCACCGGCTGCAGCCTTCAACAACTCCTTCGTACCTCCACTAGCCTACGACTCCACTAAGATCACGAGTGCGCCTTTGCCAACTCCGCCGCCGCCAGAGTTGGCGGGTCTTATGGAAGTTCAGACGACGAGTACTGGAAGTGTGATCGCCCGCGCTGCACCACGCGAAGGCGTCACTTGGAAAGAGCAATTGAAGGTAACAATGCCGCAGAAAGACCGCGAAGGACACGTCGCACAGACCTGGCGCGAACCACCAATGGGAGTCGCAGAAGCTGTCAAAGTTGCTCGGGAGATGGGTCGCGAGGCGCCCAGGACCATGGGCCTCAATATGACCCATTCCACCAGCGCCTATACCGACACCAGCACCGGCTCCGAATTCTCGCTCACCAGCAATCCGACCGTCGTCAACCAGAGCGGTTCCGTCGCTGATACTTTCACTTCTCACCCCTTGTCCCTGAACTTCAATATCGATGTTACCGGTACGGACGTTTTGGCCGGTATGAAGATCAGTCTGTCGGGAGAGGATGATCAGAAAATGTTGAGGAAATGGGAGAGGGAGTTTTGTATCGGACATCAGCATATGAGGACGAGGATGAATGCTGTGGGCATTGATGGAAGCGGGGCCAGGGAGAAATTGAGGGAGAGTAAGAGGGAGACGGAGATTAGCGAGAAGAAGCTTAATGCGTTGATCAAGAAGAATAGGAAGGCGGCGTTGGGTGGCAGTGGGGCATTTTAGGTGGTGTGCTGTCGTGGTTGGCATGCGTCGAGTGGAAGAGGCTTGGAAAAGAATGTATCGGAACGAGGAAATGTAGGAGTAGTGTGTGTATATTTTTGGGGGGATTGGTGTGGTGTGTCTCTTGTATGTTCTACTGTGTACTATGGTTGGGAGAGAGTTCGCGGTAGGCATTCGGGCAGTCTTTATGCCTTGAAGAGAAACCACATTGGAATCTGCAACACTAAATACGGGCCTGTTCGGTTGAGGGCTTGGAGACGATTACTCCTCTGCCAGATTAGGTCCTCGATCCCAAGGTAAGCCCTTGGCCAGGTCCCATACTTGGAATCTCGAGAAAATGGTAACTTGTATTATAATGTATATTCCTGTACGAGTACACAAACCTGATAGGGAACTTTGTTCGAAACTCCAGGTTCCAGACTCACAGACTTGTCGAGGAGAACTTTTCGGCAACGATTCACCTCGAATAGAAATCATGGAAATACAAAAGTATATGTCGTTCTTGCATGCACATTGATGGATGGATGGGTATATCATACTAATCATACATGACGAAAACAAAACAAACGTATTCAATCGACCTAATCGCAAGCCCCCAAACACGCGGCCGGCAACTCCGCCCTCGCGCATTTCTTGAGTTTGGTTAGAAGGACGGAGGAGTAATTTCGATAGCCGCCTTTATTGAAGGATTCTTCGAACCATTCGTGTTGCTTTTTTTCTAGGTATGTTGATGTTTGTTCTATTGTTGCTAGTTTGCTTTTTGTAGGGTGGTTTACGATTTTGATTTGGTTTTGTTCTTGTTCTTGTTCTTGTTCTCTTTCGTTTGCATGCCCCGAATTTAAAGTTGGCAATTGGATCGGCGGGGCGAAATGAGAAAAATCTAGCATTGCGACCTGGTTCTCTGGGAGACTGGATATTCTTCTCTCGAGCTGTGCGATCGGTGTGCGGGCGTCCAGGTAAATGATCTCAAGCTGTTTGTTGGTGACCCGCTTCAAATTGGTGAGATAATTACCTTCCACCGTTGCCAATTTTGCTTTTTGAGCAGACTCCCACGAAACGGCGCGGATGCCGGCTTGTCGTTCGTGGTGTTCGAGGGTCGTTGAGTATCTGGTGGCGTTGAATCTTTTCTGCACGATGTTGACGGTGTTGGGCCATATGAAGGTGCGGTGGACTCTTCGTGTTAGCGTTGCTACGAAGGCGACTTGGGCGTGGATGGCGTCGATCATGCCGGAGACGTTTGTCATTCCGACGAGTGGAGGGGGCTCGGAGTAGTAGTGATCCATGTCTCCGAACCCTCCGAAGTAGTAGCCGAAATAAGATTTAAGGCTTTGTTCGACACATGTGAAGTGGATTGCAGTCGATTCCTCGACGAGTTTCTGGGTTATGTTGGGTCTGAAGGGAGATTCCAAGCCGTAAAGCATGAAATTCTGAGTGTGTCAGCGAGAATAGTGATGGTGTGTCCAACATACCTTGTAGTCTGTCTGGTTCAACAAGTGCACTCTTAGTGGGTTTGTTGCATTCTCCATGGGATGACCGACGTCCCACATGACAGATTGATCCCACGCCTGCGTAGCGTTCCATTGCGCGTAGCTGCGGTTGAACAGCTGATACGTTTGCTCAGTGGACTTTGCGAAATACCATCCGATATTCCAATCCTTGAGGTCTGGATGATCGGTCTGAAATTGAATATCCCATGTATCATCTGACAATGGGAGCATCGTCTTGAACGGATCGGTGCCGGTAAGATATACATCTCCATCGAAGAAAACGAAGCTGTACCCATTTACAGTGAGATCCAAGCTCACAGAAAACTACAAGGGTTAGACGATGTAGGAATTGAGCAAGACGTCAGATCTGACCTTGATATATGCCACGGATTCTCCGATATAACGTGTATACGCGTGGTAGTCGGACGTGTCTGCACAACACTGATCGAGACAGATGACGACTAGGTCATTCCCGTAGCCCCATTGATCCAATCGGTGTCGAAAATTACGCAGAGAGTGCATGTACTGGCAGTCTCCGATGGTAACAAAAGGCACGTGGTCGTTGGGGACGCGATCGCGGAGCCAAGCTATAAAACGGGATTGGTCATGTACCGGACTCGAAGTTGAGTTTTTTGAGCTGTGAGGTGTCCAAGTTCTTCGTGACGGGAGACCAATCGATAACAAAGAAGTGTGATAAAAAGCCAGGAGGGTGCCCAACGTAACGAAAGTAAGCAAGAATCGAGTGACACCAAGTCTGTTACGTCCTGAGCATGGGAAGCCAAGAGGTAACGCCCACCAATTTGGATTAAGCATACTTATGCGACTGGAAGAGAGGATGAGAAGCAAGTGACACCTCTAAGGACGCAACGTGAAGGACGAGAGTAGGACACCATGAAACTCTGGTTCGGAGAAGGTTCAAATCGATAAGGTGAGCAGCAGCAATCTGAGATTTGCGAGGAAAGGATTCTAAGAGAGCCTTGCAGGGGCCACAAGTAACGAACCATAGTACCACTTGCCAATATTGTACTAAAGTCCTCGTCATCTTTCTCGACAACGAGATCGACACGCATGTATTTTTAGCTCAGAAAACTACTGGAAACGATCTTACGCACACCTCCACTTTCTCGTCCTGGTTGTCGATGGGATTGGTCGTAGTGAAGCAAGATGGAACGGATCGAGCGTGGGTCGGCGAAGGGATGCCTTCATCTGAGAGCATCATCGAGCTGACACCATGTCTTTGGAAGATCAAACAATGCGGTTTATAATTTTAGGAAAATCCTTTAATATATGTTGCGCGTCTCACGCATGTGAGAAGGGGGAACTGATTTATTCGCCACGTTAACCTTGTTCACCCAGCCGCTCATATCGACCACAAGGGACGCAGTCACAAACGCCTCTGTATATGTGGGGAAGACACTTGTAATATGGTCGACGGAGACGGAGCTTGGAACAATGCCGACGAAAATTGACAGAATGATTGGATCGTGTATTTCTCATGGCTTCTGGCCATTCCGAGGCACAATAGAAGCTGCCCCTGAAGAGATGGCGAGGGTTTGAAAGAGGAGGACAAACAGTCGGGGCCAGCAAGTGTCGTAGATGAGCGCAGCATGAGGCTGAATGTTTGCGGAGGATGGTGTTGGAGCCACAGGCGACTACGACTCATTGTGGAGTTGTCACTGACAGTCCACTACCGAAATTAGTTCAGTTAGCGCGACCCTGCCTTGTCGCGCGGCAAAGATAGATGGCGTGTAAGCAATCTCTCAGAGCAGCTGTCAGGGCTTATTCTTGGTGGGGAGCGGAGGGAGACTCTACAATCGTTTGTCGACCATATCTTGGACCGGAATGTCGAAGCCTCTGTACCAATATTTGCCTCTCGGAATCAGAGAGGGCGGCCAGAAGGACCGCGGCTTTTCCTGCGGCAGATGGAGTCCCGCGCGTATTTTCAGCCTTGCTGTCGTGGCGTGTATCGGCATTCTGTTTCTCTTCAACCTTCAAAGACCAGTACGATCCAGACTATTTGGCGACAAGGCTATCCTGACACGCTCTGCAGACAAGTCTACGAGCACAGCAACGCTGGATTGAACATGAAAACAACCCAGTCCTACCAGATGTGGAGCACACCGAGACAACCGGCACAGTCTTCGACTTGGGACTGCTCCAGGAAAATATGACCGTCACAGGTATTCCTGCTGATCTATACTACACCCGCGATCCCAAAGCTGTTCCTGTCGAAACTCAAATGCGATGGAGGATGTGGAATTCTTGGAGACCGAAATACAGCATTGGGTATTCCACGTCTGCTGATGGGAGGATCTGGGATCAGAATATCACGATTGCGTTGCAGAAGAACGATTCTAGTCACTGGGACGGCATCGCGAACCGTCCGTTTGTTCTAAAAGTTGCAACGGGCAAATACAAGATGTGGTACACTGGCCAACATGGAGGCGCCATCGGAGGCGCTCTCGGTTATGCCGAAAGCGAAGATGGCATCACCTTCGAGGACGTAATAAGTAGGATCGATGCCCCCCAACTCACCATGGCTATGCTAAAGCAACTGTGCAGCCGAACCAGTCATGGTAAAAGATATACCATGGGAAAACGAATGCGTCATGACTCCCAGCGTCCTCACGATGGACAACGGAATCCTCCGCATGTACTACGCCGCCGGCCAATACTACGAGCCCGACTCCATTGGCGTAGCCCACTCCTACGACGGAGGACGCACTTGGGTAAAACATGGAAACCCCATCTTCGGACCCGACCGCACCTCCGGAATCATCGGGGAGTGGTGGGACTCCTACAAGACTACATCGCCGCATGTCCTCTTCATTGATGGGTGGTACTACATGTTCTACGCCGGGTTCAGGAACACGGACTATTCCTCGATCGGGCTGGCGAGGTCGAGAGATGGGTTGACTAGTTGGCAGAAGCATACTGGGAATCCTATCATCGACATTTCTTCGGAGAAGGATGCGTGGAACTGCAATGCTGTGTATAAGCCGTTTGCTGGATGGGATGAAGCGCAGCAGCAGTGGATGATTTGGTATAATGGAAGATGTGGAGGTTTGGAGCGAATAGGCGTTTCTTTTCTCAAAGAGAAGAAATTCCGCGGGTTCGTGGCACGAGGCTGAATTATCGGATAGTTGTGTCTTTATCACAGATATGATGACAGATCCATAAAAATGCCTTTCCCATTCCACCACACCTGGACTTTGTACGGAGTTCACAAAAATTATTTTCAACCAATCTGCCAGTATGTCGATCACTAGGCTGAAGAATCGCACTGTCGAGCGCCCAACCAACCAACGACCTCAAAATCTGCTACATATTCCACCGCGCAGAAAATCCACCTCTCACCCTCCCCATCGTCGAATATCATACTAGACTCGGATCAAACAACCCCAAACGCAACACGAATCTCACCCCATCCATCAACCCCAAACACCTCCACGCAAAATACCCGCCCTAGACGTCAATATCTCCAGCCCTACCCACCCCTGATCACTCCTGCCTCCTCCGCACCCGCAGCCACAACCGAGAGCTCAGACGAATCTGCCGCCCAAAAAAAGATTTCGTCCCGAATTTTCGGGTGGAATGTTAGGTCGCCTGAATTATCCATGTCGGATCGCGCACACGCCGCTGTGCGGGATAGATTCGTTGGACCTTTGATTTCGTCATTTTGTAGATGGAGGGAAGGGAGTTGGGAAATTCTTTCAATGCGTATGTACTTCTCGCTGTATCATTGTTCTTTCGAGTAGGTAGCTGGATTGTTTTGATACCCTTTTCTCTCTAGCAACGGATAGATACTTTTACCGTCGATTTAACGATGCGGGCGCTCTTATCAATAGTAGCATGGACCATAACGTCTCTTGCCACACTCATCCAACGCCTCCCAGCCTTCCTCTTCCAGATGTTCCTAATCATGATCGATTATCGAAACCCCGCGGTTCCAAAACCAAGCCATGGCCCGCCAAAAGCGAAAGTGGAAAGTAAAGACTTTCAAATGCTTTCGGGACTGAGGGGGCTGGCAGCCTTGGTCGTCATGTTTCGGCATATCGATGTGGGGAGGTATATAGGGGATTATCAGGGTTTGCAAGAGCTGGGTGTTTTCATGGTGGCGACGTTTTTTGTGCTGAGTGCTTTTTTGCTTAGTGTATGTATTTCCCACTATTTACCCAGTGATTTATTGGAATCCATGTGTTTTTCCGACCTTTGGAGGAGGTTGCTGAGGGATTGTAGTTTCGCGCTTTGAGAGACGAGGTCCCGTTGTGGGGATATCCTGATGCTCACTTGGGATTGCGGGATTGGCTCTTCGCTAATCAATCCCGTGGAGAAGTGTCTGGACGGGTTAGAGCTGCTCATATCGCTATGGAGGGTTTGCGGCCGGCCCAGTACTGGTTTAAGTACTTTGTTCGCCGCTTCTTCAGGGTTTGGCCGTTGTTTGCATTTATTGTGGTTTGCGCTCATATCTGGCCTGAAGAAGTGAGAGCGCGGTTGTACGGCGCCTTCGGTGGACCCATCCTCGATAGCTTTTTGATGCGAGATCGTCTCTTGGGAAGAGAGATGGCGCAGTTCTGGAGCCTTCGTCCTGTAGGTTTGATGCGACCTTTGATCCCATGGGAATACTCACAGTGACTAGGAGTTCTCGTACTACCTTCTCATACCCATTTACATAGTGACATGGAAAGCAGCTGAGCATCTCGATGGTGTTCATGTGATCAACAATACGAGTACTGACCCAGACTCGGAGAAGCCCAGTATCTTTACACAGCGGTATACATGGTCCAGAAAGACTAATCGAATCACCCATTTCGCATTCAGTCTAGTGATTTGTCTGTTAGTCCATAAAACATTCTATTGAGGGCTCAAGTAGAGATGCTGACATGTTCTCAGCTGGCAAATTATTTTCAATCCGCTTCGGAATGCTTCACATCAACACCAAAATGTGGGCCCGTATCTGCCGATTTTTTGGCAAGCGTACCTGTCTTGTTCTCGCTGATTATCTTACTGACAATAATAGGGCTGGCACAGCAGGTGCAATCATTTTTCATATTCTCCTTCAGATCGGGTGGACAGTCGACCCCCACCCACTCGCTTCGCAAAAACCTACACAAGGCTGGTTCAGCCTCGCTGTTTTGAGTGATGTAATCGGCTTCACAATCGTCGCCGGCGTCATCGCAAGCGACGATTGGTACTATGCAATGGTCAGTTCTAGAGTACTGAAGATTTCTTTCTTGACTAACCAATTGCAGATCACGGGACATCGCCAAGTAGATCATTGGTGGTCGTGGGGCCCTCGAAAACACGAGGATGGATCCGAAATTGGTCCTGTAATGTTACAGTGGGCCGGTGTCATTGTCTCAACCTACCTGCTGTGTATGGCCGCTCTGGCACCACGCGGTGTCAACTCATCTATATTGTCAAATCCGCTCCTCGTGCGGGCTGGCGACATAAGTTTCTCCATATACTCCGTACACCCGTGGGTAGATTCATGGGTGCGAGCACACATTATCCCGGACTGGCTCAAAGGAGTCGATTGTCTCGTTGTCATTCTTGTCGGCATTTGGATCACGTCGGAGTTTACCTATCGGTTTGTGGAGATGCCGTGTATGAGACTGGGCAATGCATTATGTAGGAAGGTTGATGATGCTGCGAGAAGTTTTGAAGAGAAATTCAAGGCAGAATATCATCAAGTGGCTATTTGTGATGAAGAATTCGATATCGAAGATTTGCAGGTGGAGAGGGACAAAGAGCGCATTTGAGGAAACGAGAGCTCCGAGGTTAAGGGCAGTACTGAGAACCGGACTCCATAGGACTTGATTTTGAACGCAAATCTGCTGCTGCTGCTCATCAACCTCGATTTGAAAGTTCAGCTCAGGATCGGTGTCTTCGCCATTGGACAGCAAGCTGCTGCATGGCCTCATCAAGCCATGAAATTCCCCTTCCATACCTCCGTGAATACGATTGCCATGCTCAAGAGCATCAAAACTGATGCATAGATCTTGCCATAATAGCACAAACTGATATAGCTTTCTATGGCTTTCTACGAAGCCGTTCTCGTATACTGAAATCGATCGATCTGGTGGTATTTGTAATGCTCAGGGTGGCGGAAACAGTTTCCTGAAAAATGTTTTACCCCAGTACCGCCTTTGACAGACTCCAGGGGGATTGAAACGAATCGTTTCCGCAGCGCATTCGTTGTAATTGTCACGGAGAGGAATATATCCCAAAGAACGAGCTTGATGACGGTTCATGTGTTGCAGTTGTTGCCCTCGTATATGCCTGGAGTGTTCCCGCGATGGAGCTCGAGGCGTGATACTAGTAGGGTGGAGTGCATGTGTTTCCTGTGCGCGTAAGATGATGGCAGACAGACGAGGAGAGGTGCTGCCTACCCCTGGCCCCTGGCTTCCGGCGGCTTCGGTGTGGAGTTGAGGACAGACCAACGACACTAAAACATCCTACACCAATTCCAACAGCATCATCATCACCATCATCATCACCATCATCATCACCATCGTCATCATCAACGGGCTACAGCCTGAGTCTCAAAGGTGACTTATCTCAAGGAGCAACGAGTCTGCCGGCCATGTCTTGCAGAGGCATGAATTAACCACCCGCTTCTTCATATACATCCCTTTTCTATCCAGTTGAAACCATCCAACGATTATCAACAACGCTCGATCAGGTCTCCAGTAGCCCTAGCATTGCAAAACAGAGCGTTCTTCCAATCCTATATGTTCATGGCCCGCTGAGCCGGCACGATTCACCAATCTCAGTAGTCCATCGGGCACGCCTGCACTCGATTTACCGAGGCGACTGTCTATAGCTTCACCGAGCATCGCGATATATCCCAAGTTGGTGTCTAAGAGGAAAAGGCTATTCAGCCTGCTTTAAAGGTTTGATATCTTAGCAGTATTTGGAGTTTCCTAGCCATACCAATCGCCGTTGCTGGCGAGTTTTGTTCTTACTTTGGTGTTCTGACATCTTAGTTTATAGCTTTACCGAGCATCGCGATATATCCCAAATTGGTATCTAAGGGGAAAAGGCTATTTAGCCTACTTTTAAGCCTTAGTATCTTAGCAGCATTTCCGCTCTACGCTTCGTTGCGGAGAGTTTCCCGGCCATACCAATCGCCGTTGCTGGCGAGCTTTGTTCTTGCTCTGGTGTTCTGACTTCTCAGACGCGGCAACCTCGAGGTGGAAGCTGAGGCCGATTAAGCCCCATTTTCTTGGCAGCTTGAGTTATGCGATGCACGGATCATGTGTGGGACGGGTCAAGTTTCATGCACCTCTGATACAGATCCTAGGTCACGATATTTTAAAGACCGCCTTTAGTCCCTCTTCCCCCGCCATCAATGTGTCAGTCTCTGGGTTTTATCCCTAGTCCTCCGCTATCTTCTTCTCTTGCAGGTCAAGACCATCAATTCTTCAAAAAAAAAAAAAATTACCCATCTAGCGTTTGTCCGCTGCGAAAATGAAGCTCAATATTGCCTGTGTCACTCTGCTTTTGGCTACTCTGACAATCGCTGCTCCTCAGAACAGGAACAATGGCAACGCTGGAAATTCGAATTTGAACTCGAACTCGAACACAAGCTCCGGTAGCAACTCTAACTCGAATACGAATTCTGGTACCAACTCCAACTCAAACACAAACACCGGTGGTAATTCCAACTCGAACACAAACTCCGGTGGCAACTCCAACTCAAACACAAACTCTGGTAGCAACTCCAACTCCAACTCGAACTCGGGCAACAACCAGGCCGGTAACCAGACTGGCAATTTGAACAACGGAAACAATAATAACAATAATAATAACAACAACGGTAATACTCAGCAAAATGGCAATGGTAATGGAAGTAATTCGCGCAACCCATCTGGCCAGGTGAGCCAGGACCAGGCTCAGCTCATGCAGACTGCCATTGACGCTTGGATGCGTGACACCGGAGTTGTCAGCAATTTCCTGAACATCGGTCCAACCATCCAAGACGAACAGACTTTCAAAAATCAAGCCCAGATCGCTCACTCTGCTGAAGTGGATGAGCTTACCCACAAAGCAGTCCTCGATCAATACATGCCAAATAACCAAAACGTCCAGGCTGCCAACTCGACTCTCTCCAACGGTGCCTTCCAGCTCGTTGTAGATCGACTTGACGATATGGCCCGTCAGGGCTTCTCCCAGAAAAATGGAATCGATGATATCAACAAGGATCGATGCATCAACGTTCTTCCCAACATTGATATGTATATGAGAGAAGCTGCAAGTACCATTGGAAATGGCCAGGTTACTCAGCGATCTGTCCGTCCAGCCGCATGCGCCAATACCGTCGCTGGTCAGAATGGCGCCGCTCAGGTCAATCAACCGCCACAAGGATACGTCAACGGAAAACTTCAAAATGGTACGTGGTGTCAGCAGCTTTATCATTCATCAATGCTAACAAGATATCAGGTAAATCCAATCTTAGCCCCAATATTGCCGCTACTCCCCAAGATGATGATCCAGACCGCCCATAAGCACGTCATATATCTCGCTGAGTACGGCACCAACCTAGAGGGACAGAAACTGACTAATCCTCCCATAGTCAATCTGTACAACGGCGGCGGGAACAACAACCAGAATAATAATGGACAGCAGAATAATGGACAACAGAACAGCAATGGACCGCAGAACAACAATGGACAGCAGAACAACAATGGACAGCAGAGCAACAATGGACAGCAGAGCAACAATGGACAGCAGAGCAACAATGGACAGCAGAACAACAATGAACAGCAGAACAACAATGGACAGAACAACAACAACAACAACAACAACAACGTCAACCAATGAGGCTGGAAACTCATTGAAGATTTGGAAACCTCGATCTCCAAGAAATGCGCGGCGTGAAACACCTTTGGACTCGGGACTCGCATAGCGGACACTCGTTCACGAAACACTTTTCTTCGTCTTCCTCTGCAAGATATTCATTTACGACTTTACGACATTCATTGTATGTATCATCATTCTGCAACTGGTCGACAATATCTTGATCAAGCGCGCAATTTTTTCAAATCCTTGCTTACTCTCCATGTTAATTTTTTTTTTCGCACTTCGTTTTGTTTCGTGAGCAAGGTTTGATGTGCGACGGGAGTGAGGCAAGAATTGTATGGGTCACGTTTGAAGCTTGTAAACATTTCGTCAACAAAGGTCGTCCGACGCCAACACATCCAAATTCTGGAGATGGTGATTCCACATTTGGAATGAAAAAAATGATTTTGGTGTCTAGGAGAGAGAGCATAGAAATGGCGGAAATCACGTGACCCACTCCGTTCTAGTACTTGGTCAGGCATAGGATGCACGTATTACCGCAACGAATCTATCTTGCAAGCGCTCGTGTCCACATCTTCTTGTGTCCACATATTCTTGGCTTAATACTTTCCATCGCACAAAATTACCACTACGAAAGATACAACTCCCCCTTCCCACCCTCTCCACTGCAACTCCTTCTTCTTCCCCCTCTCCCTCTCCCCTTCCAACCATCAAACCCCCCACCCCCTCCCAAACAAATTCCTCTCCGTACCCGCATACCTCCCCCTCCCCTCCCCAAACCCAGAAACTTCCCTCTCCCCAACCTCGCCCTCAAAAACCTGGCGAACAACAAATTGTTTCCTGCCCCCACCAACAGCCGCCTTCACCGCTCCCTTCCCATCCCCCACAAACTTGATTCCCGCGCTCTCAGCCCCAGAAGCCTCAAAAGCACTGATACTGGGTTCAACGCCTTCTTCGAGGAAAGGGAGGGTGACTTCGCCTTCCGTACCGAGCGGCGTGTCGATTTGAACGTCGTAGCCCGCGAAATCTCTGAATGTGGGTGGGGGGTTTGACGGAGTTGTCGAGGTGTTGGACGAGGAAGGAGACGAGGAAGGAGAAGAAGAAGAAGGGATGGAAGAGGCAGCATCGACCCTCTGCCACGCGACTCTGAACCTGCCGAGCGACGTCATGAATCCCGCTTCGGCAAATTGTAAATCACCCAGTTGAGGCGCCACGGACCATTTACTGCCCGCCCTCTCCGTAACACTCAATCCGGCGATGTAATTCGTAAGGGCGGAAGTGGGACCAGCGGACCAGCCATGGGCGTGCGAAACGTAGGAAGGATCGTTGCCGTAGCCGCGTTCAGAGCGATAGCCGAACGACCCATCGGTGCGATATCCCTCTATCAATGTGGAGCCGGTACCATTGGGGTGGTTGATGTACCAACCCCACGTCCTTCTTAACAGATCGAGCGCCCGATTGGTCTTGCCGATTGTGAAGTGGGCTTGGAGTTCAAAACTGGTGATGAAGGGGGAGATGTTGTTAGGGAGTTCGGGGGACGCGGGGCCAATGTCTGTCCAGTATTCTTTCAGACGGTCGGAGATTTCGCTGGTGATGTTGGGGGTGGTTACGTTGAAGAGAATGGCCATGCTGTTTGCGTCTTGGGGGTAGAGGGTTGTCTCTGTGGCGTTGTCGCGATACGCGCCATGTGTGGAGGAGAATTGGTGTCGGTTGATGGCAGCTTTGAGAAGTTTGGCGCGATGGCGGTAGAGGTATTTTAGCTTTGGATCTGCGAGAGCTGGGCCGACCCAGGGCACTAGCACAGCTGCTGTTTTCAGAGTTTCGTAGAGACTGGATGGATCAGCGTTTTGGAGAACTAGGTGCAGAGAGGCCGTCTTACATCATGTTGGCTTCTGAGCTGTTTCCAGTCGTTTGCCACCTTGCCCAATCGCGTTGTCCTGTCACATTAAGAAGTCCATTGCCTCCGACTTTGCTATAGATGAAGTCCATGGCTTTCTGATACTTCGGCCAGTTTTGCGTCAAGAAATTGGAGTCGTCTGTGTAAAGGACATAATTGTAGGTTCCAATCATTGTCCACATGTGGTACGCTGAATCTAAATTAACAATAGTCTATGATTGGGGATTGAATGTATTCTTACTATCGCTATTTTGTTGTAGAAGTGGAGGACCAGCCTCAGGAAAGGATCCATCGGTGTTCTGGTAAGATCAGCTATTCGCTCCAAAATTTGATACAAGAGTAAAAGTAATACCTGGTAATTATACATCACTTGTAAAGCATTCTTCACGCTTTCGAGATCTCCTGTGCTTACGAATGCTGCAGGCACAGCGATACCCATGTCCCCAGGCCACACTGCTCTATCCCTCTTCGCACCATCAACAATGATGGTGTCACCAGGTCCCAAGGTGGCATTGTTTGCCCATCCGTACGTCAACATCGGGACCTGTCTTCCTGTATTTGTAGGGACCGCGTTTGTTTGAAGAGTGTAAGCTCCGGCATACCAGATCTTATTTAGTAATTCGTCGCTGCTGTGGAAATACCCCTGATATGCCTGGAGGTAAGACCAAGTCGGCTGAAACGATAGCTCAATCTTGATGTCGTTGATAGTCAAAGTGGAATTTTGAGTGGTCACAAGGAAAAGTGTAAGGTAGCGAAATCCTCCTCTCATCACCTCATCGGGCATAACATATCTTCCCTTTCCTGGAGCCTTAATGTTCGCGTACAAAGCACCATCAGGTCCCTTGAATTTGCCATTCGACGTGTCCGACCACTCTCCAATCCAATTCTTCGCTTCACTGAAAGCAAGACCAATATTCGCAGGACCAGTTGACGTGTAGTTGACCGCGACAATGCCACCCACTTCAATGCCAAAATCAAACACCAATGCTGACCCGTTCCCTTGCAAGCTAGCCGGTCCAGGAAATTGGGAAGTAGGCTTTCCATCCGAAAGAGACAGAATTTTCTTTGGCCTGACGGTTCTTATGGGTGGCGCGAAAATATCCGTCTGCCATGGCCCAGGGAACGCAGGTTGCACCGGTCCTGAACATGTTGTCCCTCTCCAGCAAGTCTGAGAGTCGATGTTGCTATGAACTGTCGCGAATGATGTCGCGCAAGCGACCAAAAACAATTTCCATCTTCGATTCATCCCGAGGTCTCGCGCTATTTCAATATTAGCCTTTTTCGGCACGGATGATCTAATTGCAACCGGCACATGTCCGCACACAATGAGCTGCGTTCAGCTGGGGAAAAGAAAGGGAATTGGAACAAATTCTGGAGGATGTGTTAAGATGAAAGATGTGGACATGCATTTCTGACCTAATACACCAATGGTGCAATGAACTGTTTGTGCTTTGCGATTAGATTACCTAGTCTCAGTAAATTGGGGTGGCACAGCAGCCCTTATAGAAGGGTGAGCATCATCCTAGCTACCTTACACTAAGGTAAAGCGGAATCTTGCGCAACGAGGAGCCATCAGCATGAAGCTGAAAGGGCAGATGCCCCGGTGCGAGAAATGCTGATGACCCTCGGCCATGGAATAAAGAGCTCCGAATTCATGTGTCTCCTACTGGATGATGACAACTGCCAATCTCCTGGTGTCCATCAGCGGGGCAGCTTCGGCAATGCATCTTCAAAAAGGCTTGAGTTCGGGTCCCAGTGCTCTCTGCTTGGCGACGGGGAGGCCTCCAATATTCTCACTGTGGTACTGTACCTGAGTCTCAAGGTCAATCATCATCACGGCCGGTAAGCAATTCGCGAGGCCGGTACTAGAGCAAGGCCTACATGCGGGGAAGCAGCAGACGACGATCTTCTGGATGGTCTGACATCCAACCAACCACCTGGATGAACAAACTCAGAATCGACTCGGTCGCTTCATGACTATGCGAATGTCCCAGTAGCAACTTGCAGTTGAAGAATTGGTTGGAGGTTGCTGGATTCAAATGACTTTTCAACGTCTGCGATTATCAAAAAGATCGCCCAGTGAAAAGCTATCACGAAGATAGTGTGCCGTGCATGTGTCGCGAGGTTCTTTGATACCGGCTGCGCTGTCACTATTTCTTCTCAGCAAGCACCACCTTCACGACCTCCAAAACTCGAGCGTGAACCGCTTTCGGTGCTGCAACCACGCCCTTGTTGGCAGCCAACGTTCGTCCTTGTGTGAAGTCCAGTCTGTTGCCAACTGAATCTGTAACCTGACCTCCTGCCTCACGCACAATCAACTCTCCAGCCGCATGGTCCCAAATCTTCTCTTGATATGTCTTGCTGGTTGGTAGACGGAGGTAAACATCACCCGCGCCGCGAGCGATGGAAGCGTACTTGGCTTGAGAATCCATGCGGACACTCTCGCTGACAATGCCCAACCGTCTTGCAATTTCTCCTTGTTCGCCTTGATTCGAATGTCCGGCCTCTACGCTTTCGCAAAATGAAGCTTTGGAAATATCGTCAATGGGTCTCATCATGATTGGGTGTTCCGGCTCCAAAGCTTTTGTAGAGAGTGCTCGGCTTGTTGCTCCCTGGCCCTCGACGGCGCTGATCAAAACACCGTTTCCCTCTCCTCCTTTCTGATCGTGCCCGATACTCGCATCGATTCTTGCATTATCATCCACTGGTAGATTTGGGCATCCCAGCACACCAACCTTGACTTGTCCATCAACCATCAACGCCAGGCATACCGCGTACTGTCCACCTCTAAGAAAGCCCTTGGTGCCATCAATGGGATCAATTGCCCAGATCCTGCCCTTGCTTCCACCAGCGCTCTTGCCTTGGTCCACGATGTCCATCATTTTCTCCTCATCGGTCAAGGGCCCGCCCAGTGCCTTTTCGCCTTCGGCATCGGCCAGCTTCGTACTTTGAACATACGACCAAACTTGGCTCCGTAAATCTTCATTCTCGCGTAGATCTGAGGCCTCCTCTTCTGCCACAATCTCATCGCTGGGGAAATTGTGCTTCAATGCTGAGATGATCAAGGCCTGAGCTCCGAAATCCCCGACTGTGACTGGCGAGTGATCGGATTTATTCAGTGTGCCCTTTGCCGTGGTGTTGTATACAGCCTGTGTGAGGATGGAGGCCCTTTGCACTGCAAGCAGGGCTATTTGGAGCTCGTGGGAGTAAGAGGCAGACATATTGGATGAAGCTCGGTTTGGGAGGAAGAAATGACGAGCGAGGAGGGAGAGTCTGGGCCGCACGGTTGGTAAGAGACTTGTAGCCAGGATGAAGACGGAGACGAGAAGAATCTTCACTTTGGGGATGGTTGGAGGCATTTGCTATGAAAGATGGATCGCGAACCACCATGTGCGTCATTGCCGAAGTCGGTATGATTTTTAAGTCGCTCGCGTGAATCCTGCATACTGCTGGGCGGTAGAAGTCAGACCGCTGTGGCAGCAAGTCTGCCTGAGGTGTCTGCCTGAGGTGTCTGCCTGAGGTGTCTATCTCAACCTCTTCGCAGCCTGTTAGTATAAAGCCCATCCAGCCTCGTCCATGAAATTTTCTGGGCCTTTCCACGTCTGCTCTGTCTTGAAGTCAGACCACATGACTTGGATCTGTTATCAAGTCCCAGCAACTGGCTGTGTGGCCATCGCAACTTGTGTCCCCATTCGTCCCAGTGTGTCACGCTTCAGTCTCTCAAACCTATATATTAAAAGTCATTTCCTTAGGGCAAGCGGCCTCACTCGGAATTACAGCCACCTCCACTTTGCGCTCGGCACTTGCAAAAACCAGCCAATACGATTCCGTGCTCTGCTGTGTTTTAACTTAGCCTCTTGTGCGAACGGTCTGTTGAAGCGAACAAGCAGCAAGCACCCCCAGAACTGGTCTTCATAAACGACGATAGGATATAGCCTTCTGATCCACCTGTGGAGATCAGACCGCAGTCGTGTCGATCATGAGAATGCTTTTACAATGTTTGGCTATTTATCACCAGACGAAGGTAGTGGCAAGCAAGATCATTATCTTCCGCTACTCACCACTACTTCCTCATTGACTCGATAGAACCGCTATGAAGGTTTCCAGTTTGTTTTTCGTTGGCGTCACTGTCGTCAGTGCCACAGTCTTGCCTCAACTTGAAATCCGCGATGAACCTCCTGTGGCAGCGGCACCGGAGATCAACTTCGACACTGTCCCTGGCTTAGCCTTTACTTATCCTCAACTATACCCATTCCTCTTTGATAGTAACGGCAAGTTACAAGCTGTCACTGACAATGGGAATCACCCACTGCCTAAAAGCGAGGTGTCTGTTGTTCAAGATGAAACACCAAAATTCTTCAAGGATGGAGCGATTAGGAAAAAGATTCGATACGGTCCCTTTCGACTTCCAGGAGTCAAGGTATGCCTACTAGCAACGATAACATCCATCGAAACTAACAAATTAGTAGGAAACCAACTGGCAAAGCAAATTTATGAATATGGGAGGGATGGCAGATGTTTATCTTCCAAACATTCAGAAGCCCTGCGAGGAATGTATGCTCGCCGCGGCGAATGTAGATGTTGAGTTTGCCGATGGTAAACCGACCGGCTCGGTTACGTGGCTGCACCACAGTGCCATGACTATTTCCGGTCCGAAGATTCGTGATCCTATTTGCAATGGGTCGAGCACAGAGGCCTTCTTCTCCTCTGGAAATGGTACGATCTTGTAAGATGATTGTGATACACCCACTGATATTTTTTAGAGCGAACCGTGGCCTTCTTCAGGCCGAAGGATGAGAGCGCTGTCAAAACAGTAAGTAGGGTGGCACGCAACGAGCTCGGTTCATGAGCTGACCAACTCAGGGATTCCGCGTTACCAAGGACGACGGCCTATATCTTGTGGCAGAATTCAAGAACGAACAAGAAGAGCCTCAATGGGTGTGGCTGTCGGTTGCCTACGAGTTCTATGATGGTCCACGACCAGACTTCAAGGACAGCCACGTTGCTGGGATTACTCTCGGTCAACCAGGTAAAGTGGTGGGATGTATGCCGAAAGAGAATCCATTTGGTGCTTCGAACCTCACTGCCACGGGTGCACCAAAGACACAAGTCTTCTCTGAGGCAACTAAGCCCTGGACGACACCTTTCGACTTCACCTTGGTTTCCTTTGGGGCCCATCTCCATGATGGAGGGATCTCAATTGATGTGAGCGGGCCGATCCTCCAGCCGAGATACAGAAACATACTGATATCAGTATAGTTCTACCAAAATGACAAGCGCATTTGCGAAGCAGTAGCCGAATACGCTGAGGGCATTCCTGCTGGCATGATGTCTCACGGCAAGGGCGAACACAAGCCGGACGAGCAAAGCCTTGGCGTACACATCAAGTCCATCTCATCCTGCCAACTCATGTTACCTGCCAAAGCGGGGGACAAGTTCTATTTGCGTGCAAACTATGATTTGACGAAACACGCGGGACAGAGACTTTATGACGGATCACTGGATGAGGTGAGTAGACGTTAAGATGTTCGGCAGGAAGAAACAGAAGCTAACACGGGATAGGTCATGGGAGTCGGATCAATGCTGATGATCACTGAGCCTAAAAAATAGGATTCGCAACCGCAACGTAGATACTCGCTTTACGCTCGAGATTGTACCCATCCCTCCCTAATCGGACAGGGCTCCTTTTTGGGCCCTGGCACGAATAAATCAGCTGCGCATAAGATACCTATTCCTTTCAAACCTCATCCCTTTCAGTCCCAATTTTTACCTACCTAAACAATACCACCTGAGAGCATTACCGATGAATCCACTCCTCCTCCTTCCTCCACATTATCAGCTGAAAATCACATATACCTCCAAATCAAAGCCCAAGCAGAGTACAGACATTCCAATACCAAACCAGCCCATCCCATCTCCAACCAAACGTGCCACTCCTCATCCTGTGTTTCCCTTACTTTTGAAACCAGAAAAGTCTCAGGCGAGATCGATCTACACAATCCACAATCCACGAACAAACAAATAAAAGAGGCCCAAAAATAATCTTCGACTCATGGGGCATCGATCTGTGTGTTCAGTCCCCTCGATCTTCGCGTCCTCGGCTTGTTATTTTCGGATACTTGACATGGAAACTCGCAAAGTGCTGTTTATCGCGCTATTATTCCAGATTTCCTTCCCGCCAGACTTATCATTCGTGATGAGTGACTCGATGCGGTAGTTGAGCGAGAGATGCACCGCGGAACGGCCGAACCCAGTTATCTCATACTGGCAGCAGACAATTTCGGAAACAATTCCGCGCATCAAGAGAAACAAGGAAAGAATGGGGAATTCCCGAAAAGCGGTAAACGGCGAGCTCGACGTGTCAAGAAATGGTAGACAAAAAACCGAAGGCGTCCGGGAAGCCCGCCGCCCGTTTCTCAGAAAAAAGACCAGACATCTCCCACAAAAACACCGATCCCATTCGTGAATATCGTCAATATATACAATTTAAACTCCTCGCCCACACACGTCCAAGATCCCAACCCAAACCACCGCAAGAGTTTCCAGCCTGCCAAAAAAAGGGAAGAAGCACCCCTCCAAGTACTGGCACCGCTTATTTATCAGCCCTACTAGCCTTTGTCAAAAACTCATTCCTCGCCACCATGCCCCTCAACCTCTTCCCAAAAACATACATCGGGATAGCCAGACTAGCAAACACCAGGTTCAAAATCGCAAGCGTGCGATAACACCTAATCGGCCCCACCTTGGCAAACCACTTGGGCACAAAATTCGTCGCCATGAACATGAAGATGTGTTTGAACAGGCTCGTGGCCACGAAGGCTTCGGTGGAGGTATTCTGCATGGTGTCGAAGATGTAGGTTATGCAGGCGGAAGAGGCGAAGGGACCGCCGAGGTGGAAGAGGAGACTCGTGACGACGAGTTGGGCGACGGGGGCGTGGCGGGCGTAGAGGGGGCCGAGGACGAGGAAACCGATAGTGCTGAAGAGGACGGCGGGGATCATCATTATCAGACGGAATTCCGGCTCGTAGACGCCGTTGTTGCGGTGGGCCATGAATTTGATTAGCCAATCGCTTGTTATGCCGGCCACGATACTGGAAATGAGCCCTACGACTGAACCGGGTAGACCGACGTAGGCCATGGTGTCGGGTTTGAGGTTGTAAGGAGGGTAGAGCAAGACTTGGTGAGATATGATTCCCGAGGTCATGATCCAGGTAATAAAAGCGCCATTGACGACTGTGCTGAAGAGGACGGAGGGAAAGATCATGAGAGGGAAAGGTTGGAAAAAGGCTTTAATGAGAGACCTGTCAGTGAGACGACCGCGCCACAGCACGAGATTTTGTCGCATGGTGTACTTGACGTCGAGCGCAGAATCGGTTGATTTGATAGAGCCGTTGCTTCCGCTTGTGGATGAGGCTTTGAAACCACGGTCTTCAGTAGTCATTACGACCTGTGCTTTCTTGTCATCACGCCCAGTATTGAATCCTGGGTCGATAACAGTGGCTTTCGTTCCAGGAGTGATTTCCACGTTGCCTTCGCCAGCGATGATGATCGGTTCTGCCACCTTTTTGCGCTCGAAAGTCGTTTCCCGGACGAAGAAGAAAATAGCCACGAGGAAGGGGAACAAGACACCGAAGCTGATGATGTAGAGATACTTGACACCCAGCCTGGAGATGATGTTTCCGGCGATGACGTGACTTCAAGTTGCATTAGCATATTGTATCAAGCAAACGAGAGGCCACTGGTTCGTTAATTCAGCGTACTGATGAGAAAGCCCGCGCATAGTGGTTATGATCAAGCAAGGTCGACAGCGATAAGTTCTTAATACAGCCATCATCTAGGATGACAGAGAATTATCGCTATCGCCTATCGTTGGCCATGGAACCCGCAGAGAGCTCAACTCGAGGTGCAACATTTGGACACCGGGTGTGGAAGCAGGAAGAGAAAGTCTCACCTAGCGTCGCCACCAATAACTCCAATAACAGCACTTAATGCCATCAACCGACCTCTCTCATGAATATAAATCATATCCGTGATGATAGGTGCAATCAATAATTCCAAAGGTGCCCCAAAAATCCCATTCACAATCCCCAAATTGCGGTAGTATATCAAGGAATTGGCGAAATATCCAGCGAGCATATTGATCCAAATAACCGTCACGCCGACGAAAATCTGGAACCTCTTCCCGTAGACCGCAGAAAAGGAGGAGGCAATGAAGAGAGCCACAGCATTGACGGCTATAGCTGGGGGACTCAGAGTCCTGACAATGGTCGGGTAGTCGACGTGATATTTCGTGGCCAGAATCCGTCCTGCGGTTCCCAGCATACCCAGAACACCTCCGACAGCTGTCATTGTCGTGATCAAGGTGAAGATGATCAGCGCTTTCGTTTTGAAGTCCCAATTGAGCGGATCATTGGGGGAATTTGATGGTTGAGGCTGCAAGATAATGTGTTTGTTCTTGGCATCTCGCTTGAGATGCGATAGTTCTGGTGTATCGGTCCCGTTTTGCATTGCCTGCATTTGCTGGATAACATCGTCCAGAAGGACCGTTCCTGCCGGCTTCGGCGTACGTCTGTCTTCCAAGATTCCCCATGCCATCTTGCTGGTATTGACGTCCGGCGACGAGGTCGATTTGAGTAGCAGAACCAAGCGATCGGCGAGGAGAGGGTGCTGTCCTAACGCTCTATAAGCGGTTTCCAAATGTTTCGCAGAACGGCAGAAAACGACTGTCAAAGGGTACAACGAGCGTTCCAAAAAGCTAGATGGATCCAAGAACTGTGTCGAAAGATTCGAAACTGACAGATTGGTGGAGGAGGCAGCGACTAAGATGTGGGATGGTGAAGAGTGTACCCGAGAAGGCTCCTGTCCTTACATTGTTTCGCTGAAAGTTTAGTCTCCATACCTACGGGTATCTTGTCGATGCGCACAGATAATTCGCCTCGTTGCTGCGAGGCTGAACGGACATAGCTAACGACATATTCTTCGTTACTCGATCGCAATTGGTCAAGTGGTTGGTGGTGTTGCACAGAAATTGCGTCGGTTCAGATTGCAAGCCCCGTCATCTGCAAGCCTGAGCCTGCTACGGTATCATGGAGACTAAACGTAAATCCGTACCCCTGCCTTGACCCATGCATCTATTCGTCTTCACATCGTTTCTTTCTACCACCTTAGTTTTTTTTATTTTCGGGTCGTTTATAGTCTCTCCTCCTTTTCTTTCTCTTTCGAAAGAACCCAATTTTTGTATAGTTGTAGCCTGGTGGGTGTCGTTGACAAGGGACCCGACAAGAGGGTGCGATAACGTTGATTTCCCACAATACCATAGTACTGCCATTGAAGCCACTAATATCGATCGACCACGAGCAATACACCTCTGGCAGTCGAAAGCGCTATAAAGTGACTGTGTTCCATGCTTTTTCCCCAATATGGGCACGGTAGCCGAACAGCAGGTTGAAAAGAGAAACCCGCGTATGAACCCGCTGCACCGTCGGGGCTCAACCTTGACTGAATCTCCGTTTGAAAGCAGAAACACCACAGTAGAAGACGAGTTTCTCGATCCAAGGAAAAGAATGCGAGAAATGCGCAATCAGCCCATGTAGCCTGGTGGCAATTTGGGCGACAATGGCCAAGCTCCATGATTGTATCTATCGTACGAGAGATTCAGAGCCAATCGAGGGTAGAGTACTATATCCACAACAGATCAATTTTTAGACATAGAGGCTAGACCGCACGTATGGGGTTCGCCTGTCCCATGTTAGCAACTCGTCTATGGATGAGTGTTTTTGAAACGGGTTTTATATTGACCAAGTCACGTGTTTCTCCGGCAAGTGCAGGAAAGACTCCGCATAGATACATGATGAATGATTACGCAAGCAGTGAGCTTGGATATCTTTATTTTGCAGCAACAGATTGACAGAGCAGACACCAAAGCCTGGTATGCGCCAGGCTTCCGAGTCCAAGAGTTCGCTGTCGTCAAGCCTTTGGCGCGGGTTGTTGCAGGGCAATTAATGTGCAGAGGATGGTGCGTCACGAACATGTTTCGTACACGCGTTCGAGTCGCGATTGAGCCTGCGCGAGAGTCGCGACTGCTAATGCCTGACGCGATCCGGTAGCGAATATCATGTGTAACAGTAACTGGCTCTTACAGAGAGACGTCTTACAGAGAGACGTCTTACAGAGAGACGTGTGGATACTGTCGCGTAATGTTTGTTTCTCCGCGACAGGCGTCGACTGTTGTGCAGTTGCCATGCCCTCAATAATGATGCCATCCATCTATGATACCCATTGTAGGCTGCGTAACAATTCAGGCATAGTAGTCGTCGTAATCTTCCTCTTCTTCATCCTGCGGTATTGGCTCCTTCTTTTTGACCAACACCTTACGATCCAGGGGACAGGTTGGGTTCAATTTCAGCCAGGGTCGTATGCACTCGAGATCGAATAGGTGGCGATTGTCGCATGGTAATCGCACGACCAGGGGATATTCATCTATACACGATAACAAGATATCAGTCGCCATTTTTCGTTTGTATGTGCATGTGAGGAAGCAAATGTCGCAGATTGTAGAGTGTCTCAATGGAGTAAAACTGTCGATGTATCCATGACCATCCAACTTACCATCAAGGAAAGGCTCCGAACAGATTGGGCATTTATCGCCGTCTTTCAATTTGCTTTTGGCCACTCGTTCCAGGTCGACAAGGAAACTGTCAGGGACTCCTTCTCGCTCTTTGGGCGGTTGTCCAGCTCTTGTCTCTAGCTCTGCAATCATGTCCCTCAGCTCATCGTTATGCCCGCCATGCTCATTCAACATAATCTCATACGCGTCGGCGAGCAGACGAAAGGATGCTGTAACATTCTCGGGTGTAGGTGCTGAGTTGGAATTATTGATCGTCTCTTCGTCGCCGTAGGCTTCGTTGACGGTGGAGTAGTAAGTGGAAAGGTCAGGTCTACGGGTTGGTCGCTTAGGTGTTTGCGTAAGGTTCACGCCATGCTCGACTTGTGATAGTTAGCTATTGAAGGCACTTGTTGGCACCGGAGGAGTTTACCATCATAACCAGACATGTTGCTTGGTTTGTGGTGTTCAAGATGCAGCTTATCTTGCAGGTATATAGCGATTTCCGCCAGGCATCAACCAGTTACGCACTCATCACGTCACGTGTGGTGCAAATGCGAACTCGAATATTTGGTACGTTGTGATCGTCCGGAGCCTTTCAGGAGTCTATTAGATTACAGCCACAGCTACAGATTTGTTGGGTGCAATGGAGAAGCTGAAACCTTCGGGCTTACCTACATCAACGTCTATCATATATCCACCATCAGAAATCTTTCACAACAACTCGAAATCTTCAAATAAACGCTTGGGGAATTCAAACCACTTTTAGAATTTGTCTTGTATTTCGTGCAAGCAACGTAGGTCGTGCGATATTCGTTCAGTTCTTCTCACAAGCAACGCTCGATATTTTCCTTTGCAATTCGTCCAGCCCACTTCCAAAAGCCTTCAAAAGTCTCGATGACCCTGTCCTCCACTAACCATATCATTCCCCTTCTCCTTAATCCTTTCATCCGGCCTCACCCAAGCCTCACTAGCATCCACCCACTTCTCCGTCCCAAACTTGCCCTCGCACCAGCTCAAAACAGTCCTTATCTCATTCTTACTTTCTTCTTCTAGGGCATTCGTATCCCCCTCGCCCTTTGTATTCAGCTTCTCGACCTCATCAACAAATTTCAAGGCCTTTTCCTTGCCTTTCCCAGATTCGGCATTCCAAGCTTTGTCGAGCAGTTGGCCCCCGGTTGCGTCTTTGGCAACGTTGTCGTACCAGGCACGAGCGTTGTCGTAATCGCCCTCGATCCGATGCAAGATTCCATGTAAGAGCATGCCTTCAACTGCTGGTGAAACTTGCATATGTCGGACTAGAAAGTGGGCCGATGGCAGGTCATGGTTGAGAAGATGCAATGCAGCTTCAATGGTAGGATGAGCCTGACAATCGGCGATTTTGGCAGTGAGATTTGGATTGTAGGATTTGCCTGGTGGAAGAAGAGGTGGAGGAATTGTTTCCAAGGTGTTGAGGACGGAGGAGTAACCTTCAGATTCAGACATGGTTGTGGATCCGAAGGGTGGAGAAGTGCCTGGTTGATCTGGTGCGATACGTTTCTGAAGCCAGAAACTATGAAAAGCGTGAGTCGATGTTGGAAGTCGGGTACGTCATGATTTCCACTACACCTTCCAGCCTCACAGTAACCCAAACCGGCATCGGACACCATCCCAATTGGATTCTATCGGCAGACTCTGAACTATCCGCTCCTATCGTAGAGGGTACCTCAATACTCTGCTGATTGCATCTAGAAGTTGTGACAGACCCTGCGAGAGGACTCCAAACCTGCGTTGTTGTAGTCTCAGATGGGAGCATCGCAGCACGTTCCATGGGACGAATAGCGAAGGCCTTCTTCATTCGTGACTGGCTTCGTTCGTGACTGGTCTTGCAAAGCGATTCGGCACCGTAGCCTGCATGCTCACCCGTATAGATTGCGCATGAAAACTAACGTCTGTTGCTCGCTGCTCTTTTATGCTCCTCGAAAGCTCCCGCCCCCTCGAAAATCTTGACCACCTCAGGCAGCACTTTATCAGCATACTCACTGATCCGCACCGCCTGCCCATCACCGCCTTCATCATCCACATCTTTAAAAAAAGCCTCCTCACCCCGAACACCACCAAGATTCAAAATCCCAATCGGCATCCCCCTCTCCTTCGCCCTCTTAACCAATCGCCAAGCAGAATAAGTAGCCAAACTACTTCCAACCACCAGGATACGATCAGCACCATCAACAGCGATTTCTGCTGCTTCTTTGACAGCGGTCGGTATGCTTTCCCCAAACATAATCACAGCAGGCTTTAACATGCCGGCATTGCTAGGAAGAATCCAAGCCCCATCCCCGTCAACCAGAACACGTCCACGCTCTTCCTTGTTGAAGCCCTTCTCAGGCGGCGAAGCAAGACAGGTGGGACAAGACGGGTATCGGAAAGTTTGGTAATCCGCGTTTGGGATATCGACGTCTCCGTCGGGATTTGTGCGTAGGCCTTTTATTCGCCGTTCGTGTGGGTCTTCTGTTGTGAGGGCGCCTGATTCTAGCATTTCTTGGAGGAAATCGTGCCATGTTGGGTTGAGTCTTGAGAGCTCTTTTTGGAAGTCTGAACGGGGGTAGGCGTGACCGCATGATATACATGTTAAAGCGCGGAGGTAGCCGTGTAGTTCTAGCGTTGGGAGATTGGGATGGGCTATGGGGTGGAAGGAATCGACATCTGGAATAGGAAGAGAGTGTCAGCAATTGCTTCATTCATGAATGCATAGCTGCTGACAAGAGATAGTGTGGACTGAAGCTGGTAAATTTAGATTCACTCAACCTCGTCCTCCGGAAAGACCGGGTCGGGCACACTCAGAGCGTCGACCACGTCTCCTTCCCAGTAGTAGACAGAGGAAACAAAATACGCATCAAATTCTCGTTGTTTATCACCATCACGAGACTCGGGACAGAGGAACAGAGATACTAACTTTGCGTAACACACCCCCTCACGACCCCCAACTCCCCCAACCTCCCACAAGCAAAATGCGCCCCATTCGGCCTCGCCCTCTCCAAATTCGTCCACCCCAAGAAACTCCTAGCCCAATACCTCTTCCTCGCCTGATGCGAAGTGCAAAACTCGTGGTAGTAAATGGGTCTGTACGTTTTATTCAGGGTATACGTCCCATTGCTCCCACGATAATCCGCCAGACCGCTTGCAACGGATATGCCAGCGCCCGTTAAAAGTAGTGTATTTCCAAGCCCGTCATTATGGCTTTCGTTGGGGTTGGAGGTGCGGGGCGGTCTTGAAAGGAATTGGGAGAGTGCTGTTATGGCTCCGGAGAGGGTGTTTGCGTAGGCGGGGATGATTCGGGGGGCTGGTAGGGGGTCTGTGTAGGGAATGCGGATTACACCCATCTTCGTCTCTCTCTTTGTCTCTTTCCTGTCTGCCCTGCTCTTGAAGACAACGTGGTCCAGTCAATCTTCCACGTCCCGACTGGATCAATCACCTAGCGATGGAAATGGCGTTCGTGTGTGATAGCGACATATCGGCCGCAGCTACGGTCCTTCTCGAATGCGACGGACGTGCAGACTGAGGTGTGCGTGTACCAATCTGGTGTCGAGCAAGGGAAAAATGGTTGGTGTTGAGTTGATGAAGTCACCATGCAAGGCGGATCTCTAGTGTGGCCGCGAGGCGCCGGCATGGAAGTCCCCGCGCGGAAGCTTTTCGTTGGAGCGACTCCAAAGAGTGTGCTGTGATTTGACGTCTTACATATCTCGAGTATTGATAAATCTGCCTGTTGCGGCTCGGGCCTATAAGCCGAACATGCCAGCCTACTCCTCCGTCCAATCCATTCGACTCATCTTGCCAGAAGGATTGGATCACCATCTCATTCGCAGCCCGTTTCCGCCTGCATCCTAATAGTCCGCCAAGGTACACCGGGCGCTTACAGACTCCTTCCTTGCTCCCGATCAGTGCAAATGCTCATGTGTACCTCTCAATAGCCGCCCTCAAAGCGGTTGGAATGCAGGCAAATTTACTCTCATTTCCCGAAAACCATCGCTTTGGATGTGGATGGCCCCCAAAGCCTGAGGAATGCAGGTAAATTTACACTCATTTCCCGAAACCATCACTGTGCACATGGTTGTCCCTCAAAGCATCAATGATATCCACTCCTTATCTCGAAAAACTTCGGTGAAAAACTTCATTTGTCGGGCAAGAAAGTATGGCATAGATCAATCATCATTATCATTCATAAACAGCAGCAAAGTATACATCTCGAGACAGCCTTCGTAAATATGTGCCCCCAAAGATGCAAAAATACAACGCCCAAGTAGTCTGCAATACCAAAGTGTCATAGTAGAATCAAAATCTCAAGCAACCCAAGCCTATCATAATGTACCGCCACTTGAAAGCACAGTATCTCGGTAAAATCTTCTAGAATGTCTTTCCGTCTTTGGCAATCGACATTTGCTCCTTCTAGTTCTCTTCGTAATCTCAATCATCGTCGCGCGCAGTGCGTCGAATGTGGTGATGCTTCAATCCACCGAAATCTGCTTTAAGGCCTGTATTTCTCAGCTGGCGGTGATGGCGACAGCATTGACTGAATGCTCATGTTTCGGCTTCGGCCTGCACGACCCGAGGTAGCGGGAGCAGTTTGTTCTCGCGGAGCAGGCTCGGCAGGCGGCTCCATGTCTGCATCGGACTCAGCGTCTGAGCAATCGCTTAAGCCGCTGTCGTGGTGTCCCATACCTCGCTCTTTCCGGCGCAAAGCCTTTTCGGATGCTTGCATGTTCTTGAGGCCTGTCTCCATACACTAAACAACTTCTATCAGTCGTCGTACAATGTGAAGAATCGAGGCACACGGTAAGAGTACACACCTTTGCTTCAATGACTTGCCACTTCTCGCCGAGACTGTCAGCAAGCGGCTTCCATATTTCAGCCCGAAAGAGCATGTACTGTTTAGCCAGCGTTTCGGCCTTGATACCTCCCCAGCTCTCAGCATTACGCCTCTCGATCAACCGTTCATGTCGTTTGCGACACGCATTTGGGGTCTTTGTTGGGAAATATCTATGGGCGATTGGCGGCCAATTCATGCCAGAGGCTCTTGCGTCCAATAGCGTTTGATCGTCGTCGGCCGACCATGTCGAGGTAATGCGAGTACCATTAGATGCTGAATCTGCCATTGCCAAAGGGATCGGGTTTGATCGATTTGAATGACTGGCCGCTCGATAAGTCTTTGGCATGATGCTGGACGGCAGCAGAACACCATGAGAAAACACACGTTTTCCGTTTATTGAGAAGTGCGTGCTATTTACAGTTGGCGGTTGGCAGTGACTTGAGCGGGTGGTGTGGACGATGCGGGAATTAGCGTGTCTGGGTCTGGCGGTGGTTGGTTGTTGACGTATAAGAAATCGATAGATTAAAGTGCAAAAAGGCGTAAAAGAATACGAGACAGGAGTTCCAAGGTGAGAAGGCTTAACAGAACAAAGAGGAAGGTGATAGAGGTGGTACGAAATAATTTGAGTAACCGAGGGGAACAGGAAATAGAGGTATGAAATGTTTCGAAGAACGAGGCTGAATGGAGGCTTAGGGAGAAACAAGACAGCAGATGGATGAGTAGAGAAATGTCGAAGTGTGATTCGATACCAACTCAACTGACCTTGCTGTGCCGTGTGGAGGGAGACGCGGAATGTTATACACGTTGTGTTCATCTAGCAACCTTCATGGAAGGATTCGATGTCTACAATGGTCAAACCGTGGACCCAATTAGCACAGCAGGACAATTTCTCGAAAGAGAAAATAGCTTCTGTAAACGCTGAAGGTTCGATCTTGCATGCGGTTTCGCTACGCCACAATGGGACATCAATGGTGGGATCTGGCGACAGCAGCGGGAAGGATTCAGCCTTTCCTGAATAGGCGATCAGGGCGCGTGTGCAAAATGTTCCCAAAATGCCAGTGCTATGCTTGGTCATAAGGCTGCTTTTCACCTCCATTTGCACAGGCCATTCGTTCGGCGGTTAAACGATTGGGAGTGGGACGTATAGACGCACCCGGAGCAAGTGTTGGAGGACAGACAATAACTCCAGTAATCCTTGCTTATAATTTTGAAATGCCCAAGGCTGATATGAGGCCTTGATCTCTGCTCAACGAGTGATGAGATTCGACGTGTTGCATTGCGGCGAAGTTGACGGTCTTACCAGTTCGACCTTGCTGGATTGACTGGCTTTGGGCGTTGATTTGAGACTCGGTCCTGCAAGGCGGAATGACTGAGCCCGCAGGCAATGCCGTGCCGTTGCTGAGAAACGAAGCCCGGCAGCGTGGAGAGAGGGCTGCAGAGGAGGACGTTGACCAGGCGGTCATCTGCTCAGCTGGAAATTCCATGGCTTTCTCGGAGTGATGAATACGTGGGTCCTTTCCGTTGCCAGGATCTTTCAGGTACCAGATTGGGCCGAGATGTGATGCTTCCGAGACGGTGTCTACCAATGCGTGTTGGTGGTTTGATGCAGCGGCCAGAAGACCGGTACAGGCGCTGACTTCGCAGCCTTGGAAACCACCGGGACACTGGCTCGAGCCGAACAATCAGAAATTATATTGCCTCTTGCCTCTTGCAAGCCCAATTCCATGCAAAAAAGCATGTCAAATCACTACTATATCTGGCAGACGAAAAGACCTTGATGTCCATCCTCCGCATCAGCGCAGGCTGTTCATCGAGCAGGTCCTCGCTCCTGGGCCGCGCTCAAAGTCAAAGTCAAAGACCTCTTCCCTACACGCTGTCCTCTACGCGTTCGAGTCCGCTCTGTCCGTCATCATCCACGAATCCTCTCCTTTTCCATGTGCGGCCCACTCGCCGTATCTTCGTGTCACTCGGGAGAAACACACCACGGAACGAGCCTCCTGCTCCCAATTCCATTCCCTCTTTCAGACCTCGCTCGTTACCCACCATGACCGCAGTCACAACCACAAAGACCCAATCGAGGTCACACGCTGGTCACTCCCACAACCATGACAACACATATCTCACATCGACGAACAAAGCCGATGCGGGCGTCCGCATAACCCGGATTGGCCTGTTTGTCAATCTAGGGATGGCCGTGGGCAAGGGATTGGGAGGGTACTACTTTCATTCCCAGGGTACGTTTCGCGCTGGCAACATGGGGGACGTGAAAGATGTACACCAATGGCATAGGCTGACAATCTGTAGCCCTGTCTGCAGATGCTGTGCACAGCCTGACGGACCTGGTGAGCGACTTCATGACACTTGCGACCGTGGCTTGGGCTCTCAAGCCACCAACAGGTAATTGAAACGGCTTTCACATGGAAATACATGAGCAACCGCTCATCAAATCTAGAAAAATTTCCACTTGGCTTTGGCAAAATCGAGTCCCTCGGATCCTTGGGCGTTTCTTCATTACTGCTGGTTGGGGGCTTATTGATGGCATATTCGTCTGTCGCCGACCTGGCACATTTGTATGCTCCAGCGGTGGCCGACTCAATGGAATATCTTGGACTCCTTGGACACACGCATGGACACAATCACCAAATACCAAACATGGGTGCTGCTTGGTTAGCTGGAGGATCGGTTTTGATCAAGGAATGGCTGTATCGTGCAAGTAAGTCACTATCACACACGGGCGGAAAATGTGGTGGAAGTCGAGAAAAATTGAGCATGTTCCAATCCTTCTTTGAAGAAGTAGCCGCATGAACATGCTCGAATGTTCGAGCCTTTTCGAGCACTCGACTCGTCCGGCCCTGCAATTGATTTCTCCTCCTTTGAGCCGTCTATTTGACTATATGTCTTGCTGACTATCTTCACAGCCATGAAGGTTGCCAAAGAACGCAAGTCTTCGGTCCTTGAAAGCAACGCCGTCCACCATCGAGTCGATTCTCTCACTGGCATTGCCGCCCTGGTCTCCATCGCGGTGTCAAACATCTTCCCTGCCTTTGTTGGAATGGACAGTGTCGGAGGCCTCCTGATTTCATGGTTAGTCGTTCAAGCGGGATGGGGCAACACCAAGACAGCTCTCGTTGAGTTAGCAGACCAAAGCATCGACCAGGAAGTCAAGGACAAGGTACAAACAGTGGCGACCAAAGCTCTGGAGGCGATGCCGCAGTCCGGAGTTGAGGTGCGCAAAGTCCGAGGCATCAAGGCCGGACAAAGCTATCTTCTCGAGTTGGAGCTGGGCGTCCCCTCAGACTATACAGTCACACAAACCCGTGTTGTTGAGGACGCTGTAAGAACGAAGGTCGGCGAGAAGGTCCGGGGTGCTCGTCGTGTTCGGATCTCGTTCGTGCCTCGCGATTCAGGGGAGGATTTTGTCCAAGAGTTTATATCACCGAGTGTCAGCGCGAGATCGAGTCCTGAGCCTGAGGACGACCATGTGCACAATCATTCGACTGTCCATACACACGATGACCACCACCATACAAATAGCAGTGGAGTGACGAAACGAAGATGAGCCCAGTACCCTACAATGAATTTTTGGACTACATAGAGCGTTTCCGACTGGCGTTATCGGCATTGTTTTAAGGACATCGAAATCGAGATCGGCCAGGTAGCATGGCCGTCGACTCGGCATCGGCTCAGCTTTGATTTATTGTTTCTGTATATATTGCCATTTGCGGTTGTTTCGAAAGAATTCGAGATGGATTCCATACAACATTACGCACTGGTTCTGGAAACGGAGCACAGCCAAAGCGATCCTCGCATAACACCTGAGGAGCTATTCTGAAGTCTTTGCTTTCTGCTTTCTCCGTTTTGCATTGGTCTGCTACTCGAAATTTCAAAATTTTGTCGACTTCGATGGGAAACCACAAGAGTGGAACGCAGAAGCCGGCTTGGCTCGCGTCGATATTTATCCACCCCTGTCAATCTCTGGTCGTATAATTTTTGAAAATCCAAATCAAGTCCTTGGAAATACAGCAGCTTGGCTATTAGTCAGACGTTGATCAAATCTCACTCAGCGTACTGCTGAAGCAACACCAGCGGAGATTTGCGAAAACCAGCTACAGAGGAGAAATTGCAAGTAGGAGGTGTCAAGATTCAGGCACGAGTACAGGAAATCAATGGATAATTGCGGATGATTTTGAGTTTGAAGAACGCAACATGGTTGAGTGGTTGAGGTGCCGAAGGGGATCATAAGTGGTTACTTGTTGAATGAATGGGCGGTTTGGAGGATGCTGAATCTGGTGCGGTGAAACAAGACACTGAGAAGCTCTCATGACTTCGGTTGCTACCTTGAGTGCGTCAATGCCTAGGGTAGAATGTTCCCTTGCTCCGCAGAAGGTTTCATATAATGTTTCTTCCTTCCGTTTCTCAGTCCGAGATAGGCGTCGTGAGAGCGGCCGGGAAATGCTTGGCTTCGATCTTAGGTCAGAAATCACGTTGCCATACCTTGAGGACGCCCCCTATTATTGAGAAGTAGGAAATGCTCGCTGGATCTTTGAGCTTGACTTGCAACAATCGTGTCTTTGCGCTAGCGGTGAAGGAGTTGAAGTGGAATGTACAATTGCACGTCGGCGGCGTCTATCAACGAAAACAAGGTAATCAGCGGAGGCACGCATAGCCTTATTGGAGGCTTGCTGATAAAAAAGCAAGAAAGTGCTGTTATTTTTCGAAGAAACGGAATCGCTGACGATATTTTATTGGGCCGACGTTTGGCGCCAGTTACCATGACAACGGGCCTCGAGATAACTGTTTATGCATTTTTGGGGCTCTGAAAACAGATTGCGACCGGAACATTATATCCTTAGAACGAGCAAACCACACCAATGCCCCGCGACGAAGACGACCGACATCGTAGACGTCGTTCTTCCAGAGATCCGGAAAGTGATTGCGAACGAACCAGAGACACGGATCGTCAACAACGCCGAAGACGGACACATCGCGCCACAGACAGTCAGGGCGAGCTGTTGCCCAAACATGGAAGCTCTAGAGATCACAGCGCGAGCACACCGAGGAGAAAGAGGCCGGAAAGCAGCAGTGCAAGCAGTAAACCGCTCAGTTTGGGGAGTTTGGCACAGTTGGATGCGGTGAATGCGAAACAAGGGTGGTCTTCGAAGCCGGGAGAGTACGATGAAGCGTATTTGCAGGAGGTCAGAGATAGAGAGGCACGATTGGAAAAGCAGAGGCGAAAGGAAGAGCGGGCGATAGAAAGGGAGAGGCGGCGGGTTGCGAGGGCAGAAGCAGAAGAGGAGGAACGACGGCTTGAGGAAATCGAGCAACAGAGGGCAGAGCGTGCTTCTAGACAACGAGCGGCAGATGAAGAGCGTGAGCTGAGGCGGGAAGAGAAGAGGAGGCAGAAGAGGGAAGAGAAGGAGAGGCAAAGACAGCTTGAGCTTGAGGCACAAAATGCTGCTCTGCGTAGCCGAGAGCGTGAGCGGGACGGGGAGATATCGCGACGGTCCAGATCAGAAAGAGAACGCGAGAGGCGGCGGAGGGACTACGGCACCGCTCGAGAATCGGAGCACGAATATACATCTTCAGAGGAGGCAAAAGAACGAGCTTATCGAAACGAGACGAGACGGAGATCGAAGTACGTAGAGCTGCCCACTGAGAGTCCCAATGCACGAGAGAAGGCAGCTCGAAAGAAATCAAGGGTGATTAGCGGCCCATATCTGGAAGATGGTCGCAGTGAAGAGGTATATGAATATCGCAGGGACAAATTGACAGAAAGCGACGTCTCTGGGCCGACGGCTACAACCACAGACTCCATGTGGACGAAGAAAAGGAACAAGCGCATCGGTAAGGTGGACAATCAGCCTTGGTCATGCTAGACTAACATCGAAAAGCTATCTATGTGGCCGTTTTTCTCGCCCTGCTACTCATCATCATTCCTGTGGCAGTCGTTGTGTCTAAGAAGTCTGGAGGCAAGCTTCAAAGTCAAGCTGCTGCCCATTCCACCACGCCTACAAAAAGCGAACTTGACGGTTTGAATCATGATAGTATTCCTGCTGCTGATCAAGGCACCTATTATGATCCGTGGAGCTGGTACGATACCACAAACTTCAACGTTACGTATACCAAAGAACTCGTGGGCGGTCTCCCTATAATGGGACTCAACTCAACGTGGGATGACAGTGTGCAGGCCAATCCCAAAGTCCCAGCCCTGAAAGATGCATTTGCCTATGGCACCATGCCGATTCGGGGCATGAATATTGGAGGTTGGCTGAGTTTGGAACCCTGGATCACGCCATCCTTGTTCTCCCGTTACAGCCAGAAGGAGGTGATTGATGAATACACCCTCACCACGAAACTTGGGGGGACTGCTGCAAGCACGTTGGAGTCACATTACTCTGCCTTCGTCAACTTTCAGACTTTCGCAGACATACGAGCTGCTGGCTTCGACCATGTTCGCATTCCTTTCTCGTACTGGGCTGTCACGACTTATCCTGGTGACCCGTACGTCAAGCAAATCTCCTGGAGATATCTTCTCCGAGGCATCGAGTGGGCTCGGCAGAACGGTCTACGCATCAATCTTGACTTACACGGCCTTCCTGGGAGTCAGAACGGATGGAATCACAGCGGCCGTCAAGGTTATATTGGCTGGTTGAACGGCACAGACGGCGCCCTCAACGGACAGAGGTCTATCGACATCCACGACGCTCTCTCCCAATTCTTCGCTCAGCCTCGCTACAAAAACATCGTCACCATGTATGGTCTTGCCAACGAGCCTCGCATGACTGGACTCGATACCTCGCTAGTCATGAACTGGACCACAACAGCCATCTCCAAAATCCGCAGCAACAACATAACCGCCGTCATCATCTTCGGCGACGGCTTCATGGGCCTCGACAACTGGCAAGGCAAACTCCAAACCGAATCCAACCTCCTCCTCGACGTCCACCAATACGTCATCTTCAACACCGATCTCCTCCAAATGACCCACAGCAAGAAGATGACCTTCGCCTGTGCAGGGTGGCAAGCCCAAATGCTCCGTTCCCAGAACAAGGCAACCGGTTTCGGCGCAACAATGTGCGGCGAATGGTCCCAAGCCGACACCGATTGCGCCACGAACCTCAACAACGTCGGAATGGGCAGTCGATGGCAAGGTACCCTCGCCACAGGCAACAAATCAACAGAAGTCCTCCAACCCTTCTGCCCCCTCAAATCCAGCAGCTGCGATTGCACCAGCGCCAACGCGGATCCGAGTAAATACTCTGACGCTTACAAACAGTGGCTCCTCCATTTCGCGACGGCGCAGATGGAGAGTTTTGAGTTTGGCTGGGGATGGTTCTATTGGACTTGGTTGACGGAGAGTTCTGTGCAGTGGAGTTGGAAGTTGGGCATGAAGGCGGGGATTTTACCGAAGACGGTGTGGGATAGGACGTTTAGTTGTAATGACAGTATTCCGGATTATGCGGGGATGGGGTTGAGTGAGGCGTATTAGATGAATGGTGGTGGTGGTGGTGGTGATAATGATGGGCAGATGGATGATATTGATGATAGTTACTGATTTGTATCTTTTGCGGCATTGATATGGCGTTTGTTCTCTGCATTTTATGGGTTGGAAGTTGTGTATGTATGCGAACCGAGATCTAGCTTGTGGAGAAGTGCATGGTTGTGGTGTAGGAGGTATCTGGCTGGATGGATATGTTGGAGGCACTGATTTTACATCGTAGCCTCGTTGTCTAGACTTTGGCATCAGTGAATGACTCTTATGCGTATATTCGGATACTTGTTTCCAGGTTTGAACTCAGCAGGCGATGATAAAGTCATATTGCTGATGATGAGTTAGGCCTGATCTGAATTCCTGGCGTTAAAATACAAAGTGCTAATTGTTTGCTTGTCTCTATTGCGACATTGTAATTTCTTCGAGCAGTTTCTGGTTAGTTGGGCGTCATTTTGCCATGAGGGGAGGTGTGCCCAGAGCAGTTACAAGCGACTGTGCTCTCTTCAGAAGCGTACTCGAGGCAATTCATGTTCATGGGCCATGATGGTGTGATGTAACGGATGAGTGGTGACTTGTTGCAGCTCCACACTACCAAACTGTACGAGTCCCGAACGGGCAGATGATGCGACTGCCAACGAGGCACCCAATATGGGACTGTGGTTAAAAGGACAGAGCTCTAGAACTCGATGCTAATACTAAGATGCCTTTTAGCTGGCAAAGGTAGAGAGGGACGCTTCAGCCGCTGTCAGGCGTGAGCCCGCCAGACAGATGGACTTGACCTGATTCGTGTTAGATGATAAGAAGAACCCTGGTCCCGGAGCTGTTGGCGCTACAGTTACGCCACAGGCTGGAAGCCGATGAGGGACATTGTCATCTCTGGTCTGAGGACTCGCAAGTGAGACGTGCTTAATTACTACTCCTGCTCGACACCATATCGACCCCAAGCCCTTGCCATTCCCCATCACGACGCATCTGTTTCCCCAGCGAGCCTTCCTCGGGTCCAGTTTCGTTGATTCTGGTGGAGCTGCCCTTTGTTCCGTCGTTGATATCCTGCCTCCTCTACCGCCCCAAGACCGTCACGAACACTTCCTCCACCAAGTCAGACCGTGGGCGTGAGACAAAGATTCTATGGCTGCCTCGTCAGAGAGAGCGTGATGAACAATATCACTTCCTCGCCAAATTTGAGAGACGAAGAGACCAAAGGCAAGAGGCAAGCACATTTCAGCATTTCAACTTACCCACTCCAACAACCGTTTTGCTGCAATTGACTTTCCAATCCCGTTGCATTCTCTCACTTTACTTGCCTGTCCCGCTGCAAACCCTCCGCAACACGCCGCCTCCTATCAAACACCGTCAGTCAACCGGTAGAGCACGCGGGCTCAACTGCTCGCATCTACAACTTGTCTGCGAACAACCCCATCATCTCCACAATCCACAATCACTTCTACCGCACACAACTCATTTGATGCAAGCTACTTTGGCCGTGCATTCCTCAACTTGGTCTAACCTTCATGTCTCCCAGAGTTACTCGCTCTACAGCGAGACTCTCAGCAGGTTCATCCAATCCCGATTCCAACAACCACCAGTCTCCATCCACACCTGCACCTTCAGCACCGAAATCCTCATCGAAGAAGCGAAAGGCCATTGCTCAAGAGACAAGCCCAGAACAAGCTCCAGCGCCGCCAGAGACGTCCGCCGAACTTCCCTCAAGGAGACGAAACAAGCGGTCAAAGATTGACCAAACCGAGTCTTCATCAGGACTTCTTCCATCTGCCCCG
This sequence comes from Venturia asperata, assembly GCA_003689335.1. Classification (NCBI taxonomy): domain Eukaryota; kingdom Fungi; phylum Ascomycota; class Dothideomycetes; order Venturiales; family Venturiaceae; genus Venturia; species Venturia asperata. The sequence continues at coordinate 96,256 of QWWL01000017.1, forward strand.
CCGAAGTCGCGAAAAAAGGGAAACGCATCCACGGCCATGTCCAATGCTGGGTATGCAGCTATATTCTGTTCGGATGACGTATAGACCCTAACATTTTTGCAGACCTTCTTCCGGACCTCACCAGGAACCATCAAGCCCACCAGAAGCACCAGGAGCTTCCTCCAGCAGACGGAAATCTGCTCGCCCAAAGAAGGATTCTCAGGGTTCGCTTTCATCAGCTTTCACGCACAATATTTGATTTCTAACCAAGTCCAGGTCCTCCACCTCCCACAACCACGTCTCGCTCTACACTCCGTTCCTCTCGAAAACCTAAGAAGTCTGACCCAGCCCCGCCCCCTCCAGAACTCCCGGCGAATACAGGACAGGCAAAGCCAGGACCCGACGATATGAGTGACGATGAAGCGGCAGAGGCGCTGCGGCAGCGGTACGAAGAGGACGATGACGACGATCCATTTGAAGGGAGCAGTTTTCTCAGTCGGTCAGGCATTCATGGCTCCATTCGGGCACTTAGCGGTATGCTCTCTGGAACAACGACTCGGTTGCGTGGTATACTCGAGAAGCTGAAGCAAAAGGACGATCCGTCTATGCAACTAATTGCCCTGCAAGAGTTCTCCGAGCTTTTGTTGGTTTCTACAGAAGACAACCTCGCTGGCCATTTCTCTCCGGATCAATACGTAAAAGAGTTGGTTAGTTTGATGCAGGGAGACGAGTTTGGCGGATCGAATCCAGAGATGATGCTATTGGCCTGCCGTTGTCTAGCAAACATGATGGAAGCCCTGCCATCAGCCACCGCTAACGTAGTATACGGCGGATCGGTCCCAGTTCTTTGTCAGAAACTATTGGAGATTGACTACATTGACCTCGCTGAACAAGCTATTAGCACTCTCGAGAAGATCTCTGTCGAATTCCCAGCTGCAATCGTCCGCGAAGGTGGGCTTACAGCAATCCTCACATATCTCGACTTCTTCCCCACCGGAACACAACGTACAGCTGTTACAGCTGCGGCCAACTGTTGCCGCAACATTCCAGACGATTCGTTTCCAGTGGTTCGAGACGTTATGCCTATCCTCCTTGGAGTTTTGAACAGCTCCGATCAGAAAGTCCTTGAACAGGGTTGTCTGTGTGTGTCAAGGATTGTCCAGAGCTTTCGCTACCACGATTCCAAGCTGGAGGAATTGGTGAGCGAAGATCTTCTCCAAGCCATCCTCCGACTGTTACTTCCTGGCACCACAAACCTAATCAGCTCCAACATTCACACACAATTCCTTTCCGTGATCGCGAACGTGGCTAGGGCTAGTCCGCGTCGATCTGCGGGCCTGCTGAAGATGAATGTGGTTGATACGCTATATCAGATTTTAACAGGCGTATCGCCACCTAGTGGTACCGACGATATTGTGGCCAAGATCGACAAGACTATCATCATGCAAGCTCTGATTCACCGTCCGCGAGACCAAATTTTCGAGACACTCAACGTCATTTGCGAACTTTTACCTAACGTCCAAAGCGAAGGACTGCTCTTCCTAAATCAGCTGTTTGATGCTGGCTTTGCAGGCCACGAATATCTCTCAATGAACACGCTGGCTAAGAAGTCCTCCAATGACAAGCGGTTGAGGCAATTCACAGAATGCAAGGAAGAGCTTAAGCGCTTCACAATCATCCTTCTACCGACTTTGACAGATGCGTACTCCAGCACTGTAAACCTAAGTGTGCGTCAGAAAGTACTCACAGCGCAGCTCAAAATGCTCTCAAACGTCGACGTAGACATTCTCGAAGAGGCTCTTCGAAACGTGAGCTATTCTTCATTTCTCGCAGCGATTTTGACACAGCAAGACCACCCGACCTTGGTCACTTTTGCATTACAAGCCGCCGAATTACTGCTGAAACGCCTCGAGAACGTCTATCGCTATCAATTTTATCGCGAGGGTGTGATCTCTGAAATCTCAAAGCTTGCAGCTCGTCCTTTGAAGGACAACGACGAGACGCCCAAGAAGCCCAAGCGAATCCCCGTGGAATCTACTCAGACTGAGTCTGGCAGCTCTGCAGATGAAATGGATGTAGATGTCGAAATGGATATTGATCACGAAGGAGACGAGGATAGAGAAGACGATGACAACTCGGAAGAAGATAATGAGGACGGTGATGGTGAGGCTCCGCCTCAATCCGGCTCTTCTGACTCTTCTGACGACAGCCCACATGCAGATTCCCAGCGTGCTCCACCTCAAAATCCTGAAGACACAATTACGACCAGAGCAAAGAAATTCATCGACGCTCATGAAGATGACAGCAAGAAACAGATGCGCTTGAAAGCTGACGCTATTCGGGAAGACTTGAAGCGTTTGACTGAGGAGATCAAGTCGCACTTTGCGCAAGGTTCATCTCAAGATCGATTAAATCTTTTCAAACGCCTGGCTGAGTACTTCGACCAGGATGCTCTGGAAAGCGTTACTAGCTACGAGCTTCTGAGTTCAAGTCTTGTCGAGATGCTACTGGAAGTGTTTTCTGAATCCAATCCACGCGCTGCTGAAGCTCGCTCCTCATTCTTGGAGGCGTTCATGGGACAAGGGACTCAGACCAAAGAAAAGACGGCTAATTCGACGTCGCCTGCAACGCCATTTAGCGCATTTGTTCACAAGTTGCAGGATCTCTTGAGTAGAGCCGAGCACTTTGAAGTAATTACGGTCAACCAAAACAACTTTGATAGTAGCAGGGGAAGCGCTGCAGGGATGCTCGCTAAACAGCTCAAGATCAAGCTCAAGGCAGAGGATGATTCCGGCATCCCTGAATCTTTCCGACAGATTATGGTTTCCATTCACGCGATTGCCACGTTCAAGGCTTTGGATGACTACATGCGACCTAGAATCGCTCTGGCAGAGAACCCCCAACGAATGCGAGATCGTGATATGCTTCCTGGTACCATCGCAGCATATGCGGCTGCTCTGGCAGGTCGTCGAGGCCCAGATGGCCGCAGCCCGTTGCTTCCGCCATCCATGACATCTGGCGCTCCCAGTGATGCCACAAACCGACCTCCAAAGCGCAGCTCACGCAAGGGCACTGCTCCTCAACCTGGCTCAACCGCTGAGACTCCACCGCCGTCGATGCGACGCAGCTCACGTAGACAGAATGCATTGCCTCCGCCACCTGCTCTTACAGCCGAAGAGCCGCAGATTGAAGTCAATGACGAGACACAATTGTCAGACGATGTGGACGAAGATGACCTTGATGATGAGGAGTTACTGAAGGCCATGGTTGGTCATCTTCAAGAGGGTTCGAGCGAGGATGAGGATGCCTCTCCGGTAACAATGGAAGTGGCCGCGACTGGAACGATCACCGCTCGCAAAGAAGATGGAACGCGAGTCGCTACCCCGGTTGGGTCACAGAAACCTCCCACAGGTGCTGAGCCTTCTGCCGCCCGTTTGGTAGCTCTTCGTGGTGGTACAGATGGCTCCGCAACTCAAGACCGACCTTCATCATATGCTGCCGCCGTGCAAGCTAAGCCAACGGATTGGCACCTTGAATTCACGGTGAATGGACAGCCAGTTTCGATCGATACTACAATGTATCGTGCTGTTCATTTCAACCAAAATCGGCCTGCTGAGGTTTCCACGCGCAACGTTTGGCATGATATCCACACGATTGGTTTCAAGAAAGTGTCGGGGCCGGCTCCAGTGGAGACTGCCTCTTTCACTCCACCTCCGGAGTCCGTCCCTTCGACAGAAGGCCTACCAGCGTCCATCTCACGTAGCCCCACGACGGCCGCTATTCTTCAACTCTTAGGCTTGCTACATGGTCTCAACGCAAACATTGATGATGTACTTGCTCTCAACAAGGAAACCATCAAGTTGGTATCTGAGCCTTCCTCTCAATTTGTTAATACTAAGCTCACTGCCAAGCTCAACCGCCAGCTTGAGGAGCCTTTGATTGTTGCTAGCAATTGCTTGCCTAGCTGGAGTGAGGATTTGGCTCGACTTTACCCGTTTCTGTTCCCATTTGAGACGCGTCATCTCTTCCTTCAGTCAACGTCTTTTGGGTACTCACGGTCGATGAGCCGTTGGCAGACGAACACCACAAACGACTCGCGCCATGATAGAAATCGCGACGACCGACCATTCTTGGGCAAGACGCAGCGCCAAAAGGTTCGCATTTCTCGACAAAAGATGCTAGAATCCGCTATGAAGGTCATGGACATCTACGGTTCATCGCCTAGCATACTTGAGGTTGAATATTTTGAAGAAGTCGGTACTGGCTTGGGACCCACATTAGAGTTTTACTCCACGGTGTCTAAAGAATTTGCGAAGAAAAAGCTAAAGCTTTGGCGCGAAAACGAGTCATCAGACGCCAGCGAGTATGCCTTCGGTTCTCGAGGCCTTTTCCCAGCACCTATGAGTGAAGAATTTGCCAATTCAGATAACGGCAAGCGCATCGTCAACATGTTCACCAGTCTCGGAAAGTTCGTCGCCCGCTCGATGCTTGACTCGAGGATTATCGACCTGAACTTCAACTCCACCTTCTTTCGGATTGGTGATACCAAGGGTGCAGTAGCTCCATCGCTTGGGGCTGTCCGTTCTGTCGATAACTATCTGGCCAATTCTCTGAAGCTCCTTAAGAAATTTGCCACCGCGAAGAAGGACATTGACGAAAACGGCAGCATGACTCCTGCAGAGAAGGTTCAAGCTATTCAAGACATCAAGATTGACGACACCAGCGTCGAGGACATGGGCTTGAACTTCACTCTGCCAGGCTATGAAATTGAGCTGGTCGCTGACGGTGGCAACGTGCCAGTGACCATTGACAACGTTGCTTCCTATGTCGAGAAAGTGCTTGACTTCACCCTGGGTGTTGGTGTCCGTCCACAGGTAGAAGCTTTCCGTGCCGGATTTTCTCAGGTCTTCCCCTACACAGCCTTACAAGCCTTTACACCTGACGAGCTCGTTATGCTGTTCGGACGCGTCGACGAGGACTGGACCATTGAGAGTGAGTAAACAATGATCTTATGATCGTAACAACCAATATTGACTTTTCTGTAGCTCTTATGGACTCCATCAAGGCGGACCACGGTTTCAACTTGGACAGTCGAAGCATCCGCAACCTCCTCCAAGTCATGAGCGAGCTTTCCGATCAGGACCGTCGCGATTTCTTGCAGTTTGTATCTGGTAGCCCTAAGCTTCCAATCGGAGGTACATTGCCCTTATTTCTGCGTGTTCTCAGACTCACACTAATGCTTGCTGTTAGGTTTCAAATCTCTTACTCCCATGTTCACTGTTGTCTGCAAGCCCAGCGAGCCGCCTTACACCTCGGACGACTACTTGCCTAGTGTCATGACCTGTGTCAATTACCTCAAGCTCCCAGATTATAGCAACGTCGATGTGATGCGAGCAAAGATTGGTACTGCCATCCGCGAGGGACAAGGCGCATTCCATCTCTCGTAGGTGGTGTCGTGGAGTGAGAAGATGTCGAGGGCGCGGAACAAAGATCATCATGTGGGCGGCCGGGTTTTTTGACGAGTGTAATCACGATATCCCCGCTCGTCCTTTGGAGGATCAGAGCAACCTTTGGCATTTGGTATTTTCGGGCTCTCATCTTTTCGCTTTGTCATTTGACCTCCATCTGCAAGGAGGAATGCATTAAATTGTGCACGGGCCAGTGCTTGACGGAGTATTATGTGCTAGAATAGGTCCTAATGTATTGATGGAAATGAATTAGATCTTATGAATATGGATACTTTGTATTTCTTGTCGTCTCGATTATTGAGCCGTTTGTCTTCGATGACTATGTGCACTGTCCTGTCTCTCCTGCCCTCGTCCCGATATCGCATTCTAGCGTTCGTCCCGAGTTGAAACCTAAGCCACAATACATTCCTTGGCGTGGGCTCCTAACAAAAGACGCGCCGTTGGTGGCATGTCCTCCTTATCTCTTATTTCTTGTTCCTCACACGTACATCGAGTTTCTTTTTCTCCAAACAGCTGGAGTTCAAACACGATGGGCTGATCAAATCCATCACCTCCACAATCTCGATCTCCCTCCGGAACCGCTGTGCATAACCACGATTCTCCTGAGGGACCCTGCTCTGTATCCCATGCCGTGGCTCACTCAGCAGCAGGCCAGAGCAAGCGAGAACCTGTCGGGACAAAGCCTCTTTGAAAAGAAAAGTGAATGGTCCAGACCGCGCAGGACATCGAGCATCCCGTTCTGAGTTGGCGGAGCATCTCATGACTGACAAAGATCAATTCCCTCAAGCCTCGATATACTGTCACTGCTGAGAGCTTTATGTTCGAGCCACTATATCTGCTTTGGCCGGCGGACAGTCCGTTTGTGCAGGAGCAACATCCAATCCAAAGAAGCGGCGGGTTCAAGGATGCAAAGAGCGTAGTGGATAGTGATGAGCTAATGCTTGGTCAAGCGCTCCACTCGTGAATAACTGACGTAGGAAGTATCTGCCCCACCAAAGCTTCTCCGTATGGCGGGCAGCAGAAGACTTCTCCCATACTATATAACCCATGCTTCTCAGACCCCGCACTGCATTTATATCCTTTAAGAACCTCTCCATCTCCCTTCGACCTCAATTCAAATCATATCACACATCTCCAATCCTCACAATGCCTATCCCAGTCCCAAAATCCGATTCTCTCAAGGACCTTTTGTCCCTCAAGGGCAAGGTCGTCATCGTCACTGGAGCTTCCGGTCCAACCGGAATTGGCACCGAAGCTGCTCGAGGCTGTGCTGAGATGGGCGCCGATGTCGCTATCACATACTCGTCTCGCAAAGAGGGAGGAGAGAAGAACTCGAAAGAGCTGGAGGAGAAATACGGCGTCAAGTCGAAGCCGTACAAGTGCAACGTTGGCGACTACGCCGAGGTTGAGAAGCTCGTAGCCGATGTTATCAAGGACTTTGGCAAGGTCGACGTCTTCATTGCCAACGCTGGACGTACTGCCGACTCTGGTATTCTGGACGGCAGTGTCGAGGCATGGAACGAGGTCATTGAGACTGATCTTAACGGAACATTCAACTGCGCAAGAGCTGTCGGTCTGCACTTCCGCGAGCGTGGCACTGGAAGCTTGATCATCACTGCATCCATGTCTGGACACATTGCCAACTACCCGCAAGAACAGGTAGGACTCGAGCTCCTTGCTTAGCCCATGATTATTGCTAAAATGTACACAGACCTCATACAACGTCGCCAAGGCAGGCTGCATTCATCTGGCCAAGTCCCTCGCCAATGAGTGGAGAGATTTCGCCCGTGTCAATTCCATTTCTCCAGGTTACATTGACACCGGTCTTTCTGACTTTGTCGATAAGAAAATTCAGGAATTGTGGCACAGCATGATCCCAATGGGTCGTGATGCAAAGGCCAAAGAGCTCAAAGGGGCATACGTTCTACTTGCCAGCGATGCTTCATCTTACATCACCGGTGCTGACATTGTCATTGAGTATGTTGACATCGATCTTGACTCTGTGAAGAGACGCGCTAACCCTATTGCAGTGGTGGTTACACTACCCGCTAGGCGGAGAATCGCTGCATGGAAACGAGCCATACGATTTACGATTGGAGGAGAATGTGTAGTGTTAGTTAAAAGACGTAAATTTGCAGGTGATGATTTGAAAAAATCATCGAAAATATTCAAAATTCAAATCACGATGCTACCTCTTTTGTGATTACAAACATACTCCAAGTCAGATTTCACGCCTCTATCTTTTATGCAGAAGACGTAGAAACTCGTGATTTTGATCTTTTCGAGACCGCAGGGTCATCAACAGGTAGTCAGTCATGGCTAGATACTAGTAGTTCTTTCCTACCAAACCTCCGCGTTGCTTGTCAGAAAACTACCGATCACCTTGCCGAGGAAACAAAACAATCACTCAACCCATATGATACTGCTTTCCTGAACACATGAAGGCCAGACATGCACGATCAGCAGTGACAAAGGCTGAAGCCCCGCAATGGCTGCTGCAGAGTCGCCTCGTAGCTCCAGCACCAACACCATGTCACTAGTGCCTTACGAGCCGGAACAGTCGCGAGAAATTGTGCTGTATGTCTGCTGCGCCTCTGTACAGCTTCCGGGTCTTTACTCACAGCTTCAAGCCGACATAACTCGACGGTGGTAGTGTTCGACCAACGCTCAAAGCAATTACTGCTCCGCAATGCCTCACAGCAATCCAGCAATATAGACCTCACCAATTGTCCGACATGCCATCGGCCTTTGAGGGACGAGTTTCCCAGTCATGAGCGTGCGGAGTCACCTTCAGATAATCACGAAGTGAATCATTGGATGGACCAGTCCTATTTTCGCTTGCTTCAGCATTCCAACCCTCCTTCGTCTACCTCCTCGCCTCCGCCTAGCCCTCGAAGACGGATCGTACAGCCCGTGAGAGGAGGCGTGCCCGAAGCACTGGTCGCTCCCCCCGGAACAGAGTTTGTTGGCAGCGAACCGGTGTCTCCACCTCGAGCGGGTGGTATTTCCTCGCATGCCTTCAGCCAGGGATACTTCAAGACGTTTTTCAAAGAGGAGGGCGAGCTGGGAAGAGGCGGAAAGGGCGTTGTTCTGTTAGTACGACATGTACTTGATGGTGTCTCCTTGGGACAATTTGCTTGCAAAAGAGTGCCAGTTGGGGATGACCATGCGTGGCTTGAGAAAGTACTGGTGGAGGTCCAGCTTCTGCAGAACCTCTCACACCAGAATCTGGTCTCCTATCGACATGTTTGGCTTGAGGATTGGCAGATTAGCCAGTTTCAGCCGAGCGTCCCTTGCGCTTTCATTCTACAGCAATATTGCAACTCTGGAGATTTACAACATTATGTCTTGGATCCAGCGCAGGTATCGGTGACCACCGAACAACTGAAAGAGAGGATGCGGCGACGGTCAAAAGGAGCAGAGTTTGATCCTCCTCGCGATTTGCATGGGCCTCGCCGGATGCATTTTGAAGAGATTTACTCTTTCTTCAGGGACATTGCCTCTGGCGTGCATCATTTACATGCTAATGGCTACATACATCGCGACCTCAAACCAAGCAATTGCCTGCTACATCATACCGGACAAAAGCTGAGAGTGCTGGTCAGCGACTTTGGAGAGGTACAGATAGAGAATGCGGCACGGAAATCGACAGGAGCTACCGGAACAATCTCTTACTGTGCGCCGGAAGTGCTGCAGCGTGACCTACCTACTGGAGCTTTTGGGAATTTCTCTACCAAATCAGACGTGTTCTCGCTGGGCATGATTGTGTACTTCATGTGTTTTGGCAGGCTGCCTTATAGCCAGGCTGATAATATCAACGAAGAGAAAGAAGACCTAGACGAGCTTCGCGAGGAGATCTCGACTTGGGCTGGCTTCGACGACGAGAGACGGGTTCGTACCGACTTGCCGGATATGCTTTACAAATTCTTGAAGAAGTTGCTTGCTCTCTACCCGGAGGACCGACCAAGCACAGAGGAGATTCTACAAGGTATTCGTGCAGGATCGAATCTGGAAAACCTGGACACATTCTCCCGCCCACCGGCTCACCCTAGCATGCTAGAAGATCTGCGACATCGTATTCGGCCGGTCGACTCAGCCCCTTCTACCCCAACTAGGCGAGCTTCGTCTTCCAAAACCTCAAGTATGGGCAGTCTCAAAGCCGTGCAACGGCATACAGCTGGAGGCGGTCCAGGCCCTTCCAACCTTCGGCCTTCACCATTGCCTTCTCCACCTACCGCACCTATAAGGCCTCATAGCCCCTCGAAGAGAGCCACGTCACAGTATGCAGAGGACGAATATGATTCGGAACATCCAACCTCGTCTACAGCCTTGATTCCCACGCTGAATTCGAGAAAACAGCGTGTGCACTCGGGTGAGCGCCATACTCCTTCGCCGGTCCGCCTTGCCCTTCCACCTCCTCCGACACGTCTTTCTTGGACCCATGACCTTCTCGCCTCGCCCGTGGCCACGATCAGTATGAAAATCGGTTTCTTCATTCTCAAAGTTGTGGCTTTGACAAGACCTTGCGATCCTTATGCTGCTAGCGCGTGGATAGCATATCCTTTGTTGGCGCTCGCCGTCATGGATTTCCTGCCCAGTGATGCTGGAAGTGGTGTTTATTGGTTGCGGAGGAGTCTTGGGTTGTTGGTGGTGCATTTGATGCTTGTGTGGCTGGCTGTGACGAGGGGTTTGCTGTGTCCGAGTTCGAGGTTTGTAATGGCTGGAGGTGGGATTGGGGAATGGAGTTCTTTGTGAGATTGGCGAGCGCATACATTATGACCTTATGCATATGGAAGAAAAATGGAGTGGCGCTGCAAGGTCATGGGTCGAAAAGTGGGAGGCTACTTGATATGGATGTTTGGTACTTGATACTCTTAAAGCATTCAGCTACTAATTATGTAAGATACTGGACGGTGTCTATTTGTATGAATTGTCTGTTTCTCGCATTACTCCTAGTCTCCATGAACGCAACGTGATCGTCTGTGATTTACCTGATTTGCCCAGGCATAGGCATCTGAGGTGAGACCTACCTACTTACTGATCAACCCAGTTGTGCAAACTCACGGGCCGTACCCCGCCTGCATCCATGCGGCTACCCCCCCCCTCCTTTCCCCTCTCCACTTCATGGTTCGAACTTCGACGCGCCCTCTTCCTCACGAGATCACTGCTGCCATCCCGTCCGGACTTTGTCTTCTTGTTTGCAGATCCGCGGTGTTTTCCATGTTTTCTTGCAAAGAGAGTTTCTTTTGTGCCATCGGCGGTCGCCTGACTCTTCTAGCCCGTCCTTCATCAGCAGCAGCTATAGCCGATGTGGCGCGTCGTCCCGCACAGCGATACCAAAAGGACGTGTTCGAGAAACATACCTACGTCGAACGTAGGTTTGTCGTCGAACGTAGATTTGTTGACATCTGGCGGCCGGTTCCAACATTTCCAGCAATTGCACCGCTGTTCAACGGAGATTTGCCGGTTTTTGGAGTACGCAGGCGGTAACTTGTCAACTCCGTACCTAGGTAGGTACCTAGAAGTACTACTAGTACCACCGCTGTTATCGGAAATTCAGCGTTGACCGCTGCATTTGTTGGATTTGTTGGATTTGCTGGCTATTTGGTTGGCTGGATTGGGATAGCGGGACTTTGGATGGATTTGATGGATGTTGGATTTTGGAGTAGATTGAAGGTTTTTTACAGATCCAACTCGGATAAAGCCCCTCTGGATCCGCCAGATACGCCGGATTTGGCAAATCTACTTTGGACGTATATTTCTCGAGCACGCCTTAACAGAATAATTGATGCTGCTGACACTCCCGTCTGATAGGGATGAAGTCCTACGTATCTTCGACACGTAATGGCTGGCCCCACAACCATGAGCATCAAGCGTCAAAGTCTGCGTCATTTCTGGCATCTCGAAGCACCTTTTCGCCCTCGCTTCTAATCCGCAGACCCCTCAAAATAAGCAAGAAAGGCCCAACCGCCGGGACGTCCAGTCTTAGCCCCATTGCCAAGGGAAATTTCTGCACCCAGTCCGAGCCGTTGGAAGGGTTGCAGACGGCAGCTTGCCTGAAGAGGCAAGTTGAGGATAAGCACCAACCAAGCTTCGAGAACGGATCCCGAAACCATGATAAGATCGTATGTGGCGCATGTGGCTACCCAAACTTTTAGGACCTTTTTTGTTCTTCATGCTAGCACTAACATCCCCCTCCCATGATAAGGAATCTTCAGTCAGCGTAAGACGTCGCGGAGAGCGCCGTTTGACGCACTCGTTCCTCAGGATGCCATTGGTTTTGTGATCCGGTCATGCAGGTCCACATAGCTCTAGTGAGTAGCTCTGATAGCTATCATGGATACAGCTTCTGGACGGGAGCTATTAAAGGCATTGCGAGGCCGGAAGGTCGTGTGGGAGCTGATTATATCTTCATCCGTTCAGCTTAATACGAATACTCTAGCAGGACAAGGCTGCTGAAGAAGGCGATCGTGGTTCACGAACTTTCTTGCATTAAGATACCCTACTTTTGATTGAGACGCCGATCATGAGGTTTCCAAATGGTCTTTGTGCTTCTGCACTTTCTATCCTCTCGTTATCCCAACTATCATTCTCCACACCAGTTGCAGATGCTTCTGCACCGGGGGAGAGGAGAAGTGAGCTATGGGGAAGGTCCGAATCTGGGGAGAAGCCTTCGACAATTGCGCCCAAAGTCTTCATCATAAGCATGGTGAGAATACGTGGAACTTTATGAGTCCAACTGCTAATGAACTCTCAGTTTGAGCCAGAGGCTTCTGTTTGGTATGGAATCGAAGAATTCGACGTCTATGAACAGAACATCACGCTGCCCGGACTGTCGCCCTTGTTTCCGTCAGTACACTGTACTGCCAATGGTGACGTTTGCCAATTCACAATTGGAGAGAGTGGTCAGTACCTTGCATCACACATTCCTCTCAATCTTATGCTAACATGATACATGTAGAAATCAACGCGGCATCATCCGTCATGGCACTAGCTCTTTCTCCCAAATTCAACCTCACCGAGACATACTTTATGGTTGCTGGTATCGCAGGTATCAACCCAGAGGTTGCCTCCATCTGCTCGGTGACTTTTGCTCGATTTGCTATACAAGTAGCGCTTCAATACGAGTTCGACATTCGAGATCTCCCTGGAAATTACTCCACTGGATATATTCCATTTGGCGTCGATGCTCCTGGCGAATACCCAACAACCATATATGGAACTGAAGTGTTTGAGTTCAACACGGCTCTTCAAGAGATAGCCATTGGATTTGCTAAGACTGCAAAACTCAACGATAGTGCTGATGCCGTTGCCTATCGCGCCAATTACGCAGCAAACACCTTCTATGCAGCAGGAGCTGCTCCACCAGCGGTCTACGCATGCGATGTTGCAACATCGGATGTATATTACAGTGGGAAACTCTTGGGCGAAGCGTTCGGCAATTTCACCAAGCTCATGACGAACGGAACCGGAGTCTATTGCTCCACCGCACAGGAAGACAATGCGACTGGAGAGGCTCTCATGCGCGCTGCCCAATTCGGGCTCTTGGATTTCTCTCGTGTCATAATCATGCGTACCGCTTCGGATTTCGACAGACAATACCCCGGCGAATCTGCGCAGTTCAACTTGTTCTATTCCACCCAAGGTGCGTTCTTGCCTGCCATTGCCAATCTGTATCTTGCCGGTATAAAGGTTGTGGAAGGCATCTTGGGCGAATGGGATACTACTTTCAAGGCTGGCATCAAGGCGCCCAATTACGTTGGCGATATTCTTGGCAGCTTGGGCGGCACGCCTGATTTTGGCCCGGCGGATTTCGATGTGGATCTTCCGACGAAGAAGAGGAGTGTGCCGGTGAGCAGAGGGCAGATGGTGAAGAGAGGTGCGAAGGCTGGGGTTAAGGTTCGGATGGCGGAGAGTTTGTCGTAGGATCTCTTGGGTGGGATTGGATGGGGAGGACCATGATTTATGTCGCTTGATGTTTATGAAGATGATGAAGTGATGGACTTTTGTATCTCCGTACTGCAGAATACATAGTGGTTTAAGCGAATTGGAAACGAAAAGCTTTGACGTTTGTTTTAACGCCCTTTGGTGGAAGATTGCTGCGGCTCTACTAAGCTTTTCTACTCGGATTACAGTGTTAGGTCCTTCTAGCAATTGTCTCTCTTGGTAGTTGCTCACGGGAGAAAGACGTCGAAATATGTACTTACTTAGAAGTTCAGTCCAAAAGTACTTTGATATAACTAATACATGACCTAGAAGCAACGGACGCATTTTCCAGTCCCGGCTTCCACAGCGAACAACCTTTCTACACGAAATTAAGATCGTCCTGTATCCCAGCGAAGATCAAGCTGAGCGATTTCCTGTTTGTGTTCAGGTACCTAGATATTGAATAGTGTTTCAGATCTCGGCATCAGGCCGGAACCTTAAAGCGCAACATCACCATTTATTTTCACGAGCTGATCCTTCCCTTGTGGCCTGACCTCATGACTGGTAATAGCCATTTTTGAATACTCATATGACCTCTCTTACAACAGCATCTTCCTGAATGTCTCGCAGCTCGAGTGGTGCGTGATATCCTCGTTGTGACGCTAAGCCTTGTCCTGCCTTTGTCTTATACGCTCATCAGCCTTCCCTCGAATCTCATCGGAACCATCACCACGTCACTCGACAAGCTTCCACCGCTACTTCGCCCGAACACCTCTTCTACTCTCTCCCTCTAGCTCGACCTCTCTTTAGGCTCCATGAAGCTATTATGAAGTCTATCCAGGCCTTCAATGGGTCTCTCAAAACAGGGAAGGGTAAGCCAGCGCATAATCGCAATAATCCTGGTATCCACAATCGCTAATCCCCGCCAGCTAAACGCGACGACGTGACGACCCTTCTCGACAAACTATCGACCGACCTCAGGAAGAAAACTCTCAAGACTCAACAGCGCGATACCATCCTCGAGCAGCTCAAAGTATATGGCCGCAGCGTGGACGGCTCCGATCCCATCTTCGCCAGAACAGGCATCCAGACGTTATCGCAATACGCATTCGACAGTCACTCCACCACTACATCAAGAGAAGCTCTCCGATGTCTAGCGAACGCGCTCTTATTGAGGCCGGAGACGAGGCAGATACTGGTGGACTTGGGGTGTGCTCCCAAAGCAGCGGACAAGCTCAGGACAGACAACAGCGACGATGAATTCCTTCTCTCGAGGATTCTCTTCCTCATGACCTACGGCACGACTGCGAATTTCCAGGAGCTTATCACCAGAAACAAGCTTGCGGACAGCATAATCCTTTGTCTGGCACGGCATGCGAAAAGACATGTCAGAGGGATAAGACGGGTAACGGCAGCGAATCCCATGGACGACATGGCGCTCACGGAGTCTGCGAAACTCGTTTTCAATATCACGCACTTTTTCCCAGACCTGACGCCCTCTTTTTCACAATCGATACTGCCGCTGGTACAAATTGTGCAAAAGACTAATATCTCGCGACCACCGCTACAACAACCACATCAAGCATGCATTAATGCCCTCATAAATCTCGATCTGGACGACAAATCCGCACATAGCTCTCTTTTCCCAAAATCCGATCCGAAAGGGGTTATAGAGCATCTCGTGAACATCCTAGACGCTTGTGTCACATCGTACAAAGACTCCGAGCTGGACCAAACTGCGTCGCCAGTAATAACACTGCTAAGGAAGATCTACAAAGAAGCACCGGAATTGGTAAAGAAGCACCTGGAAACCCTCCTTCTTCCTACAGACGCCGACCGTAGCAAACCCATAGGTAAAAGTGACGCGCTGTCATCACGGCTTCTACAATTAAGCACTTCCGCCATCTCGCCGACACTACGGACCTCGATCCAAGCAATGCTGTTCGAGTTGTCAGGCGAAAATCCAACTAAATTTGTGGCAAACGTTGGATACGGATATGCTTCGGGGTTCCTGATGTCACAAAATATTCCTGTGCCCCAGAATGCCACGGATGGCTGGGCCGAAGGCGGTGGAGAAGGTGTGAGGATAAATCCAATCACTGGCCAGCGACTGGATGCGGAGACAGATGTGGACGAGGGGCCACCTATGACGGATGAAGAGAAGGAGATTGAAGCAGAGAAGCTATTTGTGCTGTTTGAGAGGCTGCGAGCGACGGGCATGGTTGACGTAGTGAATCCGGTTAGACAAGCTGTAGAAGAGGGCAGGTTTGAGGAGTTGCCTGATGACCATGACGAGAGATGAATGGAATCGAGCGTCTAACATGGAAATCTGGCGTGATCGGGAATCGGGGCTTTGGATGGAACCGTGTGGGCAATGACAAGGGAACTGGATATTTTGCTCATCTATTTTAGTTTTGGGAGCGAGGCTGGCTGGGCTCCTGGTAATAATGTATATATCTAGATGGAAGAATCACGATGTAGCTTATAGATTGTGAATCGAGATACTGCTTCCTGTCCAATGTGTCAAACAAGACCTTTCACGTGATATAGCTTCCTCTGAAAGCGAAGGAATAACAGACGTGTCGTCAGACCATGAACTCAAATCCAACACATAAATAGTCATGGAAGATTTTCCGAGATTCTCTCCTACACCATGGATTTGGATGGTCAAGTCACTAAATCAAGGGTCCCCGAAGTGACCGACACCGACCTCCAAAACGCGAACGCGAACAGGGCACGAATTACGCGACGGACGCGTCGAAAGACCGTGCGTGCTTCGTTGCTCGGCCCAACCATCATCCATCTCCAATCCTTCCTTTTCACAACTCCCGATTTGGCGTAAGCGATTCTGTCTCCAGACCCGTTCTTCAAACCCGTTCTTCAAACCCGTACTTTTGCAGTATGGTAGACGGATCTGTTGTCTGCTTTTCGTTTTGAGGATGGCGCTTTTGAGGGAGGGAGCTGTTGTTCCTGTCTTTCGGATTTGTTCTGATACGCCTCCGTCTTCTCCTCCGTCTTCGCCTTCGTCTTCTCCTCCCGAACTTCCCCTGTCACCAACGACGACCACCACTCGACCCTCACCACCGATCGACGTAGAGAATCTGTTGGACATTGACAGTGTCCTCGACGACGCCGATCGCTTCTTGGGCCGTAGCTCACTCTCGGCCTTGGCTCACGCGGATTTGTCTAAGACCGCCAAAGTGGCTGTCCACCATCAGACACCCCCTTCTTCAATTGCAGCTTCGTCGCCGACAAAGCGACGTGTTACGTTTTGGGAGACACCTACAAGCCAAAAATGGTCTGATGGCGCGACACCTCAGCCTCCACCATCCTCCAGGAAGCGACGTGGACTTTTTATCCCGAAGCCGATTTTAAAACAACGGTCACCGCCAGCGATTTGTGATCCGAGGGTGAAGATGGCCGAAGCGTTGAAGGTGCTGGCTACGGGAAATGTGGACAATTGCTTGGCTCAGTACAATGGCTTGCAAGACATTCTTCGTATGGTCGACTCGTGTCCTGAGATTGACACGCTGTTCACCACTTCGAAGAAAGAGTTGCTGAAGTTTGTGGCAAGGGATATGGTTGTAAGAGCCGAGACGACACAAGTGCAACTCAATCTGGCCAGGAATGTTATCCTGTTTCTTCCACTCTTGGTCAATCGGTTCGGATTCGAAGATGGAGTTCAGCAAGAGTGTGGGAAGATACTGGAACGCTCGTTGGATTATCTGGAAATCCCCGAGTCTTCCTTCACCGAGAAGCCTGGACAAACTGCGAAGATTCAGAGATCCCACGGATTCCAGCTTTCGAATCTCACAAGACTACACTTGCAATTCTGGACCGGCCAGACCTTGACCAGATCTCTGACAGAGCAACATGTTCGGAGAATCAACGGCGTGCTTGAGAGACATTGGAAGAAGGCTGAGGAAGCTGCTAAGGCCCGTGACGAGGATCCGACCAACAATGTTGAGAGCACTTATGAGAAGGCAAGCTCAGTGCAGGCACGGCTCCACGTTCTCCAGAAATTGCTCCATCAGGTTCCGGGTCTCATGACGAAGGACGCCAGACGTTGGCTTGTGCGTCTTTTGGAGGAGACAATCAACCCTCGGCATCCCGAAGTTCGGAAAGTTGCGACGGATATTGGCATTACCACGGCTTCCGATATGGGCTGCCGGAAAGAAGTGGCACAGGCAATGTTATCCATCATGACCAATTCGAGCAAATCGAAAGACAGGACCTATGTTCAGCGCAGAGTGGTTTGCTTACGAAAGAGATTGAATGGCAAGGACATCGACAAGGACCTTGTGCCAGACTCTTGGGTTTTCCCCTTATTATACATGCAGCATCCAGATGTAAAATCGCAAGCGTGGAGCCAGCTTGCACCTTACAGAGAAGTTCTCAAAGACTGCTTCAAGACTGAGGTCCCCAACCGGAAACTCGCTTGCTGGGAGGCTTTACGAAGGTTGATCTCTGCCGAGTTCGGAAATGGGTGTGACAAGCAACGACTTCAAGAATTCTGGCAATGGCTGCAGAATTGGATCCCAGCCCATTTCGAAAGTGCTACGGAAGACGATTTTACGAGCCCGTTATTCGTGTCCTCGGTTTACACTTATCTTAAAGTTCTCCAGAAGGCTCTTCCGGCAACACACTGGCAGATTGCTGGGGACGGTTATTATGACCAAGTGTGGGAAATCTGTGTCGTGAGTGTCATGAGCAAGTTGGAGAAGAAGGGCAAGACACAGACACATAAAACATTGGCTTGCCGCATTTTGGCCTCTCTTTTTCAAAGACCAGGAACCGACGATTGGAACGATATTTGGGACGAACATGAAGAGTTTGGCGCTGGTCTGAGAGAGGTTCGACCTTTTAATTCGACATGGGTGCGCTCCCGCTTGCCTCAAATTTTGGAAGTAATCTTGCCATTCTTTGAGTATGATATCATCAACGCTGTTGGAAGGGAAACGAACGACGATCTTCGAATAGCAGCTACATGCATGTGGACCGCCCTGTTGCAGACCGTTTCCGACACTAATAATAACATGGACTTCACGTCCAGTGGGAGAAAGGAGTTCAAGAAAGTTGTGGCACACATCACCAATCATCTCTCAAGTCTCTGGACAACGACAGTCTCTTCTCCCAATTTAGACCTCGCCATTCCTACTTTCTTCTCCGCCCTATTTACTGCTATCGATGCGCTAAAGCCCAGCAGCTTTGGTCTAAACCACATTTTCAGCATAAATGGAGGCAGCTGTGACGCATCTACTCCATCACACAAAGGTCAAAAAGCGCAGTCAGCCAGCTTGCATTTGAGTGCTCTCATGGTTAAATCTTTGTTTTCCAAGTCGAAACTATGCGACAATGGCGACATACAATCATTGTTGACGAGGCTGTGGTCTTCCTGTATGGGTGCCCGCAATTTCTCGGCCGAGCGACTGGAATATCTTCATTCATTATCGGAAAGCATTTACGGTGTCATTCAAAGGGAGGGCAATGCGGACGATGATTGCAAGCAAGCAAAGCTGGTCTTCTCGCCAATTCTTAAGCTCGCGAGAGATGCTTTCCTTGCCTCCGCCGGTGCGAACAGCTCAATGTTCGATCGGCAGCCGTACGAGTATACCCAACGCATTATTGAGAATGTTTTAAAGTGCACGAAGCCTAACTCGAAGCAGATGCAAGACCTATATTCTGATATGGTGTCAAGCATCAAAGCCCAAATTGTCTCCCTCAGCAAGGTCAAGCCTGTAGATTCCGCCTATGTTGCGCCATCAGGCGACACAGCTGTGGCCATTGTACTGACTGGGCCTTATTCGAAACTATTGTTGCGGCACCTCAACGATACTCGCCCTGCTGATGCCCAGCCCTCACAAAAGTTCCTATTGGAATTTGCAACCACTATTCTTAGGCACGATCGCCGTCCAGTCTCGCGTGTAGAATTCAAGAATGGCCGAGCGATGTTCGAGAATGCTAGCGAACGTGTGGCTGCGAAAACAATCGAGCAACATTACGGCGATTTTTATCGAACCATCGACAAGGCTATTTCAACATTGTACAACCAGGACGGCGCTATCCTCAAATGCGATACTTCTCGAATGCTTGCTGAACTCATCGACGCGTTAATTGGCCATATCAAGGCAACTCCAGCACAGAAGCAAACCATCGTCACCTTTGTCCAGGAAGGACTCAGTCTGCTCACCCAAGATGGCTCCTCCAAGATTTTCGCTAGAAGTATCCTAGCCGAGAAGGTATGTACTAGGTCAGGCGTCACTATTTAGCCCTTACTAACCTTGGCAGATTGAAGATCTCTGGAAGCTTGTGGGTGATCGAACGGTCACGGAGGTTTCGCTGAACAAAATAAAATGGTTGAAAGAGCACGACGTTTTACTCGCTGCCGGCATTTCATCCCCGCGTTTGACTATCTCGGGCTGGGCACGCAACTTCTGGCACACGCAATTTATCAAGGCAGATTTGATCCCAGCCTCGGAGGTAGCGAGAGCCCTGGATATACCACAGATCATTGAACCTGTGGTCTCAGCTGCATCAGCCTCATTCAAAGAGTCAGAAGAGGACGATGGAGCCGAATCGAGTGGTGATGAGCTTGCGTTACCCAAAGCAGCTCCAAGCCCTCTGAAATCGACAGCTTTGCGTTCCCCCGTCAAACAGACCATCCGACCGACAGTAGATGTAGAGATCCCGTCTTCTCCGCCTGTGCGAGCACCACGCCAATATTTTTCGCCAAAGAAGCAGACTGCAAGATCTTTGTTTGATACCCAAAGTACTACGCCGGACCATATTCCTTCAACTCCGATTTTAGCACCTGGACTTGATGAAGAGAATATTCCTTCATCGCCAATTGTTTCCTCTGAACGTCGCCGCTCTATAGTCTCCCATAATCCTCGTTCTCAGGCATCGGTCAAAAGCCCACGAGCTTACGGTCAAGGTGCTACCACCCCGCCGTCACCGCTAGTTGCTACCAGCCCGATCCGGACACATCGAGGTGTCGTCATTCAGATCAGAGAAGCCGATGCCACAAGCTCGGTTGTGCCCAGCTCTGATGGACTCAACAGCTCTGCGGCTCCCGAAACAAGTCAGCCTCTGAAAAGAGGACGAGGCAGACCTCGCAAGTCGGAAAGCCATAAATCGAGCCCTCCGCTGCCGATCAAAGCACCAGCGAATCGTTTCGTGGTTGCCTACAAGTGGCAGAATCTGTTCCACAACCATCGCCCTCACGTATCATCTGTCTTCCAAGACCATGAATCAAATGAATCCTCTCGATACTGGATGAAGACTGCGTTGGAATACCACAGAGTCCTTGCTACGCAGTGTGATTATATTGAAAAGGCTTTTGGATCCGCTCCTTTCGACATCTGGGCCCCTGACTGTGCGCCAACTCATTGGAGCGAAGAACTTATCAAATCCGTTGCAGAACTCGCAACAGCTGTAAGGAGCGGAGCAGTTGTGTCCGATATGGTCGCTCGAGTTACAGAGGCTCGGAACAGGCGCATCGCGGACAGCCAACCGGTCGACAAACGTATCACTGTGGAAGATGTCAACGAGGTTCTGTCAGAATTGAGAGAAGTCGAGTCGGCACCTTCAAGGCCGGGCCGCAAGCGAAAGAGAGTGTCGGAAGCGGAAGTGACAAGTTCGCAGCCACGTCCAAAGCGCAATCGTTCTACGCCTTCGGGGACACAAAGCAGTCAAGAGCCGACTTCGAGCAGATACCTCACTCGGGCCCGTTCAGGCCCAATCAAAGATGTATCGAAGACAGCGCGTGTGAAGCTTCGACCGGATAAGACACCCAAGACACCTAACTATAAGGGCTGGGTTGTTATTGCTACTTCTGAATCGCCTGAACCTGAGTCAGAGGAAAAGGAGGAGTTACCAGACCAGATTAAACGCAAACGCAAGAGGAAGTCAAATCAGGAAGAAACTGTTGAGAACCCCACACCTTCTGACAAGCGACGCAAGACTGATCAGCCCTCGACTCCCGAGCGTGACGAAACTGGGATCAGGAGTGACCCGATTGTCAACGTCACGCCTGGCGACCCAGCGGGACGATATGTGGACAGAGGCCCGGCTCGTAAACATCATGGAAAGCAGGAAGGTAGCACGAAGGAAGCTGAAAAGCCCACGGTGAAGGCAGGCTCAGAGAACACGCCGCGCAAGGGAAGTCCTTCTGCGTGGCTTCAAAAGTTCAGAGACATGATCCCCGATATCTCGACATACATTTGGAGGTCTCGAGATCGACAAGAGGTCCGGGACACGTTTGATCAAGTGTGGGAGAGTGTCAAGGCTAACAAGACTCGAGATGGAGACTGATATGGAAATCTTTGATCCTTTTCCGATCTGGAAGCGGAAAACTTGAGCGAGTTGCGATGCTTCTCGTTGTTTCGGCCAGGTACGCGCGGAGTTGGAGGATTCTGGTGGGTAACTCCTCAATTTTCCAAATTGGGGCTTTGTCAGGTCAGTGGAGCTTTATGCAAGGGGGTCATTCTTGAGAGTCTGGACATAGTTGAGTTCGAAATTATCAAATGGATATTCTCTCTAGAAATCTATCGATATCGATCTGAATTTGCTCTTATATTTAATAATAAGCTTACGGAAATGTTGTAATTTTTGAAAGACCAAGGCCCACGGAAATTGATGAAGCCCCTGCTGTGCTGTGCGGTGGCCCCCATGCTTCCTTTTGATCCTTTTGAGGCTTTGGTGGGGCACATCTCATAGAAACCCCACCATGAGGTAAACAGCATCAGCAGCTCCAACGTCACGCCTTTTGTTTCATCTTCCTCTGACCGCCACAATCACCACCACAATCCCTCGACCACCCCCACCAACCTACAATTTACCTCCCTCCTCCTCTCTTTCCAATACCAATCCCAATCCCAATCCCAACACCAATACCAATACCAATACCAACTCCCCAACACCAATACCAATACCAATACCAATACCAACTCCCCAACACCAACCCCACAATGGTCGACCGCGCAAACAAACCCTCCGCCATCTCCGCCGGCGCGAAAACACCTCAACCCTCCGTCGATATCTCAGCCGACAACGGAACCGTCACTGCTACGCTGCCGACTGGGGAATCGGTAAAGGTGCTTCTTCATGGCGCTACTGTTACGTCGTGGAAGAGTGCTGGGGGGATTGAGAATTTGTGGGTTAGTGAGAAGGCGGTTTTGGATGGGAGTAAAGCTGTTAGGGGAGGTGTGCCTGTTGTTTTTCCGGTAGGTTTTTTCTTTTTTTTTTGGGGGGGGGGGGGGGGGTTCGGGCAGAGGGGATGGGGATGGGGATGGGGAGAAGGGAACCAATAGCTAACGTGTTTCCTACAGGTCTTCGGCCCACCACCTAAGAACCACGCAACCTCCAATCTTCCTCAACACGGTTTCGCTCGTAATACACGATGGGAGTTTCTTGGCAAGTCGACCTCGGAAGGCGAGACTGTCGAGGGTGCCGATGATAGCGTCAAGCTTGATTTCGGCCTTTACAGTACCGCTCTCCCTGAGGCGGCGAAGAAGGCATGGCCGTATGACTTTGGCGTTGTCTATTCCGTCACGTTGTCCAAAGGGGGTTTGCAGACTATGGTCAATGTGAGGAATGAGGGCAAGGAGAGCTTTGAGTTCCAGTTCTTGTTGCATACTTATTTGAGGGTCAAGGTAAGGTTCTACGAGAGTGGCTGGAGGAGTTGGGCATATTTCGTGGCACGACGACCGAGCATTTACCGCGCGAACTTGTTTGGTTTCTGGCAGTGCTCTCATCGACATCTGCTAGAATACAATACAATTTAGCGGGAGGACGTCGATGGCTGTGCGAGTGCGCAAGATCTAGCCATCTTTGCCCCTCTATCGTATTGATACGACTTGCTGACCACTTTCATAGGACATCACCAAGACGGAAATCACCGGCCTTTTAGGCGCAACCTATGTCGACAAAGTCCTCGATGCTTCCACCCATACCGAGTCTAATGCCAACCTGAAGATCACTGGGGAAGTCGACCGCGTCTACACTAAACTCTCGCAATCCACCACTTCCGTTCTCGAGGATGGAAAGCCACGGTTCGACGTTGTCCGTGACAATCTCACCGACACCGTCACCTGGAACCCTTGGATCGAGAAGGCAAAGGGTATGGGCGATTTTGAGCCAAAGGACGGCTACAAGGAGATGCTCTGTGTTGAGGTTGGTGCTGTTGATGGCTGGGTCAAGCTTGATGGTGGTGAGGGATGGGAAGGTGGACAAATCATGAAGAGTCTGTTGTAGATGTGTGATCGGATAAGTTTCAAAAGAGGATGGGCATGAAATACGAGTTATGAGTTATGAATGCTCTAGACTGATGACTGCATGGGATGCGAAGCCAGAGTATGTGTATGACCCATACGGAGCGGTTAGGCAGAAAAATTAGGCTAGAATAGATCTTGTTTTCTTCGGGTCGGTCCGACGGAACGATTGGGCCATGGGCCAGAGAGGGTGCGACGTGCTGGTCTCCAAGTGCGGGCTTCCTTTCGATTGATTACTGGATGACTTGCAGCAAGGCTGTGCATGTAGCTGCCTGGGGCTGAATCCCAACCCACCTCAGGGAAGCCTCGTCGCCTAAAACCAACACACTCCCTGGACGACCAAAGCGCGCAAGAAAATGGATGATCAGCTATTCTTCGGCATCCAGTACGCGAAATACCAGTCCCGTGTAAGGCCACAAAGAGCGCGTATTCGGGCTGGACTGCCATTAGGCTACGGAATCAAGATCGATACTACCAATGTGAGTGCTGACCGCTTGTCCTCATTTGTATCCGTGTTTGACAGGAAAAGCGAGATGTTCCAGCGATCTCTGAGATGCGGTTCGAATCTCCACAGATGATGCGGGACTGGATTGACGATTGTCCATCACGTGCTCCAGGACTACGCCTAATGTACGTCCAGGCCTCACCAGCCCTTCTCTACCTTGCACTGACAATGCTGCAGATTCGAAGCTCTACCCGACCACAATGACATTCACGAAATGGCGAGTGAATCATCCTTTCCATCAGGTTGGAATCGATACGGCGAGAAACTCACTCTTTCAGCCGAAGACTTGGATGAGATTGTTAACTCGTTTTCGTTACCTCGATCTACACCATGGATGTTAGGATCTGGAAGTAGCCACTTCCAACGATACTCCATAGCATCTGGTAAGAAAATCGGTGAGTTCAAAAATATGGGGTCTCTGCGGCCCTGCTGCTCTTTCGGGAAGTAAACTCACCGACACATATTGGGCAAGGCATGACTCTGCGACAAAGTACAAGAGGCGGGCTTCAAGTGGACCTGGCATTGGCTATCAGCCATGATCGAGATCATGGACACACGAGCGGTTTCCTTTCTGGGTGCACTGATCGCCAGGCAGCTTATATCATCGTACTGCTTCGTCGTTTGGCCCAAATCTCGGCTCACCCGCTTCTGCTGCCCACCTTGATTTTGGGATATGTCGAAACTTTTCTAGGTCGCAAAACAGATGAGGCTTGGACTGATTTAATCCAAGTTGAGACTGAGAGTGGACAGACAAGATGGCCACGTGTAGGTCCAGATGGCCAGCCCGTTCTATCGCGCGAAGCTACAAACACCAAGAAGATCTCTGGCGACGTGCTGGGCGTCATACAATCAGTGACAATTTGGCAGAAACATCTGGAGGAGCTGTCCATTTTAACGGAAAGTGTGCAGGAGTGTAACGTCTTTCTTGCTCGACACGCAGGAAATTCCCCCTCGAAGTATCTGCTGGACAGCACGGATATGGTTGACCAACAACTCAGATTCATCTCTTGTAAGACAAAGATATCACTATCAAACCTTACCGCCATTAAAGAAAGGACGCACGCACAGATGAGCGCTGTGAGTGTTGCAGTTTCACACCCGGAGTTCTGGATCGGAATTTCTAATCGACTTGCAAGGTCTACAATTTCATAGGCGAGAAAAACAACGATATCAACAGGCAACTCGGAGAAAGCACGCAAGAAATCGCGCGCGCGAGCAAACGCGATTCCTCGGCTATGAAATCCGTTGCCGTGGTCACCATCGTCTTCCTCCCTGGTGCCTATCTTGCTGTATGCGACCGTATACGTACATGGGAAAGAGACATATGCGCTAATACTATCAGACCTTGTTCGATATGTCCTTCTTCAATTGGGCGGCAGAGCCTGGTCAACCCGTCGTTCAAGCTCGTTTCTGGATCTACTGGGTTTTCACCATCCCCGTCACGTTGTTGGTGCTGATTGTTTGGCTGCTCACCTTGCGAACTTTTAGGAGGAAGATTGCTCGCTGGCTTTTGGGACGTGGGTCAAAGGGAAGGACCGATGATGTTGAACTTGAATCCTATGATGGATCTGGGTAAAACTTTTGTTCTTCGGCTGTGGAGATGATTTTGCTGGTGATTGTGTCGTGGACACATTGAGGTCTCTGGGGTTCGCTGGCCATGGTTTTCGCTCTGAAGTTGAACATTATGGAGGAGTTGATTCATTCGAGTCGAAAAAGACTCTGTACAGCGACACCCAGAAAACAAATTGAAGTAAAAACACATACGACAAACAACTAAACATTAAATTTCCAGACTGAACCTCTCACACCACACCACAACACCACCCTACCCACCACCATCAAGCCCCCCTCCTCTCCCTCCCACTATCCAAATACAACGCCGCCCGAAACTCCAAAAGCGGATCCCCACTCCCCTCAATCCCCTCCACCCTAGGCACCGGATCAAAAATAACCCCCTTCTGCATCTCCAACCCCTCCTCCTCCCCAACCACGCTATCCAACCACACCGTCCCCAACTCCACCTTCTCCCGCGAACCCGGCCATTGCACCGTAACATCATCCGTCACATCCCCCTCCTGCGCGATTTGGGCGACAAGTTTCATCCCCACGGCGCCTCGACTCGTTCGTTCTTTGATCTCGGTGGTTAGGTAGGTAGGGGATTTTGAGGAGGCTTCTGAGGTGGTTAAATGGGATACACCTGCTACCGGTACGAATTCATAGCGGATGAATGTTGAAGAGTCATCTCCGGCGATGAATTCATACGCGGTGAGAGCGTAATAATTCTCCGTTGCGAAACTGGTCGGGAGTGGTTTCGGGGCGTTGAGGAAAGCGAGGGTGTGTGGGTGCGTTTTTAGGAAGGTGTCTAGAGGTGGTGTTGGGGTGCCGTCTCCTTGCCCGTTGTTTGTTGTGGACGTCCCCAGGGCTTTTAGGAAGGCGCTGAATTCGGCGCCGGTGCGGGTTGGGAAGAGAGGGACGGAGTGGCTTATTATATCTGTGTGTCTTCTTTTTCCGGAGGGGGAGGGGGGCAGGTGGAAACGCAGGGCTAGGCCTTTGGGGGAGGAGTTTGGGTCTGTGTCGGGGATTTGGGGCAGGCCGGTGCTGGAGCTGAAGCGGGCGAGGATTGGGCATGGGTGGTGGAGGTGGTGGGCTTTTGAGAGGGAGGTGGCGGGGTTGGCGGGGTGGAATGTTCCGGTTAGGAGGGTGCCTTTTGCGTGGGCTGGTGGGGGTGGGTTGGGTTAGTTGGGTGGTGAGGAGGGGAGGGGGTTTCCGTGGGAAAAGGGAGGGGAGGGAGTTTTACCTGGGCGATAACCTGGCGGTGTGCCGAAAGCTCCCTTGAGCTGATTTTTGACCTCGTCGGCTTTGGCAACCAGGGCTTCATCTGTTGACATTGGCATTTTGAATTTGGTTCGGTGGGGAGAAATCTGCCGGAGGAGTAATGGTGTCAATGGGTAGGACTCCTTCAAGCTGTTGTTCTCCAACGAGTGAGTTTTTGAGATCTTTGTCCTCTTTGAATGTATTGAAGACAACAAATCAATATGCGGACCTCTGTTCTTATACCAACCTGTCTGAAGCTACCCTATCTCTGTCTCTTCAATAGCATCAACGTGATTGGTCAAAGCTATAAGTTTCCTCAAGCCTCTTCATGCGCGTTTGCTTATTTAAGCTTACTTACATGCCAGCTTCTGGATTAGTCAACGACTTTGCGGCGTGTCTGATTCGTTAGCCGTACTCTTCAGCTGCACCATGGCGGGGTCAAATTCATGTTTTCTTGCTTGTTGCAAATAGCAATCAGTACTTCGAAGGGCGGATGTGGAAATCTAGGATTTCCCTTTTTGAGGCTGAGGAAGTTTTCGGGCTCTGTTTGAGCGAAGTGTTCTACCAAGGTTTTTGATTAGTAAATTAGTGTGGATATTGTACCACCGGATTGGCATGTAGGCGCTCAATTTGATCTCGTATGATGTTATTCCATTTATTTTTGTTTTTCCTCCTATCTCGCCGCGAATATCTCGCCAGACTTTGGGCTGTCAGCGGCCACTTGTGTGGCCTACAGCCATTGTGACATGCTTTACAGAGCGTCAATGTGACCCAATAACCACTGCAGATGACGGTAACTAGTCCGCGGTTGGAATTGAGGTTGCATGTGTCCTGTGAAGTTGTTATAATTCGGTTTCGAGGGAGAAACGATTGAATACCCACCAGATTGAAATGTTTCTGCCCACATCAAACCACGCTCGTAATGCTGCACGCCCATAATACCCTGGCCTGGACCATCCAAACCATCAAGACCAGAGTATTCGAACACGCTTTGCCATTGCAGGTCAGGTAACGTGATGTCAATCGCAGTCGTTGGTGCTGACTGGAAACCAAGTGCGCCGCCCCAGGTCATGTTCTGAATAGAGAGCAGCGTGCCGTTGGTGATGATCTCAAAATCGTAGTCGCCATTCGCAACTAGAACACGGTTGGTAGCTTCGATGACCTTGGGGAGAACATATTGAATAGGGTCGAGGCTGGTGTCTCCGTTTCCGTAGAGCCCTCCAGCACTTCGCACGAAGACTGGGCCTGAGCATTCAGACCAGGAGAGATCCTGTGAGACTGTGGGTACGTTAGAGATGATACAACTGTGTTACCGGTCCAAGTATACACACCATGAATCGCAGCCTTGACGTCACTTCTATTGAAGTAGATACCTCCCATCCCATCATATTGATACTGCAGATCACTTGGGTACGCAAGAGGGTCAGATAAAATTGGACACATATTGTTGATGGCGTAGACATTGAAGCAAGGGTTGGGTTGGAATGCCGCTGACCAGGCGAGGTTCCACACATCGCAGCTATCACTCTGATTGTTGAAGCTTCCTTCTAGCCATGGCTGCACTCCTGCTGGAGGGAAGACCATGTATTTGTCGATGAAGTCGGCGTAGCCACATGATTCGTGGGCGGATGCCAGTTGATCCATAAACGTCTGATTGAAGTTGAAGAATTTGTTGTACTCCTGGACATACGGAGCGGTTACAATTGTTTGCCCAACGTACTCATACTGCCCAATGACGGGATCGTACATCAAGGCGCCCGCTAGATCGAAATTCTCGGTATCATTTTGATCCAACATGGCGGCAGAGACATATGGCACATATCGCCCGGCATAGGACTCGCCGGTTACATAAATTTTGAAGTTCTTAATGGCGAAGATATCCAGAAAATTCTTAAAGAAAGCGATGAAATCATCGGCGGTCTCCTCTTCGCTAGTGGCAGTAACATCGCCCGTAGAGAAGCCAAGGCCAACTGGATATTCGACCCTGTTGTAATTGTTAGTTTTGGCCCCGGTTAAGGCAAGAACGAGCGTACCAGAGCACGTTAGTCAAGTTCACCCAAGTGTACAGATTCTCGGTGGCGGAATATTGTCCCCAACCCCAGATGAAGCGCCCGTTCTCCTGCAGGAAAGCCTCGAGAGAAGAGCATCCCGGACCTCCATTGAACCAAATGACGACTTCATCGACTGGGGCACTGATTGTAGGCTCGTAGACGAAGAACATGTTTCGGGACGTGTCGTTTCCAATGGGTATTTGGCCAGCGTACTAGAAGTTTAGTTACATGATGATCGATTACTTTCAGGTAGAATTCGCAAACCATTTCACCGAGGTTGAAGTCAATATCTGGCAAAGAGTCAACTGCATATGCTTGACTCTTATCATTTAAGAACCGCCACGTCGAGTTGTCGCGACGCTCCAAGGGGGAACGCCTCACTGGTGTCATCAATTCGGATCGTCTTTGTCGGGAGCTTCGGGCTCTCTCGTCCATGGTCTCGCGAGCAATAGAGAGGCCATTGAGCAGCGCGAAAACGCATGATACGAGCGCCACGAGGTGCGAGATGGATTGGAACATGCTTCTAGTAGTAGCTTGTATTTCTCAAGCTGTTCAGAATGAGCAGATGGAAAGAGATCAACCACGTTCCCTGGTGGTGGGAGACATGGATACTATACAGCTCTTGAATAGCTTGATTCTAGCTCAGAGACAGCGTCGCCGATCTCATCAGCACCGTCGCGGTGGTATCCGGTACGTCAGACATGGTGACGCGTGCAGAATATCCAGATGCGGTGAGCGATTGGTTCTTCCAAAGGACGAGAGCCGGCCATGGACCAGAAAGAGGGAGGAGAGAGACGCAAAAGATAAGGCTACCGGCTGTGCCAACCACGTTCGCGGGACTCGACCTTGATGACGCCAAGCGTACGGCTTGAGGCGACCATCGCGCGCGGATGTCGAGGATCATGGAGAGTCCGTCCATGATGGCCTGAAGATCTACAGTAGGCTTTAGTTAGGAGATATCCGAGCCACCAATCACAAGACGAGCTTCGGGTGCGGCTCCCTCGGGAACTAAAGCCGAATCAGGAAGCTGGCTTGGGAGTGGGATGGCTGAATCACGTCTCTAGATACGTCTTCTCTGTTCATCCTGAGCAGACATACAGTAATCCAAATGTGCACTATCCTGCGCCCAAGACTCTGCCTTTACCTAATGCCTAGTATACACCATTTGAAATGCAATCTCGCTGAAATGCTTGTAATGTCATTGCAACACCATTGATTGGTGCCACGCCTCAAACATATGCTTTAAATCAAGGTCAAGCCTTCAGACCCGTTCCAGAAATCCGGTGAGCGACAAACTTGCTACTTGCCTTCTAGAATCTCCCAACCATCGAAACTTGAGAAAAGAGTGCAGCGAGCTAGACCACCGCGTTTCAATACAACCTCCATCGCGAACCCCATCTACCACTCCTCCTTCTCCCCACTCCAATTATAAGGACAGCGCGCCCCCAACCACTCCTCCTTCCTCATCTCCTTAACACACTCCCTCTCAAACATATCTATTTTCCCACCCAGCCCATCCCCAAACTCCCCGTCCGTCTTCTCACACGGCATTCTGGGTTTCCAGTACTCCCAAAACCCCTTCATCATGCGACGCCAGGTTATTGTTTTCCCATGATCTTTGGCCGGGATGTCCTTTTGGTAGAAGAGGTTCTCATAGGCGTTGTAGAGGTAGGCTAGTTGGGGGAGGGTGAGACCAATGCGCTTTTGGTGGTCGTTTGGGGTCCAGGTTTGGCGGTAGGTTAGCTGGGAGGGGGTTGCTACTATTCTGTTTTCTTCTTTGACCATTTTTGGAGATTGTGATTGATCAGGGGTTGTTGCTTCTGTTTTGGGGGATGCTGAGGGGTTGGGGCTTGCCATTCTGAGGGGCTGTGCTTGGTTTTATGGCAAGTTCGTTTGTGGTTGGTGTTTGCGGTGGTGAGCTGTGTTTGTGAAAGTGATTGTATGTGTGTGTACCGTAAGGATGTGTCTACCATTACAATAAGTACCATTTCCTGTTAGTGGGATGCTTCATGTTCTATAACACTGTCGCTCTGATTAGCACATTGCTGTCATGAAATAGATTGTTAAGCTTGCTCAGAGAGAATATAGTGTGTTGTGTTGACCTGCTGTAGTTATATTGGAGTCCACTATAAGCTACCTGCAGTTAACATTGTTTACTTTTATACCATGACGAGGGCCAATATCGCAGCTGGAAATCATGCCTTTCTGGTTGGACAGACCGTCAGTACTCCTACAGCAAACGAGCCTGAGGAGACTCGAGTTCTTGAGGGTCAAGGTGGAAAAAGATGAATCCTTGCGCGCGGCTTAGAGGCCTAAAGATTCTCATTCTTCTCTCCCATCTCACCTCTTTTGGATAGGTTTGGTACGCGGGAGGTGATGGAAGTTTCTTCCAGATCTGCGAGCTGATCTGAGCCGAATGCTGACATAAGCGCGTCACGTGTACCGTGATTCAAAGAATGTGCGAAGAATTCTTGTTTTCAAGATTCTCAAACACTGTGAGGTCTGTGTATTGAAAAAATGGTGTTAAAGCAGATCAGGGAGAGCCATGATGCTGGGTATCACGGGACTTGGACCGATGCTTATTCGGGTCTGCTGTGTATCCTCGGCCATTCCGGTCCCGCAATCGTCCCCATCCTTATCGCTCGAAAATCATGCCTCCACTTCTTCTGCACATCCTTCGCTCTGCAAGCACTGCAGTCTTGTGCACTCAAGGCCCTTGGAGTCGTGACATGCTGCTGTCCGCTTCCAATCAGACTTCACCATCCTAGACTTTCTCAGTCCTTTCGTCCTGAGATAGTCCGATACCTGAGGACTACTCAATTTTTAGAATATGGATCTTTCAGTATGCCTGCAGGAGCAAAATCAAGGACCGTGACCTTTTCTGGGTGAGTCTGCCGACGTCCAGGGCGGGCTCCTGAGGAGAATATCGGAACCAAAAGCTAACGCAAAATATCAGGTGCTGGACGTGCAAGAAGAGAAAAGTGAAATGCGATGAGAAGCCAAGAGAATGCGGAAACTGTGAGAAGATGGGCATTGAATGCGGAGGATATGGAGTTCGACTGAGATGGAGGGATGAACCGATTTTGGGACCTACTGCGGCTAACCTTGAGGGCAGAGGGAAAATCAGACTCGGTAATTGTGACGTTATTTGTGGTTGAAGGATTTCAATTGACTGATGTTGGCAGATACGAAAGCTGGATTGAGATATAGTCAAGAAGAGATTGATGGCTATCTTATGGATATTGACCATGAGTCCTTGGCAAGTGACCCCAAAACGTCTATCAGAGGTCCTTTCTGCATGTTCCGGATTTTGGGTTGGAAGAACCAAAATGATGGACTCACGCCTGTCCTGGAGCCTGCTGCTACGAATGTTGTCAACGACGTTTGTGAAAATAACCATGTTACTCATTCCGCTGAGAGCATCGAAGAGGTTGTTCTCGAGTCACAGTCTACAGAGACACCGTCCCCTACAACCTCTAGATGGACTACGATCCTGCCAGAAATCCTGCCCATCGATCCTGATCAAAATGAAGTCTCGAATACAATCCTGATGGATGATTGTGAGTATATCGACGATTCAGAAAAATCATCCGCAACGGACCTAACAGGTCCCATGATCTCTCCTCCCTCATCCACTACCACGGTGTCCAGAAATATCTCCAACATGCCGATGAACCGCATATCGACAAGTCTTTCGAACAACCCGCTCATTGACTTGCTTATGCATCACTATATTGTCAATGTTTCGGAACTCTTGCTGCCCGTCCGACATTCTCGAAATCCCTACCGCAATATCTATGCTCCTGCGGCTTTGGAGGTCGCAAGCGGCCTGACACCAACAAGCGGTGTCAACGTCGCGCTTTACCATTCATTGCTGGCGTCTTCAGCTTTCCACCTATGGCATTGCAACCCTGAGCTGCTCAACTTCTACCAAATCGGCACCGAGTACAATGAACGAGCCGTGCACCACCTTCGTTCATCGATTTCATCGACGAGCGTTTCTGCGACAGATTATAGGAATCTGCTGATGACAATCCTATCTTTGGTAGACAATGGCATAATGTCTGGTGGAAGAACTGACTCCGTGGTACACATCAAAGGAGCGACCAAATTCCGAAAGTCGCAGGCTCGAGAGATATCAGCAGGCCACAATACGCAGCAATTGAACGAGATCAGCGCATTCTTTTCTCTGATAGAGAGTACAACCTCATTGCATTCCGACCCTTCGCCCTGGCTGAATGAAGGACATTGCTTTTTCCACGGAGCGCCGGAACCCGAATACTTTTCTCCACTACCTGGCTACTGCTTCGAATACCAGTTCGGAATCACTCCAACGATCGCGACCGCCATTCAAGAAACTTGTCGCCTGGCCGATCATCTCACATTCTACTCCAAGGTGAAGGAGCCGGTCCCGATGGGCCTTCACGAAGCATGTGAGACTCTTGATCAGACACTTCTTTCTTGGACTCTCGAAATCGAGACTGAAACCTACATTGCTTCTAACGACACCGAATTGCTTAGCATCTTTGTTCACCAAGCCAATGCCTGGCATCGAGCAGCTCTGATTTACAACTCCCGCCGCATACACCGTCGCTCACGCGAAGACCTCGTCGATGAAGTGGCTCGAGTAGCACGTCACATGCATGCAATAGAAGACGTCAAAGTCACCTCCAGCTCCGACATGGCAAGTCGCGTCGCCCCGATGACATGGCCCGCATTCGTTGCATCGTGCGATGCCCTCAGCTCCGAAAGAGATACGTGGAGGGCATGGTGGGAACGTGTCCGATGTTACCACATTGCGAATTATTCTCGGCAATGGGAAGTGGTTCAGCAGGTCTGGGAGGCTCGGGACCGGGAACAGGGTGGAGAGAGCGCAGACTGGATAGATATCTTGCGCGACTTGGGTATTCATATCTTCCTGCTTTGAACATCGCTCAGGTGGATCGTCGACTCATGCAAGGGTTTCGATCTGGTTTTGAGCGGTTAGCGACTGCTCTCACTCCGCGTCGAACGCAGAAAAAATGGCCGATTATCGCGACCCTCGAGGCGATCAAGATATGGATTCTTCAAAGAGTAGACCGAGCACGCTGGAAGATTCGAGCTTCCCATCTCGAGACTTTCCACCACCCGTATCCCCACATCAAAGTCGAGCGCATCAACGTTAGGCATCTCAAGAAACCTCCGCAAGTCCAAAAGCCGATGACGGTGGAAACTCTAATTCACTGTAGTTGCACGAGGCTCGAAGGAAGTTCAATCACAAGCTGAACGTCCCATCGATCACGTACAAAATATTGTGCAGAGAGAGAAACGACGTCGCTGGCGCAAATGCGTATCCCGCGTCGATTTCACGATGGAAGGTGGTATCAACGCAGACGGGCACGTATACCGCTTATGTAGGAAAGTCGCGGCAGACGTCCATTGGAGATGGATATTATAAATGAGGGAAATTTCCAAACTCGTGGCTAAAATACAAGCATGAACTAAGCCTAACGCTTCAACATATCCGGCCTCAAAAAGATGACTAGAGGGTTTGGCCTCTGATACCGAGTAAGGAAGAGAAATGAGACCGGTGGCGTGGAAACAGACAGGGACTTGAGCTGACTTGTTGAGCGATTCCACTATTGATTGTCTCTTGTACAAGTTGTATACCGATTGATTCTTCTTAGCCATACGTGGAATTCCATCAATTACTGCTTTCTCGTATCGAAAATCTGACCTTTATGTCATTGCCGCCATTAAGTTCTTGCCTCAAAAAAATTTTCTGCTAGATGACGATAAATCCAAACTAAGCTCATCACCGGCCTGCCGAATTGATCTGTCTTTGTAATACGACACGGACACAAAGCGAATATCGGTTCCATGTTGAACTTGCATAGGGCACGATTTGGTTCCGGTAAGTCTGTGTAGATGGATGTAACGCGAAATGGTGGATGTAACGCGAAATGGGCAAAATTTCACTATCACGGAATGTTATTTGCAGACCAGAATCTGTCCCACTATCGACATGGGAGCGATCAAATGATCACAAAGAAAGCGAGGGGAACATATATCGCCATTCCACTCTGGACACGCTGCGTCCCAACACGTCCACCCTCTAAGCCCCTCTTACCCAAACCCCCTCCCCCTCCCCCTCCCCCTCTCCAAATCCTCACTGATCCTGCCCCTCACCCTCTCAAAACTAGCCTTCGCCCACGTAATCTTCTCACTCCCCCTTCGAGTCCTCGGTCTCAACCCCAAGGGCGAAACCTCCCGCTCCTCAACCCCGTAATTCCTCGACCGCCGTCCATTCACCATTGCCTCATCCGCAAAGCCGAATTTCTCCGCATTCGACAACCCGGGTGGTTGCTCGATAAGTTCTCTAGTCGTTTTTTCCAGGGGGGTTTCCGTTCCTTCGTAGGTGGTTTTGCGACGGAAGAGGTGAGAACGAAGCCAAGTTCTGGTTTTCCGGATGAAGATACCGACGTCGTCGACGGCGAGGGCGACGGCGATGAGAGGGACGGAGACGGCGAAACCGATTGGGAACATGTATTTTGCCACGAAGGATAGATGGAGAGAGGGGCTGCCCGTTTGTGAGAATTCGGCAAAGGGGATAGCGAAGAAGGCGGCGATGAAGGACATGGGGAGGAAAATGATGGTAACGATTGTGAAGACCAGGATTGTCTGGCCCTGCTTTGCCGTCAGCTGGGCTTGGTCGCGGGCGAATCTTGCCTCGAATGCGTTGGCGTGTTTTTGTTTTAGGTCTAAGAGGTGGGCCAGAGAAGACTCGACGGATGTGGCTTGTCCCCGCATGCGTTCGAGGTCTTTGATGTGGACCTCTATCAGCTTGAGTTGTTCTCGTTTGCGGCGCTCGATCTCACGACCTTGGGGATTATGTTTCCCTCCTAGCTCATCGATGATGTGGTCCGCGAGTCCAGGCAAGACATGTAATTGTGATTGTAACACCATATCCAGGATTCGAAGTTCGTCTTTGATATCCTTGATCTCGGCGAGTAGTTTTGTCTCTGTCCCGATTTCGAGAAGCTTGTCGACGAAGACGGGCTCACTATCGTAGTCCTGTTCACGCTCGCCTGGTTTTAGGTTGTCTCCTGGTGCTAGTCGACTGCCGCGAGCTCTCCTGTGCGTCCGGAGCCATTTCGTTGCTTGGGCTGAAGCGATGTTGAAGCTAGAAAATAGTTTCGTTTCTTGATTCGTCTGATCCTATTAGTACTGAAAAGTCCAAAGAGAAGGAGGCCAGCAGAACTCACAACTTTTCCGATGGAGCTCTCAAACATATCAAGAAATTGAAAATCCACGTTATCAAGCTTATGGCGGTCGAAGACTCCACAACATCGACTGGTGATCAACAAAGCCAGATCATAGACACTATTGATGGGGGGTCGAGTTTTGGCATTCATATCCTCGATGATACCATCAAGAACCATCATCGGATCGTTCCTTGGCTGCTCCCATCGCTCCGGAAAGCACGTAACAATCAGTTCTTTTCCGAGAATGAAAACCCATAGCTGATCAACCATGAAGATCGCCGGGTGAACACCCCGTTCTTTCAGGTAGCGATAGACAACTTGATCCTCGTCTCGCTGAGAAGTGTCGATTCCATGGTAGGAGAATTGGTCCAGAGTGCGTCGAGGATGGAGTGGTGGCTTTGCTCTCAGATAAGCTTGGACGAGCAGATCATCTCGTGACGGAGTATGAGGACATTCTTGTCGATTTTGTGCAAGTTTGATAGCTGCTGCCATTTTTCTTCTGCTCCTATCCGTCTCATAATGTAGGAAAGGCATGAACAGAACAATCTTCCCATTTGATCCGGGTGCTTCTGGCGTCACCTTGGGTGCACCGCCTTTCACCTTTTCAACAATCTTCGCCTGTCTCCCGTTCTTGTCAGCGCTCTGGCCATTCGCCTGCTTGGGCTTCTTAGCGTGTCTTTCCTGAATCAGCTCTCCCTTTGTCTTCTTTTTCTTGTCCGATTTTGGCGTGCTGTCACGGACCGGTGAGGGCTGTGGTTTCCTCGGAGTTGGGGGCGGTGCAGCATCAGGCGGTGTTACAATGAGCGTTGCGGCAGATTCGTCCAGCGCAGATTCAGCAAGTGGGAGGGGATCCAGGCGGGGCTTGGGCTTTTTGTCTGCTCTGTGTTGGACAGCGTATCGCTGGCTCCAAGGGCGCATGAAATGGGCGTGTGGCGTGTGTCCTCTATGTTCTTGATTGAAACATTTCTCGACACTCTTGAAGTCTTCAATCTCTTCGTGATCCCGATGGCCACCTTCAATGAATGATTTGGCTAACAAAGTCTCCAACCATGCAATCTATAAAAAGTGTGTCAGTGATGCGGAGATCATGAAGGTGATTTATTGAGTTTACATTGTTGGCCGGTAGGTGTATCCACCTAAACGCAGGCTGATGTTTGATATTCTTTACCTGTGTGGGAACCCTTGGCTTATCTGTATCTGCATTCCAGCCGTACAGCAGATCATACACTGAGTGCTTAAAGTGCAACTGCTTCTTCCCATCTCGAAAAGCTCCACCTTCGCCTCCGAAGTCCACAATTGTAGCATCGAAACCTTCCATTGCACGACGTAGGGGCGTTGGGACTCGGTAACCAATCTTGCCGGGTTGGAGCAATTGCACGATTTCGGTATGGTAGTTTTCGGCGGCACATAGCATGGGTGTGCGGTCAAAGATATCTTTAAGCGCAAGATCGGCTTCCGGTCGTCCTGAATCGTCAACTTTGGCAAGTATAAGCTTCACTGCATCTTCGTGTCCATTAAAGGCTGCCCAGTGTATAGGTGTCATGCCGTTGGAGAGAGTAGAATTCACATTGCAGTCGGTCGCCAGAAGCAGTTCGAGGATGCGTACATGACCTTTGTCTGCTGCGTTGTGAAGTGCTGTCCAGCCGCCGTCACTGAGTGCCATTGGATCCGCTCCAGCAACAAGCAGCCTTTGCACTACCTCGACGTGATTGTTTTCGCTCGCAAACATGAGAGCAGTTCTGCCACGGTTGTTGGACGCAGACGTGTCTGCCTTTTTCTCGCCGGAGAGCAGGATATCCACCATTTCTGGCTTCCCGGTCGCGGCTGCCCATATCAATGCCGTTCTCCTTGTGTCATCTTTGGCCTCGATATCAGCATAGCGCAGTAGCAGCTCGATCATGTCCTTCTTCCATCTCCCTGGTTTTTCTGCAGCCAGGTGGACAAGTACTGTCCTTCCCTCTTTGTCCTGCGAGTCTGGATCCGCCTTCCGCTCAAGGAGCAACTTGCAGATGTTTAGAAGCCCCCGCATCGCTGGTTTATATAAGGCTGTCCTGCCATCCCTATCTCTTACTTCTGTTCTGGCCTCATTGTCGAGAAGCAGCTGGGCCAGCTTTTCGTGACCACCTTCGCATGCCTTGAACAATGCCGATGTTTCATTCTCACGTCTTGGGTTGACGTCCGCTCCTTTCTCGACTAAAAATGTAGCCAGAGCTAGATTGCCTCTCGTGGCTACTCTCTGTAGCGACTGACGCAGCGCGTCGCGGTCCATCTGGGACTGCCATGTCGTCTCTTCAATGATCTGTCGAACCTTGAGCTCGTTCCCAGCTGCAGAGGCCTGTATTAGAGAGACATGTTTTTGATCCGGAACGCTACTACCAACGCTGGACATGGTTTAAGGGCAATTATGTCGACTATTGCCTCTCATGGTGAACAATGCGCGCTGCTGGTCGGCAACTTCTGAGAGAGAAGCTCTGAGATGGGCGATAGGGTTCCTCGAAAATGGCGATGGAGCGATCAGATGGATCTCGCGATGCAGGATCTCAAGCCGGAACAGGTTTGCGAAAGGTTGCGCAAGGTGATTGCCATGGTTTTCGCAGCTTAACCCCCGTCTTTGAAGGCTGCATGCAAGACTGCATGGTGGCTTGCATTAGCCCGATCGACATTAGAAGTGCATCACGTGGAACTCTGATGAAGAGTTCCATCGGGCGGGTATGTTCTATCCCTCAATTCGTGATTGTGGAATTCATGGTGTTGCGAAGCTTGAAGGACCACAGAATGGGTCTCGATGAATTTCGCTACCAAACGGCCCTTTTCCACATGTTCGTCGGACTAATCATTGGTGCCATGTATCTATTGTGCCCAGTTGATGAGTTCCTTTCCAAAGAAAGAAACAAGCTTGTCATAATCACCAGATTAACGGTCTTCCAGAGAGAAGATATGCTTGGGCTATCTTCTCGGGCTACGCTCTGACGAGACACTATCTATGATGACCTTGGGCTCATAAGTTGCTCAAGCCTGGCTTCCAACCAGGTGCCTAAAGGAGCAAATAGATGCCAACAGGACATAGATATGGAGGCTGTCGAGAATTTTCACCGATGGAGGCCGTGCCTTGCATTATACATGCGTAATACGGTTCCCATACAATGCCCAAGTTCATGACTTGCCGTTCGACAAGCACGGCCTAGCCACAGGCCAGACAGTACTTCTGTGAACGAGTCTCGTTCACGGCCGGAAGAGAAAGACGAGCATCAACAGCTAAGCGTAGCGGAGAGCACAGCTTCATGGCATCTTCGTCGCGACTCTTCGTTCTTTTCTTCTGTCCATGAGCGGCAGTACTCTTTCCATCGACGAACGCAGCAAAATGAGAAGCTGAACGAGGGCAGGTCAGGGACTCCCCTTCTCAGCAAACAACTCCAGGCACAGTCGTGTAGTTCTAGAGATTGCCCAAGCCACTGCTGATGCATCGAAGAACTATGGCGCGGTCTCGCGAGCCTAATGGTGGTCTTTCCCCTGAATGGACCACTGGTAGATATCTCGTGAACGGTTTAGGCGATCCGAGAAGCCATCGTGCAGGTGGAGATGCTCTATTCTAGTGTGTGAAGAATCTGGGTGGTTGGGTGATCAAGGCTTGGCATCTACCTAGTGCCTTGCATTTTAACATGGACCCCGCTTTCATACATGCGTCATTCACAGGGCTGCCTCGTTCGTACCTCCGCGTACTTCGTATCTCTATCCTTGACAATCACTCTCTTTGCATTTACCTAGGGAATACCGCTATGCTCTAAATACGGCTGTCGCTGCTTTTAAATCATCATTACTGAATCGCGTGCCTCACACTCCTTGGTGCCACACCATAGCATCTCCAAGCTATGCGCTTTCGCCACTCCTCATACCTTCTGGGTCTTCTCGCCGTTGCCCCCTTCGGTTCCTCCATTCAAGCTGCTGACGATACACTGCCACAGAAGCACGAGGCTGGTAGATGTGCCATAAGAGGAACATGTGGGAAGACAGGATTCTTCGGCTCTGAGCTGCCTTGTCCGGACAATGGTCCTGCTAAGGAGCCGACGGACGAGCTTCGCGAGAAGCTGGTTGGCATCTGTGGTGATACATGGTCGAAAGGCCCTGTGTGCTGCGAAGACGTTCAACTCGATGCTCTACAAAGCAACTTGAAACGCGCCGACCAGATCATCTCCAGCTGCCCTGCTTGTCGCGAAAACTTCGTAAACCTCTTTTGTACTTTCACATGCTCTCCAGACCAGTCCCTATTCGTAAACGTCACGGCCACCACCCCCAAGAACGACAAGTTCCTCGTCACGGAGCTGGATCATCTGGTGTCCGACGATTATGGAGTTGGATTCTACAACAGCTGCAAGGAAGTCAAGTTCGGGCCAACGAACAGCCCAGCCATGAACTTGATCGGGGGAGGTGCGAAGAACTTCACACAATTTCTCAAATTCCTAGGCGATAAGAAGTTTGGAGGAAGTCCATTTCAGATGAACTTTCCAAGGTCAAATCCAGCCGATTTCCCGAAGATGGACCCGATGGACAAATCTACACATGCTTGTAACGACGAAGATCCGGCATACCGTTGTGCCTGCGTTGACTGCCCAGGTTCTTGTGTTGAGCTCCCCAAATTGGAGGTCGAGAAATCGTGCTACGTTGGAGCACTTCCTTGCCTGTCTTTCTCTATCATTTTGATCTACTCGGTTTTCCTCATGCTACTTGTTGGCGCTGTTGCAGGGCACATCGCATACCAGAAACACTCTCAGTCAAAGAATGAGCGACTTAGACTTCTGCAGGACGCTGATCTAAGTGACGACGATGATGAGGGCGATGTCGTCCATAATGTTGGAATGCTAGATAGGCCACAGAAGCACTACTACTTGAACGAAGTCTGCGACAAACTTTTCAGCCGACTTGGTTATGCTTCGGCAAAATTTCCTGGCATCACCATTGGCTCCAGCTTCGCTGTCGTCCTTCTTTTGAGCTTGGGATGGGTTAAATTTGCCATTGAGACTGATCCAGTAAGATTGTGGGTGTCGCCGGACTCGGATGCCGCGAAGGAGAAGGATTTCTTTGACTCAAACTTCGGGCCATTCTTCCGGGCTGAACAGGCTTTCCTCGTCAACGACACGGACCCAACCTCAACAGTTATGAGCTATGACACGCTCAGGTGGTGGTTCGATGTGGAAGCACGCGTCACTCGTCTACGAACCCCCGGTGGAATTGCATTGGATGATGTATGCTACAAGGCAGCAGGAACTGCATGCGTGACCCAATCGTTCACCGGGTATTTCCAAGGAGACATGCAAATGCTCGATCCGGATGACTGGCAAGAACAATTGTTGAGTTGCTCCAATCAACCTGTTGATTGCCGCCCAGAATTCGGTCAGCCCTTGGAACCGAAGATGCTTTTTGGTGGCTACACGGACGACGTTCTAGACTCCAAAGCTATTGTGACTACTTGGGTAGTCAGCAATCATGCGGAAGGCACGCAAGAGCTTTCACGTGCGTTAGCTTTCGAAGAACAGTTGAAGGTCACGCTGCTTGATGTGCAACGTGAGGCAAGGGAACGAGGACTTCGACTCTCTTTCAACACAGAGATTAGCTTGGAAGAAGAGCTCAATAAGTCCACTAACACAGATGCAACAATCGTAGTCGTCAGCTACATCATCATGTTTCTATATGCTTCTCTCGCGCTTGGGTCCACGACCTTGACACTGAAAGCGATTATAAACAGTCCGAAGAATGCTATGGTTCAGTCCAAGTTCATGCTTGGCATTGTCGGAATCCTCATCGTATTGATGTCCGTCTCGGCGTCTGTTGGCCTGTTTTCTGCATGCGGAATCAAGGTTACTTTGATCATCGCTGAAGTCATACCATTCTTGGTCCTTGCGGTCGGAGTTGATAATATCTTCCTGATCGTCCACGAATTCGAGCGCGTCAACACAAGTCATCCCGATAGCCCAATCGCAAACCGTATGTCAACAGCTTTGGGGCGGATGGGGCCGAGTATCCTATTGTCGGCGACGACCGAGACTGTTGCCTTTGCCATGGGCGCAGCAGTCGGTATGCCCGCAGTGAAAAACTTTGCTGTGTATGCTGCGGGGGCCGTCTTCATCAATGCAGTCTTGCAAGTAACGATGTTCACTGCTGTCCTTGCTCTAAACCAGAAACGTGTGGAAGCAGGTCGAATCGACTGTTTCCCTTGCGCTCGCCCTACCAAAACCCAACGTTCTCCGTTAGAGGACTACAGCTACGGGACTGATGATGAAGGAAGCTTACAGAGATTCATCCGAAAATCATATGCACCAGCCTTGTTGGGAAAGAAGGCCAAGGTTGCCATACTCACCATTTTCCTCGGAGTGTTCTCTGCAGGAGTCGCGCTGATGCCAAAGGTTAACTTGGGCTTGGACCAGCGCATTGCAATTCCCGACGGATCATATTTGATCGACTATTTCAATGATTTGGATCACTACTTTGGTGCCGGGCCACCCGTTTACTTCGTCACGCGAGGATTAAACATCACCGAGCGCAAACATCAACAAGAACTCTGTGGCCGGTATCTGTCCTGCGACACATTCTCATTGGCAAGCACTCTGGAGGGGGAACGTAAGCGATCTGAGTTGTCATACATCGCAGATGCCACGGCCAGCTGGGTTGACGACTACTTCTCATGGCTTAATCCTGCATTCGAGAGTTGCTGTGTCGAAGATGGGAAGCCCTGCTTTGAGTCTCGGAATCCACCATGGAACGCAACCCTCTACGGCATGCCTGAAGGACCAGAGTACATCAAATACCTTCAGAAATGGTTAGATTCGCCTACAACTGAGGAATGCCCATTGGGTGGCAAAGCTTCCTACGGAGACGCCGTTGTGGTAGACGCCAAACACAACACCATCAAAGCTTCTCACTTTCGAACATCGCACACTCCCTTGCA
Organism: Venturia asperata; assembly: GCA_003689335.1. Classification (NCBI taxonomy): domain Eukaryota; kingdom Fungi; phylum Ascomycota; class Dothideomycetes; order Venturiales; family Venturiaceae; genus Venturia; species Venturia asperata. Next base: position 139,454 of record QWWL01000017.1, read on the forward strand.
TACACAGGACGACTTCATCTCCGCCTACCGCTCCGCCCGTCGCATCGCCGATGACATTAGTAAAGAGAACAATATCGATGTATTCCCGTACTCCAAGTTCTACATCTTTTTCGATCAATACGTGTCCATTGTCAAACTATCAGCAACGTTACTCGGTGCAGCGATTGCGGTCATATTTTTCTTGACCTCGCTGCTTCTTGGATCTATCCAAACAGGCTTAGTTGTCACAGTCACGGTCACAATGATCATCGTCGACATCATCGGTGCTATGGCTGTTGCTGATGTGTCTCTCAACGCCGTCTCCCTGGTCAATCTCATCATCAGTGTGGGCATCTCCCTAGAATTCTGCGCACACATTGCTCGCGCCTTTTCTTTCCCTTCAACAACCGTTATGGAACGTGCTCCCAAGCACAGATTCAGAGGCAAGGACGCACGAGCGTGGACTGCGCTCGTCAACGTTGGCGGCAGTGTCTTCACCGGTATCACTATCACAAAGCTACTTGGTGTCGCCGTGCTCGCTTTTACGAGGAGCAAGATTTTTGAGATATACTATTTCAGAGTATGGGTTGCCTTGGTGCTTTTTGCATCTACGCATGCTCTTGTGTTCTTGCCAGTGGCTTTGAGTCTTTTTGGAGGTCAAGGTATGACATGAGTTTCTAAAATCCCGCTTGGCTTGCGACTAATTTTCGATTAGGTTACGTTGATCCAGAGTCAGAATCTAGCCTGGAGTCTGATTTGAGATCGAGGCGTTATCCTGCTTTGTTGAGGGATGATGACTATGACTCGGATGAGTATTGAGTTCGTGAACATTAGCATCAGATTGTTTAAATGCGAAATTCTAAATTCTGTCAACAAGTTGCTAAATCATCATTCCGAGGGCTGTCGCACATCAATCTTCTCCTCCTTCCACGTAATCCTCATCATCAACCTCCAAATCCCAAGTAACAACCTGCCTAACCCCACCAACCCCATTCGCCATCTCCATCGCCTCCGTCAAGTCCCTTAAAACCGCACTGATCCGCAAATACACCCTCAAATCAGGCACAACCTTGCCCCAAACCGTTCCCTCAGCCTTACCCTCCTCGTTCCTCACTAGTCCATCCACATCCCTCTCATCAATCACCCCTTCTCTAACCCTCACCCCCTCTTCCCTCAACTCATCCCAAAGCACACTCAAAACCCCTAACCGCCCACTCAAACTCGCAACGCCCCAAACCCCCTGGCGGAAAACAATCAGTCCCTGCGTCCCAGCAACAATCCTCTCTACTCTCCCCACCGTAAAATTCGCATACCGCCATTCCTCGCTTCTCACTCTACTCAACAACGGTTTCAGCTTTACTCTAACCTCAAGACTCGTCAGCGCCTCCATCAGCCCGAGGGACATTTCGAAGACGCGTTTGCGGGCGTGCAATTGGTTGGCGTGGGTGTAGCTGAAGATATTTGTTTGGGTGTGGATTTGCACGAAGGAGGTGAGGAGGTGTTCGAGGTGGAGGAGCGGGTTTGGACCGCCGCGGCGGGGGCGGTGAGGGGTGGGCGTGAAGTTTTGGGGAAGCCGGGTATTTGATTCGCGCGGAGGTAATGGTGCAGATGAGAGGGGTGCCTCAGGAGGTGATGCCGGGTTGGGGACTCGTAAGGGAAGTGGTCGTATATCTCCCGCTTGTTCTACGGGTTTTGAGCTAGATGGTAGAGGCGGTGGTCCCATTTCTCCTCTCTGCCCTATACTCCTAGAACCAGACGGAATAGTAGGAGGTCCCATACTTCGGCCCCGCCGTCCTGTCCGACTCGGTGTCGTACCTGCACTAGAAGGCTCAGACGAACGATCGAAAGAAGGATCCGTATCCATCTCTTCGATTTGTCGGAAGCTATTTGGAGTTACAGCACTCAGTTGCTTTATACCACGGAAATTTGGCCCTGGGATTGCGAAGGAGGAGGTTTGCTGTCTAATCGGCGACGGAGACAGGGATGGTGCAGAAGGCGTTTGTGATGCCAATGAGCTGAGAGGACTCGAGTCAATGTCACTATCAAGTTTTGGTACATCGAGTCGTCGAGTCTCCTGTATTGATTGCGGACTTCGAAATCCCTCTGCAGTCGATCTCGATGTCGAGGCATTGGACATCCCAGATATGGCGGCTGAATTGGACTCAGATGTAGATATACTCGAACCTCTCGAGTCTGAGTCTGAGTCTGAGTCTGAAGAACGAGTAGGGAAATAATCGATAATCCCCTCTCTAGATATAACTTGTGAGACACCCTCATAAGCAGCATTATAGGCAATATCTCCAACACTCCGCAAAAAAGTCTCCAAAAACCCAACACCCGCTGCAGCAGCATGTAGGCGACTCGATCTTGTCTCTGTATCTGCCCATCGCGTCGACGTCTGAAGCGCCGTTACATTTCCCCGTCCTTGTCGTTGCTCTCGCTGCAGTGATTCGGTGTCGTTCGTAATTATGGCTCGTTCCCCTTTCACCATTGTCTCTTCGATAGACTCAGTCTTTACGATTCGAGGACGTTTGGGAGCGACATCGAAGTCGGAGTCTGAAGCGTAGTCTTTCTTCTTTCGAGAGCCGGGTTTGCGAGGTCGTTTTTGTGCTGCCATCGTAATTGGTTGTGCTGAATGGGGAATTGGGAAACAGAAGGAAGAACAGGAGAGTGGTGTAGGCTTTTGTGTGTAGCAGATCGTCTGGAACGGAAGATGAATTTTCTGCTCGGAGAAGGTTGATATAAAACTGTTCTGTCGGGAGTTGTTGATTCCGCAACACAGATAATTGAAGCTATTCGAGGGAGGGCAGGTGACGCAACAACACCTAGCTTCGGTGTCTTGTCTAATACGCATTGCAAGTATATTGCTTCCAGAAGCCGAAAATGTCCACCGATTTCCCTAAAAAGGGGTTACAACCGCGTGATACTCGAGGTCTCACCAAAGACGAAGCAGCGGACTTTGGAGACTGGCAAAACCTTTCCTGCTTGCAACTTGCTCTCCCTCCGGCCTGGGCATTTTTAAACATCGAATATAGCAATCTCGGTAGCAACGGCAATCTGCTCTGCAACATCGGACATACTTAAGCTGCTAGAGGTCCATGAGAGGAGTATCAGTGGTTCTGAAATGACCGAGATCGAAGTCTATCTTACTGAATCATTCCCTTATTCATGACCAGTCAGGCTGTTATAGATCCTTTGAATCCCCTGCAAATCTTAAAGGCCGGTGATTGTAACACATCTCGCCTCTCATAATAGTCGTTGACCATCGAATCTCAGCCATCGCGATCTGATATGGTTCAGAATGGACTGTTAGTAGTCTCTATGCTATCTATAGACCTTAAGATTAGCCTATGAGCGACATTGAAGTTCAAGCTGCGATCGATACACACCAACCTACTGTGATACTCCGTACGCAGATCGAACAAGGCTATCCACGTGACCCCTTACTCTATCACCCTAAACAAAACCCTAAATCACAACAATTCACCTCTCTTCTCTAAGATACACACCCGAGAATAGCTCTCCAGCAACAATTTTCCTCTCGACCTACACAAACTTTCGACCTCACACAACATCAGCACGGCGACCAACCATCCTCCATCACCACAATGTCTTCACCAGACGCCAATGACGCCTCAGAGGACAAAAAGCAGTCGTCTCGTTCCAGGTCCTCCAGCCGCAGGTCGTCCTCTCGTCAACCCCCAAACCTCACAGAGGGCTACGAGAGCACCAGCTGGAAGCCCAGCAACCCCAACATCATAGACCACTCCCGAGCCATCGCCGCACAGGGTGAAAAGGAGATTCTGGCCGACATCGAAGAGAGCCTCAATCGAAGGGCACTCGCCAAGGAGGACGAGGAGAAAGACGGCGAGGGCTACGAGAACCGGGGACGTCAGAAGCGAGAGTCTGCTGGTTCCGGTAGCAAGGATTCGATCTTGGGTGCTGCTGGAAAGGAGGAATCTGAGCAGGGCAAGATGGGCCAGCAGGGCTCGGAGACCAAGGACGATAAGAGCAACGACGAGGCGGCCGAGGACGACGACGATGACGACGAAAGCAAGACCGTTACGGCTGATGATCGTTGAGGAATAGATGACAGCTCCAAGGAGCATGGATATGTGATACGAGAGAATTGGCGAAGATTAGCGAGTGCGATTATACCCAACTGGCGTGCAATGCATGCAATAAGATACCATAGCTAGCAATGTTTGAACGAGAATGTCTACCTCGTCTGTGTCCATCAATTGACCCAGAACAAGACTCCCTATTCCATCTTGCTCCAACCATTGCTTTTAACGTGATCAATCAATTGTGAATCAATGTCCTGAATAGTCAGCCGGTTTGTTCCTGCTGCAAATTTCAGTTGCCAGCAGCTAGGGAGTGAACACTAACATCCCCCATGCCTTGTTATCGAGTCTCCTATACTTTGCCACATACCTTTGACCTTTCCTACAAAGGAAACATCTCCAACCTCTTTCAATTCTCCCAAGCTTTTTGCGCAGCAACTTTTACGCAGACGAAAGACTACTTGCCTCGTGTCCCTCTCGAGGTAGGAGTGTTGCCTTGCCTGCCTTCGAATCCCTCGATGTCTCTGCTAACCAACGTGCTAGGGAAAGCAATTAGCACCACCATGAAGGTCTTCGAGATCGACGACGAGACCGGGCAGCAAGTAGAAGTCGACGAGAACGGTAATCCAGTCGCGAAGACATCTCCAACACCAGAACCGCAATCAACGACGCAAGAGACCATCGAAGGCCGCTATGAACCATCTTCTCCTCCTCCAGAACCAGCCTTCACGTCCAGCTACTGGCCTCTGCCCACAGGTTATGGCAGCACTACTGACCAAACACCTTACGGTGGCAGCTACACCCCTATGCCCGAGGATTATGGCAGCAATCCTGGCCAAACACCTCACGGCTGCAGCTACTGGCCACGGCCCACAGAGTATGGCGGCACTCCTGACCAAACAACTTACTGGCCGTGCACCTGTCCCCCAGTGCACGATGATTTTCCCAGTCCTCCTGACCAAACATCCTACGGCGGCCATTCAAACCAGCAACATCAATTCTCTACGCAAGAAACACGACAGGACGACTATACTCAGCTTCCGGGAAACGAGCTGCGACGGAGTAAAGAAAAAACAGCGTCAATTCTGGAACAACATCTCGCACACCACCTGCAGCAAGAAGCATACCCTGAGACGCAATTCAACTGCTTCAGGCCGCGCATCTACTCAGCCAACAACAGCTTCCTAGGCGGTCCTGGAATCGGTATTGGCGCTTCGCATGACTTCTCTCGTGTGGGAGGACCAAGCGGTGGGCCCACTGCCTTCGGTGATGCTCTTCACTCAGCATACGGTAACAATAGGGGAAATCCGTTTGCGCCATACATGCCTTTCACCAGAGATCGTGTAATCGGAACTGCCAATGGCCAGTTTGATGTGTACGGTGCACCGAACCTCTACAACGTGCCGAGTGTTGGTCGCGGAGCTCAAAATCCCGAGTTTCGACAGCAACCGACCATGTTTGAGAGACCTGATCGCGTGTACTATGGAGAATTTGCGAACGGAGGAGCAGAACAGGAGGCAGCGCGATTTGGGAACTCAGATGAATTTGACCGTCTCGTAAACTCAGACTACCAGGAATACCATTGGAGAGTTAGAGCTGGTATCAATCCTGAGACTCCCAACGAGAATTCTACAGGCCATCACTCGCGCAGATTCGATGGTCGAGGACAGCCTGATAGTGACCAGCAACCGGCTTACAGGGGTTACTATAGCGGTGGCTTTGGTGGAGGTCAGCAGTAAGAGCAGCATGTTCTTTTCTCTTGCAGTCAAGTCTCAGATGCTAGTCATTGCAGACAGACCTTGAGTCCTGATGGACTGACAGGGATCGAGAATACATGCAAGAACATGTGCATACTGTTGGCCGCTTCAAACGAAGTGGGGCAGCGTGCCTCCATCGAGATACAAGATCTCGAACTCCGTTACCAGTGGGCACATGAAGCAGGAAAACGATATCATGCTTTATTCTTGCGCCTCACCTTTCAAATATGCTTGATTGTTCCCTGTCTTTTGATTCGTAGATCAAGGTTGCTTTGGTCATTTCTATCCGCAAATCATGTTTGCATTGCTTTATTTTCCTGCTCGGGTCAGCTTTTTGGGTTCGTCAACCAGATCATTCCCAATTTGCATTGTCGTCAGTTGTGCGAGTTTTCCTTAGACGAAGCTGTCGGAGAGCTGCACGTAAAGCTCAATAAGAGCCAGGTAGAATTGTTAGTCGCCCACCGTCAATGACCAAAATCAGTCCGTTGAGGTAAGCGCCAGAGCGCGAGACCAGATACAGGATTGTGCCAGCCATATCCTGTTCATCGCCGGTCTTTTGAAGCGGGATGAAAGATTTAGGAAAAGCGCCTTCCTTTGTCCCGTCTCTGCCCTGTAACAAAGGCGCAGAGAGCTCAGATGGGAAAACTGTGTCTGTGATTAGCATAGCGAATCTCCTCAGGGCGAGGCGCAGTCACTTACGGCCAGGTGCGATAGCATTGACCCGCACGCTGTATTCCACAAAGAGTCCAGCCAGCATCTTCACAAGGTGGGTCACGGCGGCTTTGCTTGTATTGTATGCTAGTCCTGCTCCCACGGATCTGTTATATGCGGCGATGCTGCCGGTAACTAGCACCTGGCTCTTGACTCCAGCTAGACACTTGTCAGGCTTATTACCTTCCTCTAGCAGTTCAAGGAAAGCCATGGCATTGTATAGTACGCCAGTAACATTGACGGCGAAGACTTTGTCGAATTCTGCCATGGGTGTATCCAAGACCATTTTGGCCAGCTCTTTCGCGGATGTCTCCTTGGGCATGTTTACACCCGCCTGAGGCCCACTGATGCCGGAATTACAGACGAGGAGATTGATATAGCCCGTCTCTTTCCGTATGCGTTCAGCGATGGATTGTAATGAGTCTTTGTCGGTCACATCGCCCTGGATAGGTATAATGTTGTTGTGAGGGGATTCCTTCGCGGCTTGTTTTAGTTTCTCGAGGCGACGGCCTACGATATACACTCTATCGGCTCCATTGAGAGCGAGGGCTTTGGTCATCATCAGACCGATTCCCTAGGCGCCGTAGTCAGTACAGGGGAGATTGGATGGGAAGGTCAAGCTTGCCGTGCCTCCGCCAGTTATCACGGCAACCATACCCTTGACGCTGAAGAGGTTCTCGATTTGGATGGACATGCTTTCAGCGAGTTAGAAAGGATGATTCGGTGCGTGATAGGTATTCTTTGTTGGTCATAAAAGGGATTAATTGATTTTGTGGTTGATAGCATGAAGCTGGTCGGGTTTAAGGATTATCTCCCCCTCTTGCTCCCTCCTTTTCCCCGCCACTCCTCCCACAACTATTGCTCATAAATCATCAAATGCCACCTCATCTTAATATGATACGCTATCATCCACCAACCGCGAGCCTATTAGAACCCATCGGAGCTTCCTCCCATTTCTCCTCCACGTTTCGAACATAGCTTGTGGAAGCCTTCCTCTGTTCAACATCCACGACTACAAATCGGGCTTGCCTTGTGCTCCGCATCCGTACAGATGCTGGAACCAAGTTCTGGCGATACTTTGCCACAGCAATGCATACCTTCCCCCTACGCAGGCCATATGGACGTCCAAATCGATTGTCTGTCGCGACATCGCACATCCCGAATTTCCCAGTCGTCCAAGCTCGCCACGTTCAACCTATCTCCAGATGGTATGAAGATTCATGCCTGTCTACAAGCCAGTTGTTGCATACCGACGTCGCTCTGTAGATTCTCTTGCTCATTTGCCATATTCTTCGCGCTGCTGTGCTGCTTTGTCTACTTTCGTAAATCTTTCCGGGTGCCAGCACGAAAGATCAGGAGAATGTCGACAATCTCTGATTTCATATTATTCTTTTCTATCTTTGTTTTAAACTGGAGAGATATTCGCACATTTGGATGACCAAAGTCAAAAAATGTTTGAGAACAACATGTTTCGCTTGATGCCCCAGGACAACTTCATTTTCAGCTCTCTTCCACAATTCGAAGCTTCAAAATCCATCCACATCATTACTCACATTCTGGAAAGAGAGATTGGTGGCCGAGACCTCGTTGTCAGATATTGGGATTCAACTCGATCACCACAGCCTCCAGGAAGACTTCTTCTGCTATGGGCTATCAGATCCAAAAATTATTAACAGCAGAGCGAGGCTTGACCTACTCGTTGCTGCGCGATCTCGGCCTGTCCGTTCTCTGCTTTGCATTTCTGGCTCTCGTTAATGAATTCGAAGCTATGAAGGTCAACATATGCAAGTAACGACATGGGAGGTACGAACTTCTCCGTTCCACAGCGAACATCTGGATCGCTACCAGCCCTCGGTCCATTCCCCATGTGCAAGGTCTTGTCATTGTACTCGCTGTTACGGCGTTGCGTCTTCTTCGTCTCTCCCACGACTTTCATCTGCGCCTTTCGCGTGGTTGCTGCCGAATGCATTTCTCTTAAAGCCTTCGGTGTGGCCATCGCTGACGCGACCTTGGCCATGGTGAATAGTTGGGGCGGCTTCAATCCTATCAGTCTTGCGCTGGCCTCCCACTTCTCACATGCCATTTTGAAGTTTGGCACGTAGCCATCGTATGTCCCAGCTTGGTAGAGAACCCAAGCAGCGTTCCACTCGGGCATCTCTGAAGGATGTGGTCCGAGAGGCATTGTTGCGGCGGTGATTATGTTGTGATGGTAAATTCTCAACGCTTGAGGTCAGCGTGCTGGTAAGTCGGATTGCGTGTGCAGGCAGCGTGATGGAATAATCTTTGTGGCTAAAGTTAGTAAAATGTCAATTTGAAGACGAGTCATTGGGCTTTGAACACACCATCAGACGAACCAAAAGATTCTTGCGACATGCCAAAGGATACAATAGGCCCATGGATATGGGCCAATTAAAAGATATATATTATGATGAAGATGAGGCTGAGGTTCTGGAAAGTCTCCATCTACAGCTTCGCGAGGCTGCATGCTTGCCATTACTGTATGCAGGCTCCCTCAGCGGCACCAAACTTATTCCATGGCACTTTCTTGCAGGCACTGAAGAACATGGATCTCTAGCTTTGGCGATGCTGAAGCTATGGGTGGACGTTGTGGTCTCCTAATCGTTGGCCAATAACACGTCCAGCGAAATCAACACAGAATATCGAGACGATTATCTTGTGCTGATCACATCGACCTGGAATGGCGTAAAACTCTTCCTCATACCAATTTTCGACCAAGAGCTCACTGCCAGAAAAAAAAAAAAAAAAAAAAAAAATAATCATGCTCCCCCTTTCAAGTATCAATAGTAACATGCCAAATGCAATGGACACCAGCACACCCCTCGGCAAGCTCGGCATTCCCGGCCTTTATCACCAGATAAGCCTTCCGTTCCGCTTCCGTTGTACTCTGGAGGGTGCCCACCCCAGTGATCCCGTCAAAATTCCAATTCATACCGGGAGTCCTCGACCTTGTTCAGCGAGCACGAGTCGAACAAAGCTTTGGGCAATGAGCAACAATGAACAAACAATCGGAAGTAATTCCAAAGTTCAGTCTCGCCGCGAAAAGATCACTTAAACCTGCCGAAATCTCCGAGAACAGCAAGAAACATAAGGAAGTATCAGCTATCCGCGCTGAGACTTTGAAAAAACCGCGAGGCTGATGAATACCACATAAAAGCTGAACCTCATTGCGAACTGCAAAACAATCAAGACCCATGTCTACTCTTCTCTTTCCTACCACGACTCGTTGATCAAGCCTGGGGTTTGGCAAGACATCGGATCGACGACGACATGCCGAGATCTAAGCGCAACGGGGTTGCATGTTGTGGCTTTGAAACACTTGATACGATCTGCGAGATGGGAATTCGAACAACAACATCGCAATACACGTCAAAACCCGTCCTCCTTATTCCCCCTCGCCGCAAGATAAAAAAATCGAAGGGGTTGAGTAAGGCGTCGAATCGGTAATACCAGTTCTACAGAAAAACAACATTCTGAAATCCTTGTCATAATTTGTATACCCTGCTTCAATCATCGAGAAATCATGGGAGCGCAATGGGAATCGGCGATCGTGCAGGTATAACCTCATTCTTCGACTCGCAACCTCATTCTTCGCACATCAAGGCCTCTGCGTAATAGGAACCGCAGCCGCCTAAAAACCTCCCTACCGACCTACAAAATGCTACGGCAATAGCGAACAGCAATTCCCCCCCCGGAAACTTCTTCGGCGCCGTAGGACCGGGTTTATGGGATAATAACGGAGCTTGTGGCCGTCAATACCAAGTTCATTGTATCTCGACGGGGGGTGCCGGGTACTGTACTGGTAGAACTATTACTGTTAAGATTGTGGATGAGCATTTGGGACCTAGGGCGCCTGAAATTGCTTTGAGTAAGGATGCGGCGGCGGCGTTGTATACGGGGGGTGTACGGTTCAATATTGAATTTCAGTAGGTTTGGGTTTGGTTGATGCTAAGATAGAAATGCGGGGTAGGGGATCTGAGATGTTATGAAGTGGCGCTACTACTTTCCTGTTTAATTATAGTGGCATGCACCTGTCAGATCATGGGAAGTTTCATTCGACGTTATCGAAAATATAGGGGAGCGCTCTGTTGTTAGGTTTGTTGGTATTGTGTGATAGGAACACCAAAGGCGGATGTACAAATTTTACTAATCTTGATAAAAGCTGAACGCTCCACCATCCCCAGGGTGCGAACATGCAGATATTTGCTTGCAGATGTCTTGACACGAGATACTGTCGCAACGGTACCATGAGTAGTGGGTGCGGAACAACCTTTCCAACTCTCCTCCTACCCAACTCTCCTCCTACCCAACTCTCCTCCTACCCAACTCTCCTCCTACCCACACCTCCCCCACCAAAACAACCCCTACTCAATAATTCCCTCGCCCACCAGAACAACCCTACTCAATGACCCCCACCCCCCTCCCAACATCCCCCTCCAACCTCCCCCACCTCGTCACAACCACCCGTCCCTCCTTAACCACCCCCAACAAAAACTCCCCCGGCCGATCCAAAACCCCAACATCCACCAACGGATTCCCATTCAACACAAGCAAATCCGCCACAAACCCCTCTTCCACCCTTCCCAACCGCGTCTCCCACCCCATCATCCGCGCAGGATTAATAGTGGCACTCTGCAACACCGTCAATGGATCCAAAACTTGCGCTCGGAGAGCGAATTCCCTCGTCTGCGCGGCGCCGAGGGGGCCAAGGAGATCTGTGCCGAAGCAGATGGTGACGCCGGCTTCGTGGGCGGTTTTGAGGCTTTGCAGACCGGCTTGTAGTACGGATTTATTTTTGGTTGCGGATTCGGCGGGGAGGTAACCGGACCATTCGGGGTCGTTCATTTCGGAGTAGGTGATTAGTGTTGGGGTTAGGTAGATATTTTTTTGGGCCATGAGGAGGGCGGTGGGGGCGTCGAGGAGGTTTCCGTGTTCGATTCCTTTGCAGCCGGCGGTAATGGCGTGGCGGATTGAGGTGGGGGTGTAGGCGTGTGCTGTGGCCTGTTTGGAAAATATTGTTACTGATAATTACTCCTGGAGGGGAGATGGGCGGGGAATGGGAGGGGGGATATACATACATACATGCCGGCATTGGCGGCAACAGTCGTGATAGCCTTCATTTCCTCAGGCGTGAACTGGACATGCTCTAATTTATCGGTGGGCGTGGAGACACCGCCTCCGCCCATGATCTTGATGAAATCGGCGCCGGTTCGGATTTGTTCCCTGGTGGCTTTGATGCAATCAGGGACGCCGTCACAGATACGTCCTAGATCTCCATTCGCGCCACCACAGCACTCGGTATGATCGTGCGGTCCCTGATACCGATTCCATCAGCAAGCAAACTCCCAAAGTCGTGTCCGTATACCATTTCCCTTGCTATCCAGGAACCCCGAGTCGAATCCAATTTGAAAAGGAGTAGTAGATCACACATCTACAAAAACTCACCCTGACATCCCCATGCCCCCCCGTCTGACTCAACGCGTGACACGAAATAAACAACCTTGGACCAGGGAAAACCCCATCCTCAATCGCCTCCTTGAGCGCCAACGTCGCGCCCCCGCAATCCCTCACGCTCGTGAATCCCCTCGCCAGCATCTGCCCACAAACATACGGTTGCCGGAACGCTGACACGGCGAACGGGTTTCCAAAAGCTTTACTCAGGTCCTCGAAACCGGGAACGGCCATTAAGTGGACGTGTGCGTCTATAAGGCCCGGACATATGTACTTTCCTGTGCAATCTGTGATTTTCGTGGTTTCCGGTAGTTCTAGGGGGATATGATGATCTGGTGCGTAGGGGAAGATTTTGATGATCTTTCCGGAAGAGATTAGAAGGGAGTGGTTTTCGAGGAGGGAGCCATCGGTTGTGTTTATGATATTGGCGTTTAGGAAGAGGTGGTTTGGGTGGTCTGAGAGGCGCCAGGGTTTTATTTTGTGCCCTCTGTCGGTAAAGGTTATGGATTCGTGCATGTTTAATGGTAGTCGCGGCCTGCTTTAAATGAGCTTGTGGAAGAGTTGCTATTTGTCGTGAGAGAGAACTTAAGGAATGCCAGAGGGAGGTTGAGTTGTCGCAGGGCTCCGCCATCGGTTATCCTGGAAAGTGCACGTGGATATCGGCGCTAGGATCCCGTCGAAAGTGGGCCTCGCTATCGCTGAAGAGCGGCTATCTTGGTGGAGTACTTGTAGCGTGCATGCATCCGATGGCAGGTCCATCTCCAAGCTACTTGTGTAGTGATCAGCACGTCACCCAGCCTTCCGTAGCATTTATGAGAACGGCCTAAACAAGGAGGCGGCTCATACACCATCTCGGACGAGCTTATCGAAACTTATGTAAATTCCTCGATACGGTACGGCGTCTTAGAAAACATCATGGCAATGGTGCTGCCGACTTTCGAATACATAGGCGACGGCCGTCCCACGGCTGAGCATGTCGTTCTCTCATGTCTGATCCAGATCCATCGATTTAGAACCGTCGTTTTTAGGCCAAAGCTGAAATCGCCATCCCAGAAAATTGAGCAGCAGCAATGATGACACCGGCAGGAGACGAGAAAATCGGTCAATCTATCGAAAAATCGCGATCAAATGGAGTGGGCCAAATCGCGGCAGTCGATGCCTACACAGCGGAAGAGGAAAGAGAAGTGGTGAGGAAGATTGACTGTGTCGTACTCCCAATGGTATGTATATGAACATCTACACATTAGTATGAAAGTGTCGCTCACAAGCTCCAGATGTGTTTAGTCTTCTTCTTCCAATACCTGGACAAGCAAAGTCTGAGTTATGCTTCTGTCTTCGGCCTGATCACCGACTTGAATATGACCTCGTCGCAATACTCTTGGTGTTCCAGTATATTCTACATCGGTTCGTGACGTGCAAGAGTTCGCTTTGCGCAAGTATCAGGCTGATTTTTGGATCTTTCTTTGCATAGGTCAATTGGTTTCGGAATACCCTTTCATCTATCTCATGAGTAAACTTCGACTCACCAAATTCGTGGGCGTGACTATGTCTGTCTGGTCGATCAATTTCTAAGTGATGAAGCTGATGAGCAACGCCTAGTGTAATCTGGGGCGGTATCTGCATGTGCCTCGCAGCGCCCAAGAACTTTGCCGGTTTCGCTGCTGTCCGGTTCCTGCTTGGATTCAGTGAAGGGGCCGTATCGCCTGCCTTTGTCACCATAACCTCATATTGGTACAAGCAAGAAGAGCACACGATCCGAACAGCGCAAGTCCCTTCCCGATCTCCTGGATCCCTTTTGCGCCAAAAAGACTGACATGAACAGGTTATGGATTTCCATGAATGCCATTGCCCAGGTCGTGGGTTCCTTGCTCATGTACGGTATCGGCAAGAACTCCACTTTGGGCTTGGAACCTTGGAGAGTCATGTTCCTCATCTGCGGTGCGCTGACCATGGCCTGCGGGCTTCTCTTCTATGTCCTCATGCCCTCGGGCCCAAAAGATGCCTGGTTCCTTACCGTCCGAGAAAAAGAGATCCTAACCGTGCGGATGGCGAAAAGTAACGAAGGAGGAGATAAAACCGATTTCTCCCTCCCCCAACTGAGAGAAGCCCTCCTCGACCCCAAAGTTTTTTTGATATTCTCGTTCGGCGTGTTGGTAACGATGCAATCCCCTGTCTTAACCGTACGCATCCATCCTCATCTCCCCCAAAAAGAAGAAGACGAACTCCCCAAACTAACAGTCCCCCAGTTCGCCTCCCTGATAATCAAAGGCCTCGGCTACGACAAGTTCAAAACCCTCCTCTACACGGCCCCCTCAGGCGCAGTCCAACTCATCCTGATATGGATCGGCGTGGCCATGTGCACCATGCTCCCCCAGAACCGCACCCTCGTCGCCCTACTCCTTTGCATCCCTCCGTTGGTAGGCTGTATACTCCTCCTCGAGCTCTCCATCAGCGCCGCCTGGGCTGTCGTCGTATCTTCTTGGCTCGCCTCGTGCATTACGGCACCCTGGTCCATCCTCCTTAGTTTGAGCGCTTCGAACATCAAGGGAAATAGCAAGAGGAGTGTTGCCAACGCCGTGTTCTTCATCGGGTATTGCGCGGGTTGTATCGCGAGTCCGCAATTGTGGACAAAGAGTCCGAGGTATTTCAGCGGTGTAGTGACAGCGATTGTGACGTGGCTGCTTTTGGCGGTGGCGATTGGCGCTTGGTGGGTCATCTGTAAACGGGAGAACAGGCGGAGAGATGCTGAGGCGGTAGCGGTGGTGGGTAGTAGTGGTGGTGAAGACGGGGTGATAGCATCCGTTGATGAGCTGGATCTTACGGACAGGCAGGATAGAGCTTTTAGATATACTTGGTAGTTTGTGTGTAACTGATGATGGCGGTGGGCAGTCCGAGGCCGAGAGAGGAATGCAGTATATTCTTGCACAAGAGCAAGATTTCATTTGGACTCCATTTCACGACATCAGCAACCTCGATATCGAGGCGAGCTTCTCGGAAGGTGTGCATGTCTATTCCGATTATGCATGAAGCTCCCTAGTTCAATCCAATGCCAACGATGAAGAGGGTGTTCCAATCAACCATGGCCAGCCTCCATAATCCGGGGGCGGCCGTTGATATCAAGGTTCCGATGCTACCGTGGTGCCCCGTACATGGTCTGTAGGTGTTCACTGTGTATCGCTGAGCATCGCTGAGCATCGCTGAGCATCGCTGAGCATCGCTGAGCATCTGCTGGACGAAACGGCTTCGGGAGAGTCGTTTCGGACATGTTGGCATCGGCGCGGTAGAAGTGAAAGGTTTGGTGTTTGCGGCTAGGAGTACTGTAAACTGTATTAGAGTCTTGAAGCTCGGATTGCCGTCTGGCGTGGATGCTAGCCGTTCTCGGGATGTCTACACAGTAGTAAGGGATAATCACCATCATGTGGTTGGCTACCAAGGCCAACACTCACCGCACCCAGCAGCAATCCTCAATCATGTTTCCCCTTGGCTGGATGCCAGTGCCAGTGCCAGTGCCCTCCCCTCAACAGTTGCGACCGGAGCCCAATCTTGATCCGTCCATAACCACGCCAGCTTCTCACATGTGCTAGAGGCGCTGTACCTACCATAGTACACTGCGGAGCGACTCTCCGGCCCCCAATAGAAATCGTCGGCAGTCACACACCCATCGGCCTGGATCAAAAAGAAAACAATGCCTTCCGCCGGCGAGACGCTACAGCTGCAGCAGTCTCAGCAGCGCAGGCCGCAGCCCGTCCAGAGGCACTCATCGCAGTCTTCCCACGTCTCGCAGTCGCCCTCGGAAGCGTCATCGTCGCATCGGCAGGGCCATTACAAACCACAGCGACACGTCGTTGGACATGGCCGGTTGGGGGCCAGTCGAAACTCGTCCAGCAAGAATCTCGCCAAACTCGGGACAAAGGTCACACCAGATGCCACGCAACCACCCTCCCAACGACATCACGCGCGGAACAAATCTGGCGAACTGCTGGAATCAGCCTCGAGCAGCCCACGACCGCACATGAAGCGCAATGCCTCTGCTTTCGTGGTGCGCAACCAGTCGCACTCGGCTCTCAAGAAGAACTTCTCCAGCGGACACCTGCCTCGTCACGGCTCCAGCAAGAACGTTATGAAGGCAGCACGCCACCCTCCTGCACTCAACAAACGAACAGTATCGAACAGGAGCGAGAACAGCGAGCGGAGCCGGGACAGCGAGCCCCCTTCCCCAGCACACGCCACCGTACGATTCGCACTAGGAGACGGCGACGAGGTTGGTCCAACTGACGAACACGATGGAGAGGGAGAATGGACTGAAGAGAGTGCATCGGCTTCTCCTCACACTACGAGGTCAAGCACGCCCGCTCGGTTGAATTCAATCATATCAGAGGGCCCGATGACAGGCAGGGCCGATGCGCACGACAGCACGTCTGAGGCTGAATCGTCGAACACCGTAATTCATGGGCCTCCTTCGCCTCCAGCAAAATCAGCCATCGACCGAACTCTCACGCCGAGACCGATGAATGGATCCAGTTCACATCATACGTCACAGCCGCCGGATGCGGACGCTATCACGTCGCGGTTACTGCAAAGAGCACAGAGTCACAATGCAGCCCCCCAAGTCACGAACGTCTCAGCCGTGGCCAGCTCGGAATCTCAAGGTGCGAAATCACTGAGCCACAGCCAGAGCTCTACACTGCAAGATGGCACTCCGGGCCGCGACCTTGTTTCGCGCTTCATCAACACAGGCAGCTCAGGTGGAACGCCAAAGGATGGCAGTCTCTTGCCGGTCAAACTGGAACGCAGACCAGAGTCGGCCGATCTGGACAGCCACAGGCGCAACAAGTCGACGCCCAATTTTGTCGAGCCCGGTTCTTCACCGACGTCGTCATTCACAAGCAAGACATTGACGCATGGCACCACTACACCGAGCGAGCTGCCGCCGTCGCGGACAATGATCAAGATGCAACTGATGCGAGCCTCGTCAAACATTGAACAACTACAGAAAGGAGTCCCGGCAGTGCTCCCGCGAGCGAACGCTGCACACATAGTCGGACACGGAGGATCTTTCAATTTGAATCAAGGAGTCGCGCCACAGATACAGGGTCTATTCAATCAGACAGCCAAAGAGTATCAGGTTGTCCGAAGATTCCGCAACCCTGTGGGCGAGGCAATCCATCGACTTGGAGAGATACCGGGTACGACAAGGCGCAATACGCATATCCCGAAGCAGCAACGGGGGAAACCCGGCTACATTAATGGTGGAGACGGGAAGTACGGACTAAGCCAGAGCTACAGGAGTCGAGAAGAACGACAGAATGAGACGGAAGCTCAACAGGCGAGACATGGACACCTTGCACCGAGTACGGCACAGAGGCATGCACCAGGACACAAGAGCAGGGTCAGTTTCGACCTGCCACGCGCAGACGAGGACGACGATGACAGAGTGAGCGTCGGAAGCGACGATGGCAGAATCGTGCGCGACGAAGCATACGAGATTTGCAGGAGGTTATGGGAGATTGGCGATATCGCCGAAGGTGGCTGAAAGGTGTGGTTGAGACTGGAAGTGCTCTTGCGCTTTCTTCTTTGCATTTATACGTTAACCAGGCTCCCTTGCTGGGAGTCTGCCAGATCTTGATCCTTGATCAGGTCGAAGGGTCTATTCGGCAAATCGTGCCACGGGGTAGTGTCGCAGTGAAAGGGGAGGGCGACGTATGTAACTCGATATCCTGGGTTGGATTGGATTGGGAATATACTCGTGGTTCATGCAGATTTTCGATCGATCATGCACGAGCTAGGTACCGGCGATGGACCATTCCTTCTTCATCTTTACAACATGAGGTCTGTTCCTATTGCATTGGACTGGTGCTGTGCTGTGCTGTGCTTTACGCTGGCATTTACATTGGAGCAAGGCGTTTGTTTGGCATTGAGTCTGTACGTGGTATTTATTCCCATTACTGGATTAGACAGTTGGAAGAGTGGGATTGATGCATTAGCACTTTTCTGTTTTTTGTTGTCGGGTTTCTGGGCTGGTGTGATAACGTATCTCGTCTTGTCTTGTCTTGTCTTGTCTTGTCTTGTCTTGTCTTGTCTTGTCTTGTCTTGTCTTGTCGATGTCGATGTCGATGTCGAGGTCGTTAGTGAATGAATGATTGAATGAATGTAGTAAGTTGTTGTAAATGGCTTTTCTGGGTGGCGATGAGTGTTGTGTTTGGGTTTGTGCTTTGGACTTGCTGTTATTGGTGGTGGTGAGTGGGTTGTGTTGTCTGTACCTGTACCTGTACCTGTACCCGCATGGAGATGAGAGGTGTGCAGCATCGTGATCGGGAACGGAATGAGCCGCCATCCCATTGGCAACCGGATTGCGGGATTACATATTCTCATGAACTGTCTCTCGCCTGACCGTCGCGCTGGCATGTCCCTTGTCTGATGGTTCGGGAGTGACGAGTTGCTGATTCTCCAGGCGCGATCCTAGAGGGTACACATATTATTGTCCATTACTACTGCAGATCCTGCCTGGCGATCCGAAGGGAACCATCTCGCTATTTGCCTCGTCCGGGATATCCTTTCTTCTGGATGGCTGTCCCCTGGGCAGCGAACCTTACGATAGAACAGTGAGTCTTAACGGAATAGCGAGCAACGGCTATAGTCATGGATTCTGTGCAATGAAGTGCACCGGGAATCCCCTCTGTACGGCGCAGCTGCTTGAAGTATGTTTGGTGAGTGACTGATTACGATTACGCAAACGCGAGAAACATTGGCAAAGTTGGAAGAGCGGTGGAACTGGAGAAATGGCGGACGCCGAGAGGACAAGCCTTGTGGAGAGGGAAGATGTGTCCTCGGTACAGGCAATGCCGACGATGCAAAGACCCTACCCACTGCTGCCACGAGGTGTTCGGCGGGTTCCCGAGGCGCTTCTGTGTCTACCATGGGTGGAGGGAGAGATCAGAGTCCTCCCAGTCCGGCCGCTGTCACACGAGATGCAGGTTAGAAACAGGAAATGATGCAAGTACATATGCGCTGCCCTGAAGGTCTCAACCAGCCAACAATGTTTCACGGCGTCTGGTCTGACAGTCGAGACTTGGGACCCTTGGTTTTGAGGGCGCGTGGAGATGTGCCAGATCAGATGGGCGGCCAGGCGTGGTGGGCCAGGGATATACATAGACATAGATAGATGGGGGCGGAAATTGAGACGCTGACGACGGCTGAGCAGTGCGCAAAGAGCAGAGACTGGTAGCCGGTTGGCATGGGACGCCCATGCGCCGATTCCATACCAGACGTCTGCTGGAGGCACAACATGCCACGATTGGGGATGGCCAGGGTAGGATGGGGATGGGCAGGGTAGGATGGGAATGGGCAGGGTAGGATGGGAATGGGTAGGGTAGGATGGGAATGGGTAGGGTAGGATGAGGCCGGCCATGGTAAGGTGGGAATGGCCATGGTAGAATGGAATGGCCATGGCAGGATGAGGATGGGACTGAAAGCGCCCATATCCTCCAGCAATGTCCCCTTTCCATAATCCCTAGCAAGCCGGCAGCGCACAGACGAGCCTCAGGGTTGCCGAGTGGAAACAGCCCGCGGTTGGAATCTGGTTCCTGACTAGGCCCTTTGCGGACTGGCGGCTGATGCTTCTCATCTTAAACATAGCCTTGGCTCCTACCGATGCCGTCTGATTGGCTGAGACATGTATTAGCCCCTGTTCCCATCCTCTTCATTTCCCTCTCGCCAAACTAAAAGCTTGCCGTGTCTCCATTCTTCCTCAAGAACTCGACCCTCGCTCTGCTCTGCGCACCCCCCGAACCTTCATTGCTCCGACAGACATTCATTACTCCGACAGACACATTCGTTACCGTGCTAGTCACTCTCCACTCGCTCGTTGATCTTGAAGCAATCATCCGTCGGGAACTGAATATCACCACCATTGCCATTACCACCGCCATCTCAAATACTCCTACCCTCCTCGATCAGACCGGAAACTGTCGCGTGTTCACGTCATACTCAAAGAACATCAGATTCACACACTTCAAATCGCATACCTCACCTCAACCACGATGCAGTTCTCGAAACTCATCCTCCTCGCAATCGCTGCCGTCGCCTCGGCGCAAGACTACAATGCGCCTCCTGCCTTACCAGGGACACCCTCAGATCCCGGCAATGTAGTGACTATCACCAACACTCGCACCGTGCAACGAGTTGCAACCGTCACCTCCACCCACGCCTCGACCGGTACTGGCTTACCATATGCCACCGCCAATGCTACCGCCGTTCAAACTGCCAAGGTGTCTCCCACCTCTTCGTCTGGCATGATAGCCAATGGCGCCGCCGACAACTCCATCAACGTCGCTCTCGCTGCGCTGGCCGGTGTCGTAACCGTCTTCTTGCTGTGACGCGACTGAACAAGTACGCGTGATGGAAGCCACTACCATTACGTTCGACGTCTTCGAGAGACTCACCATACAACGCTTTCCACTCGCGACGACACTCAACGCCGCACACCACGCTCCTCTGAATCATCTACCTTTATCACGCCTTTCACGACTTGCATTGCTGGTGCTCAATAGCTCGATGCTTTCTGTTTGCATCAAGGGAAAAACTCACCATAGTCACTCCTTGTAATAACCCACTTTTACACCCTTCACTTCCGTTTGATACACCCAACACACCCTTCAATACCCTCACGGAGCAACGACACGCCCTCGCTGTCAAGTTCTCCATTTACCCCCACTTTTCTTTTTCAGCGCATGCGCTCTGTCCCTGTATGATATTGTTTTGCGAGGGTTCTCTTAATTTCTGGAACGCTGCGCCAGACGCTGGTGAGCTTGGTGATACCCCCTCTGCTGATTCGCACATGTGCGATCATGCTTCATGGATTTATGCGGAGATGGATGGATTGGAGTTGTTTCGTGGTGCCGGAGGAATGTGGATACTATACCCAATGGGAAAGGCGTGCTTTTGTAGGTAGCTTGATCAAATTCAAATAACTTTGACAATATCCCTATTCCCTATCTCCACACCCATAAATCTGTTGTCTGAGATCAGTGGATACATTGCTGGCCATGTTCTAGCAACAACCTTGGGGAATAAGTAGGTCAAGGTCTCTGCTGTTCGGTGCAGGTGCTTGGCGTTGTAGATCACGTGGATAACGACCCTGGTCAATGTCAAAGGTAGTAGGTTCGAAGTAGCTAGATCAAGAATCGTATTGTACTGAGAACATAATCGCTGAAGAATCGTATTGTACTGAGAACATAATCGCTGATGATTTCAGGACTCCCAGCGAGTATTCTTTATGTATTGTACAAATCAGTGGGTCACGTGGTAATACATCTGGTACATGCCTGACAGTCAACTCAGACAACAACCTCACTGATCTCAGTGATGCCCGCAATTACCGACAGACACTTAATAAACCTCATGGACAAGTCATTTTCGTATGAGAATATTCTGCTAGCATAGTCAAGCAGTGCCTCCCTCCACAGCCGCAACCTCAAACAATAAGTTGTAACTACACGTCGTTTCAGTCCACAGCTTAATCTTGCTAATCCTCTTCAACCCAAACCATTCCTTGTGCTGTGTAAGCATCCGAGCTGGGCCCTCTCCATGTTTGCTCCCCAAAAGAGCTAGGAATGCTTCGTCGGCAGTTTTGCTATCGCCTAGGACAAGATCGAGGCCTGGCCAAGGCGCCCAATATTCTCCTCTGCATTCTATTGATCTTTCTCCTACTCCATTGCTTATGTATGCGCGTTCCATAATGGACCTAGTGTTTGTAGATCCGAACGCGATGCAGGGCATGACGAAGTACTTTGGACTTGTCACATTCGTCTTACTGCCATCCTCAGGTTCTGCCAAAGACGTCAGCTTCATTGCAAGGCGTGTCAGAGATGGACCTTTCGCTCACCGCCCATGGTATGATACCATAGTAAAGACATCAAGTCCGAGAAGCGCTCTAGCTTGGGGAACAATCTATTATTTTGCATATTCCATCCTAGTCGAAGCGCTTTGTATCTCGGGGACCACATATCCTTGACGAGGATACAGGCCTTCTCGGGGTCCTTGAAATTCATCATGAGTTGAAAATTAGCACTCGTTTTCTACGAGCCATCAACAAAGCACCATTGGTAGGCCATCTCAAAACGCTTACCTTTAGTAGCCTGGTCTCTCCAGGTGCTGGATATACACCGCCATGTCCACCAGAATGTTCGACCTTCCTAAACTCCCACGGCGGCTTTTGGATATCCGTTTCGTATCCATGTTCTTCGAAAAATCGAGCGGCATCTTTTGCCATGACTGTGCATTCCGCGTCGACGAGATCGCTCTCATGGAAGACACTGTCTTTTCTCCTTCCCCTCTTGACGACATCCCATTCAGCGTATCCCCATTCTTCCAACGATTTCCAGTGCGTCCACTCCGACTGCTGCACTTCTTCGATGGGGAGGAAGAAAGCGCGGTTGAGACATCGACCTCTGGCCACTCGCCCGTTCCATTCTTCATCTGATATGATGAGCTCGCGGAGGGGAGGTGAGTCTGTCATGTTTTGTAATTTGTATTGGAAAGAATTGGTATGGAGTGGGGATTTACAGCACGAGCAGGTATTCACGCTCAGGAATGTCCAATGTCGAGAGGCAGGTGCGTCGTACGCGGCACAACAACACATCTCTACTCAGTACGCAGCTTGCACACACCCTTTTACTGAAATTCCCCCGCCATACTCTTCAAAATACCCACAACTCATCGAGAAAATTCCTTCATTCCATTCAAAGCACTTCATATCAAGATAAAACAGCATCCCTCGCTCCTCGAGAAAGCCCCAAATTGACAACAACCACTACACTCACATCCAGAAAGAACCATCCACCCTCACCACGAGGAAAGCTCATCCCATCCTTCTCACCTCACGCACATCAACCATACCATCCCTCCACATGGACCTTGCATCAAGAAAACACGAAGACCCATTCAGCCACAGCTCTAGAGATATATACCGGCGATGAACATTATCGCTTTCTCCTACTCCTACTCTTTTGCGACGAAATTACTTGCTCTTCTGCGAAGAATACGGTCGTCCTTCTCTATAGGTGGCAACGAAACCCCCCCCTCCTCCCCTCAAAAAAAGGGGGGGGGGGGCCAAGACTGTGTGCTATTGAAGGATTGGAATCTGGATAAGACATTGGCCTTTTGCGGCCTCGAATTATTTCGAGACGGTCCAATTATCAATCGTACCAATCCATTTCACTCAATTGATTTTTTCATTTTTCAGTGAGTATGTATGTGGTGTTTATAGTACATATCGTTTTAATAATAACCCAATCAACCAACCACAGAATAACTCCAAAGAAAAATCTCTCACCCCTTCATCCCATCTTCCTTCCCTTCACCTCTCCTACCTAGATAACCAGAGCCCGCAATGGGCGGGACGGATATCTTCTCACCTCCCCCCGCAACATTTTTTTCGGCGTTTCTTTATAATATAACTATGCCATGCCACTTCTCGGGATAGATGGGGTAGTTGGGAGGGTTTGGGCGTTTGAGGTAATGGGTATATTACGTCTTCTTTAGGCTTAGGCCTAGGCTTGGGAAGACGGGGTTTTGAAGTTTAGGGGAGAGGGGGTTTTGACTTTTGAGTTGGGGAGGTCTATGGAAGGATGGTATTGGGATTGGGATTGGGATTAGATTCGGTTTTGGAAGGAGCGTTTTTTTTTTCTTTTTCCGGGGGAAAATTAGGGGGGTTTTTTGTCAGGATTCGGCTTGTCGAGAGATGCTGGGTGAGAGAGAGAGAGAGAGTAAGGGGTGAGATATTTGGGATGGAGTTTATCGAATCGAAAGTCAGCTGTGGTGGTATCCGCCGGATCGACACAGAGGCGGCCGTTGAAATGGGTTCTTCTCTTCTCTTCTCCGAAACTTAGGGCTATCGACTACCTACCTTATCGACTATCAACTACACTACTAACTATACTAACAAGTTACACAAACACCTCCACAATCATCTTCCCCCCTCCTCCCTTTCTCTCTCTCTCTCTCTCGACATTCCACCACCTACTCATCCTCCTCCTTGGTAACCCCCAAAAACCTCAAAATATTCCTCACCACTGTATTCTGGCCCCCTTTATTCGCCTTTTTGGGTTCATACTTGACACCGTTCTGGCCCGCAGTAACGGTACCGAGGGCACCTTGAACGGATGCGGGAGCGCCCTTTTGCGCATCGATGGTGCCGCCGAAACCTTGGATGAAGGTTCCATCGGGGCCTTTGTGGTAGGTTCTATTGGAAAGAAGGGTTAGTGTGTGGGGACTTGGGGGTTTGGAGAGGGGTGGATAGCGTACCCGAGAGGTCCGTTTAAGGTGAGCCCGGAAGCGTCATTCTCGATGTACGGTTTGTTCTTCGAGGTCTGTCCCTTGCCGTTCTGAGGCGCTGGGACTGGCTGGTTCGGGTACGGTTGAGGCTGGCTCGGCCAAGGGTTGGGCTGAGCCTGAGGCTGTGGTTGGGTCGGCCAAGGGTTGGGCTGAGGCTGAGACTGTGGTTGAGTCGGCGACGGATTGGGCTGGTTGGGGTATGGCTGAGGTTGGTTTGGGTATGGTTGGGGTTGAGGTTGTGGTTGTGGTTGGTTAGACCATGCTGGCCAGGTTGAGCCGGGGGCGGGACGAGCACCCCATTGTGGTCCTGGTGTGTTTTCGTGTGGATAGGGGAGTGGTGCTGCTGAGATGGCGGCAATGAAAATACTAATAAGGAGGGTCGTACGGAAGTGCATTTTAAACAAAGATTGAGGGGGATGCCTAAGAAGTATGCGAGTTTTGCTTGATGTGGAGTTGTGGAAGTGGGACTGATTTGCGGTCGCATGTGTCATAAGCAAGGCTGATATATAATTCCCATTGCCATGGAGTCGTTCACAGCTTCTCTTCCACGGTTCCAACCGTAATAAAAAAACTGATGCAATCAATACCTGATAGTTCTCCAATGTAGATCAAGCGACCCACCCTACTCTACCTTCAATCAATTTCGCTTGGCGCACCCGATCTTGGGACTTTGCGGATGCAACTGACCTATCGGAAATCTTCCAAGGCTGACGTTCGTATAGAAAAGGAAGCTATTTCGTGAAGGAGGTCAGGGAATCCCGAGGGACAGGTTATGGGGAAGACGTTTCAAGGCCGTTTTTTTATATACTGTGTCAGTGTGGTGGAGCCTCGAGGTCATCATGATCTCGCGTAATTAAGTATAGAGATGATCGTTTACCGTTCATGGTGCCGGTTGCGTGACACTGACAGGCGTAGACAGCGGGAGACTGGGGGTAGATGGTCGATTGGAATGTCTACGGTTAGAAGTGAAGTGGTCGTCGTTCGATACTGACAAGTCTCGTAGATTGTTGGTGTGCTGCAATGCTTCCCTTCAGAACTGGAGCCTGTGTCATTAATGAATATGTGGATTGGCACTTAACATGTAGACACCAGCGTGCTGTCTTATGACGTCTTTTGATAGCTGTGATTACTGGGTATGTGAAATCTTCAGCATATCGCTCATTCCTCCCCATGTGTTGGGGAATTGCAACATCAAATTCCATATTGATTATTGCAATTTCGATTCGAAAGAGCTCATAACACAGTACTGCAAAATCAATCACTCATCCCGCTGCAATCATACTCATCAGGCAACTAGGCAATCATTAGCAAGATCTCCACACTTCATAGGCTATAGGTCTACTACAGTGACAGGCGTGACCTCAGTATCTTCGTCTGAAGTTTGATTTAGATCGACTGGGTGACAACAATATGGTCCCTGCAGTCCCGTTCGAGTACCTTTGACAGCCGTATAGGCGAATAAGACCACGTTGGCACAATCTGGGGGTAGGGCTATGCTTGAGAAAGACAGGGAATCAGAATGAGAAGGTCGCTCGCTGCATTTCCGGGAGGTATAGGAAGGTAGATTGGTAGATGATTGCACACCACCTGGTATTTGACTCGCGGATGCAGCATGATTGGTTCGCAAGCCTCGCTTGTGCAGTTGAGCGCCTAAGTACAATTGATGAACAAAAGCATCAGTGCCCATGAAGGGATGTGTATATTCGAGGAAGAGCGAATGTAGGGACTGGATAGCTTGGTGAAGGAGTGGGCCGAACTCACTTGCGGATGGATCTGAGAAAATATCGAGTCTAGCTATTGTCGGTCATATCTTCGCTCAGGAGACTGGTCCGATATCATGGATAGTAGTGAGAGAAGCTGTGCTCTGGTAGAGGTCTGAGTAGGCCGTTGCACTAGGCACATGGTCCCGTCGCTTTGGGCTCCAAGATGAGTCAAGTCGTCAGGAAGCCCATTGCCGAGCTCGTTCGAAGAAACAGGTTGGATAGCCGATGTTCGACCACAGCACATCCTTAATATCCTCGGTATTGTGTGTCACCAGCATCAATGAAAGCCGGTGGTCGAAGAAATATCAATCTCGGGAGGGGATAGTGCTGACACGATGACACGTAAGATCTGCTAAAAGTAAGTCACTCCCTCGCTTACAGAATTATTACATGCGACAATATTCTTGGTCGGTGAGTCGAGCAACTTGAGAAGCACGCAATAATCAGCCTTCTCTTTCCGTGTCCAAGTCATTCATCGGCCCCCTCGCCTTCAAAGACCGGACTTCTTGGGTGCTTAAATCAAGAAATGCCTTCCGTTTTGCTTTTGGTCAACGATGCCGTTGTCGATGGTTCGAACACAAACACTCATCTTGGGTGTGTAAGATTATGAATTGCAGCATTGAAGACTTCTCGCAACGCTCTCATTCTTTCTTAACGACACATCGTGATGTGAGGTTCGAAGCTATGCATCAGTAGTCTCTTCTTCGAGTGGCGCAACGGGTCTCGTATGAAAGAATCATATCTGGAGTGTGAAAGTCACACTCGCTGTCATAGGGTGAGTGGTATCGGACCTGCCACGACTGCGATTGATCGGACGCGGCCTCTCCTTCACAATGCACTTCGACGGTTGTAAGAGTTTCAAAAGTAGTCACAGACTCAGGCAAGAGTCTAGACAAGAGGTGTTCGAGGAAGGCCATGTTGGTTGTGTGAGAGGTTGTTTGAGGGAAGACTGGGAAGGAACCTAGAATTCGGGCGGTGTGATTACTTCAGCAGCTAAGGAGACACCTCGCCTGACCTAATGGAGCCCCCTACCTCCTACCTTCCCTCGATCGCTTCAACGACCTTGATGAACTATGGAAATCAGAGAAATCTGTTGTAGACAGTGAGCTCAAAATCATGCTCACGTCTCGAAATCGGAGTTGAGAAGCGTCTCATTGGAACCTATAGTTCAATCAGACCACACGGTCAAAGGAGACGTATGAATGATTATGACTGAGGCTGGACACCGCGTGAAAGACGTGCTCTTGATTTATTTCTTCAGCATCTTATGAACAGATTCCGATACATTGACAGATCCGGAGTGGGATATATCTTAATCGTCGTAATTGCCCTCAAGTAACACCGACGAAAACCTCTGCCATCTACTTTTCTTGACCTCTGCCCGAGAGTCAATCAGAGATTTCCCGAAACCGCGTGAACCATTCGCAGTCAAGTTTCAGCTTCATGTTTAGAAAACCCAGCTCCAGCGTCCATCCATTAAATACGGATCTCAATATCCAAGTCGAGAAATCACTCGCAATCCAAGTCCAGGAAGCTTGCT
The DNA here is from genome assembly GCA_003689335.1 of Venturia asperata. NCBI lineage: Eukaryota > Fungi > Ascomycota > Dothideomycetes > Venturiales > Venturiaceae > Venturia > Venturia asperata. The sequence continues at coordinate 167,070 of QWWL01000017.1, forward strand.
GTCCATGTCAATATCTCACGTTTGACATTCTATTATGGTTGCGCGAGAATGCAATCGGCCTTTTCCGGACGTCTCGCCTTGCTCTTCTCGGAGATTGGGATATTTTCTTCCAATGCCCGCCTTCTCTGACGCGTCTTTATGGCTTGAGGCTTTGGGCTATGTACTCTTCCTAACGAGCTTGTCATCTCTGCACGGACAACAATTGATCGGCTAGTCAAGTTACTTCGCAAAATAGGGGTAGTTGATGATGGTAAAGAGAAGATGATGGTTGGAGAAATCAGACCCTGGATGTCCTCGTCGGGCAAATGCCGCGCCTCGCGTCATCTGAAAGTTTTCCTTCGACCCCTCCATACATTTGAATGCCCCTCTACAGAATCTCACAACAACAAATCCGCGCATTTGAAGTTGTATCTATAGCTTCAAGAATCCTCAAAATGGCCTCACAAGTAGCAGAGACATACTCGGGTATATGACACACAACCGTACGCATAGAACAACAGCTCATCAATACAAACAGATCCGGTTAGAATAGCTGTCATCGGTGGCACTGGTATATCTCACCTACCAGGCTTCGACCTCGTAGCAACTCTCCGGCTAGACACTCCTTGGGGATCGCCATCCTCACCCGTCTCCATCCTCCACCATCCCTCACCAAGTACCGGCAAGCCAATCCCAATCGCTTTCCTCTCGCGCCATGGTCTTCACCACGAATTTGCGCCTCATGAAGTCCCAGCAAGGGCCAACATCGCAGCTTTGAAAAAGATTGGTGTAAGGACAATTATTGCCTTTAGTGCTGTGGGCAGTCTACAAGAGGAAGTCAAGCCAAGAGACTTTGTCGTTCCAGATCAAATCATTGATCGCAGTAAGGGCATCCGACCGTTCACTTTCTTTGAGGGTGGCTTTGTGGGACACGTTGGTTTTGGAGACCCATTTGACGAGGGTCTTGCGAAGGTAATCAGGCAGTGTGGGCACAGTCTTGACGGCGACGGAGTGAGGCTACATGATAAAGGAACTGTCGTCTGCATGGGTATGATATTTCAATCTCACGGTTTGATCAAACTAACAACTACATTTAGAGGGACCTCAGTTTTCCACCCGCGCCGAGTCCAACCTCTACCGTGCCTGGGGAGGCAGTGTCATCAACATGTCCGCTCTTCCAGAAGCAAAACTCGCCCGCGAAGCCGAGATCGCATACCAAATGATCTGCATGTCCACAGACTACGACTGCTGGCACGACAGCGAAGATGTCAACGTTGCTATGGTCATGGCGAACATGAAAGCCAACGCCGAAAACGCAAGACGATTTGTGGGGAGCGTTCTGAACGAGTTGAGCAAAGAAGAGCACGAGAAGCAAGTTATGGCTTTGCACTTGGAGAATCAGAGCAAATACTGCATATCCACCGCAAAAGAAGGACGCAGCAAAGAAGCAGTCGCTAAACTGGAATGGATGTTTGGGAAGGGCTATTTCGATTGATCGTCAGAAGTATATAGGCATGAGCGAAAGGAATGGTGATGACGACGGAAGAGAATACAGGTATACCCGAGACTCGGCGTAGTCTCAGCTGTTTTCAACCACAGCAGAAAAAAAGGCCTCATTTAGCATTATCGTGCGCAAAAGTCAGTCAAGACTTACTCACTCTGCGGGTGCAAATAAGCAAATCATCTCAGGCTACCCAGAACAATCCGACCTAGCGGTAAGATGGCCGGATCCCTTGGCTTCTGTGGAACAGAGGCTGCTCAAACAGCTTCCGCGCTAGGACGGGTACCTGCATTCCCAGCCTCATCCTCTGGTACCTGTCGCAAAGGAAGCGGCCCCTTCCATAGCTTGGCCAGAATTTGTTTCAGCTTGCGGGGTTTACATTTGTCTGGCTTCCAGCATTAACCAAGTATTGCGTTTACAGGCCCTGGACGAATTCACCAACTCTGGATGGCGACGGACGACGGGAACTAGGAAGATTTCGCAGAACAAGATACAGTTAGCCCAGATCTTGATGAGACTGTTTTATCCGGGTTGATGAGATGCAGTATTGAGAATTGGTCAGAAGGAGCTCTCTGATGCGAGGTTAATACAGTTTCTCTGGCAACGTGCATCGCTGGAGATCTGAGACATATCTGTAAGTCACAGGTGAGCATTTCTGTAATTGTTATTTGCCCTGAGGGTATGTAGTATCCTGGCGGTTGTCGACGATGTGCCTGAAGATGGGAAAGCGAGGTGGCAGGCAGGGGTCTTGGCTCGTGCGCCGGGCGCTAGCACAAGCGTCCTCGTTCGCGTAGGCTGGGAAACGGAAAATAAATGGCATGGCGGGAAACTCAGCCTCTCACCAACCATCGCATTAATGAGGAGAATAAAACATTATCCTGCAGCTGTTTACAAGCTTCTGCATAACAATCTCATCCCAATCGACTCCGACTACCATCTGCATCATCAAAGATCCACGAATATCTCTGAAGATTCATCGACGCCAGATCTTTGACTGTTTACTTTCTCTTGAGCGTACAGCCTTGTCAGATCATTTTGTGGGCACTGCTCTAGTATTGCTGCTACTAAAAGGGTATGTCTATACTTCTTTGGATGTCAGGATGATAGCATGATCTAACTTGCGCCAATAGAATTCCTCCAACGTTGCTGAGGAGAAATCCACTCACCACACCTACCGCTCCCCTCCTCGTACGACCCTACAAAAAGACTTCGACGACTATACTTCTACTCAATCAACCCACGGCTCTCGAGACTCGAAAACATACCGCACTCGACTCCTACGATCGTCCCCTCCTCCAAACAGACATTTCTCCACCTTCAGCCTGACCGCTTTGAATACTCCACCCGCTCGCCAAGATGCAACGCAACATCGTCATCTTCCTCATAATAATACTCCTCTTCCTCGTCATCGCGCTCGTCGGCTACCTAATCTTCGTCCTACAAGACCGCATGGGAATTGCGAGAAGAGGCGACACCGAATCCGAAATCAGCAGTCAAAGTCATGTCACCTAGACACTACGCACACAATTCTCCTTTGCGCACTACAAATTTTCTCGCGCATTCGGATTAGGGTGTTTGGATTTGACTGAGAAGTCAGGTTGATTTAGGGTCGTTTTATATTTTGGCATAGCATCAGCATAGCGTGGAGTTTTTTGGATTTCGAATCATCATTATACGGCGGGAACGGGACAAGCAAGAGCTTGGGATTCCACGATGATTTGGGGACGAGGGATAATTCGATATGGAGACGCTATAATGAGCATCGATTATGAAGGAAGAATTATATAGAGAAGGACGGCTTGATTATCCATCGATCACCATGCGCAAAGTTAGCATGAAGGATGACACTGAGCATCGAAGAAATGAAATAAACATCACCACCTCATCTGCATCATCTTCGATTTATCCATGAACATTTCAACTTCAAAAATTCTATCATTACTCGCTCGAATTCCTCTCCAACGCAAAATTCGATTAGCAAAAACGCAGTTGGCAAGGCAATAATCCCCACCCTTGCCCTGAGCATCCCCTCCCTCACCGCAAAAAGTTCCGATCAAAATCACCACCCCTATTCTACAAATAACAACATCCCCGCTCTGAAACATTCACCCGGCCTCCATTCCTCAGCCCCCCCCCCCTTGAAACATGCAGAATTTGCACATCTGCCGCTGCAAACCATCGAGCCGTCCCTTTTCTACCACCGTCTCTCGCGATTACTAGAATAACCGAAAATAATGCACCAGTTTCCTGCATTGTGTCGCCTGCATCGTGTCGATTTTCATGTTGGTAATGAAACCCACATCTCGGGGATTTTCTGATCTCGGTATTGGTTTCCTACCTTACACGTGTTTGATGCGCTTGAAGGCATCGTAAAATCTATATATACAAAAGAACTTGTTTATCTCGCTAATACTATTCTCCTTGACTCCTACTGTTCTTCTTAAATCATCATACTCTTCTTATCAAATCGTACCGTCTCCTCTGTTGTATTTTCCGATCCTCGACAAGGGATTCTCACAGCACGGGCAGGGTGCGGAAATGATGCCTCCTAGGCCTAATAATACATGATGATAAGAACGAGATAAGGCGGAATTCCAGGCACCAGGCTCGCATGGCTGGAAAGGAGGATATGAAGCGACTGAGCTAGCGACGGTCATGAACGGAGACGGCTTAATCACCGATGCAGAAGCGATGGACGTGATGCTTGGTAATCAGTCAAACCGTATCCCAGCGCCGCCACATTTCTGAAGCTGAGAAACGGTGATAGAGGTGATTTTACACGTTGCGTTCATCGGTTAGAGACGGGTGCTTCGGCATCGGTGGGTATTTGGAAATCGCATTCTCTGTCTTTCTTTCACTCGTTTTTTGATCATTCATTCATTCATTCATTCATTCCTTTGTCTTGAGGTATTACCTTTGCTACCACGACTTGTGTACCTGGTGGTTCTACATACATACATACTTCACTTACACACCTTCCTTGCTGGTCAGAGATCGTTACACGGTTTACACCCCTTGAGTACCTAGCTGAATTCCTCCACCCACCTCCACTCCACTGAATCTTCAGCCCCTTGCGCCACCTTCAGTTCTCTTCTTCAGCTTCAACGTCTGGCAAATTTACACTTTCTTTTCAGCTCACGCGCGAACTACTTCCTCAATCATTCTGGCAGAGTAAATATCCCCATAACTCTCTCCGCGAAAGAAACCACCAGAAAAGAGACTGCAGAAAACTACTACATTATCCAAGCGCAACGCTTTCCACGGCCAGGACGCCCTACCTCCATACAGGGCATCGACACACCGTTTCCTCACAAATCCACCTCATAAATTATGGCAAACGATCCTGCAACAGATACAAGTCACGATCCCGTCCTCGTAAGGAATCCTCCAAATCCTCATTTTTACAAATCCCCATCTCCCCTCCCCTTCCCTATCTCCCCTCCCTTTCTAAATACTAATTCGCCCATCTAGTTATCATTGCAATGGCCGAATGGCTGGCATTACCTCATGCTCGCGGGACCGGTCATCGGTAACGCGATCATCATACTGCTCATACTGTTTGTGCGGTCCCGGAAACCGAAGGCGTATCGGGAAGGTTAGGTGTGTGTTGTTTTTCGATTTGGGGGTTTGATGTGGGTGAGGGTGAGGGGGGTTTAATGGGAAAAAGGGTATGGAGGTGATGGATTGGACTGGGGCTGGTGGGTGGAGGTATTGCTGGAGTGGACGGGCAGGTGAGGGTGGGTTCCTGCTATTGTGAGGATTGTTTGAAGGAAAGAGATGGATGTGTGAATGGTGGGTTTATTCTCTGGGAAGATTTGGATTTGGGCGACAAGCGGGCCAGGCTCCGATACTCTTTTGCTGATGGGCAACTGGACTGAATCGATTGTCTGCGCGCGGAATAACGACTCGATGTCGGCGCTGGCTCTTCATCGATTTCACGAGCACAGGCTTTCCCAACACCATTTACCACAGCGACATAACATCACCGCGTCTTCGGTCCTCGATTATCTATTCTCCTCCCTATTCCTTCTCACCTCTTCCTCCTCGCCTTCAAGCACAATCTCGTGCCCGTCCGAGTCCCGAACAAAGCATCCCACAAAGTTATTCACCAACGCCGCCATGGCCAGGAACCAGAATCCCGTTCCGACGATCCCCCAGATCAAGCCTCGGCCGTAGAGCCAGCCCACGACTGCCGGTCCAACGGTGCGACTTAGACTGCTGATGCTTTGGGCGATGCCATGGAAGGTACCCAGGACACTTGGGTGGGGACAACCGTTGTTGACGAGAATGTTGGTTGCCGGTAGTGCGAAGGTGCGGGCCATGACTTGGATAGCGAGGACGATGGTGATGCCGATCCAGACTATGATGCCATTTGCGGGGAGAGGTGGTAATGTTGAAGATGGGAGTATCGCGAGGTAGGGGGCGAGCGTATATGCTATCGGGAATAGTACCAAGCTGTATCTGTAACTGCGGACAAGGCCTAGCCGGCCAGACCAAGATGGATAGAGGAATAGTTGGATGAAGATACCGATGACACCGAGGATGGAAAGAGCGAGGCCGATTCGTGCTGGCGGGAGGGCTAGACCGCCATTGAAGTGTAGCGGGAAGGATTGGTGGTGTAGAGATGCTGGTTTTGGATGCTTCGGATCGTATCGAGGGGTACTTAAGAAGACGAACCACAGACTGTTGAATGTTCCAACATGGAGTGCAAGTGTGGCATGCGCAGTGAGAGTGATGACGACGTTGCGGGTCCAGATCCTACGGATTGGAAGCTTCTGCCTTCTCTTAATGGTTTCGTTCTTCTTTGAAACAGATGGAGACTGTAGCTCTACATCGTCGGCGCCGGCCGGCGAATCCAATTCGTCGGAAGTGGGTATGGTGGAATACGCGGTATCCTGTCGGCTACGGAAGACGTTCTTGATGATCCAGGTACCGATTGCACGGCCTCGATCTGGCTGATACCTCAGCACTTCGTGTGTCTCTTCAAGACCCAAGTAGAGTAAAGTGGCAGCGGATAGTAGAAAAATGCCGCTGACTAGATTCGGTAAAGCGTAGGGCCAATGTTTCATCCACCATACTCCGTGTTTTCCGCCGATCGTGGAATTATTGCCAAAGACGCCGGGATAACTGGCTACGGGATCTGACAGTACACCACCTTCTTTGTGTCAGCTCGGCCCAAAGTGAGCAGTGCAATTTCGCGTACCTAGGATTGGCCCTATGATGACGCCTATGTTGAACGTCATAGGGAGCAGCATGAAGGCTCGGGTTTGAAACCTGAATATATCAGTCTTTGCTGTCAACCATAGGTAGCGAGATATTTGATGCACCGAATCTCTTCTTGGAATAAAATTCCAATGAAACAATTGTTTCTTGAGACTGACATCGATAGTGGTGAATCCCTGGCAGCTTGGACAACAAACACAGCCAGGAATCAGCAATACCGTATCCAGACAAGAACCAGACAAACCAATCTCGAGAATGGTACTCACTTCTTCTCCTTAATAATCTCCGAAATCATCTATCCCCCAAATCAGCATCACCACATCTCAAAAAGAAAAAGGCAAAAAACATACCGTCCTCATCACCCCCACATTCCCATTCAAAGCCCCGCCCAAAATCCGAAAGAACATAGCCGCATAAAAGCTCCTCGAAAACCCAAACCCAACCGCCGAAACCATAGTCCCAAGCAACCCAATAATCAAAACCCTCTTCCGCCCAAATACCTCCGAGTCCGCCGCCCTCCCCCACGGAATCGCCGTCACAAACTGCGCCGCCGTAAACGCGGCCGAAAGCATACCCGCCTGAACCGAGATCTGGGAGTCCGTTTGCGATGTATCGAAGGACTTGAGTTGGTAGAACATGTAGGATTGCAGGGACGTTTGTGTTAGGGGTTCTGCCAGGCGGGAGATGGTGAGGAGGGCGAGTTGGCCTTTTCGGGGCAGGCTTTTCCATGTTGCTGTTTTTTTCTTGGAGGGGAGTTTTTGTTCTTCTTCGAAGATGAGGGGGGAGGGGACTGTGTTGGTTTCTAGTGGCGAGGTCGTCGGGATGGCGGGTAAATGGTCATCTTCGTCGGAAGTCTGGTGGTCGTCGTCGTCGTTATCAATTTCCTTGTCCCTGTGTAGTAGTGATTGTTTGCGCGAAGAAGCTTGTGAGCTCCAGGCCTCAGGGTCATTGTCTTCATTGCGCAGAGTCCTGCCAGAGGAGTTTGTACTGGCTATCGATTCAAAGCTTGGGCTTTGGTTTGAGGCCGCCGCCGCCGATCGTGCGTCATTCTTGCTGGTCATTTATCTGAAACGTCAAGAGTGTGGAGGCGTGTGAAGGTACTAGATGAAATGCTCTGGAGAAGAAGAGAAGAGATGATTAAGAACACTGAAGAATTTCACTATCTAGATGCATTTTGCTACACTGCATGCCATTGCCTGCTAGTTGCTGCCGACCGTCCCGTTAAAAATGTTAGGTTCAACTATCTCGGAGCGAGATCGCCTACAGGCGAAACGCCAACGGCATTGATGAACAGTGATTGGTGCACAACGTCCCAATCAATGCTTGGTGATTTTTGACACATGTGATCACTGCCGTTGACGGGACGGCCTGCACTGCGGTGATCTTTGGAGAAAGTGTTACTTCTTGGAAGAGAGAAATCGTGAACAGGAAGAGTTTCAGTGTGGAGGAATTGGTCTCAATAGAGCTGAAGAGAAGCGCACAGAATAAACAATTAAAGACCCATCCAGCCGCTTTTTAATCCACAAATACTACATTCAAAGGAAAGCACCTTTTTATAAGGTGGGTGAACCATGATAGAAAGTAAAGTCGTGGCCATCGAACAGATCCCAATAGTAACCGGGTATACCCAACAGAAGATCCACCTTGAGATCCGTCAGTGAATCTGGAGTCCCGAATCCCCTCGTCAAACTATGTCATCACTGCTGCGGCCTCGAAGCCAAGAGGTCTCCTAATTTTCCCAAGTCATCCCTCGCGCTTGGTTCCCTTTCAAGGAGTGCCCTCAAATTGGAGAGCTGCATCTGATCCATCTCAACACCAGCCGCCTTCAATTGTTGGACAGCTGGAGCGTGGATGAATTCTCCCAAGATTTGGACGGCGATCGCGCCCCAAGTACCACCGACTGGAGGCGTTGCCCCGTTTGGAAACGGACCCTGTGCTGCTACTGGTGACGGCTGCGGCGCGTGAGCGTTGACCTGCGCTGCTGGGTTGCCAACATCTGCACTGGGAGTCGCGCTCGGTGGCGGAGAGCGTATCTTGACAACAATGGTAAGCAGAAGCATGTTTTCTGGCCTCGGTTCTTCGATGCTCTTTTCCCTATCCTCGAGCATCGTAATGAATCCAGGCGAGTTGCCCATACCCTCCTCAAGTGTGACCACATAAATGTCTCGAACGTGTTCGTTGAGACCAGGTTGGTTGATGACACCCCATCGCTGCTTGCCGTGGAAGTAGTCAAACGTCTTCCGGAAACTCTCGACGTCTGCCACAGTGTCGGCTGGTCTGAGAGCAAGCGTTGTCACATTCGTGGTTTGGGAATAACGCATACCACCAACGTATTCATCTGCACGGTTGATGGCGATGCGTCCTGTGATCTCAAGCTTGCGAGGGATAAGCTGGTCGAAGCTGATGCCCAGACCGCCGGCACTCGCACCAGCAACCCAACGCGCTGTTGCGTTGAATGCCGCGACACCAGCCATATCAACCCGACCTTTCCATTGTACACCAGAGCCGTCAGTGATAGGCGAGTCAGAAACGGCGTCCATGTCTTCGTCCTTGAGCAAGCGATCCATATCTGGGTCGTCCATGTTGTTGTCAGAGGGTCGATGAGCACGAATTGGAGTTCGGACCGCGCCTGCAGAATGTGAAGTATCCTGTGCTGGGGCACTCCTCCAGACTGATTCCATGTCGAAGTTGGACGGCTTCCTGCCATGAGACGCGGAGGTGTCAACGGTAAGAGGAGGTCTTGAACCAACGTCGTCAGGAAGCTCGACCATAGTTGGGCTTCCTGAATCACCAGTCGGGCTACCTGGCGCATTGTGCTCATCGTGAGTTGCGCGACGTCGAAGTGGTGCTGCGTTGTAGGAAGAATCGTCGACGGCCATTCCGTTTTCGACCACCTCCTCGCCCTTGTGTGTCTTGCGAATTCGTGGGCCATCGTTATTGATGAGAATGGCATGTTTGTCTGCTGCTTCTTTAATGGCTGAGCGTTTTCGCTGCTCCTCGGCAGTCGCCATGTCCTCGCTCGACATTGAAGCCAATTCTTCTGGACGCATCGTGCCGACAAGCATGCGGTGAATCAACTCTGGGTTCTTCTTCATGTTGAATATGATGGTGCGCGCTTGATTTGAATAGGCAGAAACTCCGCCATAATGACTATCGAGACCTTGCTCAATTCTCAACGCAATATTGGTCATGAGAGACGAAGACGTCTCACCATCAGGTATCCGGAACTGACCATCCTTCACAAGATCCTCAACGACCTTGATTCCATCGGTGACAAGTTTCTTGGGTACTGATTGCCGGATTTGGGGAAGGTCCTCGATATTTGCAACTTTGAGTGCTGGCACAGGAGATGGAGCTGAAGCCTCAATCTGTACAGAGTCGGCAGCAGACTTTCGGCGCTTCGCTGCGCTCTCATCGACGGCGGATAGTTTCTGGTCAGTCACGGCAGAGGACTTTCGGCGTGAGCTTGCTGAGGAATCTGGTGGGGTTGCTTTGGCCATAGCTGCTGGTTCTGGGGCACTTTCTACTTTGGGTTGTGCTTGTCTCTGTCCATTTGAATCCGCGACAGCCTCAAACTTTCTCTTGTTGCCCACTTCTTGAGGTGTTGCCTGTTTGGGCGTTGTCGCTTTTGCGGGTGTCTCAACTGCAACGACACTGGCGCGAGACTTTCTCTTGCTGCCCTTCTTCTTGTTGCGCTTCTCTTCTTCCTGGCGTTGTTTGGCTCTGTCCAACCACGGCTTCTCTCCACGCTTCATGGCTGCAAGGAGCTCTACATGGGATTTTGGAGAACACAACTCGCAGTAGTAGTCTTCTTCGACCTCAGCTTCAGGCCAGCCCATGCAGAGGTTGTGCTGCCATGCCTCGCATTTGTCACAGCATATCATGGTCCATCCTGCGTCGTCGACAGTCGCTCCACAGACACAGCGGATGATAGCATCGTCCTCTCCGCCAGAGGGCTCTTCTGGCGTGTTTGATGCTGCCTTGGCGCTCTTGCTTCCTCCTTTTCCTTTACTCTTTGCTTGTCGTTTCGAAGGAGGGGAGACATCGTCGAGGTTCTTCGTGTGCTGGCCTTTGGTAGCTCTCGCAGAGCGGCGCGTAGATTCATCTACACGAAAGATATATTAGTCTGTGGCCCGTACGAGTAATCGGGTAATGGGTGAAGGTGATAGACATATCGAAGTCCGCCAAATACCTCAACGTCTGCGACGTGAGGTATGGGAACACGATCGTCTGGAACGCGCAGGTGTGCTTACCAGTGGGAGCCATTGCGTCGCGTCAAAAGTGTGCAGTGTCACGGCAAATAATAGAGTCTTGGATCTTCAAAATCGCTTCACGTCTCTGATCTATGATAAGGGCAGGATGATGGCGCGAGAAACCACGTCTAATACACAATTGCGCCTTCCACCCCTCTTTGGGGGTGCCGAAGTACTGTCCCTTGAGCCTTTTGAGCGGAAAGTGAAGATGAAACCCAGCCCGATTCCTCCAATCTTGATGCGCAAAGAGGAGACAGAACGGAAGGGTGAGATGAAGTCTACCCTCGGGTTGTCGCGAAGGAGTTCACGCGAGACGGTCGAACAACGAGAAGCTGAAGAGAATGTCGCGAGAGAATAATCGAGCACGCGATGGAGTTGGTGCGCTCAGATTTGCTGTTTTGTCGCGACGGGAGTGCAGTCGGTATTCGTTGTTGTGGTGGTGGAGAAGGAGCGGAGATCGAGTTCAGTGGCGCGAACTTATATTTTTAGCTGCACGTGATATAAGACCTCGCGTTCGCAATAGATCAGTTCCATCAAAGTCCGTACTCGAAGAACGGTCACATCCCAAGAGATCCAGGTCCAGAATAAACGAAACTACCACTACGAAGCGCAACTTACCCCCCATAACCACAATGGCCGACGTACGATCCCTCCTACGCGCAGAACGCGCAGCTCGCGCTCCACCAAAGACTCGCAAACAAGTCCCAGCACCATCCTCACCACCCAGACCAAACAAGAAACGAAAAGCAGACGATCCAAACCCCACAATCCCAGACAAAAGAATCCGCACAAAAGCCAAAGTCCCAACGAACCTCCCCTCGGGATTCTTCGACGGAGCAGAAGAGGAATCAGAAAACGAGGACGCGGACGAGGACGAGGACGACGAGGAAGAACAAGATCCCCAACAAGACCAAACCCTCGCAGGTTTCCTACCAGCAACAGAAGCACAACCGTCGCTCCCCCAATCTACATCTCTACCGCCCAAGGACCCACCATCAAAAGATCTAGACGACGAATGGGCCGCCTTCGAACAGGACATAGCCTCTCTCCCCACCGAAACCGATGCCCAAGTAAGCGCCCTCGACGCTCTAAATGCTCATGCCATCCTCCAAGCCGCTCCCACAACGGCCCAAGAAGCAGACGCACAGGCACACTCACTACTCGACCCGCCGACCGCGCAGAAACAGCGGGACAGAGAGATCGAAGAGGAGAAGGAGGATGCGGAGCGGGCGTTGGAAGAAGAATTTGAGACAATGGAGGTGTTGGAGGAGAGATTGAGGAGGTTGAAGGAGAAGAGGGAACGGTTAAGGACGGGTAAGGTTAACATGGAGGATGTGGATTCTGTGGTGGTTGGAAATGGGGTTGGGGAGGGGGAGGGGGAAGCCAGTGATGGTGAGGACGAGGATGATGAGGGCGATGAATGGGATGGGTGGAGATTTGGGGCTTCGTGAGGGTCGAGGGTTGAGGATAGGTCTTGTACATTACATTGTGATACCACCGCGAGACAACGCGGGCATAGAGAATATCGAATGCGAAAGTTGTCAAGCTGAAAACTATGGAGACAGAAGGCGGACATTACTCCTATGCCACACTTCTCATCAACGAGGGTATGTATCAGCCAACTCCTTTGTTCTATCTGATAGGAAAACCTGGGTGCAATGAATTGGAGTAGCGGACTTGACACCCAGTCAAGCGCGATGATATCTCAATTCAGAAAGATGGTGGATCGTAGCTCGAGTAAAACAATCAGCCGTCCATCGACAGCACGCTCACGACGCCTTGAAATGCTAATGCCATATCCCAACGACTCCTCCCATGAATACAATAAAATGAGGCGCTCAAAGAACAATTGCAAACTCGAACCGCAATGCACAATCATGATGCCGGGACATTCAAATCCCCATTAGCATACACGCCCGCAAAATCCAAGCCAGCAAGCTGTCCATTAATAGAATCAATCTCTTTCGTCAAATCATCGACATTCCCGCTCAGAGCTTGCACCTCATCAAACCTCCTCTTCTTCCTCGCATCGTTCAGCATCTCTGTGACCATGAACTTCTGCTCTTCAAGAACGACAAGACGCTCTTGTAACTCTTTCTCCTCAATCTCTAAGCTTTCGATAGCGGAGCTGCGTGTAGAGGAGACTTGACTTCCTGTCTCAAGTAGCTCATTGAAACGTACAGAGGCCAGGGCGCTGCCGCTGTTGGGTTTCGATGTCCCGTTGCTGTTTGTTCGGCTTGTGGCGCCGTGCGGGGACGCGTGTTTAAGCATCTTGGGTAAAGACTTCAAAGGCAGCATATGAAGGTGCAAAAAAGTAGAAGCCTGTTGGTATAGAGCTTTCTGTAATTTTGCTTGTGTTGGACTTGATGTTGGCATATCTCGTATTCGTCTCGCAGCGCTTTCATATTGCATAAAAGAATCTGTTAGTCGCTTTCGAACCTTGGTCGCCTGGTTGACTTGGTCGTGCGTGGGAGCCTGGTCGGGATTTTGGATGACAGCAAGCAGTTTTTGAAACTTGGGCAACAGTAATCTGATGCCACGTTCGAATTGAACAAGGTTTTCATAAGTCCTCTGGTCCATAGGTTTGGTGGATATTTCCTTATCAAAGTCGGCCTTACTGAACAGAGTATGTCGACAGTCTTTACATATCCGTACGTCAAGCATGACAGTCTGATCAGGTCCCGCCCCTTTTTCTGAAAGCGTGTCAGTTTCTGGCAGGTGTGAGCAGATGTTCACCATAGAATTAGACTTGTACGCACTCGCAACGTTGAGGCCGACATTGGCAGAGCAATTGGTTCGCACATCACCACAGACAACTCGCCCGCATGTGCGGCAATGATGCCGTCGGAATGTGTAAGTCGAAAATTCTTGCTGGCAAAACGGACAACGTGGGACATTTGCGTCTTCCTCCCATGCAATGACAGTCTGCTCTAACGCTCTTTGCTGATTCTTCGCGCCATTTAGCGGCCAGAGAATACTACTGCCGCCTCCTCCAGGATCCTCAGGGGGCGGGTTTGCCAACAATTGGGTCAACTTTGACAGACGCTTTTCTAGCCGGCTGACTTCGAGGTATTGCTTGTCAACCGTTCTCCGCCGTATCGCAGCGAATTCATCCGTGTGGTTCCGCTCGAGTCCTGATTTCTGTCAATGTACCTCCTTGCATCTATAGAGACAAATATTGTACCTTTATGGTCGTTGTATCCCTCTCTTGATATGTAGCATGTCTCGCACACGCGACACCATACCCCTCTGGTAGGGTCATGTTGCGCGGACCTAGAGAGCTTCATCTGATACATGGTGTGTTCGTCGCAAAACAGCTTCCCGCACCTCCTGCAATTGACACTGCCATTCGCGCCACCTAGCCTCTTTCCGCACGTTGGCTCCAGACAGGCATCGTTGTACGAGGGTCTTTGCCAATGTTTCCTTGTCACATATTCCTCAGGGTTTATCACTCGCGACGGTTCAGGTACGGGCGTAGCATGGCCGCTCGATGGCTTCACGACGGGAGGAGGAGGATCGTTCGATTCAAAAACATCAAGTCCCTTGAACTTCTGATTCAACACAGCAAGAGGCTGGAATTTCTTCGCCTTGTCCATCTGCACTTTGAACCAATCCTTGACTTCATCTTGCTGCACTTCTTCGAGGTTGGCATGGGTATCGTCCAAGTGTCTGGCTGAAATGTAAGGACTGGAATTGTATCATAGATTGGGAGGTATACCGATTTAGCTGTAGCAATGTCATCTATGCTTGAAATTAGCCTAAATGCAGCTATGTCAAGGGGGAAGCATAGCCAGGGCGCACCATTTCCTCATTACATATTGGACAGACGAGCCTCGAGCTGGCCGAAGCTGCAGCGGCCTGTCCAATAGATACATTTGCAGCGAGATCATGGGTTGGCGGGGTCGATGGTTGCGAGGATATGGAGGACTCCGAAGGCGACAGTAGGCTCACATTGCGTGAATGATGGGGACGGTTGGGCGATGGATCGGGCTTGAGAGTCTGTGTCTTTGCGGTTCCAAGAACCCTTCTGCCCTTGGTCCTGCCCGAGGACATGATTAGGGTGGAAGTTTGTGCATGTAATTGATGTATAGTTGGAGTAGTGTGTATGGCGAAGCTGCACAAGTACGATGACACCCCCTCGAACCCAAAACACCAACGGTCTGATATACCTTCACCTCTATCCTCTCGACAACAATGTCGTTTCAGCAGTCACCTACACATCATCATGCCTTATTAAAGTCTCGCCATGTTGATCAAATCGTTTGATGAAGATGAAATGATAGCTTGCTCCTGACCGGGCCCTCCGCGCGACATCTGGCGGGTGCCTCACTCATCATTTGGGACACCCGCCCGAATAACATGATGCTTTCCAATGCGGAAGAGGCTCACTCATGTGTTCAATGAATATGGACAAAGGCTTCTCCTTGAATAATCTGACAGAGTAATGCTACAAGTGCCATGGCGGACTCCATGTTCTTTTCCAGGTCAATTGGTACTCCAGTTGCTTTGGGGATTTCGTGCTGAGGTGCACTTCAACGCAGATAATCTCTCGGCCTGTTGTCCGACTAAGATCAGGGCGAACCACAAAGATCCGGATGCTGAAATGGGTAGCTCTAGCAAGGGTGCAGTCGAAGTACATAGTACACCTGCAATTGGACTTCCACGAGAACTGCCCTGGCTATCGACGCGATTACTAATTATTTGCTAATTAACAGGACGATATTCGGTAACAGCTGGACCGACAGAGACCCCACTTGTACGGTACTTCAAGTTTCATTCCAGCCTGCCCGCTTGGACATTCATCTTCAAGTTGTCTTGAAAATCAACGTCACTCGAAAAGCAACAATCTCACCTTCGCTTGTTTCGTCGCTCAAATGTCGGACGACCTGTACATGGGCTTTGATTTGTCAACGCAACAACTCAAAGGTGAGCTTGCGTCTCTCGCTCGAGACCAAATAGGAGCACGTGACATCCATCGAACTCGAAGCGCTCACCAGGAATAGGAATTGTGGTCAACTCGAATCTGAAACTCGTTCATGAAGCAAAAGTCGATTTCGACGCCGATCTTTCCAAGTATGGTATCCAAAAGGGCGTTCTCACCAATCCATCCGAAGGCGAGATCTTTGCTCCCGTAGCAATGTGGCTTGAAGCTCTTGACCTGGTCTTACAACGTCTTCGCGAATCCGGTCTCGATTTCTCGCAGATCAGAGGGATTTCGGGAGCTGGTATGCAGCACGGGACTGTTTTCTGGAGTCAAGACGCGGAACATATTCTAAATGGTCTTGACGCAGGAAAGAGCCTGGTGGAGCAGCTGGAACCCGGGAGTAAGGGAGAGCGGAAGGGAGCCTTTAGTCATCCGTTCAGCCCCAACTGGCAGGATGCGAGTACGCAGAATCAGTGTGATGAATTTGATAAAAAGCTAGGAGGGCCGGAGAAGCTGGCGCGGAACACAGGGAGTAAGGCACACCATGTGGGTTGGCCCTCTACCTGGCAAGTTGGAGAAATGCTGATCAATCATGTGCAGAGATTCAGTGGGCCTCAAATCATGAGATTTCGACAGAAGTATTCAGATGCTTATGCGAACACGGCCAGGATATCGCTCGTCTCCTCATTCCTGGCATCCATTCTGCTGGGTAAAGTTGCTCCGATCGACATTGGCGACGTTTGTGGCATGGACCTTTGGGATATCAACGCGGGAGCTTGGAATGCCGAACTTCTTACTCTGGCCGCTGGTGGTCAAACACATCTGGAAGATTTAAAGTCGAAGCTTGGATCAGTTCCTCAAGATGGTGGAGGTAGCTTCGGTAAAGTGTCGCAATATTTCGTTCAACGGTATGGATTCCCTCCCGAGGCCTCAATCATTCCTTTCACGGGCGACAATCCATCCACAATTCTAGCTCTGCCGTTGCGGGAGTCGGACGCCATGGTCAGTCTGGGAACAAGCACGACTTTCTTGATGTCAACACCACATTACAAACCAGATCCGGCCTACCATTTTATGAACCATCCGACGACAGCCGGCCTCTACATGTTCATGCTTTGCTACAAAAATGGTGGTCTGGCACGAGAACATATTAGGGACGCTCTGAACAAGGACAAATCGAATTTGTGGGATAAATTCAACCAAGTTTCTGTAGAATCACCTCCGCTGAACCAAAAAGATGCGACAGACTCGATGAAATTAGGTCTGTTCTTTCCAAGGCCCGAAATCGTACCAAATGTGCACGCAGGCACCTGGCGCTATACATATATCCCGTCCTCCCGAGCTCTCAGAGAAATCGAGGAGGGATCTGCAGAATGGCCACTTCCACAAACAGATGCCAGGGCAATTCTCGAATCCCAATTACTATCTCTCCGGTTGCGCTCGCAAACTCTTGTATCTGCTCAGACCTCACCAGGAGACAAGTCCAAGAAGTTGCCTCCCCAACCACGCAGGATCTACCTCGTAGGCGGTGGCTCTCAAAACCCCGCCATTGCAGAACTCTGCTCCCAAATTCTTGGCGGTGCCGAGGGTGTATACAAACTCGATATCGGTGGGAACGCATGTGCTTTGGGTGCTGCCTACAAGGCTGTGTGGGGCTGTGAAAGGGAGGAGGGAGAGACATTTGAAGAGTTGATCGGGGCAAGATGGGATGAAGATAAGTTTGTGAAGAAGATATCTGATGGGTATCGGGAGGGGGTTTTCGAAAAATATGGGGAGGCGCTCAAGGGGTTTGAGGCCATGGAGAAGACAGTCCTCGCTACTGCTGCTGAGGGTAGGAGGGAGAAGGGAGGGGATGATGATCGATTGGGAACTGCAGTTACGGAGACGAGAGATGAGGAGTAGCAGTGTTCGAGGTGTTTCTGCTGGTAAGATCTGATTTTGACGCAGTTGCTAAGACGCCGATGGCTTAAAGACCTCTTGATAAGCCTGACTTCACTGCGAATCAATTTTTTCTAATCCTATGACCAGTACTGCTTATTCTGTCGATAGGTAAACGGTATGGTTGGCCCTGTGGGCTTCTGAGATCTACGGCATCGCTCTCCATCGCCACCGTTAGATCTTCGAAGATCAACCTTTGCTACCTGTGGCCAGCACTTCGTCGGAGAATCGTGAACAATTGAAGTGAGATTGGGTACCTACGAGCGCTTGAGCGCACAGTTCTGAATGACGAGATCGAAATCAGGATTCGACAACGGCCACGACCGAGATATGAGCAACAGAAAAACGGGACCTGCACCGGGATCACCCGCTTCCCAGTAGTAATCTCTCTCATATCGATCCCCTTATCGCTGAATAATTCTCAGAGTTTTAAGGTTCACAGAACCACGGTGACCGCAACAAACTTCGTGGCCGTTGAACTAATTCATGTATACCAACAAACACACTTCCACTTCTTCGAAAAGAAACTCTGCATGAAAACAACCCTCATCACTGTCATCGGAGAAACATCGACAATGAATCCTCGACTCATTCAGCGCACCTTGCGCTTACATCCATTACAGACTTTCCTTCGAATCTCCCCTCGCTCCAAACCGACTCACCTCTCGCCGCCCGTTTTCCAGAAAAAATGCTTCAGCGCTTGTGCGCCCCGCGATCACGAGTACCCGAAGCTCAAGGACCTGCCTTACGGCAGTCTGAAACCAGAAGACTTTCCAACCCGGCAAGACGCGGGTTCTGTCCCAGAAACCTGCCACGACAGGACTATCGAGGACAATTTCGTCGAGCAACCCGAAGGCGGTTTCAAAAAAGTTCGCCGAGATCCTGCATTTCCCGTGACTTGTCCTCCTCGAGCCTATCAGCATGATGCTGCGAGGTGGGAAAATCCAGGGATGACGTTTCGGGAGTATCTAGATCGAACGAAAGCTGTGAAACTCAGGGAAGCGAGGGATTTGGGGTTCGAGACGATAGAGGATCATATTAGATACGACGATCTTTCGGCGAAGTTGAAGGCACTAGAGATGGATAGGGCGGCGAAGATGAAGGCCCTTAAGGTTGACAGAGAAGATCTCCTCGATTTTTCAACGTCGAAGAGGTCTTGCCATTCCGTCAAGAGCGAAGTAAAGTCAATGAACATGTCTCCCAGTGCCCTCGAAAAAAAGCCCGAGAAAACGGGAAATCTCGTCGGTGCCGAAAAAGCGAGTCGGAAGATGATGTTGGAGAAGCAAATTAAGGAGTTGGCTGCCACACTGCGTTCTGGTCTCGGCACTGACATCGATACCCGCTTCAACGATGAACTGAGAAAACGGGAGGCGCTGGAAGTTAGAGTGACCAAGTTGGAAGCTACATCCTTCGAGGAGGAGATTCCGCTTTCGTGGAAGATTTTCCTGGAGAATGAGATGGATCAACCTGAAGATCCTGTTATTCCCTCTTCTGTCACGAGAGACGTATACACTCGTAGTGTGGGATGGACGGACGGGGTTGTCTCTCTGCAGAACGAGATGTCTAAAAAGGTGGATGAGTTGAAGAGGAAGCTTGATGAGCTGAAGATGGGCGATCCTGATGTCAGATCTGCTATATTATCGCTGCTTGATACTCTCGGACATGCTCATGGTGAAGTGGTAAAGGAAGTGGAGAGATTGGTAGTGGCTCAGACACAATCGGTGAGTTATCCCGTGTTCAATCTCGAATCGAGACATCAACGATGGGTCTGAAGATTTGTGTGTCCGGCCCTAGCCTCTCGGTAATCGAAGGCACGTCTCGAAAAGCAGTGTCTCTACTGGCTCAATATCGACAATTCCCGACGAACAAGCAAAATCAAGCCATGAAAGATATGTATATCAATCTCAAAGCAAACACAATCAACATCCACCAGCTATCCAAGAAAAAACATCACTCACCATCCAATCCACCACCCAACCCACCTCTCACAAAAACCAGCACAACCCCCTCCCCCCCACCAACAACACCAGCCTGCAAGACAACCCCCCAAAACCAACCCAACCCACCGAATCCTCCCTTTCCTCTATCTACTCGTCGATATCTCCTACATACCCCCAGACTACCACACAAAGACACCCATCCCCCCACCCCATCTCTCAAGTCCATCCATTCCCAGACGCGAGATTCCGTGATATCAGAGATAGGGGATGGACTTCCCAATGCTTCAACGGTAAAGATCAGAGAGGGATTAGGTCGGAGAGAAGGATAGACAGAAACACTCCAATCCCTCTTGACTGAAATACTACCGTCCTTTTACTGAGAATTTGTTTGGGGATGAGGTGGGTTGGGTGTTTGGGTTTGTGTTATGGAGGAAGTGTGATTGATGTTTTTCTTCCTTTTTGGATAATGTGTGATATTGCTTTGTACTGGTCTTTAAGGCGGGTGGTGGGGGTTTGTTGGTGTTGATGTTGATGTGGGGGGTGCTTGTGGTGGAGGTAGAGGGATCTGGGGAGAGGGGGTAGAGGGGAGGGAGATTGTTAGCTGAGGATCATCGTGGGTTTGGGTATCGGGGTTTAGGGGACTTTTGAGAGAACGTGGACAGATCTAGATGATACACTTGTAGTAGTAAATCTCTATGCTCATCGTTGAGAGCGAGGAATAGGCAAGAGGTTTCATTTCAGGGAAGTCAATACCACTCCCTCCACGAAGCAGAAACTCTCCCACTACATCTTCTCTCTCATCCTTCCAAACCCGGCATCATCATCCAATCCACGGCTCCACCATTTCACAGCCCTGCGGCACCCTACAATACCCCCTCGCCTCCCCCGCCGTCTTCCAAACCGTCCTGAGTACATCCCGTCCAACCAGATCAACAGAATCCATAGCCCACAAAACATCAAGATGCTCATACTCCTCCAAAACACTAACATGCGCAACCTTAACATGGGGTTCCCTTCCCTTCTCCAACCTCCTCAACAACCTCCCCCCATCAACCAGTCCATCGCGTCCAGCAATCCAAAGCGCCACCGGTGGAACCCTCGCATCAAACCAAGCAGCCCTATGAACATCAGCCACGCTCTTTCCCTTGACCAAATCCGTTTTATCTTCTTCGTCTTCAGCTTCGAGTTCTTCTTTTGTGTTCAAGATGCAGCCTTGTTGTGCGAAACAGTGTTTTTCGCTTCCGAGCCACCACCACATTGCCTCGCTGCTGATGTAGGTAGGTGCGAATAGGAATCCCCGAGTTCTCAAGTCTCGGTCCCAACGCCTGTCAGACCATTTGAATAAGTAGCTGAATATCGCATAACTCATTGTACCAAAGATTTTGACGGGGAGAAGGGGCATCAGAGCGATCATGCTCTGTATGAAAGCGTGGATGCCAAGTACGCGATGCCACCATTTGTGAGATAGCATGCCGAAAGCGCGGAAAATCCAGCTTTTCTGGAGAAGGGGACCTGCGTAAATAGCTGGTGCAAGGAGACAGGCAACAGAGAGCCGCTGTCCCAGCTCTGGCGTGAAATGTTTCGATAGCGAAAGCAAAGTCTGCGTTGTACCCTGGGAATGAGCAACGAGAGCCACCTTCCCAAAACCCGTCACTTCACATACTCTCGAGATGAGAGCGGGCAGATCGCGGGTAGCCATGTGTCGGATATCCCAGTTCCACATGTTGGGATCCGAGACCTTGAGATGGGCGTGTTGAGGTGTCATACCGCATCTGTTATTCCCAAGCCAGACATCAAGACCTTGCTTAGCCAGAAAGAAGGCTAGGGAATTGTCGTCTGTGCAGCAGAAGGCACCTGAAGACTGGAGAAGGCCATGGAGGAGCATGACTGGAAATTGAGCGTTTGGAAGTCCTCTTGCTTTTGGCAAATTGGCCAGAGGTGTCGAGACCTGAGAGGCACGGTCGTGCGCGCTGTAGCCTTTGGATGTGAGTGGATTGTAGAGATGCCAGAGCTCGAGTATGAAGCCGTCGTCGGTTTGCACAAGGAAGGTCTCACTTTGTAGACCTACACGGCGAGCATAGATTCCGATGTCTGGCTTGAGAGGATCCGTGCCCCCTTCAGTTGGTACGAAGCCCGAGCCTTGTGGTTTTGTGGTCCCCTCAATGGGTGTGGTAGGACTAGTCTCAGGGGTGAACTTCTCTTCATCGCTCAATTTCTTTCGACCTGACTTCTTTTGTTTCCCGTGACTTTGACGAGCCTTCCAGTCCTCCCGTGCTTCCTTCCTCTCTGCTTTTCGTGCATTTTCGAATTCGTCAAGGGGCCTTGTATTGTTCCATTTCGAGGGTTGTCGAAATCGACTGGTGACTGCGCAAACGACAATAACCGAAAACCCAATGGTGCAGCAAATTGCAGACAAGATCCGATGAGCCAAGTACTTCAACGATCTGGACCCAATGGGCGCTCCATATTCGGGCAGAGCTGGGAAAAGAAGATCCGCCCTGTCCGAGTTGTCTGGCTCATAGTGCGTCTCTACCTGCGGCTTGGGAGGTTGAACAGAAATTTGGTCGCTGGCTTCTTGGTGGGAGCTGCTCTGCGCTTCCGCGTTCATCCTGACAGCAAAGAGACGTGGTGCAATTTTAATTTTTGGCCTGCGCGAGACATTGGCAGCCTCGTCTCGGATTCTAGCTGTATATCTGTCCACCTCCACTGATGCCTTACTCGAGGTTCTCGCATTATCCGCACGTTGTCTTCTCAAATTGTTGCGTCTGCCACGTCGGTCTGAGCGTGAGAGTGAATTTGCAACCAGGTGTGACAACTTCAGGTTCTGAACTGCTTCGTGTGTGCGCGATCGGATCACCGTCGAAGCATTCGAAACACCACAGATCCTGATACGCGTAAGCTCAAAGCTTGGCTCTGCTGGACCCGAATCTATGGCTGTTCGTTCAGTTGCCCCTAAACCAAATTTGTCTTTGACATTCAGCTGCTCAACTCCATAAAGATGCCAATAAACTCTGGCGTTTCTGGACCTCTCTAGATTCGATCGCCATCGATTTTCAGCTGCTTGTTATTTTCAATCTAGACACTGTCTATGGGTCATCAAGATGGGCTCCGAAAGCGCTCTCGGGACAATTCATCATCGAAATTTCTTCATCTGTACTTTTCTTGATTGACACCGAATCCCGGCCATGGATAAGGTCAAACGAAGCCAGAAGGCATCTCTGAGCAGCTCTCATGCGCTGCTATACGCGAGACACCCTCAGGGTCGTCGCTGTCTGCGAATCTGTCAGGTGGCTTGTATTGTTTCCGGCGTATAAGATGTGAGGCAGCGAAGTGTCTCGCTAGCTGGACGGCGTGCGTGTTCAGGGAAATGAAAATATAGTACTGGTACCTGAAAGAACAAAAATAGAGTCCTTTGCGGGAGCTATTGTCAGCTTAGATAGTTGTGTATCCACATCCGGACTCAGTAAAATTGCTGACAAGAGATAGAGCGAGAACAAGCGAAGGGAACAGGTTCGAGCAGCCGTAGCCGTTGTCAGGGGGTACCACCACCACCACCACCACCACCACCCGGGCCACCACCAAGCAAGGCCCGCAAGTCAGTATTGCCGAGATGCGGCTGGGACATTGACATCGGGCTCCACCCCATTTCGCTTTGGAGAAACTTGCGTCGCAATTGCCGAACTCTTAGCAAACAAGAGGCTGAACCCAGCAGTGAGGCTTTTCAATTGGTTTTGTCCTGACTAGATAGGTTTCATGGAAAGTCTGGTAGCGAGTGCAGCATCTCCAACCTCACCACACTCGGCCCGCACGTCCAACAGCCAGGCTGGGCGCCTCCCTGCGCCCCGTCGTTATTATTGCAATTATTGCACGCGCAGTCAGAACAGCTGCCAAGAATAGAGCAGCGTGACGATGCCTCGCGTGGCTGATGGAAGGGGCTGGATGTGGAATACTGAAGGGCCTCCGTCTACTACTTCCTAGCAAGCATTAGCGCTGAGCCGCGAGGCTCTCAATGCAGGAATGCGGAGGCAGCCATATGACCACTGGCTGGCATCCAGCTGATACTTAATCAGTACCGGTCGCTTCTCATGCCTTGACTTCAACTTCAGCCAATTCACTTTGACAAACATGACTTCCGCACCAAGAATCCCTGGACAGCACACGACAGCAGTGCTTGATTACTATCAGGTTCCCTTCGGCGAGGAAGATGAAAGGATCCCAAGAGAAGTCCATCTACACGATGCCGAATTCACCTCTCGACGCTGTGTCATGACCGATATCAGGGGTCAAGAGGACGAATGGAGGTTGCTCGACAATGGTGTGCAAATAATCAAGACGGATGCTTCAACAACAGATTTTGTACTCGAGGATCGGGTACGCAAGGCGTAAGTATTCTCCGCATCCAATGTCTGTCTGAGTAGAGAATTCGCTCTGACCATGATATAGAACCGGCGGTCGCAAAGTAATCACATACCAAAATGCTGTGGAGTCGTCAAGTACAGCCTCACCGCTTGTGCAGATCGACAACACCGTGAACGGAGCGAAGGACATGATTCTCGCCATGTTCCCTGAGCAGGGACATCAAATCATATCAGATGGCTATTTACTGGTCGATGCCTGGAGGCCTGTCCACGACTCTCCAAGATCGAGTCTCGCCTTCGTAGACTCGTCACCACGACACGCAGCAAGAATCGACGAAGATCTCATCCCAGTCAGACAAACCAGCGAAAAAGGACCAGACCGCCAATTCTACTCCTTGAAGCACGGAGATGGCTGGGACGGCCCAGATCGACATCACTGGAACTTTTTGAATGAGCAAACCTGCGACGAGGTGGTCCTGCTCAGAGTGGCGGAAAATAGGAAAGGTATGACGAGGGCGGCAGGCACTCCAAAGACCTTTTTCCAAAATTCCGGATCGACGGCTCAAGGTTCTGCTGGATGGCAGCTCGTGCGTATGATTGTTCAATTTTGATGGCGGGTTGAGCAAGGTCTGGAAAAACCGAGAATCGGCGTACCTGGCTTCACGACCGGGCTTTGAGGCGTTGCAAGATACCCTGATGAGTAAATGAATGTATGAATGGATGGATATATACGAATGTACGAATGCACGAATAATAGACGAAATCGATTTCTCCCTCTTTCATGAATATTCACAATATCACGTGCCCCATTGGCTGCTACTAGAAATTCGTCTCTCCTCCAGTTCGAGTACCTAGCAATTCTTCGTTCAATATCCAACCCACATCCGCTTATTTAGGTGTGCCTCCCAAGTCTGACTCGTCATCATGCCACAGCCTAGCCCATTGCCGACGTACATCTGGAAAATACTTGACTCGGACCCAAACCCTTTGCCCGAAGGACTGCCGCTATCCGACCTCGATCGTCGTGATGGTTTCATCCACCTGAGCACGCCAGAGCAGGTAGGCTGACTACTTCCCCGCTTCGAGGCGACCTTGAGACGGGCTTTGACAGGAGGCCGTGCAGGTGCCAGGAACCTGTGGTCGCTTTTTCGCAGCTGTCGAGACGCTTTACCTCCTCAAGATTCCACTGGAGTGGGTGGAAGCCAGAATTAAGTGGGATGATAATTCTCACGGTTGCTTCCCGCATTTATATGATGCTGATCTTGCAAATGCTTTGGGCTCGAAGGAGGTCAAGGAGGTGGTCAAGTGCCAGCGGAATGCTGACCAAGGATGGGAAGCTATTATTCAGCGGGCGGTTCAAGAATGAGCAAGCACAGAATCTCGTTCGGCATTCGATACCAGCATCCATGAGATCGCAATGCGAGGCGTATATTATACGAACATTACTTGAGCGGACAAGGGCCTGCTTCTCTTCACACCTCGGCAGAAGGCGAAATTGTTTGTTTGCAGTCCTTTGCGTTTCCAGCGCAACTCTTTCCACCTCACACATTCTACGATCAGCTGGCTTTATACCACTCCATGTCCATATCGACCTCCCTTAAGCCGCTAACCATCACAGGAGTTCAATAGCACTCCTGCTATACCCACTACTCGCTGCTCTTCGCGCCAAGATGCGGATTTATCGCTCGAAATATCATATTCACCAACTTTTAAGGGAGGCACCCATACTCTTATGTGTGCAGATTTATGCGCCCAATATTAGCAGTTGCTTTGCCGTTCCATTTCTCTTGTTAAGAGAGCTGCCATGTCGTACGCTTCGTGTCTCTCTTCTCCTCTCTTACAGATCCATCTGGTATTACTGACATGGCTGCTGTGACAGCATTTCGTGGCACTAACAAGACAATGGACTCGCGCATCTACCTCACTCTACTTACGTGGCTATGCCTACCTATCACTACAATTCTTGCAGCTCTTTGCTGGTTATACGAGCGAATGCACAATCGATTCCGCAGAGCCCAACAGCCGATCCCGAACCACCGAACCATTCTTACATCCGGCTCCTCGCCTACAGCCGCCTCCCTGTCTCTCTCTTTGAGGTCATGCGGGCACCATGTATTAGGGACGACCCCCAAACCGTCTTTGGCACGCATCTGGACCTTATTCAAGAGCATGCGTAAAATTTATAACAAGGCACAATGGGAAAAACGGCGGATTACATTGGTTCTACGAGGCATAAAGATCCAATTCGATATCAGTCTACCTCTGCTCCCCAAACCAAAACCGGCTAGGAGTATAGAGATCGCAGAGGAACTGCTCTCCATTATGCAGCGCGAGAATGCGGATATATGGATTCCATGCCCGTCGTCAGAACCCTTGGATGATGAACTGGCTTTTCAGCAAGCTGTCGAGACTGTGCGGGCTCAGTCACGTGTTGGAATACTTCACACCGACATCGATACGGCAGAGATGCTAACGGACGAATCGGCATTCACCGAATACGTGGAGCAACTCGAAATCGGCATCCGAGCCCCAGCTTACCATGTCGTAACTTCGAGAGACGAAATCCATAAGCTTCTTGCAAGAAACCACAAAATTGTCAGTTGGGAACTAGAAGAAGACTTGGAAGCAGCAGTTGCAACGCCAACCGAAAAACTAAGCTTCGAGGACTCTGCTAGAAGGCGCCACACTTGGCCTCCGCCGCCGCAGGATACAATGACGCCCCCGGAATCTAACAAGAATTCTCCAATCCAAGCTGCCCACCTTCACCCGACGACCTTCGGAAAAGTCATTCTTCCGCTTTCCTCCAAAAATGCGACATACCAATGCGTTGCCGGCATGGGAATTTCACAACACCGCCCCTGGATCATGCGTGAAATCATCTCAGGCCAGAAGATAACAGCACACCTCCTCATCATCAACAATGAACTCCGGGCCTTCGTCGCCTCCCTACCCAATAGCACCATCATCGGCAACGAAGAAGCAGAAATCATACCCACGACATCCTCACTTTACCGTCCCCTCTTCTCCTTCGCAGAGGCATTCACAACCAGCTTGCCAGAAAACACCTCCTCATTCCTAAGCATCGACTTCGTAATCTCGGGACAAGTGACAAACATGGGCACGTGCAATACAATCTACGCGGCCTCATGTCGTGTAGGTCTGCTTGCGAACAGCGCAGCCTTACTCGCCCTCTCCGCGCCTTCACCCACAACCATCGCAACCGCAATCGCAAGTCTTATCCCCTCAAAACCCCACGCCGCACATTCCAACGACACCGATGAGTCCTGGAGCAACAGAACCCCCATCCCATCTTCTTCTTCATCCCCACCGCAGCCCGCACCGGCATTACGAGGTGTCTACTCCTTCTTCCCCGCCCTTCTAGCCCTACTCCTCCCCGCATCCCAACACACCTCCACAGGCGGCATTCCATCCCCCACCTTCACAGAAGACCTCCTCCTCTTCTGTGAAAAAGCGCTCTTATGGAAGGAAGAGTCTTTCAACATCCGGGATCCATGGCCCTGGTGGTGGGAATGGAATGTCAAACGTCCTTTTGATCTTTTGGCGGATATGCTTGGGTAATTCGGTATCTTATAATAAGTCTGGTATAGCGCGGTGTTTCTCGTACACGCTACGTCGTGATAATGTAATCGTCCATTTCTCAATCTCAATTTCAGTTTCAACCTCATTCTTTCCACAACACTATCCAGTGCAAAAACACCAAAAAAAAAAAAAACTACTCACTCACAAATCGATAAGTAACCAAATCCAAAGCGCCACAAACACACCAAACCCACGAGTCCCTCCACAATCCCAAGCCAAACCCCTCCCCCCCTTCAACCAAATCAGAGAAGAAATGTCCAAGCCATCCCCATCCCCATCCCCACCCACCCAAAGGAAATCCCAATCCATAAAACATCACAACATCCCCTCCCCAAACCCAAACCCAAACCCAACCCAATCCCAGCAAACAATACCGACGCCATCAAATCCAAAAAAAAAAAAATACCACTCAACCACCCCATCCAACGCCCAACACCAACACCAACACCAACACCAACACCAACACCAACACCAATGCCCAACACCAACACCAACACCAATCCCCCCTCCCCCTCCCCCAACGTCCTTCTCACAAAATTGAATCTCTCACTGTGCCCCCGCCAAAAAAAAAAAAAAAACATCCACTCCACCCTCTCCATCAAAAAAAAAACAAAAAAACCAAGAACCCAGCCAGAGTAATACCATATACAGTAACAGAACCATAAACACGCATCGCCCCAAGAAACCCAACCTAAGCTTGACCTCGCATGATTCAGGACGAGTCCCAGATCATACATACATACATATACATACATGACCCAAAGCAAGCCCAAGCAAATCCAAAGAACCCGTTCAACCCGCCAGTCCGATTCAGAGGATCCGCCCAGAAAAGAGATGATTCACAAAGGAAAAATTTGGGAGACAGGTGCACAACAAGTATCATTCCAATATTATGTTCATTCATACAAAGGGTGTCTAGCCCAGGGGCAATCCGTCCCCTCCATCATCTAACCATACCCGCTAATCCACCAGCCAGCTTGCCAGCCTGCCAGCCTGCATTTTAAGCCCTTGCTTTTCCATGAGTCGAGTATTTACATTACATTCATAATCCGCCGCCGGGAGCGAGTGCCCGTTCAAGGCGTCAAGCAGCACCATGCCGCCCACCAAATCCCGCTCCATGAAAAGGACTCTAGCCACCAAAAGCCCATTTGAACATCGCCCGTTCCGACCGTGAAAATGCTATGCGGATGACCGTGCATGTCGATGCGAGACAGCACGGGAAAGACCTGGGTGTAGTCAAGTATTATACATAATAAATGGAGCCCCGGACACAACGCGGAGCATTGGTGTAATGGGACTCTCTAAAGGCAACTAGCTGTGTGTGGACAGTTCGCGAACACTTGGCAGTCGAGAATCATCGTATGAGAGCCTTGCGCAGCGCAAACAGCTCGTGATACGTCGGTATGCGTCACAACCATGGCATTGCCGTACGTATTGTCGTAACAGAGTGTAGATAGCTCTACAGTGCAATTCGTTATGGAATGAAGTAAAGGTCGTAGGTGGATTCATTCATGTCCCCTCGGAACGATCATCGACCACGGTGTTGCTCGGACTCGATGTTTGAGAGGCGCTCGGTGTTCGAAACCTCTTCTTGAAGAGCTTGCTGATTCCGAAGCGGCTCATGCGATTCTTGCTCGGGGTGCCCGAAGACGCATCATTTCCCGAGCTGTACACTTTGTTGTTAGCCATGTCATCGCTACCAGCACCGCTCGTTGGGGCCACTGGAGGCACGGCATGGCCGTTCATGTGTGGATGCCGTATATCTGGCTGTGAGAGTTGATGTGGAAGCTGGGGCGCTCCGTTTGCGGTGTAAAAGTAATCGTGGTCGTTGTTCTGAGGTGATGTGCGTGGCCGCGGTGGATCGTATTGCGAAGAAGAGCATCCACGAGCTTTAGACTTCGCCTTCGCTGGTGACTTTGAGTGCAGCAGGCTTGAAAGTCTGTCTCTTTTGATCTTTTCATTGGGAGATCCAGAGACGTGCGCAGTGTGCAAAAAGGCTTTTGGACTGCCTTCGCTACTGCTTCTCACCTGGCCAGCTTCTTCCGCAGAGTCTCGCGTCCCATCTAGGTTGGATGGTGGAAGGTTCACACGGCTCCCTGACATTGGGCTCATCATGCCATCTGTCGTGCCTGGTGTTTGAGTTGGGAATAAGCTGTCGTGTATGCCTTCTTCTCCATCCAACTGTCTCTGGTGCTTGATCTCCTTTGCCTCTTCCATCTTTTGCTGCCAAACAGCCTCATTGTTGAGAATCTCGTCCACACTGAATTGCATGGCAGGGAGTATAGCTGTGACAGACTCGAAAAGTGGACGCGCAAATATGTTCATGAAGCCGATCTGAGATTCGCCCATTTTGACAATGTTATCGCGGACTGGTGGGCCTCCAAAAAGCTGTGTAGGGATCTCGAGCTCGAGCTCCATGTTCCCCTGGTTGGAAAACTCGTCTGTCAGGATTGTCGCCCATTGTGACGCGACATCGAATTTGCGAGCCTGTCGATTCTTGTCAGCACAGGCCTTTGAGTTGAAAACTGATCAAAACGACTCACCACGTTGCTAATGTCAGCACACTTGATTAGCAACCCGCAGGTCAGGTCCCGGTATTCTTCCTGGACCTTCAAGTTCCAACCATCCAACGAGTTCTTGTTGTGGGCGAGCTTTTCTTGCAGGTTACCAAGATCTTGCATGTATTTGAAATGAAGTCCCATGTCTGTGGCCAGGATAGAGTTGATCATGAGCTTGCGCATGCCAGCATCTTCGAAAGAAGCTGGCCAGAAACGACGGAGGATTTGCGAATATGCTGCGCAGTGGAATGACTCCAAGACAGAACGATCGTTGTAAAGTTGTGCCAGGGGCGCGTTGAGAGCAACCAGAAATGCATTGTTGACACCAGGGTGGCCTACATCGTGGCCAATTGCGGAAATCAAGAGGGTTAGAGCATCGAATGGTCTAAGGAGACTGGCGATGGCAGATTTGGGGCCCGCGGTGTGTGGTATGTCGCTCGCCGGATACTCTGGTAGAATTCCCAGTTGAAGGAGGAAATAGAAGGATGCTTGCAGCACATCGACGACGTGACGAAAATTGTGGTAGAGAACAAACTCGTTGTAGGCATGTCTGCTAGCAAGTAGGAAGGTTTTGAGGTCGGCTGATCACAGTCAGAAGAATCTCTCTTATATGCAGGGCGCCGTAGGCAACAAACCAGTGGGTAGTCGCCATTTCTCGACTTCTGGCATGCGCAATGCGTGCTCGAGCATCAACAAAGAGGCGTGGACAAGCTCATCGTTGCTGAAGACGTGCGCGGAGAAGGCCCAAGTCCCAATGGCTTCGGCAATCACTTCATGGCGTCCTTCTGCAATCACGATATCGCTGAACTCTGCTTAGTATACACGCGTTAACATCGAGACAAGAAGACGAACCTGGTATCATGCGACTCGCCTACGGTTTCTGGGTTACAGATGTGGCCCATCAAATTGGATACCATTGCTTCGCGAAGATACGCATAGGGCTTAGTGTCGTCCACGCCTACCCATGACAGTTTGCGATTACGCTTCTGTGCGAGAAAGGCGGCCTCCGATGCTCCGACTTCTTTGTATGTGCGGTAGGCGTGCACAGCAAGGCTTTGGGCGTGGTCTCTGGATAACGGACTCGTGAGAACATCCACGGCGCCGGCATCTAGATAGCGTGTCAAGCGCACAGTGTCCGATAACACTTGAGATCCATGAACACTCGGTGAAGGAAGATTAGACGAAGCCCAGTCACGCTCAAATCCGCTGAGCACCACTACAGGTATCACCAATTTTGACATGGTCTTCGCCTGTATCTCAGACGTGATGTGTGTCAGTAGGTTCATGCCATATACAACGCTGCCATCCAATCCATCCGCTCCGTCCACCTCTAGTTGTTCTGATCGCGTGGAGGTTGGAGAGGGCGTTCTTTCTTCCCGGGACTTGCGCTTCAGATGATGCTGCTCCTCATCGTATGGGATATCGATGAGCACAATGGTTGGAGCATTATCTTTGACTTGGACTTTTTGAAGATCAGAAAGCTTGGACAGACATGATCCACCGGATCGGCAAACATGGACTATGTAAGAATCAGTATCCGGGGCATATCAAGGAGAGTCTGGGTATAGCGCATACCTTCGTTAAATATTAACAGTATGGATTCGAGGTTTGATCGTACTTCCCCGGGCACTTGATCGTCTTCCGCTTTGAAATACTCGGGTTGGTTGGCATCGTTGCTGGCGTGGGTTGCGAACTGTGTGTCTCTGCGTACCAATTCTTCCCGTGCTCGCCGGTCTACATAGATGACGTTGCAAGCGCCATGATCCATCATGACGATGCGTGGTCCTCCTCTTTAAATGTCTCCGCAAGAGGCGGAGTGTCGGGTATGTGCAGCCAAATGGTGGGGACTCCTTTGGACGGTTCAGAGCGGCGTGCTTGAGCTAGGCGTGAACCGCAATTCGGATCGAAACCACGGAGATGAAGAGTTTCTGCGATTGCCACGACGTGAGAGGTGACAACGGCTGGCCTTGGTGTGGATCGAGAAGTGGTGATTTACTCGGTAGCGCGACTGTCCATGTACTGCCACGGGACGTCGCTGCACCTGTGGGCAGGCTTCCTGCAGAATGGTCGAGTGCAGAGTGTAGTCACACAGAAACTGCGACTCGGAGTAGGGACACGCTCTGGTGAGGTGCGAAACAGACTGGTATGGATCTGGCCAATGGAGGTTGTAGGAGCAATGGCTCCACGCTCGGTGTCGGAAGGGTGGTCCGACCTGATTGGTGGTACTTGAGGGAGCAACAGAATGGCTTCTGTGTGGAAGTTTCGCCCGTAGGTACTATGCGACTTCTGTGCTAGTACCTAGGAGCCGCAGGTCGTGACGGCTTCGCTAGGGCAGCGGACGCTGGCACAGAAGGAACTACCACTATGTCGCCAGCGATATTTCGAAGTGCTGAGAGCGCCAAGGGAAGCGTACGAGATGTCTTGTATTCCTCAAAGGCACAGAGAGAACGACTCGTTGCAATGCGATGCGAGGTGTGATGCAATTGGCGCACCACAGTCTTCCAGAAGCTCGCAACCGGCTTCCACCAAGCAATAGCGAGCAACAACGATGTTTACTGCGACCGGCCGTACGACAGCGCTGTGCGGCTGGAGGGCGCTGGGGAAGGAGTGTGGAGTGTGTTCTCGTCTCAGCCCGGCGCAGGGGGTTTCTTCGTGAGATGCAGCGTGTATGGGGAGGGCTGGTCGATCCAGTGTCGCGAGCCAGGACAGGAGGTCGGAGCGAGCTGAGGGTTCGGCGGCGCGACGCCCAGCAACAATGTTTCGAGTCGGCAGTGGTGAGGAGCAGGAGCTGGAGCTGGCACGGGGAGTCGCTCTCACCTGAGGCCTGGGGCGTGAAGGGAAGGGGAGCGTGAGGCGTGAGAGAGCGGTACTCCGTACACAGGAGCGTGCAGGTGCCCAGGTGGTCCTTGGTCCTCAGTCCTCAGTCCTCAGTCCTCAGTCCTCAGTCCTCTGTCCTCTGTCCTCAGTCCTCTGTCCTCAGTCCCCAGTCCTCACTAACAGCGCGCTACGCCTCTGCCGGGTTGGGCTGGGCTGGGCAAGGCAAGGGTGGTGGGGACCGGTCGTGGGTCGAACTTCCATTTACTTTCCATCGAGCTTCCATGGGCTGCACCACCGCTGATTCGACAAACAGCCCTCTGCCCGCCGTTGAGCGAGAAGAGAACAACGCTCCACGGGCGTACGAGGCGAGGTAGGAGGTATGTAGCTGCTTCGGGGATGCTCGACACACGGCTCCGATTCCCTCGACTGCTGTGCGCTGACAGCCACAGGGCCTCGTTGTACAGTACAGTGCATACCTCCGTCTCCGTACTCGGTACCCCCCAGAGCCCGCTGCTGTTGCAGGAGCCTGTCTCCTGTCTGTGTGCAGATGCAGTGCAGTGGTGCCCTCCCTCCTCCTCAGAGATCATCCCGTCCTTCTTCACCCGCGGCCAGCCAGACTTTGCGCCAGTCACAGCATTCATATGCATGATATGCTTGTCCATCGCGAGTCAGCTCCCGGGCGAATTCGCAGACGCCGTTCAGACTCCATCTCCATGCCAGTCGGTGTCGTCGGAGCTGCTGCGACTGTCTGCCGACTTGCACGCCGCCTTCTGCTTTGGCTCGTCGACTGCCATGCTGGACCCCCTATGCTCGTCTGAGAACGCTATGATCAACGTCTTGCAGGAGAGCCTGCCTAGCACGACGCCCAGTCATCTCCAATAAACAAGACCATGCACTGTCCTGCCAGCTGCCCCTTCAGCTCATCTACGTTTTCACGGTGCAGCCATCCATTCCGCGACGAAGGAGCCATGGCGCGGACCGCAAGTTTCCTTCCTCCGACGAAAGCCTACGAAGCATACCGCTTTCACATCGGGATCATTGCTGATAAAGTGCTCCTGGGATTCTGCTGGGTGATGCAGCCAGCCAGTTGCCAATAACACTGTTGTATTGCTGTATTGGAGACTTGAAAGCGACGTCGCTTACTTGAAGACAGTTGGACAGTGAGTAGCAGCCTCTTCATCAAGATGGCCAGGAAGAAGCGTATCGGACGAGGTCTACCTCTACTCTACCGGACTGTGGAAGGTGGGCGTCCCGACCTGGCGATGAAGAAGCTGACCAGGGCCGACCTGGAGGCGTCTCAACTAGTCGTTCCACTCAACAGCCATTCACTCT
This sequence comes from Venturia asperata, assembly GCA_003689335.1. Taxonomy (NCBI): domain Eukaryota; kingdom Fungi; phylum Ascomycota; class Dothideomycetes; order Venturiales; family Venturiaceae; genus Venturia; species Venturia asperata. The sequence goes on from QWWL01000017.1 coordinate 201,493, forward strand.
GCCTATCTTAGTAGACGATGCTTCGCTTCTCTACCATCCTCTAACTCTAGCGCAATAGTTCTCATCAACACAAATCACCGGCAGTTGTTGCGTTCACACAGCTCGAGCATCGACGTGGCTGCATCCCGACCTCGTCACCCAATAGGGCACTCTTCTAGAAGGTGCAGAGCTATACACGTGCATAGATTGCACGTCTTCCATCTGCATTCTGCGCATCAATCACGACTCACGAGCATCCTCGCTGATCCTTCCAAGATTTGTGTCACACGATTCCCAACCTTCCCACCCCACCGAGCTCTTGGCAGATTCTTGCCAAACGTACCCCAGATCGCGCCAAACTCATGCATGGAAGGCGATGTCTTTTTTTCTTGTTTTCTTTTTCAGCAGATCTGGCCAAATGCATTTTGCTCCACACAAGATCGCCTGATAAGATGAAGCTTTGGAGGCAACCAATCAGCTTACAGTCGGGAGGATGCAACAGCTAAAACTTGTCACACAGGTTATCCCATTAATTTATTCCAACAGAACCTTCATTGTTCTTAATAATTGCTCCTGCTCATCCCAGCACGTAAATCACCATGCTGACGGTGCGGGATCCACGTCTTGCAGACATGGATCTCGCACTCAGTAATCCCAACACACCAAATCCAAAGATCACAACAAAATGCCATCACATCCCTCGAGATATCGACGACCCGGACTGAAATGATGGAATAGATCAGCTACCCGAGTGCCGATACACTGTGCAACCATGCGACACGATCAAGAAACCCGTGGCAGGGATTAGTCGTCAGCCTTGCACTTATTGGACGCGCTATTATTTGTTAGCATCACCAGGGTATTGCTTTGTCGACGCTCGGCTACAATCCAATGATTGGTGATTAACTAATATATCTGTCATATTGAAGCCATTTCAAACGCTCTTGATGTGTACGAGGTCTCAAACCGAAGAGGATTTCCAGGTAGCTGGGCTCCTCCTGTCCCACTTTGGGTTCCGTACTGTAGATCTTGATTGACTCCTAAAGCGCGGCAACCGCTGACAGACTGTCCGTCAATAATTCTCACAACGAGAGTACAAGGTCGAGAACATAAGGGAACTGTTTGCGCCCGCTACTCAGTTCACATACTGTGGCCTGCCTATGCCCAAGCATCCCAACAGCCTCCACCACTCGTCTCATCTTCCAGCAGGAATCAGATTGTCTCAAACAAGATGGACCTCGCTTGTCCCTGAGGCCTTCGGAATGTTCCGAAAAAGGAAGGTAGGAACTGACGTCAAGAGAGGACTGAGACCTTGGTGTTAGAGAGAAGCTCCTGATCTCAGCGTCGCTGGGTTAAGAAGCAAGGTTACATTAGAGTAAGGTACGATGACAAATTCTGTATGCGTGCGACAGAAGAACCACGCATGTCATTGAAAACCATATGGAAGGAGGGAGAAATGGAACCGACACCACCAGGGCGTATTATCGGTCGTAGACGTAGTGGGACGATGGGTGAAACGTCAATTTTGCGTCCTGTCCTGATGTCGGCTTCAAGTTGTTCGTGAGCGGTGAGCCAGGTTCGAGTTGGTGAATCTTTATTTTGCAACTGAAAAGACGTTGGCTGCCGTCGCTGTTTTTGCATTCATGAGGAAAGAAAACCACCGTCGCTTGACAAATAAGATGATATAATTTCAAGTTCGACATATTGGATAGAACATTGATAGTAAGTCACGTGGTCGACATCAATCTGTCAGCCGATGTCGGCCCTCCTACAAAATTCTCTGGTCGTTCGAAATCTGTATCCATCCATCAACAACGCGACATTACTAAAGAGCACATATGGCGCGGACTTATCCCTCTGCCCGTAGTATTAGCGGCAAATGTATCGCACGACATGATCGACAACTTCTTGCCTTACTCTGAACTGGGGTAAACCTCCACATCTCGGCGTGCACTGGCCCGCCGGGTCCTTCAGGAAATGAGTTCGCGGTGAGATAGATTGGGGTTGCTTGGAGATACAGTGGGATTTCCTTGACTTCTATAGGTCTGTAATATCACGATTTCTTTGAAAGCGTTCCGGACCACTTCATCGCCTCCCTATCATGTCTTTCCAACTTCTCCTTTTGAGTTTTGGGGTTTTGTCATGTCTATATCCGCATCCAAGGTTCGTCGGCGCGACGCCGACTGCGAAGGCTCAGCAAGATGATTTCGAAAAATCACTGATCAGGAGAGCGCTCGTTCGCGTCGATGTATCGAAAACGTATCAGACTTTTGATGGCATGGGCTTTTCCGAGGCGTTTCAGAGGTGCAGGATTATTTACGGTTCGGACGGTCTTTCGCCCAGCAACACGGAGAGGGTTTTGGACCTCTTGTTCAGCAATACCACGGGCGCCGGACTCACGATACTGCGGAATGGGATTGGTTCGTCGATTAATAATCCGTATGACCTGATGAAGTCGATTGCGCCGACGGGCCCTGCGTCTCCCGGTGCCAATATGAGTTATGAATGGGATGGGGATGATAATGGGCAGGTTCGTTTGACCAAGGATGCTATTGCGAGGGGTGTCAGGACTGTGTATGCGGATGCGTGGAGTGCGCCGGGGTATATGAAGAACAATAGCCATGATTCGAATGGTGGGAGTCTTTGCGGAGTCAGGGATGTCAATTGTACCAGTGGGGATTGGAAGGCCGCTTATGCGGAGTATTTGGTGCAGTATCTGAAGTACTACAAAGAGGAGGGTATCGATGTTGATCATGTGGGATTCTTGAACGAGCCGGATCTGAAGTAGGTCTTTTTCATGGACATGGCCATTCATGCAAGCTGACGGATGTAGCACGACATATGCCTCGATGTTGTCCACAGGTGAACAGGCGGCAGATTTCCTAAAAGTGTTCCACCCCGTCTTGAAAGCCTCAGGTTTAAACACGACAATCGCCTGCTGCGATGGCGAGGGATGGGAAGGAGCCAGGAAACAACTATCGGGAGTAAAAGCAGAGGGCGCAGAAGACACCATCGAAATCGCAACCTCACACGGCTACACCACACCACCCGGAACCCCCTTCAACACGACAAAACGAGTCTGTAAGTCCCCCATCACCCCCTCCCCACCCACCCACCCACTAACCCCCCACAACAGGGCAAACCGAATGGGCCGACCTCACCGGTCCCGCAACCCTAGCCTGGTACAACAACGGCTCCACAGGCGAAGGTCTAACCTGGGCCCTGCACATCCACAACGCCTTCGTACACTCCAACGTCTCCGCCTTCCTCCACTGGATCGGCGCCGGCAACACAACCACAAACAGCGCCCTCATCCTCCTCCGAAAAGACGTCGTAAACGTGAGTAAACGTCTCTGGGCCTTTGCCCAATACAGCCGCCTCATCCACCCCGGCGCCAAAAGAATCGCCGCCTCCCTCCTCACCCAACCCATCTACTCCACCTCCCCCCTCCGAAAATCCATTTCAAACACCTTATCCCCCCGTCTTCTAACCTCGCGCTTCAACACAACGACGGAGGAATTATTCGTCTCTGCTTTCGTGAATCCGGATTCTTCAACTGTGATTCATGTTATTAATAATTCCGAGCAGGCCGTTTGCGTCGATGTGCAGGGTGTCGATACGCAGGGCAAGTTCGTGAGGCGGTATTTGACGAATGAGGATTATGATTTTGCCAAAGTCAGTTTTATGCCGGTGGCTGGGGGGAGTTGTGGCGGCGAGGTGGGGGGGATGGTGGAGAGGAGGAGTATGATGGGGTTTTGGGTTGGGGGGTTTTAGGTTAGGGAAGGGGAAGGGGAAGGGGAAAGGGGAGGATAGGAGGAGTGGGTATGGTTTGGATTTAGGTTGGGGAAGGGGAAGGGGGGGTTGGCTTGGGTTGGGTTGGTTTGGGGGGGCATTGGGATTAGGACTTCCTTGGAATAATAATAAGCATCGGTAGGTTCAGACGGCTTTAATGGGGGGATTTTGGAATGGGAAAAACTTGGTCTTCATGTTTTATCTGGCTTCTGCAAAGTGCCTTGTTGACAGTTCCCAGGCTCTCGAGAATAATTTCGGTGACGTAGCTGAGATGTACGGTCCTCGATTCTCAAATGAGGAAGGATATAGCAAGTCCCGAAAATCAAAAATACAGCTCGGGAACGCCTCAATTGCCATCGGGAACCGGCCAGAATGGCTACAGAAGCACGACGAGACAACACAGCACGGGAATTGACAACTCGCTACCCTTGAGCAACCCACCAATCCACAAACACCCAACTCAGCGCCCATTCTCCCCCGCATCCCCATTTTCCCCAACCCACTCCCCGATCAACCCCCCATAATCCCCCGGCCCATACACGCTAAAAACATCCCTCCACAAGCTCCCCTTCCTCCTCCCGCCCATCCCCAAATCCCGCAGCAAAAGATCATTGTACGGCACACACTCAAACACCATATCCGGTAAACTAGCGCCATAACCACAGGGATACCGCCATTTCCCCCATTGCGTATGTAACATGACTTCCTTGGCGATTTCGTCGGGGGAGCTAGCGAGGCGTAAGAGTTTGTTGTCGAAGAAGGCGGTTATCCAGAGGGCTTGCGTTGTGGCGGCTATGGCGGTGCTGACGGTAGAGATGGCGCCGGCGAAGGCGATGTTGCGTTTGTGGATGAAGGAGGGGGGAACTATGAAACGGTAGAGACGGTATGGTTCTGGTTCTGGTTCTTTTTCTTTTTCGTCTCGTGCTGCTGCGACGCGGGTTTTTGGCTGGTCTGCCAGTCGGGGGAACATGGATAGGATTTCGGCGTCTGCTTTTGCTTTGAGGATTGCTTGTTCGGATTTGGAGTGGGGGAGGCCCATGCTTGAGGGGTCTAGGTTGAGGAATTTGAATGAGGGTGTTTTCTTCCAGCCAGTGCAGCAGATTAGGAGGTCGGCGTTGAGGGTGGCGCCGGTGGTTAGGTGGACCTGTTTAGGAGAGAGGTGGTCGACGTCTGCGATGTGGACGCGAATTTTACCGCTTCTGACGAGCTCGTTGAAGTCGTTGTCCCAGTTATGGATGCTCAGGCCTGAACCGATCCAGAAGGGGGCGTTCCAGGGCTTCAATTTGGCCGTTTCGGGATGCTTGTTCCAACCCATCTGGCCTACCACGTCGGCTTGTAGGATGCTCCAGAAAGTGTCGACGATCTTGCGTCCGAACCAGGTGCCGTGTAGCCATCGACGAATGCGGGTGAAGCCGTCTTCGGCGCCGAAGGGACATGGGCTCATCCACGATAGAGCGCGGACATGAAGTAAACATTCGAGTTGCTTCTTGAATGGTGTCACAAATGGATGTGAGATCCAAACAGGTCCATTCCCGTCTGGCCGAATGACCAGGTCCACTTGAACTCCAGCATCACAATACGCCCAGGCTACATCGTAAGCAGACTTTGCACCACCAACAATAACAGCATTTTTGGACGTTGTCATCGTTTCCCGCTCCTTCTTGAAGTCCTTCGCATGAAACAACGGCGCCCCGAAGCTAGCCTGGCCATCATATTCGGGCATGTTCGGTGTTGAAGTAAGTCCAGTCGCCAAAATAAGTTTCTTCGTTCTCAAGACTTGCGATCCCTTCGCTGTAGACACCTCCAGACACCATCCATCATCCCCATCCGGCGACACAGAATCCAAGCTGGTGTTAAATCTCGTCCTCTCAAAAACACCATACTTCTTCGCAAAATCGGTCAGGTATCGGTGAAGCACGGCTCCTGGAATATGCTCGCCCTTCTTCACACCGTACTGCACTTCATTACCAGCAAGTGGGAAATCCGGATACTCATAGCGACCGACGAGATTGTTCGATTTGAGACCAGGGTATATTCGTTGTTCGCCCCAGGTACCGCCACAGGTATCCGCTGCTTCGATGATAAGGATTCTCTCCGAGGGATGGAGGGCGATATATGTTCTTGCTGCAGCGAGGCCGAACCACCCGGTTCCCACAACCACCATGTCAAAAGACTCGTCTGTTTCTTTGCCGACCATCGTGAATGAACTTGAAGTTTGAAACTCGCGCCAAGCAAAGAGCTAATGAAGAAATGAACAAAAGGTTGTCTCCCTGAGCACAGTGAACCAAATGACCAAGCAGTGGGATGACAAGGAGTTAATTGTGCAACAACGCGACCTGCCTGCATATAATGTCGTCCACGATAATAGACGCAGCCGACACCACTACCACCTCCCAAAGGTATCTCACTCCAGACCCCTTTCCTCACATCCGAATACCCATCAGCCGCTATCAGTCTGTATCGCGTTCCAAATTGTTGATTTGTGTCGTTATCTTCAATCGGGCCGTTGGTCTGGAACCAGACGTATGCCAGTGCACATGGCTGCAGATCATCGTCGGCGTGACCAGGAACTTAGCCGCGGGGAAACTCCGATGGGCGGCCTTGGTGATGATAGGAAGCGGGATCGGAAAATGAATGAGGGTCGTGTTGAGGGTTGGAAGGAAGTTGAGTAGGTCGCAGAGATGTGAGAGGCTTGGCGCAAAGTTTACAGGAAACAGTTTTGCTTCTACGCAGACGTGCTGAAGGATACAGACTCTTTCTGTTCAGCCTCTTGCGAAATTGGCACGAATCACAAGGGTCATCTCATTCTTAGTGGCTGCTTGAATATTGAGTAAATATCAAAAGTATCAAAGTGCGAAACCATGACTGGCGCCCGACGTCTTTCTCACATTTTTTGCCTCAGACAATCCCATTGACCTCCTGCCTTCCGAGATGCAAAGCCCCCGTAACAGCAATATCCGCTCCACAAGTATAACTCGCCGCATCACTCAGCAAGTAAATAGCAGCTCCTGCGACATCCTCCTGCGTTCCGATCCTCTTCGCCGGAGGAGCACTATTCATGATATCCTTCGGCAGGGTAGGATTACCATCCCTCGCAGTCTTCGTTTGCTCAGAATCAATGAAACCAGGTGAGATGGAGTTGACTCTGATGCCTTTTGGCGCGAGTTCGACTGCGAGAGCTTTGGACATCATATGCACGCCGCCTTTGGAAGCGTTGTAGGCTGCCATCCGAAAGCCGGGAAGAGCGACGTGAGCTGTAATTGAGGCAATCAGGACGATACTGCCGCCAAGGTTCTGTTTGATCATCTGTTTGGCGGCTAGTTGGGTTGCAAAGAATGTTCCCAGGACCTGTTGATGGATCAGTACATGGCACTACTCGATGAGAATTCGCACTTACATTGACCTGCTGAATCTTCTCCGCTTCCTGCCACGTCTGGTCCACAAAGGGCTTGTCAATAGCAATACCCGCTGAAGTGACCAGTCCGTGGATTTGACCAAAATCCTTCACAACTTTCTCGAAGCTGGAGGTCAAGCTTTCTTCGCTTGAGACATCGCATTGGTAATATTCCGTTCGGACCTTGAAGTCGGATGCGAGCTGACTGTATTCCTGGACTGGATTTTGCCTGAGATCCACGATTGCGATGTTGCCGCCAAACTCTGCAATGGCACTAGCGATGGTGAAGCCGATGCCCTGGCCGCCGCCAGTGACTACGTAGTTGCGACCTCGCAGGCTATCAAACGTTTTTCGAAAGCTGTGTGTTGTTGACATCCTGATGACGTCTTTTGCTCTCTCGACTGGTATTTTCTTCGAGCTTGATTTTTACTTTCGATGGTTGACTGAAGCATCGGGTCATTTTGTAAAATTGAGTTCATAGCTAGGGCGGAACTACGTCCATGTGAAGACAGGGATGCGAGCTCTGTGACCAGAGTAACGTTCTAAAATGATACATTAGATCTAGGATGCTGAAAATGTGGTGAGATACACTTCCGACATGCTATCCGATCGTTGCGGAGGAAGATATCCGCACTACAATCTAACCCTCATGGTCTGTGCCTGCACCGATCTCGGCCCAACTCCGGAGCAACCTTCTCAGATTATTGAGGTATCTCTTCGAAAAGATTGTGAGGATCTGCACAGCTTCACGACGAGTGGATCTCGATATTCGGACCGTTTGCTGCTTGCGTGACGCAAAGATTTGGTCGTGTAACTTTCCCCTGAAAACCAATCCGACACATAGTCTTCATTGACGAGGGAGTCTGTAATCGCCGGTTCAGGCTGACAATCAACCGAAATCGAGTCCCAGTGAATCGTAATCAAGAGGGAAGAAATCATTGATGTGCGTCGCAAATTGGCTGATGTCTGATAGATCGATATCATCACTCAGAGCGGATTCCAAATTCGTGAAGTTGTTGACATCGTTTGTCGTATCGAAGGATGCGTAGGCGGTAGAAAGGCTTGGCCCTGCTGGCGGCGTGAGATAAGATTGGCGGGGCTCAGCATTTGTTTCAGTCTCAAATGAAAGCACCTGATCCACGTATCGCGTACTGTGTTGAGCGCGATCTTGTGTAGCCTGTTCGCGGTATCTGCGAATGGCTTCCGCGAAGTGACCCAGTGTCTCGTAGTATTCTCGCGCCTGAGGACTGGCGGCTGAAAGCATCCGTAGGACATCCCGGGCGCCATTGAAAGCAAGCTCGACCTCCGGTCTTTCGTCGATCTGAGTGCAGATGGCGAAGCCAAGTACTAAGCCGGAAAGGAACAGCCAGGCCCTGAAATTTTGTCAATTGCGATGCCCTTGCTCTGCGATTTTTGACTTACTTCAGTATGCACATGTTGGCAAGAAGGAAGCCAGACTTTTGAGCATTCAGGCTCATGGATGCAAGAAACATGGCAGCATCGATGCACGCTTCTGCCATCTTAGGATATGAGTTCGCTCCATTTGGGCCCGAGCTTCCCGATTTTCCCCTCGCCAACTTGGAAATGATCGTAGAGATCAAGTACGGTCGTGTGATGAGGATTACTGAGAAGTAATATATAGAAGCAATGTGTATGTTACCAATCGTCCGTGTGAGCTCGTCAGGCTGCACAGATTCCAAGTCGGATATTTTGATAATTCGAAATTGCCGTGGGAGTGTGTTCATGCGCCTACGTATTTCCTGTAGCGTATAGTCAACTCGATCGATCTCTGACAGGTTATCTTGCTTCGAGCAGATGAGTGACTGTTCCAAGAGAGCACACAGTTGCGAGCTAGCATCGAGCAAGGTGTTCACGGGAGCCAAGGAGCTCTGTTCAGAGGCTGTCAATTCCTTAGAGGGAGGAAGTGGCGCAGATGAGGTAGGCCGTCCCAAGAGGGAGTTCACAAGAGTGTCCATTATTCGTAGGCTCTTCCATATTCGCTGCCTGCTCTCGGTCAGCCAAGACTTTCCTCGCATCTACCTGTAATGACATACCTTTTCTCTGCCTCAGATTCGGGCAAGGCATGATATTGAGCATTGTCATGTAAACCCACTATCTTGGCCGAATTTGCTGCGATGCCTAGATACAAGCATGCGGCATTACGCTGACATGCTCCAAGCATATAAAATGACATGAGTAAGAATGAGCGGACCATGGAAAGACTAGGGTTCTCCAGCATGTTCCCAAACGCAAGTCGTCTTCCACGCTCAAAATAAGCACTGGCATAGCTCGAGTCCGAACGCATGTTGCGGCTCTGGGCACCGATAGCCATCGCGAGTAAAGTGTCAACCGGCAGCATGCTTTGGGACGAGGCTGGCAGATTGATGAGCGACTCGTTGAGGTCTTCTGAGCTATAGAATTCCATGATACCACTGGTTGCCGCAAGAAAATATGTAACATAGTTGTGCTGGAGCTCTAGATCCTCTTCCATGGTACATGAAGTTGTCTCAGGCGATTGCGCCTCGAGCATCACGTTAGCAGCTGGGGCTTCGGTGAAATTGGATGGTCCGATATGCTGCCGTAATGTTTGACGCAAAAGGTGCAAAAAAGACAGCGAGGCATTGGCTCCCACATAGACTGCTAATTGTTAGCCACCGTGTGCATCTTACTGTCCAAAATTGTATCTCCACCGGCCTCGTGTTCGAGAAAGCCAGCACGGGTGCAAGGACAATAAGTTATCGACGATTTGACTCCTTGAGATAGCCAAAACTCTACCGACATTGAGCTCGCTTTGATCGAAATGACAATGAATGATTGAGCAAAATACTAACCCGTTTCTCCTTTCGAATTCAGCATCATCTGGCTTGACGTAGATTCCGAAGCATGCCCGCGGCTGGTCCGAGCACCTCCTTCACCCCCGAGTCTCCCACTTGCCTGCTGTGACCGCTGCTCGCGATGAACTTCGGCTATGCCTTCGCCTTCGTGGGATGGGATGTCATCGCTGGCTCGACTACTTCCACCAAGACTTGGGCGATGCTCATGCAGAGGATACGGGCCTCGACGAGCCCCTCGGACGCTTGCCTGGCCATATGTGCAAGCGTTGGGTCGATTCTGCTTCGCACAGAGGGCGCAAGGTTCTAATCCATCACATCGTTTCTTTGACGTTTTGCAGTTCAGACACGCGCGTTCGACGCGCTGTCTCTCTTCGGGTTTGACCTTGGCCCGAGGCATCGTGACAAGGCATGGTGTTGGGGGTGTTGGGGGTGTTGTTGGACGGCTCGTCTCGCGGGGGATAGAAAGGTATTTGAGGAGGGTGGAGTAAGTAATCTTGCCTTACAAACTCCGGGGTGGAGATAAGGATACAGCGCTAATTGGCGATACGACCTAAAATTACTGGGGTACCCGCTATCATCTGGGCCAACCGCCAAAAACTTGCGGCATCAATATGGTGGTCTACACAACGACAACAACACACTTCCTTCGAACGGCATCGAAAGAGTATCTAGCCCTTTAAGATTCAAGTATCTAAAGAACGTTTCATCACTAATCTGCATTCTTTTACGCATCGCAGTCCTTGAAGCTGTCGAGCTTGAACAGTCGTCTCGCATTGTCCTTCCCAATCTTCCTACGATCCGTCTCATTGATCTCCGCCGAATCGAACCACGGACAGGCATCTCCAAAGGATTCGAATGGATAGTCAATCGAGAAGAGAATCCGATCTGCGCTCACCTCCGCCATGCAGAAATGAAGAGTCGGCGTGGAGAAATGACCACTGGTTGTAATCCACAGATTCTCTGCAAAGTACTGACGAATCGTCTTTTTACAGGACAGCCCCAAAGGCTTCTTGACATCCTCGAACCAATGATTGATCCTCCACAAATCAAAGGGTATGTGTTCTCCGAGGTGGCCCAGGACTACCTGTAGCTTTGGGTGTCTGTCAAACACGCCATTGGTGACCATCCCGAGGACGTGGAGTGATACTCCTTGTGCAAAGCTCAACGGTGGCCCGATCAGCCATGGGCGCTTGGCCCAAAGTTTCTCGTGGATCTGACCCGTTGGGTTCCTACGATACACGGCTTTAGTTCCTGCCATTCTCCCAAGGATGGAATCATTCACCTGGGATGAAGATAGAAAGGAACATCCAAGTCTGTAACAGTCGACCAGAAGACGTCCCACTCCGGCGAGTCGTAGAACATCATATCGTCCTCACCAAACCGCTGAGTGTCGTTCACAAGAGCGCCTTTGAAGCCGTACTGGGTTACGCAACGTCGTAGCTCAGCCGCTGCTTGATTCGGATCATGCATTGAGAGTGTGCTGAAACTTTAGCAAACGTACGCCCCTGCGGATCTCAAGTACTAACGCTAGAGCTCCCAATCGAGTTGGATGCGCCTTGATTGCTTCTGCGACATAGTCGTTGACTTCAGTCGCCAAAGCTTCAGCCTCAGACTTGTCGGACACATCTTGGACTCCGGGAGCCGTGTACGATAGCAGGGTGTAACCAACGCCATGGTCGTCCATATACTTGATTCGCTGATCGGTGAGATCATTGATCTCAGCCGTATGCTTCGCAGCATCGACAGCAAACAAGGACGCCCACCATTCTGTCTTTTTTGCAAAGCGTGGAAGTGCAAATGCTTCTTCAAGGGCGACTTTTCCCAACATTCTGCGAGGTTTTTGGAAATGACAAATAATTGAGGGTTTTTAGATTTTGTCTTTAAGATTGTGAGAGGTCACATCTATATCTAACTTTCAGAACTGCTGCTACTCAGTCTGGTCTGTTGCATGAATATTATAGTGTTGAATCAGCCAGCCCCGCTTGAAGAAGCTTGACACAAGCTTACGCGCCAGGTCCTAGGTGCATTACCCGACCGAGTTTGCTGGCGCAATACACATTATTGAAGCTTCTGACCTGCTTCCAGCATCCTGATCACCATGAGCAGGTACCGCGTGGCATTTGCCCTAGCATAAAATCTATCGAGAACGCATGGGTGCGCTGCTCCTAGTTACGGTGCTTTACCCGAGTGCGGCGGATCATGAACCCTGCAATCCCCAACCGCTTTGGGAACAGATTTTGAGTGCTCGATCCGCTTCCGCGCTGGGCACTGTCCACAGCCTTGTCGTTGAGATTAGTGTGCCATTCATTATATGCGACTGTCCTAGGGAAAATCTATGAATAGGTACATTTATCAGGCTGTCGACTTCTATCAACAAACCATCAATATCTTAAACCAATACACCATGCCTTCTGCGACTGGCTGGAGAAGCCTCAACGTAGCCGTTATTGGCGGTGGAATTGGCGGACTCGCTACTGCAATCTCTTTACGACGCAATGGGCACAAAGTCACCATCTACGAACGAGCAGATTTTGCTGGCGAAGTTGGAGCATCCATATCTTGCGCCGCAAATGGAACGAGGTGGTTACACGAATGGGGCGTCGACGTTCAAAAGGGCGATCCGGTCATACTGAAGACGCTCATCAGCAGAGACTGGAAGACTGGCGAGCCAGTGAGCGTTTTCGATTTGGGCGACTACGAAGAGAAATGGGGTCATGTTTACAACATGTTCCATCGACAGTTTATGCACGCGATGCTGATGGAGACTGCGACGGCTGAGTCTGGGGAGGGACCTCCTGCTGTGCTCAAGGTTAACCACAAGGTATTTGGTGTACCATAAAGCACGTTGAAAGAAGAAACTAATGATAAAAATAGTGTGAAGACATCAACCTCGACTCAGGCTTCATTACTTTCGAACATGGAGTCACCGCCCAGCACGATGTTGTCATCGGCTGCGATGGTATCGGCTCTGCAGTACGCAACCTCCTCGGAATCAAAGTGGATCGAAAACCTGCAGCCTCAAGTTGTCTGCACACAAACGTCGACACCGCGCAAGCCGTCAAGCTCGGTCTAGTGGATTACTCGCAGAACAGCGGAATCGAGTTCTGGGGCGGCTACGACAGCAGAAACAAAATCGTGCTCTCTCCTTGCAACGGAGGTAGTCTTCTTTCCTACTACTGTTTCTTCGACCGCCCAGAAGGTGTCCAAGCAGAGATGAAATGGGACAGCGAGGCCACTGTCGAGGAACTACTCGCGCCATATCCTGATCTCGATGAGCAGGTGAAAAGCCACCTCCGAATCGGTGTTGAAATCAGGCCATGGCGATTATGGGTCCACCAGCCTTACGAATGGTGGCAGAAAGGCGTAACCTGCATCATGGGTGACGCAGCACACCCTGTACAACTCCCCCCCCCCCTTCCTCCCCCCAATATACAAATACTAACGGCGCAACAGATGATGCCCGACCAAAGCCAAGGCGCCTGCATGGCCATCGAAGACGCCGCCTGTCTCGGCATCGTCTTCAACCAGTCCACCTTCAACGGCGACATAAGTCGCTCCCTGTCCATTTACGAAGCTGTGCGTAAACCCCGGGCTTCAAAGGTGCAGGCCGCGTCCGCAAGGGCGAGGGAGAATATCAATGAGCGAATTGGGTTTTCGAGTAATAGCCATGTGCCGGCGTACAAGGTACAGAATGAGAAGGTCAAGTTGACGGTTGAGGAGATGAATTCTTATGATATGTATCAGGATGTGGCGGTTAAGGCGGGGGTTTTTGATTCGTGAAGGGGGATGGGCTGTTAATTAGTTCCTTGTTTTTTGATATGCTCATGCTACATTACTCCAGCGCGTTCGTAAGAGCACCGAAATGCAACGGCGGGATCGCCAATCGATAGACAATTACTTCACCCTTTTGTAGGCCAGATATCAAGTGTCTCGACTTGAGGTTCATGCATTCAAATTGTTCACGGTATTTCCGGTGGTCGACGACATCGATCGAGCTTAATTTTCGGTTTGCCAAGATGGTTCTAGCCTGGTGGGAGTTGAACATGATATAGACTCTAGCTCATGTGTCCGATAATGGCGACTAAATCGACATTTCAAACCAAAACTTATAAGTTCCAAAGAGAACAGAAACCAGCGTCAGGCCCGTATCCACAGGCAGCTATCCAAAACATGTAGCACTTTGACCAAACTACTCAACCTCCCTAATCTCAAACCCAAACATGTCATTACTCGCCACCGAATTCTTATCCCTCATCTTCTCCGCACACTCCACCCCAGAAACCGGGACCCTGAACTCCAACCCCCTTCCCTCCCTCCCCTCCCTCCCCGCAACCTCATAGGGAAACGGCAGAAACTCAGGCAACAACCCCAACTGCTTCAACACAGTCCCCTGATCCCAAGAAATATGCTCGTGATACAACCTATCCCCCCTAATATTCACAATCGCCGTAAACGGAATCTGCAAATAGCGACCCGTAGGCGGTACACCGGGTAAAATCCAATTCACAACCGTGTCGTGGGTGAATTTGAAGATGAATTCGTCGACGACGCGATCGATACCGACGGTCCTACTGATGAGTTCGAGTTCCGTATCAGCGGCGTTACTGAAGATGAATTCGTCGGCGTAGAAGGTGGAGAGGGAGGTGCGACCGATGCCGCCGGTGATGGTGGGGATGTGGTTTACGTATGGTTCTTGGACCATGGTTGCCATTGTGTTTTGGACGGAGCGGGAGGAGAACTCGTGGTAGGTGTGTTCGTCCCAGATGGCTTCGAGGTCGAAGAGGGGCGCTTTCATTTGGGCTTTGAGGAAGGTGAGGGTGCGGGTGTGGGATACTGCTTCGGCGGCGTAGTCGAAGTGGGTGGTGAATGGGACGGCGAAGTGGTGGGATTTTGTGGATGGGTAGTCGTAAGCAGTGAGGGATGTTGAACGTGGGAGTTTTGATTCGGCCTTTCCGGAAAGATGGAGGAGGGAGGGGATGGGGATTGGTACGTCGAGAGTATCGGAAGAGGCCTCTGCGTATCCTACGATTGCCGCAATCATGGTTGTCTCTTTCATTATGGATGAAAATGACTTCCATTTTTGAGGGTCGTAGCATACAACTCCGATCAAATCCTTCGGTTGACAGGCAGCGCAGTCGGACAACTGTCTGATCGCGTCTCCAAACACCTGTTCAAATCCTGGTCCGGTCACGCTGGACTGCAATTCCACAACTGTATAGCCCTCCTCCGCCCACTTCGTCAAGGCCGAAGGAATCCCATTCTCAATCTTGGAATTGTTCGGTGCAGGAAGAGAACCTTCTTCGGGCAGAATCACAATCAATCCAGGCCCCTCACCCCGTCGCGATAATGGTGGCAGCAACGTCTGACCTGGTGCGTATTCCACAGGTCGTGATTCAGGCAATGCAGGTGCCGCACTTCCATTGCTCTTTCCATTGGTGACAGGAATCTGTGTTTTGCCATTGATTGTCGCCTCAGTCGTAGCCATGATTGAAGAACGAGCCAATCGAGGAATCGCCTGGGAGACCCGCTAGAATTATGGATGGCGTTCTGTGATTGTCATTGCGTACATTTAAATGGATGACTTCACTTTCCGCATCTGCAGGGAGATCGGTTATCGCGTCCAGATCCGCCAGCATCGGATGTTGCATCCGAAGATCACATGCCTCCAACAATATCGGCAAGATAGCACAAGACTTGCCTTTGGAACTTGATGCGGGCAAACACGGAGAAACCTTACAGATATTGAAGGCGTGAAGAGCGATAGAAGACAGGGCGTTTGAATCGTACCTAGTCCCCTATCCGATGACTAAGACCCGCATACCACCATTTCCCAGTTTGAGGACGATCCCGAAGAATTTTTGTTGATCTTGATACTGGATCGTTGAGACTTCGGGAATGTTTGATATCAGTTCATGTCAGTCATTGAAGATAGCTTACAGTTACTGGCTGAAAGCTGAACTCCCTGCAAGTCAAGACAGATCAACAACAATTGGAACAAGTAGATTGATCGTACATGGCAGGCCAAGACCAGTCGATTTCCAAATGCATATTTGAACTTCCAATAACCACAATACAGCACGGTTCTCGTCACGACGAACTTCCAGTTTCAGCCTCAAACCGACATCTCTTGGCCTTTGGACACCGCCAGCGACACAACATCCTCATATCCTCTTCTTTAGACTATCGCAAGTCACGAATAACTCCTGCACCATATATCTCACTTCCCCCACCAGCACCGAGCTCCTCCAGCGCAGGATTCGATGCGCCACATGAGCATCAAATCCACTGCGTGTTAAAACAAAATGGAGGCGTCCCTATCTTCCCGACGGCACACTTTTGCGCCGTCGTGGTCGCTTTTGGCTTCACTGGTGCCTTGCTTGTATTCGGCATGTCCTCATAACTCAGTGTCATCGTGCCCACAAAGGTGATCTCCGGTGCTGGAGCGGCAATGGTGCGAAGAGCGACGGCAAGTATGACGAAGCAGGTTAAGGCTGAGCTGGAGGCTGAAGACCTCATGGTGAATTTTGTAGGGTCGAGAGTCGAAGTCGAATTTGAGATTGCCACAAGGGTTGTGGTGATGGGAGGGAGTTGTTTCTTTGTCTTGTCGTCGAGTATGCTGCATCAGACTGGTCTTCAGAGTATTCATGGCGCTAAATAGACAGCTCGCAGATGATGGAATGGAGCTGGAACTGGATTGCAGACTCCGTTCCATACCAGAGCATTTTTGCCATGAAAAGTATGTCAGTGGCTGTGCTCACTTTCCGTGATGTATGAGGGTAATACATTTCAGAGGATAAATTCTTTTCGTTCTCATGTCGCATGTCTGACAGATTCGTTGCCGATCCAGAAGTTTTGGTTGTGTCGAATTCCAGGTGCGTGGACCAGAGGATTGTGCATTCATCAGGTAGCGCCTTCCATCATTGAGTTAGGGGGAATAGCGACGAGGATTTCAAGGGGTTGTGTCGACTGATGAGACATAAAGAATGATCCCTGTGGCTTAAAGGGAGGGAGAAGGGGATATAATGGACGAAATGTGTTGCAAAGCTCCATGGCTCGTGGCGTAAATAGTTTCCTTCGCCGAGACCTGAAGCGAGAACAGGAACGCTGGTGACTGAACTCGGAGTGATAGAGTTCGATGCTACCTGGGTAAATCCATGTAAGCCATGTCCCATCATTAGCAAGCAATGTGGCCCCTCCCACCGACGTGTGGGAGGTAAGGCTGCCGAAGGCGCGCTTAACAGATAACCGAATGAGACCAACAAAGACTCGCAGAACAGCGAACTCTGCATTCGTGACTAGAAGCTTAGCATATCTCCAGCCGCAGGTTGGAAGCGCGTCGTAAGGTGTGGTCAAATGTTGCCAAAGTGGCCAATTCAATCCGTCGCAACCCCCAGGGACGAAAGCACATAAGTTCTCTGCAGATTTTGGGACGCCCTCTCCATCCCTTTGCAGACGGCGTGGAAAAAGATGGACATCTCTGCAGGATGTTACAACTTAGCTTCCGTAGCCTTGGTTCCACCTCCGACGTCAATCTCTGCAGCAAGAACACCTTCTGCGACTTCCTCTCCATCTTCCACCTCCATAACCCACACCACTCTTCCAGCCTTGGTTGCTCGCACTTCCAGCTCCATCTTCATCTGTCTCACGATGCAGATAACATCACTTGCCTTCACCATATCGCCCTCATCCACTAACACCTCGATAAGGGTACCTGGAAATGGAATAACAACATGTCGAGGATCTCGAGGATTCCCTTTCCGATGTTGAGAGATAGCGGCTGATGCTGAAGATGATGTGCTAGTGAGGGTGATTGTGTAAGGCGTTGGTTTTGGATTTGATGGTGTAGCATAAAGAATATCTGCAGACATGGACGTGGGAAATTCGTTCCTCAACACACGAGCTACCTGCAGGTGGTGGCTGACAGCTGTAGTAGTCTTGTCATCTATTGGAGCAAGATTGATGGTCCAGGCATCCCCTTTGCGAAATATAGGCGCGGAAGTTGCACCGCCAGCGACAGAAGGACTCGACGATTGGGAATCTAGAAGTGTAGGCTTTGAAGTCGAGCCGCTGAGTCTTTCTCCGTTCTCCAGAATATACTTCTGGTTTGTCTCCAACCAAGTTGTGTCACAATCTCCCTCCGCAAAATCGGGATGCGCAACGATGCCTCGTAGGATCCCAAGGTTCGTCTTGACACCTGTGATTTTGGTGTCTTCAAGCGCCCTCCTAGCCTTCCGAACGACCTCTTCCCATGTTGGAGCAGTGATTATCAGCTTGGCCAGCAAGCTATCGAAGTCAGACCCAACAATTACCTGATGACCATTGACAAGACCAGTATCTACCCTGATTCCATTTCCAGTTGGGAACTGAAAGTTATGAATCTTGCCAATACTCAGAGACCAGTCGTTCTGCACGTTCTCTGATGTAATTCGCAGCTGACATGAGTAGAGTGGTGGGGGTATGGCAGGGTCGCGAGACGTTCCTGACAAGCCTGCAGCAGGCAATGTAGCTCCTTGAGAGAGTAGAAGCTGAGCCCGAACAAGGTCTAACGATGCTATAGATTCAGTGATTGTGTGCTCGACTTGTAAGCGCGGATTGACTTCTAGAAAGTAAAACTCTTCCATCACCGGATCTGCCAGAAACTCGAAAGTTCCAAGTGAGAAGTAATTGACCTAGACATGATCAATGAAAGTCCCAATCTTGAGCAGTTTGACTAACCTTCTTCGCCATCTTTACAGCGGCTTCAATCATCTGAGCAATGAAGCGTCTGTTTTTGGATATGCAGGGTGCTATTTCGACAACTTTTTGATATCGTCTCTGTATACTGCACTGCCGCTCCCACAAATGTCTGACTTCTCCTTCCCCGTCACCAATAATCTGAACTTCAACGTGTAGATATCCATTGACTGCGGCCTTTTCGGCGAAAACGAGCTTTGAAGGACTCTCTTCAATTGCTCGTTTCGCAGCTGCTTCTAGGGCATCTTCAGACCAAATAAGACGGATTCCTCGTCCCCCACCTCCATCCACGGCCTTGATCATTATGGGGTATCCTGTATCCAATGCAAAGGCTTTCAAGTCCTCGATCTTGTTGGTTGGAATCGTCAACGCTGGTAAAGTTGGAACCTGGCATTCGTCTGCTAATAGCTTCGCCTTCAATTTGTCCCCTGTTTTGTCCAGTATGCCCCATCCAGGACCAACTACCGCCACGCCGGCTTCCCACATCTTCCGGGAGAACTCTGCGGATTCCGAAAGGAACCCATAGCCTGGGTGGACGGCATCTATTCTGTGTTTCGTGGCTACCTGTACAAGCTCCTGGATATTGAGATATGAGGCAGGGGATTTGAGCTTGATGGTATGGGCGGCGCCCCGTGTATGAGCAACGTCATCAGAGGTGTATACAGCGAACGTTTCGATCTCCAATTCTCTTGCCGAAGAAAGTATTCTCGCTGCTATCTCTCCTCTTGGCTGTCGTTAGCTTTCGCATGCAATTGGAGGCGCAAAGGCTACCTATTGGCCACTAGCAGCCGCTGTATAGGCCTAGGGGTCGGACGGTCCATCTTGACGCTTTACAAGTCCTTTTGAAGCTCTCCGTGGACAGGCTCAGCATACACAGGCGACGATAGGCGTGTGGAAAGAGGGAGAAGCTCGCGATATTCTGACGAGAAAGATTGGAGTATCAATCAATGATGCTCTCTGTCTTGATGGGTCAACCTGGATCTAGGAATTGAGGTACAAACACGTCCAGAAATAGATGGCCCGCCATAGTCGGACGTTCTCGGCGGTTTGATGTTTGGGAGAAAGCTCCAGGGCTCGAACGAGGGGTGACAACCTCGGTTTCTATCTTTCGATACGCCCACCACAGCTACCCATCAAACATCACCATGTAGCTCTTCCATCGTGTCGCTCTGGGCGACTGCTGTGTACAGACCATACCAATCGCATATTGATACACAATGGGTGATCAAGATAACCCTTCAAAGTCACCCTCGGCCACAACGAAAGCCCAAGATCGCCTCGCGCAAGTAAAACAACATGTAGCTCCCAATTCTGCGCGCCGACGACGGAGGAAAAGCGTGGACGATGAACTACCGGCGGACCACTCAGATATTATGGGACAAATCAAGACCTTGCAGAAGATTGCATCAACGCCAGATCCCAAGAGCCGAGGATACGTTCGCCAGAAGCAGGCTGGTAAGTTATGGGTACGAGAAAGAGTAGATGCTTTGTTAGATGCTGGCAGTCTCAAGGAAGTGGGAAGTGTAACTGGGACTGTGGAGTGGAAGAAAGTTGGAGAAGCAAGAGAAGAACCGGTGCACTATGTCCCGTCAAATAGTGTTCAGGGTTTTGGCAAGCTCAGAGGCAGGACGATACTCTTTACAGCTGACGACTTTTCGATACGAGCTGGACACGCAGACGGGGCGATCGGCGCGAAGACTCTCTACGTGGAAGATCTTGCACTGTCTCTTAGATTGCCAATTGTCAAATTGGTTGATGGTAGTTCAGGAGGAGGATCGGTGACAACAATCAAGACGGCGGGATGGTCATATCTACCGGCTGTACGGACATTCACAGTGGTATCGAAGCAATTGAATGCTGGAATACCCAACTTAGGAGCCGTCTTAGGTCCAGCCATAGGACTAGGTGCTGCCCGTGTTGTTGCCTGCCATTTCTCTGTCATGGCGGCGGATATCGGCGCTCTGTTCGCGGCAGGCCCTTCTGTAGTCGCTAACGCAACGTTCGAAGAAGGGCTCAATTTCCAGGATCTCGGCGGTCCTTCCATGCATTGCACCAACGGCACAATTGACAACAGAGCTGCTAACGAGGAGGAATGCTTCGAGCAAATTCGTACTGTCCTTTCATACCTACCAAATCATGGACTTGAGATACCACCTCGTTTACCATTCGAAGACCCAGTAGAACGCACATCTCCCGATTTGAGATCGCTCATCCCTCGAAAACGAGAACGTATGTTTGACGCTCGCAAGATCATCACGACAGTCGTCGATGAAGGTTCCTGGTTCGAGATTGGAGCACTTTGGGGCAGGATAGCGATTTGCGGTCTTGCCCGCATCGGCGGCCTATCAATCGGCATCATCAGCATCGACCCAGAAGTCAACGCCGGAGCTATTGACGCTCTCGCCTCGCAAAAGATGAACCGGCATCTCAAGTTCCTGGATGTCTTCAACATCCCACTTGTTCAATTCGTAGATATTCCCGGTTTCGCCATCGGAACTTTGGCAGAACGAACTGCAACTATGAGGCATGGTGTTGCTCTCGCTGCTACGTATCAC
This sequence comes from Venturia asperata, assembly GCA_003689335.1. NCBI lineage: Eukaryota > Fungi > Ascomycota > Dothideomycetes > Venturiales > Venturiaceae > Venturia > Venturia asperata. The sequence goes on from QWWL01000017.1 coordinate 222,780, forward strand.
TCAACGACCATGCCTGTCTTCAACGTCGTGACGAGACGATGCTATGGAGTGGCAGGTCAACTCATGCTTGCATGTCGCGAGCCAAGAGTTGCCGTCGCGTGGCCGTCGGGCGAATGGGGCTCTCTTCCCTTAGCTGGAGGCATCGAAGTCGGACACTCATTCGAGCTGAAAGAAATCGAAAGGAAAGAGGGTACAGAGGCACGGAAATCGAGGTACAGAGAACTCGACGAAGAATACAGGTGAGCTTGAGATTCGCTTTCGGGCACTAAAATATTCGCTAATACGCTATATGAAGGCGGTTCATGAATCCTGTTCGTACAGCGAACGCTTTTGGCATCGAGGAGATTATCGATCCTGCTGATACAAGATCGATAATCGCAGCGTGGCTCAAACACGTCTACGATACGTTGTTGCCTGTAAGAATCATGGAAAGAGGCAATGGGAAGATAACTCCCGTCTTCTACTAGGATTGTTTGAGGTCATCCTTCTATCAGCCATTCTTAGATATCATCTTCAAAGACAGCAATACAAAGCAACCAGACCGCTATAGAATGTCATGGGTACCTTTTCTATCCAAGATTCCAGACGGAGTCATGTTTTGATATCCGTCTTTATCATATTTCATCCAAATTCCGTAACCTGGAGCTCCGCTCATGGCCCTCGCTTCAAACCACTTGCGTTTCTAGATAGCGTCGGGAATTCTTCTATTTCGCAGCGATACTTGCAGATCACCCGAGAGGGCCCTTCAAGCGTTAGAGCCTCCACAAACCAAGTGGAGACTTAGCGTTGGGGCACAAAGTCATACCAGGGACGAATACGTATTGCTGGGACTAATTCAGCGGTCAAGTTGCCGGAAAGTCTGAAACAGTCTATCCCGTCGTGCACAATCCAGTATCGATTCGAGAGGAAAATAGACAGCGACATCCAGATTTTCCTACATTGCGAGGTTAATCCGAGAAACCATCCTCTTGTAGCTCAAGTATCAGGGGTTTTCCAAGTACCCGTTCGCTACGAGGTCTCGGCACTCCTCGGCGGAAAGCCAAAAGTGGTATCCCGGGGTCTTCAGTTTACCCCGCAACCATCAACTCCACAATCATAACCACAGCCGCCGCACATCCGTTCGAGCGGAGCATAAGAATCTCCATATTGCACACCATGCGCGCATCCAAGATCCCGTCTAGTGATAGGCGGACGGGGCAGACAGACTCCTACCACAGTATGGCCACACTCATCCATTACCGTGGCTAAAGCGTGAACTACAACAAAGCGGTTGTTTGCTACCCTATCGCGTTCATGAGCTCAAGTAGGATAGCCAGATGTTAGCCCCCGTGTAGAATGATGTGGTACCTGTTCGTGCAACGTCGATGACATGGTTATCGTAAGTTAATACCGAGAGCCACGGAACGGGTCAAGGGGAAAGGAAAGATTGGAGCTGTATTGCGGGGCTCAACATGAGCATCGTCGGACCTGCGGAGAGATGCAAGGCTCGCTGGTTTCGTGTCAGGTCAAGCGTGTCCAGTATATGACGTTAATACTTTTAAGGAAGGTGTGAGGGTCGTCACGAGGTAGGATCTTGCGATTGGGAATCTGTTCCTTTTGTTCTTCTTGCAAGCTTCTTTTATATCAGCCTTGTATACACCTGTTGAGCTCGGTATTCACTCACAAAGAAAAACTTTTTCATACGATACCTTATTACCGCAGTCATGGCGCCAGACTTGAATTCCCTTGGTCCCGACGGCAAGATGGATTACAGCCAACCTGGGAGCTCGGGATATAACATTCCCAACATCACCTATAACGTGAGCCAGCTAAAGCAAATTCAGTTAGACCAATCTGATAAAAGCAGGATCCGAAAAACAGAAGGCTGAAAGTCATAACTATTGGAGCGGGGCTCTCGGGAATCTTGATGGCATACCAGATCCAAAAGCTTACGGAGGTAAGATCATGTCCCGGGTGTTCAATTCAAAGTGCTGATCGAAAACATAGAACGTCGAGCATGTCATCTACGAGAAGAACCACGAAATCGGCGGAACGTGGTTAGAAAACAGGTATCCTGGGTATGTAGAACCATGTCGTCGTTCTGAACTCAGGTGGATCAACCTATAGCAGATAATGCTAACGCGACTGTCAGTTGCGCCTGCGATATACCCAGCCACGCGTATACCTTCAATTTTGCCTTGAATCCAGATTGGCCCCGATTCTTCTCGTATGCCCCAGACATCTGGAAATACCTGGACAAAGTTTGCGAGACCTTTGACCTGCGAAAGTACATGAAATTCAATGTTCAAGTGGTTGAGACCAGATGGGACGACGCCAGAGGGAAATGGCTGGTGAAATTGCGGAGATCAAAGCCAGGAGCTCCAGCCTCAGAATTTGAGGAGTTCGAAGACGAGTGCGATCTTTTGTTATACTGCACGGGCGTCCTGAACGATTTCAAAATGCCAGATATCAAAGGCATCGATAAATTTAAGGGAAGGGTTTGCCATACAGCCCGCTGGCCCGAGGACTACCAAGAAGAACAGTGGAAGAATGATAGCGTGGCAGTCATCGGGTCAGGCGCATCCAGCATTCAAACTGTCCCAAAGATGCAACCCCATGCCAAACACATCGATGTCTTTGTTCGGACAGGAGTCTGGTTCGTCGAGATCGCTAGCAACTTCGGGGCGAACAAAGAATACTCGCAAGAGGAGAAAGCCGACTTTCGAAACCATCCCGAGAAGTTGGTAGAACATGCCAAAAGCATTGAGGACCAGGTAAATGGTTTATGGTGAGTTTCCCATCGCTCATGTGAGTGGAAATCGAGTCTGTTCCCGAGCTAACTTTGTACAAGGGGTTCATTCTATGCCGGATCTGAGGAACAGGCTGAGAGTCAAAGAGTATTCCGGGCCCGGATGGCGGAATGGATCAAAGATGAGCGTCTTTTGAAAGGTTTCACTCCCAAGTTCGCTATCGGTTGCCGGCGTATCACTCCAGGAGACCCGTATATGTTGGCAGTCCAGAAGCCAAATGTCGATGTTCATTTCACTGCTGTCGAAGAGATCACGGAAGACGGTCTCATAGGTGGCGATGGACAGGAGCGCAAGGTTGACACAATCGTATGCGCCACTGGTTTCGACGTCAGCTATAAACCTCGATTTCCAGTGATTGGAAAGAACGGTGTGGATCTTCGCAAGAAGTGGGAGATTTGTCCTGAAAGTTATCTTGGTTTGGCAGTGCCAGAGATGCCAAACTTTGTGATGTTCATAGGTCCAACTTGGCCAATTGAGAATGGTGCCGTGGTCGGACCATTGCTGAATGTCGGGATGTACACGATTCAGCTCATAAAGAAGATGCAAAAGGAGAACATCAAAAGCTGGACCCCCAAGCAGGATATTACCGACGCCTTCAACGACCATGCTCAAGAGTGGATTAAGCACACAGTAAGTTGACTTCGGGTATGAGATGATTTGTTGTTGTACTGATGCAACCTCTAGGTGTGGAAAGACGACTGTCGCTCGTGGTATAAAAACAATGAAACTGGTCGTGTCAATGCTGTGTGGCCTGGGTCATCTTTACACTACAGTAAGCAGATTCGATGAGTCTGACGTATGGATTGGGCTGACTACTATTAGTGGATGTCATTGAGTCTCCGCGCTACGAAGACTTCGAGCTTTCATACCACGACAAGAATCCCTGGGCACATCTTGGAATGGGCTATTCAGTCAACAACCACACTGGAAACTTCTCACCTTATCTCGCCGAGAATTTTATTGAACCGAAATGGCTGAAGGCTGTAGGAAGCCCAGCGCCCAGATCGCAAGAAGCGAATGGGCATGCTAACGGGCAATCCGAAGGTAATAGTAATGGACAGAAGGACGAAGCCGTGAAGGAAGCCGCGGTTGTGCCGGAGAATCCTCAGTTGAAAGGGCCGTCATGATCTCTTGCAGAGAAAGCGTGCTTTATGGTTGTTGTGATGTCGGGAGCCGTTTTCCAGTCTCCTGTTTTAGATGCGCTCAAGGTGCTCTTCAAGGACCAGATTATCAGCGGTTTTCCATGCTCGCCGTTTTTATTGCCCCAAACTGTCGCTGCCGTTTAGAGAATGGCGTCCCATCAGTGATACGAAGGAATCGAGTACTCTTTGATGTCTTTTCCAAATTCTATCCCAGTCAGAAATCGCAGATGGTCAGACGCGGCCCAGGGACACTAGCGCCAAGCTTACATAATGCCTCAACAGGGCACCTTGGGCATCCATCTTCCCTCCGCACCTCAGACATGTTGCATCAAGAAACAACACTTTATCCCTACCAAGTCGTATTTGTGGTTTTTTGGTCTCAGATCACGCCTCGCTCCAGTGCAGTACTGCTAGTATTTGACGAGGGGCTTGCTTGGTTATGCCAATCATGGGCGGCGTCGCCCTTTGGTCCAGGATCTCCGCATGTTCCAGGTTTCTTGTTCATGATCAATCTATCTGAAGAGCGCGGATACTTCCACAGTGCCATCGCACGACATTCGGTCATGGTCACAGATCAACGGCTTGCGGGCAAGGTCAAGGCGGCAAGAGAGCCTGCTGTCGTCTTTTACATCGATGAGTTTTTTTTTTTTTGCATTATGCTATAGCACCCTAATTCTTCGGTCATCGACAACAAGATGAGCGGGTGTTGAACTTCTTCGTCGAGTCGTTCTCACATGTATCGGATTCTCTTTAATGTGCTACTTAAGAACGCCCTATGCAGCGTCCAGATCTGATGTAGAGTCCAGTCCCCAAGGCACACGTGAGAGTGCGAGTCGTGGTCATCCAGGGCACCCTCGGCAGCCCTCCTTCAAATGGTGTCTAAGCAATATATGTGAGCGATCGAAGGGCGGTTTAGATTGATGCGCTTGAAAAGCGGGCCACTTCATGTGCTTGCCGTATTCTGTACTCTGCGCACTGCCTGCGATGGTGGTATCTTCCAACGGCTTTCTGTTTAATCGATGTCATACTAAACCATACCACACACCACAACCTACGTACTCTCGGACTGTCCGACACGAATTGTTGTCGCACTCCTTTATCGGTCGACCCTCCACCCTAGCTCTCCTCGACAACCTCTCGCTGCTGATGAGGTCGCCTGTACACGTTGTCTTGTCCCACACTGGTTGCGACAGGCTATGGATGGGCTCTGGCGAGCCATTCGAGCTCTCATAGTACTGCAAATATGTACTTGTTACGCCACGCCCAACGGGCTCACGCTAGACCTGGGCAGCATAGGTAGGGCGCTGCACAGATGGCGCTCGTATTCTAGGCTAATGCCGCGCAGATAGCGTGAAAGCTGTGAGCCGTGAGCTCGCAGCATCAGCGATGAAGTATTATGACGGGAACAAACCTGGAGGAACGCCTGGCATGATTAGCTCGATGGGGGATTTTAATTGGTGGGAGGCAGGAGCGCTCTTTGGCCAGGTAAGATGCCGCATAGTCGAAGGAGTCTGAGAAAGTGCTGACCTAGGATTTCAGATGATTGAATACTGGTGAGATATGGTTACCACCTCCTACAATCCCGCCTGACAGTCTTCAAGGTACTACACCGGAGATGAGACATATAATGACATGACGAAACAAGCCCTGCTCTTTCAAGCTGGACCTAATAATAATTACGAGCCAGAAAACCAGACGAGAACAGAGGTACGAAGATGAGACTGGGGCAGCATGGCAAGAGTTAACCCTTTTCGCAGGGTAACGACGATCAAGCGTTTTGGGCATTCGCAGCAATGTCTGCTGCTGAGCTCAAATTCCCTGATCCCGAACCGAAGCAACCGCAATGGTTAGCCCTTGCACAAGCCGTTTTCAATCGTCAAGCGGCACGATGGGATGACAAGCATTGCAATGGAGGTCTCCGGTGGCAGTTCAATCCTCTCAATAACGGATACACGGAAAAGAACACCATCTCAAACGGATGTTTCTTCCAGCTGGCCGCTCGTCTTGCGCGCTACACGAAGAATGATACGTACGCGCAATGGGCCGTCAAATCATATGAGTGGTTGGAACAGTCACCTCTCATTGACAAGCAGTTTCAAGTATTCGACAGCATTGGTTTCAACGAGACGGTGTGCAACAAGGAACCTGGGCTAATCCAGTGGTCATACAACATAGGAACACTGATTGCTGGTTCTGCTTTTGTAAGCGATGTCCCCAACGCCCAGCATTGAAAATGGCTAACACTAGCAGATGTACAATTATGTCTGTGGACTCCAAACCATATACACGGGGTCACGCTAACGAAGTCGCAGACAAATGGAGCAGATATCTGGAAGACACGCTTGAACGGACTTTTAGAGAATACTCAACGCGTATTTTTCCCACCCGAATACGGAGGCAAGATCATGGTGGAATATGCCTGCGAACCCTCGGCCAACTGCAACAAAGATCAACGTTCTTTCAAAGCCTACCTCGCACGGTGGCTCGCCGTCAGCGTCCAGATAGCCCCTTTCACAGGGGGGATAATCATACCATGGCTACAAACATCCGCCAGCGCTGCGTTCAGGGTGTGTTCGGGAGGTGCTCCAGGTGGAGTGGTATGCGGAAGACGATGGTACGAACCAAAAGATGACGGAACCCGCGACATTGGCAACCAAATGACCGCAATGTCCGTCGTGCAAGCAAACCTTGCGCTCAAACGTCCTGGCCCGGCCGACCACAATTCGGGCACAAGTACTGGAAACGCGGGCGCTGGAGGCGCAAGCGAACGCAAACCTTCATCGGAAGAAGTCCTCGCAACTCGACCCTATTCGGCGGGTGACAAGGTGGGCGGCTGGATGTTGACCGTCGCGTTCGTGGGCATAGCGAGCGTACTGGGTCTTTTCATCTTATCGCCGGATGACGATTTGGGACATATGGTTAGTTGGTACACGAACAGCGCCGCTCAACAAACGTGGTATGGGCAGAATAGATGAGGCTTGGTCATGATCTTTAAGCATAGCATGGATTGGTGGGGGATAGGACGGCGTATTTTTTCGATGTTTTACACAAGGGCGGTGAGGTTTGCATTGCTTATTTTGAAGCCGTCGTAGATTTTGCGATCGATTCGTGCGGCAACGAGTGCTGTGCAGACAGGATAGCGATTCTGCAATGCATTTTGTTACTCCAATGACTCCGAGTCCTGCGGGGTGTGCTGGCAATACTGACGTCTTGGACATGATTTTAGGGATCCATTCAAGTCCAGCAGTCACCTTCAACCTCTACACGTCACAGATTTCCAGATTCCAGGTCGGTGTTGGATCTATCTTGGCCAAGAGGAAGATAATTTGACAGGTTGTGACTCAGCAACAAGTTCGAGGGTACAGGTACCGCGAAGCGGCGGAGAGCAGAAAAGTTGACTATGTAAGCAAGGGGACGCTCTCTCAGTGGACTGTGTCTGGCTTACAAGTGCTTGATGCATGGTATTGATGATCGTCATTCGGTAGGCGAGAACCATACGAGAACTACTTCGTGTCGATAACGGACATAGCACGGCGAGGTGTTCGAGCTCTTACGAACGATATACTTGGTATGCCAGGGACTTGTGCCATTGTGGCTTAGCATAGTCGTGCTCATGAACGACTCGCTCGCCGTGGCTTCAATCCGGGCGACTCATTGAGGTTATTATGGCAAACGTGGGAGAGGAACGCATCCGGTCCCAGTACTCTTGAAACAGTGTTGACATCTTGATGCAACGCCGACCCGAGTCCATTGTGTGACGATGGCTCTAGGGACTATTCATACTGAGGGCAGTGGACGTGGAAGTGTGGTCCTATATCAGAGGGAGGGCAACAGAGTCTGCAGTTCCACTCCGAGAATACTCCCAGCTCTTGATCGTCTCGAGCACTGACTGCTGGTCCCAACTAGACCCTCTGCTAACTAGATCCTCTGCTAACTAGATCCTCTGCTAACTAGATCCTCTGCTAACTAGATCCTCTGCTACGTTTTTCACAGTGCTAACAGCTTCAAGCTCTCTCTTCCTACTGGTGGGCGCTTCTGGTACAACACATCGTTCTTTCTTCGTCTTCACCGAGACCGCCGGCCTTACCTTGGTCATTACACATTGTTATAGGTATCTACTCAAAACACTGCCGTATCGATGCTAAGCACGACCCGACTGTACACTCCGCGGCGATGGACTCCTCGCCGTAATAACATGACAGCTTAGCTCGTCGCCCATTCTATATCAGGCCCCACAGAATTCGCGATATTCCCACAACAACCTCGTACAACACCCTCACACGCCTTTCCACTTGGTCCAGTATCTCGAGCAATGGCCGACATGATCAACTCTACTGTCCGCCGCCGAGCATCCTCGCCTAGTACCGTCAAAAGCTCGTCCACAAGTGGCTCAATGGCGAATGTTCCTCGTTCCAGAGAGCGCTCACCAGCACCTCCAACAAATGAGCCAGACACAGAGTCCCCGCCAGAACAACTGTGGCCAAACATATCGCGCCCACGGTTCTGGCTCGTCTTCCTCAGGTTCTCCATCCCCTTTATTTACGCCAGAGCACGTACCCACCGTGGAGAATGCCTACTAATGTCTTTCACTAGTCTATGGATCTCCCTCTTCCTATCAACCATCGACACAACCATCGTCACCACGGCTTTGCTTCCCATCAGCATGGACCTTCCCGACAAGATCAATCCAGCATGGGTCTTAGTTTCCTACCTCCTGACTTATACTTCCTTTCTCCTGGTCTCCTCCAGCGTCTGCGAAATCTTCAGCATAAAAACGGTCCTGATATGCTGCAACATTGGCTTTCTCTTGACAAGCCTGGCATGTAGTCTCGCACGCACTATGAAACAGTTGATCATATTCCGAGCCCTTCAAGGTGCATCCGCTTCGGGGCTCTATAATCTTCCATTTGTGGTCGTCCTGAAAGTCGTCGAACCGAAAAAAGTGTCTTTGTACACCACACTCATTGGCGGTGTCTTCGTGATGGCAAATCTCCTCGGTCCCGTTCTCGGAGGCATACTCGCCAGTGCTGGGAAGTGGAGAGTGATGTTTAGTATGAACATTCCATTGGCCACGCTAGCTTTTGTCTTGCTCTTTGTGGCAGCTCCAGACACCCCCGGTCCCTTTGTCAATCGTGCCAAGTGGAGAAGCATGGATCGGATCGGTGGATTGATGTCAATCGTATGGATCGCACCAATTGTGTCAGCACTGCAGGAAGGCGATGACGAATGGACATGGGACAGCGCTGTCAGCCAAGGCTTACTCATTGGCGGCGGACTTCTCATGGTGATTTTCATCTGGTATGAATTGTTCTATCTCACCAAAAGGAAATCCGAGATAGATCCAGTCTTCCCAATTTTCATCTTCAAGGCTGCTCCCGTCTTCTGGCTCATGATCAACGCGCTGCTCATAGGAGCTACCTTCTACGGCGGAATCACACTCGTACCCTCACGCCTTCAAATCGTCAACGGCTTATCAGCGAAGAGTGCCGGACTACATCTTCTGGTCATGATGATGACTGTGCCCATGGGCGCCTTCACCGGAGCTGAGCTTAGCCATAGATTTGCTTACGGTGCCCAATGGATCGCGCTGGCGGGATCGACCATGGTTCTGACCGGCACAGTCCTGCTTGCCTTTCTCCACTGTGATCAGGACGTACCAGCCAGTAGTTGGGTTGCCCAATGTCATCTCGGAATTGGTTTTGGACTTCTCGGTGCCATAGCCCTTTTCGTTCAGAAAGACAACGTCAGCTATTTTGAACTGGCATCCGCGATCAGCATTTACGACATGTTTCGCGCAATGGGTGGAACAATCGGCGTGGCGTTCTGTTCTGCAGTGATGCGTAGAAACCTGAGGAACGAATTCGCCAAAGTGCTGTCACCACATGACGTTGAGTCTCTTTTGAAATCGAATTTTGGGTCGGTCAAAGATCTGAGCCCGAGCAAGCGGGATATAGCCCGGGAAGCGTATGGTCATGTCTTCAGCTACCAGTTTGTCGCGATTGCTATTGCCGCAGGCATCAATGTCCTTGTCGCTATGATTATGGTGTGGACGCGGTATTTCGTCGGATTCTCGCTGGAGAGGAGAGGGGATTGTCCTTATCAGCATTGGAGAAAGGAAGAGAATGACAGCGACGTTAGTGATGACATCGTTGAGCATACGGCGGCCCAGGATTTCGCGGTTAATATTGATGCCGGTGAGAACATCGTAAATGGGCATCGTACAGGCGATGATGCAAACGTGGCGGAGTCCAGAGTATCGTCGCCATCCGAGCAGCGCAAAAGTTCAGCGCCGACGCTTCCGCGTTTGAGTAGATTCGAGGACATCTCGATGAACTCAATGAGAGATGTATAGCATGGGAGACATGGAGCCAGACTGATTGAAAAGATAGCGGTGGGATAAATACTTCTAGAACTTAGATGGAGTTGGGTTTATGGCATTCTTTCTCATTCCCAGCCTTTGCACTCGCCTTGTCCGCAAGCGTGTTCATCGTTCCAAAGCAAGGCTATTAATCTTCCAAATGACATGGTTGTGTTTCTCCTGTGCTTGCTGATACTTTGAGAGAATGGAGGCTACGATGCAGTTAAGAGAGTGGCAGTTGCAGAGATGAGCTTGTCTATATATGGTTAGCGGGAGCGGTAAAGTGGGACCAAAATAAGGCAGGGGCTGGGCTAGAAATGCATCCGTTCTGCGAATCTACACTTACACTTTTCTCAGACGGAGCCTCGCGTCCGGAATCATCTCTATTCCACCTGAACATGCCCTGAAGATGCCAACTTATCATCTACAGCATGTTTTGTCCGGAGGCCGTGCCGATAGCAACCTGCTCTCTCCCACGACGAGTAGATGCCATGATATCTGGGTAAGTTTGATGGAGCAAACACGATGCTCTTTCGTCAACTATCGAGCTGTACTGACTGCTGCTTCGATTAGGACTCTGCGAATGCTCGATTTTCTCCATGCGCCCTCCCATATCTTTCATCACTCCCTGGAATTATCATCATCATCGTCGTCTTGTCACACCTAATTCGTCTCTCACCGCTTTTCAGACGATGGCGCCCGAAATGGACGAAGCCGTTCGTTGAGGAATACGCGACTCCAGCAGATGAACCTCAATCACCCAAAAATGGATTTCTCCTTTGGGCAACAGCCTTGTTCGTTCTCTCCGTGCTTGGAGTGGCGAGTCAGGCTGTCAAGCTCAGATTCCCAGAGATACGGATTCATGCCATTCTTCTTCTGCTATCGTGGATTGTCGTTTTGATCTTCATCTTGATCAATCGCCCGAGTTCATGTCCAACTTCCTTGGTGGCGTTTTATATTTCAGTGCTCGTCATCGATGGCTCCAGCATCGACGATTGGGCAATACCCTCCACTTTGGTAAATTCTACACATCATGCATCCATAGTCGCAGCCTTTGCTTCGATAGTGGTGATACTCGTGATGCCGATGCGACCACGCTCGCTGCCGTCAGAATCCATCAGCAAAGCGGGGAGTGTACCAAGCCATGAAGAACGAAGCCCCGAGGATAATCTACGACTATGGCAGTTTCTGTCTGTTTCTTGGATTGCCCCGCTTATCACAATTGGCAATAAGCAGCAGGTGGAGGAAAACAACGTGTGGCTCCTTGGGTACCAATTTCAGCATCGACGGCTCCATGAAGCGTTCCGTGTTCTCCGAGGATCTGTCACAAAGAGGCTTTTGAAGGCCAATGGTATCGATGTTTCCATCTTGACTTTGACTGCTTTCATTCAGTTGTTTTGTGGTAAGTGCCGCGAGATCAGCTTTAATTTACAGTTCGAGAGGCTAACAGTCGTGTGGAATTCGCATCACCACTTCTCCTGCAACAGTTGCTGAAAGTTATGGAGAGTGAGTCACGATGCAAGCAAGTTGCCATGATATATGCACTGTTACTCTGGGCCGCACGAGTAGTAGCTGCGCAGACTTCGATGCTTGCGATGTGGTATGGCAGACGCTGCTACGAAAGAAGTAGAGGAGAAATGATCATGATGGTCTACGACAAGGCGTTGTCGCGAAAAGCTGTAATTGGGTTAGACAAGAAAGAGGCCACTGAGGATTCTGCATTGGACGCAAGCACTGACACCGCTAACGGAACAGCTGCAAAGCCTAAGCAGAAGCGATCTGCAATATTCAACCTGTTCAAAGAACTACTCACAGGCCGTTCGTCCGCAGAGGCGAACGCGAAAGGCCTAGCTTCGACGGGTAAGGTGCTCAATATTGTTCGGGGCGACATCTATGAGGTGTCCGCGCGATTCTATGAATGGGAAACACTACTGAAGGCACCTGTCGGCCTGATTTTTGCCATCATCTTCATCTGGCGGTTGATGGGTCCATCGTCATTTTTAGCCATCCTCGTAGTGTTTTCTGCCAACATCATCACTGCTGGTCTCTCCAAAATCCAAGCAAGCTGGAGACAACGAAAAAAGAAGGCGACCGATGCTCGACTCAACGCGAATTCTCAGTATCTTGAGGTCTTGCGACATCTGAGATGGTATGGTTGGCAGGACAGCTGGCTCAAGGATGTAATGGCTGCGAGAAGACATGAGTTGGATATCAAGATTGTGTTGATGGCACTCAATATCACAATTTATTTCTTCAATGTCTTGGCCAGTACATTGTTTCCGGTCGTCGCCTTCGCAGCGTATACTGTTCTTGCAGGAAAACCGCTTCGCATCGACATCATCTTCCCTGCATTGCAGCTATTCAATGCTCTCCAATCGAGGCTACGAGAAATTCCCAGCCTGATCACAACGTTGGTGAATGCTTACGTTGCAATGAAACGTATCGAGGAGTTTATGGCCGAGACGGAGAAAGAGGAGGCCTTGGACGTTGTTTCTACTGAGTCACCAACAGCATCCAATATCACGCTAGAGAATATTAGCTTTGCATGGCCCGGCCTGGAAACCCCGATCCTGCGAGATGTCAACTTGATCTGCGAGACTGGCATGACCATCATTTACGGAAAGGTTGGAGTTGGCAAGACGGCTCTCCTTCTGGCATTGTTAGGAGAGCTGGACAAACTTGGCGAAGGTATCGCGGACATTCCCAACGAAAGGATCAGTTACTGCGCGCAGACTCCCTGGCTTCAAAGCATGAGCATCCGCGAAAACATCTTGTTCTTTGGTCAGTATGAAGAAGAGAGATATCAGAAAGTGCTCGACGCTTGCGAGCTCACGACTGATCTCGCAAACTTCAAAAGTGGGGATCAATCTCTGATTGGGGAGAACGGAATTGGATTATCAGGAGGGCAAAAGGCTCGCTTAGCGCTGGCCAGGGCGGTCTATAGCAAGGCTAGGATCCTCCTCCTGGACGACCCTCTCTCGGCCTTGGATCACAATACAGCAGAAAGTATTGTTCAGAAGCTCTTTTCAGGCCCTCTCGTGCAAGACCGGATTGTTGTCCTGGTAACTCATCGCACGAATCTGGTCCGCCATCTCAATGCGAAATTCGTGGAAATCGCTGATGGTATCGTTTCGATCGACGATAGTCTCGTGAACCAGCAGAACGAGTCTGGGACCTCGTCTGAACAGCAATCCGATTCGGAGTCGACGAATGTCTCTGAGGGCGCACAGTCCCCGAAGGCCAAAGACAACGACGCACCTCCGGACAAGTGGATCGAAGACGAGCACCGCAACTATGGAGGCATCCAACGGAAAGTGTGGTGGTCCTACTTCAAAGCTGGCAGGTTATCGTGGTGGACTCTGCTAATCATCATGATTGCTACTATGAGATTCTTCAGCGTGGCGCAACAATGGTTCTACAAAGCTTTGGGCGAAGCATATAACGATGAGCAAGCGAGTCTGTGGACCCTCATCCAGGACGGCGGCAGCAAGCTGCAAGATGAGTGGAGTATGGCTTCTTCCCACGGAATCATGATGATGAACTCGACGTCTCTCCTCAATCCTATTGAGCATTTCCCGTCACCCAATGACGACGTCAAACCATGGCTTTGGCTTCTTTTCTTTATCGGTGTCGCCACGTCTGTTGCTCTCTTCCTGTATGGCATCGCGCAGCTCGCGGCGGCCTACTGTGCCTCTGTGACGCTTTTCAATCGGGCCATGATCCGCGTCACTCACGCAACCTTCCGCTTCTACGATGTCACACCGACAGGTCGCCTAATGAACCGTCTCACCTCCGACATCTCGGTCGTGGATTCAGCCTTGCACTACTTTGGCCAAATTATCTTCATGGGCAGTTCTTGGATCTCCTCATTCGTCATCATCGCCTCCGTAACGCCTTTGTTCCTCCTGTTCTCCCTGGCCCTGATGGCCGTCTTCATCTGGGTTTTCTTCCAGTTCCTACCGACGTCGCAAAGCTTAAGGAGATTGGAGAAGACGTCTTTGAGCCCGCTGTTTGCCAATTTCGGTGAGCTGCTCCAACCAGGCGGCCTCACGACGGTCCGTTCCTTCCAAGCACAATCACTCTTCCAGGACCGCGTCATCGCTGTTCTGGACTTATTTCAGGGGTACGATCACTTTTATTGGAGTGTACAAAATTGGATGTCGTGGAGGTACGAAAACATCTCGGCCCTTTCGACTTTCGCCCTCACGGCCATTGCACTCTCCATCGATTTGTCGCCGGGTCTCACAGCCTTTATGCTCATCAATGCCAATTTGTTCGTTATGTCGACGCATACGCTGTGCCAGAGATACGGCACGCTACAGATGGAATTCGTGTCTGTTGAAAGGGTCGTCGAGTTGACGGAGATTGAGCAGGAAGATCCGGGGAGTGTCGTGCCACCAGCCAGTTGGCCGAAGTTCGGTGCAGACATCGAGGTGGATGATGTGACTGTACGATACGCGCCTCATCTTCCACCGAGTCTGAGTGATGTCAGTATTTCGATCCCAGGCGGTTCTACAACAGCCATTGTGGGTAGAACGGTAAGTCTTCCTCCTCACCCCTTCCATCGAAACCCATCCGTTTTAAGAAGAATTCCGACACTAACGAATTTGAAAAACAGGGCTCCGGCAAATCAACCCTAGCATCAACTCTCCTCTCCATAACCCGTCCAGAGAAAGGCTCCATCCACATCGACAACCACCCCCTAAAAGACATCAATGTATCCACCCTCCGCAACCGCCTGACCTTCGTCCCTCAAGATCCCATCCTCTTCAACGGCACAATCCGCCACAACCTCGACCCCACATCCCAATTCACTGACGAAGAGTGCCTCGCCACCCTCCGCCAAGTATGCAACAATCAACCGCACTGGGACCTCTCCACCCTGATCGAATCAGGCGGATCCAACATCTCGCAGGGACAGAGACAGCTCATTGGGATTGCGCGCGCGGTGTTGAGGAGGAGCAGTGTTGTTATTTTGGATGAGGCGACGGCGAGTATTGACACTGAGACGGCGGGGGAGGTACAGGCTGTGCTTCGGGAGGAGCTTAGAGGAGCGACGGTCGTGGTTATTGCGCATAGGGTTGAGGCTGTTAGGGATGCCGAGTTTTTTGTTGAGATGGATGGGGGGATGGTGGTCAGGCAGGGGAGGGTGAGTGAGATGGGGGTAGATGGTGGGGGTGACTAGATGAGATGGTGGTGATGGGGAGAAATTTGGGGTATTGGTGGGATTGTTTTGGATAATGTCTTTGTGGTCGACTTTGTCAGCTTGCCCTGGTGTTCTTGTTCTGGTTATTAGAAGGTAGACCTCGGGAGCGGGAGCGGGTCCGCGGTATCAACAGACACCAGCTCTCCACAATTGATGGGTTTCGTCGGGTTTCCACTATTATTTATAGCCGTCGACCTCGTCTTATGGTTTTTCTGAATGCTCTTGGTTTCATTGGTGCTGTTCTCATAGTAGTGCTCTCTGAGAACGACGCGTCATGTGACACAGGTGACGCTTTCTGGTCGTCCAAACACGACTTGGGTAATTGATTTGTTAATGGTTCAAGAGCAAGCAAGAATTCGATGTCTTTACTTGCTCAATTAGCGAGGATGAAGGTATCAAGAGAGGCGCCGAGGTTCCTAGGCCAAAAGTAGTGGTAAGAACGTCGGGACAAGAAGACCACTCCAGAGACATTACTATCTCTGTAAGACATTACCAAACGTGTCTCCCAGCCCCTACCCCCTACCCCGAGCACTGCTTCCCCCACCTCTCCTCCGCCAACTCAGCTTTTGCTTCCGTCTTGAACTCCGACAACTGCCCGTCGGCACGGTGCTTCACCTTGCGAGAGTAATGGAAGCCGTAGAACTTTTCGATGACTTCGTCAATGGTCGGTGCTCTGAGGAGAGTTTTTTCGAGGTCTTCAAAGGCTATTTGCATCCAATCTAGGTCTTTGTCGGTGAGATCGGTCGTTCTGGGCATTCTCGGCGTCGAGTTGTTGGTCGTCGATAGGATGTATGAGTTCCTTGCAGATGAGGTTGTCATGGAGTGATGTTTTGACACGATAATGGTACTACGTGTGCTGTGGTTGAGGCGGCTGGATTGGCGAGGCTGTTATGGTGTGAGATCGTGTCGACAGGAGTGAGTGGAGAGTTCAACTCACATGTCGAGGCCGTCCTGATCGTGTGTTTACCATCTGATTCCACCCCAAAGATCTCAATCTCCTGAAGAGGGCGGACTGTGAAGTTCTGTTGAGGGAATCCAAGTAAGCAGCAAGGCGGGATCGAGATCTGTGATGTTAAGGCTGGTGTAGGCCAACAATTGCGATACGTAGCGAAGCCTATGTGATGGTCGTGATGGTAGAGCAAATAGAACCAGGCGCGTGTGACCTTACACGACTATCCGTTGAAATTCCGTAGACATTACTAAAGCAGCCTCTGCCACACCTGATCATCTTCACTCAATGCCAATGGGTTACTAAACTTGACAAAGGTAGGGAATAATTCCGATGGAAACAAGAAAGAGGTACCCCCGAAGATGCTAGTGCTAGCAGAGCCGATCGGATGCCTCGCCGTACCCGCGCGTAGGGTACAAAGCTTAGTGCTAGCTTGAAGAGGGAGTATGATGGGTTCGTTCCTTGTAATTGGATGTCAACCGTAGCAGGCTCCGTTTCGCATCCAATACGGCACGCTGGGGATGGCCAAAGTCGCCAGCATTTTCCGTACGCGGTTGCTAATTCGCCATTTTTTTATCTCGGTTGCCGCATGCAGCACGTGCAGCGGTTGCAGATCAACGGTGAGGTGGGTGTCGACTTGTTCTCTGTCATTTGGATCATCCATCACGTATCCTTTAGGTATGATCAAAGTAGTTAGGGGTGCGGTGGCAGGATACAACGCAACCAGCCCTACATGGACGACCCTCTCGAGTGAGACCTTGCCGGATTCTGACGGCAGCGGGAACGACCTCGATGCGAGGATCAGCCCTCTTTTCCCTAAAACGTCTTCGAGCATCATCGTGGTGCAGTCTCGTCCATGCGGATGGCGGGATCTCTACGATTTTGATTCCGGAGGGTTTAGCTCCTACCATCGGCGGAAGGCAGGGAGAGTGATGCAGCATTTCGTTGGATTCCTGAGGCTCATTTCGCATTTGGGAATTGGGAACGCCTATTCGCAAGGATCGTGATATCGGAAAGACGAGGCCTGGGAAAAGGAGATTGGGACACGTGAGGCTGATGTGTCTTTCTCGTCTTTGCTGGTTGTTGTCTTATCCTATAGTGTCCCACAGGAAGGAAACAGAAGCAGTACTGCGGTAATTGCTTTTGGTGGTTGTAATTATCATTGGATGCAAGGTTCGGAAGATTCCACGGGTGACAGAATGACAGGCGTGTTGACAAGCTGCCTCATAATTTGACGACAAGCTTGCCCGACACGTCGCCAAAAAGAACAAGACGGCCAATGTGCAGAATACGCGTTGTATATCCGATCTCCTACAGTGCAATAACGACTAAATGCTTTGACACGTAGCTCTCCACCAGAATCCATAACTCCACAGCCTAGGGACCGAGGGAAAGCCACATTACATGTTTGCCGCTTGGCCAACCGACTTTGACGCGCAAGATTTCGAAAGACCAGAGACTCCAGAGACGCTCTTTTCTTCTTTTGCGCTGACCTGCAGAGTCTCTGCCGCCATGTCCTCCCCGCCTCTGACGCCGGTCCATCGCCGACAATCTTCGAATCACAGCAACAGTTCAAGACGACTATCACAATCGCAATCATATTCACGGCGGTCGTCGGCCGCATACTCGCCCGCTCATTCCAGGTTGGGATCAAGTCACGGTGGAGGAGAGAGTCTGGCGAATGAGCTTGCGGAATTGGGAGATGGAGGAGGTATGGGTAGCCTAGCTGACGAGCTCGGTGGCTGGAGCGGTGACGAGGAGGAAGAGGACATCGAGGAGGATTTTGAGGCAGAGGAAGAGGAGCACACCAATGGGACGCTCGAGAGGGAAAGAGATAGCGGGATAGATGTGGGTTCGTCACCGGCTACAGTGAAGCAGTTGAGTCCGACGACAGCAACAGCTAAAAGAAGACAACAGAGGCTCACTTCGGCGTATGACGGGAGCGAGTATGGGTCTGATTCGGACTTGCAAGAGACGGAGCTGGTATCGGCAACCTTGGAGGCGAGGATGGCATCGATAGAGGCTATGGCGCGACGAGGGCTGGAGGAGAATGGCACAGAGGGCGACAAAGTGGTCGCAAGGGTCACAGAAGCGCTGAGGGACCTGGGTTGGCAAAGCAGCATCGAGAGTGGAAGCACGAGGTATGTTAGAATATCGTCAGGCAGTATCATTGTAATTCGCTAACAAACCACCTCCCAGATTATCCACCTCCTGCAATGCACTGTCAACCTACCTAACGAACCAATCTCGCTCCATGACGACTCTCACCCAACACATTTTCTCACCACTCTCATTCGCCTCCCTTCCCCTCGAGCTTCTCGAAGACTTGATACCGGAGATCGACTCCACATTACCTCTGCTCGCATCCATCCTCCCTTCGACAGCGCCATTATACTCGTTACACGCCCTACACACATCAACGGCCGATCTCATATCCGCCTTAGACTATATGAAAGATACACTACAAGTGAACCAGCAATCCACGAATCAAGCAGGGCGCATGTTGCGCGCAGCAAAAGAGGCAGTGGGAAGCTGGAGAAAAGAGATGGACTCGCGAGATGATTCCGTGAGGTGGATCGAGCAAGGATGCTGGGATCAACGACTGCGGCAACGAGATGCGCAAAGTGTGTGCGACGACGTCTTGAAGGGGTTCGAAGAACACTGTGACGAGTGGAGGGCTAGGCTGAGCGAAGGCCTGGGAGTTGAGGCTGTGGCTTAGTGAACTCGTCGACCAGAGCTACAAATATCCCGTACAGTGCACGTAAACCTCATGGAAGGAAGAGATAAAGGAGCACTCGTTCAAGAAATCCTATGTATTGGAGGCCTCCAACAGGAAAGAACCACACGGCAGAAGATGCGCATGCGGGGTGAATCATGGAGTTATATGTTGGTTGTCTAGTTCCATTTCATTGTCCTCAGGACATGTAAGCGCGATTAATACCCTGTTACTGTTATCGGAATAGGGCATTAGATACCAGACGGGCGTTTATGGCGGATGTCATCTTTTCGCAATAGATCTTAGACGCATCCATCTCTCAGAAGCAGCATTAGATTTATTGTCACATACATCTCTGCATCGGAACAGATACCAAAAATATCGCATTTTGTTTGTACCCAGGCTTACTTATCGTGCTACGCAGACTCTAGGAGGTAGCATAGCTACTTATTCATGTTAACACCATGTCTATGCATTATCCTACCTGCCGTAATCTTGATTCCTGCAGGAGTTGGACTTTCCTTTTTCTTCGCGGCTAACTCAGCCCTGGTCTTGACGCTCTGCCAGGAATTTGCTCCGAGACCCGTCAAGGATGCTACCTCTATATTCGTTTTGAAGACTCAGATCCAAGGTGGTCTGCAGTGGTGATGTGTCGCACTTTGTCTTATCGCTGCTGGTAGGTATGTCTACAGAAGCAAAAACGCCTCAACAAATTCGTCCCGGCCGTTGAAAAGCCGAGAAATATTCCATGCTCGTTACTTTTGGGAATTCTGTTTGGCTGGCCCTTTTGCAGAGATCGAAAAATCACTGAAATCGATGGTTTGCGATTCGCCGTGGTTTGACGATACATATATTCCATTTTTAGAATTCTGAAAGAGGGTGTTTCGATTTCGAGGCGAAGAGGGGGGGGGCGGCGTGGAGGAATGGTCCTGGTCCTGGCGTTTTCTTTGCGGGTGATCATCTCTCCTTGTATATATTTGGCTTGTTAATGACAGGTTTTGAGCCGATGCCATGCAAGGCACGTAGAAACTTCAAGTTTCCTGTTTTGAACGCCACTCGTACTCGGCGCGGTGAGGCATGGCTTTGGCGAGGCGAAAGGCGGAATACGACTCAGGACCCCTGATCTTTCAACTTCTTGGTATAAGTTTGGATAATGCTCTACTTTCCTGTTTCCTATTTCTGTCCCCATCCCGTGGTTTTCTGTATCCTGTTTCGATCCACATCCTGTTTCGATCCAGAACCTGCCTGAAATTCCCTTGTTGTATACTTTTCTGATATTCTTCATCAAGACCTAGCAGGCCCGAAAAGAGGTTAGCAGGAAGTCCAATATCAACTCGATTTGCTGAGCAAGCAGTGGATCTCCCTTGCGCTTGAGCTCTTGAATTTGTCCCGAGAACGAGATCTCCTCCTCCGATATTACACAAAGTCTTATTAGCGTCATGAGAGCCTGAAAATGTACGAGGCCACAAAATCAGCGAGTAGTGCTGTAGGCTGCTACTGTTGATCAACGAGCGTGGTGAGTAAAACTACACGACAACTCGTACAATGAGAAAAAGTATGAGAGTTATTTCTGACTCCACTTTCTCTTTTTCGTGACGTTCGTTGCAGAACTAGATGTCTTTTTGAGCGAAGTCCTTCTCAACATTAAAATGTGTAGTCTCTACCGGCTCATGTAATCGTCGCTATATCGCGACCTATCCTTTTGACTTGGATCCACCTGATCATTGTCCGTTTCTTGAGTCGCGCTCGAAGCTACCTACTCTACAACAATCTGTCGAGCCTTCCAGTCACCCCCTAGCACAGACGTGGAGACGGTTAATTGATGCATCCATGAATATAATATCGCCGTATTTACTATATTAGTAGCTCCTGGGGTGTTGACCTGTCAGAAATCGACAAATATTACAATCCTTTTTAATAGAATTTTACCATAAAGATGAATTTAGTGTCCAAAAGAATTATTATTAGCCTCGGAGGTAACGACCGCCTTGCTCTTGCAGCACCGTGGAAATGGTATTTCTGGAGGTACGAGTCGATTTGACCGAGCTGTCGATGGCGCTTGCGTCCATAAACCAAGATGGCGTGCTGGTCGAAGTGAAGCGCACACAACAATTGCAGCCAAGACGGAGTGCATTAAACATTGATCAGGAAAGACTTGACGGGATTGGAAAGTAGGTTCCGCTCGCTTGTTGAAAGGGATAAGAAATTTCTGCGCACCCGCATTCGACGTGAACCTGATGACCCGTCCAATTTCCAGGGGTGCTTCAGTACTTTGGTACGATCTCCCGACGCCTGCATTTTCCACGTGCTACTAATCAGTAGGGCAGTCGATCTGTTTGGAGCGGAAACACGATCCTTGATAGAATGCAGAGCTAGAAACGATGGATTCTCCAGGTGTTGGTGTTGCTGTAGTCTTTACCACTCCCGATGTGGCCTGTCCTTGTTACGATGTGCAGGCTCCCTCGTCTGACGGCATGATGTGCTTGGATCCCGATGGCCCGTCACTCGTCACTGTCGTAACCAGGGGGCTAGGGTGGAAGAAGCAACAATAATAATGGACGGAGGTTCATGATATGATACGGCCAGAAGCGATTGATGAGTCTTGCTACCCTGAGAGAGCGGGCGCGCCATTGGCGGGACAGGTTTCGAGCTGGGATGTCAGAGTGGATGACAGGAGGACAATCTGCAGTGGAAATAGAGTTTGCAGAAGACGGCTATGACAGCGACAATGCAGGTGACGCTAAAACGGTTGAGAGCATAATGCGTGAGAGCAAACGGTAGTTTCTGAAACGCCTTGGTGTTTTTGAAATCTAAGGGCCTGGGCCGCGATGAAGATGAAAGACTGGCGTCGGGGTGTCTGAGAGGAATGGGCAACTGGAGGCGCAAGTCGTCGCTCGTTTGGCGACATGATCCTGGGAGATATGGAGATTGGACTGCTCCCACTGCTCACCAGGGTGTCCCAGAGCGAAGATTACGAGCAATACAGCGTAATCATTCCATACGGTCCGTAAACACGGCACTGGCAGCGATCAATTGGTCAGTAGCACGGCCGGGTGCGGATCTAATGCGCATGGAAGAATGTTTCACGTTTGATCTCCCTGTTTTCCCTGTTTTCCCTGTTTTTGCTGTAACGCATGGAGACGCGCCATATCCAGCCGAATCATAGCGCGCTCTCTTACAACATGCCTGGACGGACGGTGTACCCACGTCGGTGGTGGATGAGCTGGTGCTTGGAGGCGTCCGAGCCCGCCCTGGAAGATTGATAGTCTGGGCTACCGACGACCGACGACCGACGACGACGGGCTGCCTCCATGGACAGATACGTCTCCCTGTGCCACACGCCTCTCCCATCCTCTCTCCTCTTGCAATGTAATGGCCAGCTCGTGGAACGTCGACTAACTGCAACTGCAACTGCAACCTGTAATCTGCAATCCAGTCCTGCGAAACGAAACGCCTCCCGCCGCCCACTTCAGAGCCAAGCGCATGTCAGGCATTCATGTCCACTTCAAGTTCCACTCCACCAGCACGACACCATCGCCGACTGCTCAGCAAGAAAAAGAATTCCTTCCTTCATTCCGCCCAGCCCCGCCATCAAAGTCCGTCCCATCTCTCCTCCGACACAAACACGAGCTCCTCCCAGCACGCGTGCCTGAGACTTGACAAGGACAGCCCGCCGCTGTCTCCAACTATCTTTGAGCACTTCCAGTTGTCCCACAACCCAGCTGCAGGCCCGTCAACAACCTCGCCCGCCCGCGCCGCCAACACCACAAACCGGCCCCCACCACCACAACACGCCCAAACTTACGACGAGCGACTACTAAGTCCGAAGCTTCGCTTCAGTGCCAGTCACGTTGGCCTCGGGAGAGCCATGGACACTTCTCCGACCAGGTCTGGCACCAACTGCAGCGACGGGAAAGCACAGCGGTATTCGGACGAGGTCAAGCCAGATAGCGCAAAGAAGTCAAAGAGCATGTTTTCGGCATTACTGAGCGGCGTCAAGGGCACCCCTCGGAGGCCAACCATTTCTTCGCCTGTCAATCCGACACACGTCACACACGTCAGTATAGACAATGAGACGGGAAAATACACGGTATGTTTGCACCTGACTGCGCTCACTGCACTGCTACAAAACTCTCTGTTGGTGACATCTCTGCACAACCCGCACCCGTTGATCTACTTGCGAGGCTGACTTTGGATCTGCAGGGTCTCCCACCAGAATGGTCACGTATGCTGCAACAGAACGGTATCACAGAGGAGGAACAGAAGCAGAACCCGGATGCAATCAAGAAGATTGTCAATTTCTACAATGACAATAGCGAGCGCCGGTCGGACGATGGAGTTTGGCACAAATTCGAGAACGCGAAGGCTGCGCCAGGGACACCCAACCAAGATGCCCAATCCATCTCTTCAGGCTTCTCTACTGCGCCGACCATGATATCACACGCCTCAGGACCCCAGAATCCGCTGAGTCCTCCCCAGAGTCCACGGTTCCCAAGCAATACAATGGATAGTTTTGAGAATCCCAGAGCACCGCCACCAATTCCACGCAGTAATACTGGCCCATTCCATGGCTTGATATCTCCTCCACCAAGCGGTGTAGGACTGGTTCCACATCGGCCAGCGCCTCGACCTCCAGGGGCTGGAGTGTCTTCTCCAATTGTTCCATTGCGGCCTGCGCCCTCGGCCCCAGTGTCGAGCAGTTCGCCTATTGAGAATGGCCAACACCCTCGACTGCAGTATGCGCCGGCTGCAGTGGACTCAGGCTTGAGCATGCCTCCACTGTCTCGTAGCATGTCAACGACTACAACTGGGTCGCAGATGCCGTACGGCCAATTCAACCCCGCGCATCAGTACCAGCAGCAACAGCAGCAATCCATGCTTGCGGCACAGCAACAAATGACCAAGGCCCATGAGCAGCTTCAACGGAGTCAAAGCCAAAGTCAGGCTCAGCGCCATCAGATGCAACGCCAACAAACACCACCGACGGTCGAAACCCCGCAATACGCACCAGCTCCGGCGGTGCAAAACATCCCGATGCCACAGCAGCAGCCACGGATCGATGCAGCTCCACGGGCCCGGCCGCGGCCTAGACAAAGCAGTGGAATCGACATCGTCGCACGGCTTAAGGAGATTTGCACACCCGTGGATCCGACCAACCTCTACAAGGGGTTTAACAAGATTGGTCAAGGTGCGTCTGGCGGCGTTTATACTGCCATTGAACGCGATTCGGGCCGCTGTGTGGCGATCAAGCAGATGAACCTGGAGCAACAGCCAAAGAAAGATCTTATCGTGAACGAAATTCTGGTAATGCGCGAAAGCAAACACAAAAATATCGTTAATTTCATGGACAGCTACCTGGTCAAGGGCGATCTTTGGGTTGTCATGGAGTTTATGGAAGGCGGCAGCTTGACTGACGTGGTCACGTACAACATGATGACAGAGGGACAAATCGCGGCCGTGTGCAGAGAGGTATGCAAGACAGTTCTGTGCAACGTAACCATGACTGACTTTGAAACAAGACATTACATGGTCTGCAGCATCTGCACTCCAAAGGTGTCATCCACCGTGACATCAAATCTGACAACGTGCTTCTTTCTCTAGAGGGAAACATCAAGCTGAGTGGGTGACCATGAACAGATCTGGAGGTCTACGATACTAATGTCTCGTGTAGCCGATTTTGGGTTTTGTGCTCAAATCGACCAGGCCCATACTAAGCGAACAACCATGGTTGGCACACCCTACTGGATGGCGCCAGAAGTGGTGACGCGAAAGGAGTACGGTCGCAAGATCGATATCTGGAGTTTGGGCATCATGGCGATCGAGATGGTTGAGGGCGAGCCTCCGTATCTCAACGAATCGCCACTTCGCGCTCTCTTCCTCATTGCCACCAACGGCACGCCACAGCTCAAGGATCCTGAAAACCTGAGCGAAACGTTCCACGACTTCCTGAACTTGGCTCTTAAGGTGGATCCGGAAAAGCGCGCCAGTGCTCATGACCTCCTCATGGTGAGCTTCATAATTTCTTAGAAGCGGTGGAAAGGCTAACATTCACTAGCACCCTTTGATTGCCATGGCTGACTCATTGTCAACGCTGTCTCCTCTCGTCTACGCCGCAAGGAAAGCACGCGCAGATGAACGCCGTAAGAAGCATGGTGGAGCTTCATGATATCGAAAAGATTATCCAGCTTGAATATCACGACACTAGACATACCCACAACGAGCGACGTTTTGCTTCTTTTCAATGGCAAAATAAATGCAAGGACTGACCCAATTATGATTTTCGAACCTTGCTTGGGAGAGTTGACATGAAAACTCCCACAGCCAGCAACAATTTTGGAACGGGCTTCTTTTGACACGAACTATGGAAACAGGAACGGGATTTCCTGTCGTAGAGAATTACCCTGGGCAGCCCCAGTGGCGGAAAAGCGGGTGTGCTCACGTCGACATTTTGCAGCAGAGGCTGTGAAGACGAGTCGATTTCTAGATTATTCATGGTGGGAATATCGTGTCCCTTTCCTTGGTCTCATGCCCAACCGTGGCAATGAGGGGCTGATCGCTCCATGACATCGTGTGGGGAGGTCAAGTCAAGATGTCGGGGTGTTTCCACGTGCATGGAGACGATGCAGATAGGCGACTTGCTCGCAATATCTTCTTCCTCTCCTTTCTCCCGACAAACCTGTCCACCTCTGGATGAAAGTGGGAAATTTACTCGACACGATGATCGACATGTATGGAGAAACGGAAGGAAGGAAATGAACTCGGCAAGCATATACCACGGCTTTTTTCTTCGACCAAGAGCAGGCGATGAAAATGTAAACAAAGTCACGTTAAGAAAATTAGAGGGACGAGAAGGGCTTAGGATCACTGAAATGCCCAATGAATAATGTATCCAATCAGCCTGCCGCAGGTTCCATTTCTATTAAGCAGGTTTCCCGCTTCAGACGTTGGGTCAGTTGATTTCTGAGCAAATTCTTTTGTCATCAAGTCTGCTTGCTGGCATGGCGGTATAGCGTTCCAGCTTGCAACTTGCAGGCGATTAGTTGATGTGGCTATCCTCTGTGCGAGTTTTTGGC
Source organism: Venturia asperata (assembly GCA_003689335.1). Taxonomy (NCBI): domain Eukaryota; kingdom Fungi; phylum Ascomycota; class Dothideomycetes; order Venturiales; family Venturiaceae; genus Venturia; species Venturia asperata. The sequence continues at coordinate 249,013 of QWWL01000017.1, forward strand.
TAGGTTTAAATGGAGTGAGAGAGATTGCTATTGGATTTGCTACTTTTTCTGCTTTCATGCAGGTTTGGCAGATTGCGGGCATAAGGTGACGATGGTGGTGATATCAGGGTTTTGAACGGAAAAGATTTCATCTGAGTTGCAATACAACCCACAGTGATTCAAACATAATGATCCGAGTAGTGTATGTCTACCTCGGGCCACGGACTGCCGAAGCCACAGTAGTCGTGTACAGTAATTTTAATTACGCGTGTCGTCGCCGCCCCCAAGCCTTCCATCCTAGAGTACAGCCTTGTCTCAATTCGGATGCGGTTAGTTTGCTATGTCATTTTCGTGGCCCTCTTCAGCCACACCTGACTGAACGTTGAACGCGGCGAACAGCTATCCAACCCCCAAACACCCACTCTCACCACCGTTGGCTATAGTATTCCCGAGAGAGAACAACCGCATATCTTTCACCACCTAGCACGATGTTTCGCGCGCAACAGAACGCTTTCGACGATGTCATCGGTTTGTCCTCCCGCTAGGCAGCTCCGCATGCTTTCGCCTTCGAGTCGTTGGAGCTCTGCGATGGAGGGCAGAAAGTGCGCTTCATATTCTAAGTAAACTTAGTCACTAACGCGTCAAACCTGTAGTCAAGGCGACAGACGAAAACCTCACAAGCGAGAATTGGGAGCTGATTATGGTTCGTGGCATGGCTCGGCAGCAAAGCGCTTCAAGAGGCTGGTGCTAACAGGGGACTAGAATGTCGTGGACAAAGTCACCGCAGAAGATAATGGGTACGTCGTCATGGAAGCTCCAAATGTTGCTGGGCAGAAACGGGGAGAGCTCGAGATTGCCTCTCCTTTGGCATGCCCGTGCTATGTGATGCGAACATACATTCAAAGGACTGACACGGACACAGTGCGAAAGACGCCGTTGCTTCTATGATCAAGCGCCTTGCCCATCGAAATGCAAATGTCCAGCTTTATACTCTCGAGGTTCTTTTTACACACCAAGCCGTTTACCTGGAAGGACCATGGCTGACGTAGATGTAGCTTGCAAACGCACTTTCGCAAAACACTGGAATCAAGCTGCATAAAGAGTTGGCTTCGAGAAGTTTCACAGAAGCTCTGCTAAGATTAGCTGGGGACAGGGTTCGTACAAGCTTGGCTTGAGGAAGACGCGCAGAAGATTGACTGCAGATAGAATACACATCAGCAAGTCAAGACAAAGATACTGGAGCGCATGGAAGAATGGACAGAGATGTTCTCCAAAGACCCTGATTTGGGTATAATGGAGCAGGCATACATGAGGCTGAAAACACAGAGTAGAGCTCCTCCGATGTTGCTGGACGATGCGAACCTAACACCTTGCAGATCCGAACCTACACCCGCCCTCAAAACCACAAAAGACACAGCTTTCGGATCAAGATAGACAGCGAGAGGAGCAGGAACTTCAAATGGCACTCGCACTGTCCATGAAAGAGAATAAGACCTCGACACCACAGGCAGCCTCATTGAACCAACCTCAATCATCGGCGCAGACCGCAGCCGCGCCTATCTCGCAGCCTCCACCGCAGCAGACCCCACCAGCGGTGCAAGGAACTACAGCTGCGACAGTATCGAGAGTCCGCGCCTTATTCGATTTCACACCCTCGGAATCTGGCGAATTGGCATTCCGCAAGGGCGATATAATAGCAGTGCTGGAGTCAGTGTACAAGGATTGGTGGAAAGGTTCATTGCGCGGGCAGACTGGCATTTTCCCGCTCAACTACGTCGAAAAGTTACAGGACCCAACCACCGAAGAGCTGGAGCGTGAGGCTCACATGGAAGCCGAAGTGTTTGCTCAGATTGGTAATGTAGAGAAGCTGCTGGCATTATTGAGCACAAACGATACTGGGAGGGGCGATGTGAGGGACAATGAGGAGATCACAGAGCTATACCATTCGACATTGGCGATTCGACCGAAGCTAATCGAGCTTATTGGGAAATATTCGCAAAAGAAAGGTAAGCCGAGCCTAAGAGCTTGTTGGCGTATTGTAGGGCTAATATCGACAGACGACTTTACCCAATTGAACGAGAAGTTCATCAAAGCACGCCGAGACTATGAAATGCTCCTCGAGTCCTCCATGTCACAACCCCCTCAAGCGACTTATGGCCGACCTGCATACGCATATGGCGCACCTGCACCATCACAAACTCCTGCGGGTGGTTATGCACCGCAGGGACAGCAGCCAGATCAGCGATACTATTCTCCTGCTCCTGCTGAGCAACAATACCCTCAACAAGGCGGGCCTCAGCCTTTTTATTTCATCCCACCATCCCAGCAGGGACAATTGCCCGCACAAGGACGAGGAAGAACGCCGTCCAACCCAAATGCCAGCACTGATGATTTGTACGCCGCGCCGCCTGCCAGAATCAACGCCAACGACCCGAGAAGACAGACCATTGCTTTTGACCCACGGCCATCTGCTCCAGGCGGTGCGGTTGGAGGTCATCCAGGAGGCCCACAAGAATTAGCAACAGGAACTTTTGATAGCCCAATAGACCCCAGGCATAATTACATGGGCGCTCCTCCACAGCCCTTGGATCCTTACTCTCAACAACCGGCAGCGGAGAATCATCCAGCTGTTGCACCACAACATGCTATTCACACACTTCCCAGCCAGCAGAGGATACCTCAACAGCCTAGCGCGCCGCCACCAAGTGTTCCGCCTGCGAGCACGGGAAGTCCTGTTTACCAGGCTTATTCCGGAGGATATCAGGCCTACCAACCACCCGGTGTTGGTGGGGCTAGTGCGCCGCCTGCTTCTGCTGCTGCCGTGGGGACGCCGGCGTATGGTAAACAGCCTGTTGGTGCAGTGGCTAACGGGAGCGAGGAGAATTTCTACAGATGAGGGCCGCTGTTCGATTAACGGCGGGAATGAGTGGCACGCGTGACTTTTCGTGGTTTAATACTGACCTCTGCGACATCGTATGGAGTTCAGGTCGAGCACGGGCACACTGCGGCATCTTTGTATTTCTTGGTTTGGAGGGCGGATGAGGCTCAAGATTTTATGTAGATTAGTTTGAAGAAGGCTTCCGATGCATGCCTTGGCGGGAGATGAACGAGGTATTTTGACTCGAGATGATTTCTTTGCATCATACTGAACAGCGGCACGTTGGTTTTTTTTCATCTCCCGTCTCTCGCCGAACCATGACACGCAGTCCAGGATTATCCGGTCGAGCTTGATCTGACAAGTTTTTGGTGATTTGTTCAGCATGGATTTAAGTAGGGTTTCAAGTGATAATGTACTTCGATCGTGAATTATAGATCTTCTCATCAATTCCACAAGATCGCCCAATATTTTGTTTGAGCGTATAAGGTTCACATGTCGGCCTCGGGTTGCAATGTTGCTTGGGAAGATAAGGCATTGAAAGCAGCTTGGACATAGGGGATGCGCAACGAAATTCGGAAGGGTGGCTGATACTCAAATGCTTCTGAAGTTATGTGATTCGATTTCCAATTCTCGAGCTATACTCCCGCCAGACAGCACAAAAAATCATCGCAGCCGACCAGCCGGTAGCAAGGAGATAACGCCAGCTCTTAGTAGAATACATGGACAACGACTCTTTCCTCCCCTCTCCCGACGAGCAGATCTCTGATCACGATGCCGGTGTTGATCCAGTAGATCTTGCTTTAACGACGACGATCTTTGGTCCGTGATGCCCGACCTTCCTTTTGTCGGTGGTATGGTAGCTGTGTGTTGGCTAAGCCTTCTCCTTGTTGGCCTCCAGGTACTTGTAAGCTCCGAACGCGACAGCACCGCCGATGACGAGGAAGGCGTAGAGTCCGACTCCTAGACCGGCACTGCCAGCTGAGGCAGACGAGGAGGAGCTGGGGGGTGGGGCATGGGATTTTGGAGCTGGGTCGTTTGGCTATGACGACTCGTTAACTTCCATTGCGTCGTTGCTACCTGGATACATGCATCTCGGTTGATATCGTGGACCAGGCACAGTGGAGCTCTCCAATGAGTAAAGCTCCCTTGTGATTGGTCCACTCTTCGAGGTATGCAATTGTTGAGAAAGGAATGGGCGGAGTACATACACCTCTCTTCAAAGTTCCAACGAGTAGCCCGTCGAGAATCTCCCGAGCTTCGTCGCTGTGTCCGACATCCTCAAAGGCCTCGGTTGCGTCTTGGCCACCGACGTCGAGGAGGACTTCTTCTCCACCTCTGCGAAACGGTCATTAGCATTGTCCGGGCCTGTTCCAGTGCGTTTGCTTGAAGCGAAAGAAGGTGTGGGATGAAGAGATGCCGGAGCAGTTGTCGTGGCCTTCTAGTCCCAATACAATCTTCCACGGAATGAAAGCGTGTAGACATACGGATGCTCGTCGATGAAGGTCGTCGTGTTGTAGACTTTGTCGTGGATGACCATGAAAAGATCCTTCTTGCTAGCATGCTCAGAAACCTCTGAGAAGCTGAATTCCTTGCCTGCGCTCATGGTTGCGGTGGTTGTGGGCTAGGTTCGGTGGTCTGTACGTAGAGGTGGTCTCTTTGCGGACGGAGCGGATGGTTTTGTATGTGGAGACGGGATTTGCCGGACGACTCGGCGGAGGAGATGTGGGAGGAGGGGGATGTGTATCTACGAAGCGGGCGACGAAGCGGAAAGTATCGAAGTTGGTGAAGAAAGGACTGGGATGGTTGAGTTCGCGCTTCATTACTAGAAGCTCGCGCGCCCGGCGGCTTGTGCTTCCGTGGCGGTGCGACTGAAGTGCAGAGACAGCTTACCACAGTATGCACAAATCATTCATCTCCGCCTTCTCGGGAAATACATTGGCATAGATACCCGAGCAACCATGCTATACAGTACAGGCCACACGAGCTTCATGGGTATCATGTTGATCAAACTACCAATCATGTGCTTGTGATTATCACACTTTGTGGGGCTTGCTTGTTAGATCTTGGTATTGCACTCTGGACTAATCGACCCAATTAGGCAGTCTTCATGATAGGCAATGTAGTAATTAGTAATGCTTCCATGCTTATTAGCCTTTTCAGTACGATAGCGGTGATCATTCAGTAGCAACGATGCCTCCACTCCTGCTGTCTCCCACTCCCCCATCCAGCCGACCAAGTTCTCCAATCAATCAGGTAGTCGTGGGTCGTCGATAGGTCAGGTAGCCAACAATGACCTCCAAAGATTTGTGTGTATCGTGTATCTCTACCCATAAAATTCGCACACGAGCAGTCCTGAATAAGCCAAAGGACGCGCCCGCTCCAACGCCGAGAACGCCTGAGACCACCCATGCTTCTATGCTCCATCCAAGCAGCTCAACCAATGCTAGGCGGGTAATTCCACAATCAAACAACATAACCGATCCTGTATAGCAACATGATTCCTTTGACACGTTGGCTTTCATTACCACATAAAAAACACCCTTACATCCTTCATACTGCATCCGGCGTTGATACAGGAGGGCCGCCAGTGATCGAAGCACAAGGCGTCAGTGTCGTATCCGAGCCGGAACCACCTTCGCCATCATCTGGAACCGAAGATGGGAAGCCCTTTCGCCCCAACTGTGGCGCCGAGAAGCTTTTGGGAGCCACGATTTCGTCCTCCTTGACTTCTTCTGTGGTTTCACCTGGCGCTTCTTTCTGTTCGTCTTTTTTCTGTACCTCGAACAACCGCTTTTGTTCATTTGGTATTGTTCCCGGATTCTCGTCGCCAGCGAATGGGTCGTCGGGGTGCGCAGCAGCTTCCTTCAATTCCTTGCTCGGGGCACTCGGCGGAATCTTGTCCACGTCGGGCTGTGTTGACGATCGCTCGCTGGCTCTCTGGGGCGACAGAGGTGTGTTGAACCACCCTCCTGCTTCCCACTTTCCGGGAGTGTAGAGGCAGTCCTCTCTCACTTGGTGATCCACGATACCCTCCAACAGTGTCTCAAGTCGAACAAACGAGATAGGTTTCAATATCCACGCGTCGAACCCAGCGTCAATGTATGTTTGCCGTTCTCGTTCGACGAGAGACGCTGAGACGGCAATGATAGGCACACGTCCGTTGAAGGCGGCACGTTCAGAAAGTGTGTGAGAGGAGTGTGTCTTTTCGAATGATCTGATCATCTTCGTGGATGTCAAGCCATCAACGATTGGCATCTTAGTCGTGTTAGAAGTTGGGGCAGCAGTCAACGATGAGGGAACTTTACCTGCATGTCCATCAAGACCACATCAAACTTGCCACTGTGGTCTGAATACGCACTCGCGCATTCCTCTCCATTCGCCGTTAGATGCACAATGTGTTCGAGTTTCTCCATCCTCTTCTTCACTATGCGGCTGTTGACTGGATCGTCTTCGGCAACCAGGACTTGAAGAACTTTGGCATTTGGAGGGCCTGGTTCAATGGATAAGGGCGATTGTTCCTCCTCCACGTTTCCACTTTGAGGTTCCCGCATGGCCCTGGGAATTGTTGGTGTACCAACCTCGCCAGGCATTTTGATGGCTTTTACTGGCGTCGAAGAATATGGTAGCTTGCTTTGTCCACCTGACGTAGTAAGTGATCTCTCGAATTCGTGCACTGTTGTCGTTGGTGGTGGTGGGCCCAGTGGGCCTACACTGGCAGCGTGTTCGCGTGCTGGAGGTGAGACAGCTCTGTTGACACTGGCGCTGACACTGCCATCGTAGCTTCTCCGCTTGTCCATTGTAGGCCTCGTGGCAGACCAAGCGCTAGTCGATCGTTCCAAAGATCTCCTCTTAGGATCAAATTGAGTAGGCTCTTGGATGGCTTCAATCAGTCTATCCACATCACTTCGGCCACTGTGCTGACTTGCGCTGCTGTGGAAGCTTTTGATACTTTTCTTGCTATTGAGACTGTCCATGCTTTGCTTCTTTGCAAGTGAGCCACTACTCAACGAGCTTTTCCTGGAAGGTCCTCGAGCGACGAGCGTGACCTCGCCTTCTGCAACTCTCGATTCGGAACCAGGGGTGGGTGGACCACCAACTGAAGCAGCTTCAATTGATGGTTCGCTGTAATCCCCCTCTGGTAGGTCGAACGGCAGTACAATCACAAAACGTGATCCAGTGCCTTCTTCGGATTTGAGCCTCAACTGGCCGTTCATGTTACGGATGATTCGAGCAACAACGGCGAGACCCAATCCCAAAGTTCTTTTGGTGTCATCTCCATTTCCAAGGAGCTTTGTAGCATTTGTGTCCTGGCCAAACAAGTCCGATGGCTCGGACTGTACCTGTTCCAAATCACGGAAGAGGGAGTCCAATTGCTTGGCAGACATTCCGGCGCCGGTATCTTCCACGATTACCTCGATATCGGCTTTGCCTGTGTCCACTGCGGCCACATAGATCTCCACTTTTACACCACCCTGTGTGGTGTGCTGGATTGCATTCGCAGTAACATTGCTGATAGCCTGACGCACTTTGCGCTGGTCTCCGAGGACATGCGTTGGCAACCCTGGATGTTCGATCACTTCATAGGTAATATTTTTCCTCTTTGCATCTCCGCTAAAAGAATCTGTAGCTTCCCTGAGAGTATCCTTGAGATTGAATATGTCGCCCTTGACGAGATCACCGCCTTCCTCTGTCTTGGTCAGGTCGAGCAGGTCGTTGATAACATATATGAGTGACTTCGATGCGGAATGAGACTTGGCAAGGTTGTCCCTCGTCTCCTGATCGAGCGACCCTTCCAACGCAATCTCGAGGTAGTTGATGATGGCATTCAGTGGCGTTCGAACTTCGTGAGCTGAATTGGCAAGTAAGAGTCGAGTGAGCTCGCTGTTCTGCAACGCAGCCTCCTTCTGTCTCCACACGTCGATAAACTTGCCATATACCAGGCAAAGTACTGCCGCGGTTTCAACTTCCTCTTCAGTCCATTCACGACATTTGCCGACCACTGTTTCTGACCACGTTTTGAAGGATTTTCTTGGCTCCAAGTACCCCTCAGTACCCTCTTTCACGAACTTCTCGTATGGATTTCCTGCCCATTTGACTTCCTCGAGCTGACCTTTGCGAAAGAATACGATGAAATCGTGACCCCTCGAGGACAGTGGGACCAAAAGGAGACCTGCAAGTATTTGAAATCCTGGAGCGTAACGAAGATCTGGGAAATCATTGATGACATCAAGCGACGCCGTAACTGACGTGATTTTGCGCATTCTGAGATATTCCAACATTGCGAGGGCTTCTTGAGAATGTTCCAAATGGCCCAGGATTTTCGTCTCGTCTTTGATTGAAAGCAAGCCATAGTCTGCGTTGAAAAGCTTCAAAAGATCCTCGGACGATGCAATGATGTAGCCGGACGGGTTGTTGGGTGTCGGCGATGTATTGATGAGCTTTCGAGCCTGTAGACGAGATGCGTACGACAAACGCTCGATATTCCTCGATGCCGTATCACCCACAAGACGGCACATTTTTCGAATCGGAAAGGCCACTCGAGTTCCTTTTGCCCCATATCCGTGACAAGAAATGAGGCCCCACAATTCGTCGAACGCATTAATCGATACAGACATGGACGATCGCACCGCCATGTTTTCGAGATATTTAACATGTATTGGTGACATGGCACGGAGGTAAGAATGAGTAAGGTTGAGCGGCGTTTCGAGATCTTCAGGTGTTCGACAGACCAGGCGGGCGGTCTCCTGATCCCGATCGTATAGCAGACGCACTTTGTTGAGCTTGTACATATCTCGAGCCTGTTTCGGAATATCCGAGGCGGGAAAGTTGAGGCCTTTGTACAAATCTTTGGTGGCTCGAGGATCTACCAGTTCAGTGACCACACGTCCATTCCATTGTTGATCAAACTGATACACCATAACCCGGTGGAACCCAGTGAGCTCTTTGATGACACCAACTAGAACTTTCAGAAACCTTTCCAACGTTGGGGCCGAAGCTAACTGTTCCTGCACCTGAGACATAATATTGAACACCTCCATAGCAGCGGCTTCGCCTCTCCGTTTTCGGGCGCTCCGCAGTACCCGTAGAGGTCGACTAATGTTATGGGTGCTCTCAATCAACTCTTCTTCTGTTGGGTCGCTGCTGAGGGTATCCTCTGGGAACGATGGAGTTGTGTCGTCCGGTGGCACCAACGGATTGTCGATATCATCCTCGAGCTCGAATTCACAGATGATAAGATCGGGGTTTTGATCATTGACATGTATCGCGCACCACATCTTGGTCGCTCGCCTCTTCGGCCCTCTGATCGATATCGTGAAGACCTCAGGGCCGTTTGCGGTAACATCAGCGTCCTCGTCTCGGATGAAGTCAATGTGGTCTAACAGATTGTCTGCCTGTTCTTCCGACATGATGTCCGTGAAGCTCTCTAGGTCAAATAACTGTTTGGGCGTATGACCAATGATTCGCTTGGAGTTCTCGCTTACAATCCGTACGACGAGTTTACCGTCCTCCTCTTGAAGGGCAACAAGAAGGCCAAATCCCTGCACCGCCCCAGGAATATGTATGGGCTCGTCCTCGCACCTCTGAAGAACTTCGCCATCCCGACCTGTAATGACAGCATGCCCATCCTCAGTGACGACATGCTGAAATCTTGCAGTCACAAAAGCACCTGCGTCGTCCGAGGTCTCGCTTCTGGTGCTGGGAGCTATCGAGCCAGCGAAGGAGGATTTGCGAAGACTGTCACCGTCAGCCGATCTGCCGCCAATCACATCTTGAAATAATTGAGCGGGCAACCTTGGAGGATTGAGCCGCGAGTTTGCATAATCCCCACTTGGGGCCCGTTCTGAGTGAGGAGTTGCCGCATATCTTTTCAAGGATCCGACGGAGCCCTCCGATGCGCTGACGGAAGAGTTTCTTTGCGCAGGCCGCCCATTTTTGTAGAAGTACCCGTCCATGGAGTTCGTTGAGACTGCAGGCGTGCTACTGGTGTCGACCTGCACGACGCTTCGGATAGGAAAGACTCGATCCGTCGAGCCAGGACTGAGTGTTCCGTGAGAATCGAAAACGTGTGGAGATTGTATTGTAACGCGTGAACGAGGAGCAGCTCGAGAGCTCGGGTCGGAGGTGACAGAGGGGTTGGAGGTACTGTCGGGAAAGGTTTCGAAGGACGAGGAAGTGCCAGCATCCATACTTGAGCAGTCACGTCTGGATTGCAGTTGCGGCATGTTGGTGTTCGGTCTGGAAGGAGTGTCCGGTGTCCAGGTCTCGATGTTGGAGGGTTGTTGAGACGCTCAGCTAGTACTGAGTGCGACCTGGGCCGCGTCTTGAGATTCGATTGCGCCCTTCTTCACGAGGCGAGAGAACATGCCCGCATTGTTTTTGGGTCGTCGAGGATGGGCTGCAATTCGACGTGGGAGGCGTGCAGTGCTTGCCTTTGCCACAGCAGAGATGATAGGCACACGGTTATGGCGGAGAAGAGCAAGGTATGCGGGCAGGGCGGACAGGGGAGCCACTACTTGGACGGGGGGGCAGAGATTTGAAGAACAGCTCGGGCTCGGAGGACGACAAAGCAAAAATCAGGACTGCTGCTCTGCAAAACTCGAGGATGAAGTTCGTTGGCAGAATTCTGGTGTCGAGATGTGGCACCTGTCAAAACTTTCGATTGCTACGGAGCGATCTCTTCCCTGAGTGATTCTCAAAGACCACACACTAGCAGTTGTTTGGCACACACCATGACCGAAGCGGAAATCATCATGAGGACCCGTATTGAGAGAAAGTCAGCCACCAACTAATGACGGAGCCCCTTTTGCGGCTCCTGTGGAGGCCATTCTTTGGGGGCCCTCTTCTGGACCTTTGAGGCCATCCTTTGCAGACTCCAGCGCCGACAAACCGAGAGCGACAGACGCGCAGCGAAAACAGATGCGTACCGCCGCCGTACATGTGCGTGGCAAGGCGCCGACAAGGACGAGAAGGTGCGGATGGGCCGACGTCAGAGATGGGCAAGTCAGTTGCCCTGCGTAGAGTGGCTTTCATATGCCACATTGGCCCGTCCGGTCGTTGCTTTGTTTCAGCTTCAGGACAGTCGATAGGGGATGACGGCGATGGCAGTCTTGGAGAGGGAAGTGGGAGCTCCAGGATGCTTCCCTGAATTCGTTGTTGGCCGTCAGCCGTGACAAGGTTGACCAAGGCATATGGATGTCGATTCTTCGAATGATCTGCCGATTCTACCACTAGTCGAGAATAGCTTGCTGAGATGGCATCTGGCATGCGTCGAGTCGTCCGGGATTGGTGCATGGCGCTTTTCCGCCCAATGCTGCCAGCGACGCGTCTAAGGGGCCAGTACTAATGGTCCCCGCAAGGCTTTGCGAGCAGAAGAGAGAGCTCTCGACTTCTTCTCTGCATGGCGTACGCAGAATACGCAGAATACAGATCCCGGAGTGACGACAGAATAGACATGGCCTAGGAGGGTCCGTGATCTACACAGTAGAGCTTGAATCGGAGACATGCGATTCTGTACCACAGTATATTCCCGGCCCTGGTGCAAATCCCCCATACTGGGGCAGAAGGAAGCTACAAGGCTAGACAACAATGTAAAACAATGACAATTCGCTTCCACTTTGACAACAATAATACCACATCTTCATCCCATTTCCCCGTCGAACATCCTCTCGCAGATGATTCCATGAAGTTGTGATCTTCAGGCACTCATATGCACCTGCAACCAGATTCGATCAAGATTCAAAAGCTCCGCACAGATCCACCTTTCGAGCGCCACAGAGCCATCGCCTTGAAAGTACTCCGTACCTAGGTATCACGATAGCGACGCAATAACATCCGACAGTGACCACAAAATCTCCCCCCAAAACTTGATCGCCTGGTCCCCGGCTTGGCGAGACTAAATCGATCAGGCGGTTCCCTTCACCTACTTTTCCGAAAAGTTTATCCTACGACACTTTCGCGCCTCGAAAACTTGACCGCTACAATCATCTCCGATCGCCTACCCGCACACAAGGTATCAGATCATCATCTCCCGAATGCTTAGCCAATCACCAGCCAGCTCCTCATCTGACCTCAAGCTAGGAGGTACCTCCTTCCAAATGAGCCTCGCCATGGATCGATGATGTGCGGAAATTGAGGCTGGCCAAAGCTTTGCTTGCCATCTCTTCCTATCAAAAAGTCCGCGTGGAGCTCTGACTCCCGTTCTCGGGCTTTACAAGATCGGATATTTCGGCAACATCTCGGTTTGGTCTCCATGCAACGCTTTCGCCTTTCCAGACATGGACACAACAAAGGTAGAGGTCTGTCCGCGCACTGGACTCGAAGTCTCGCATCGCGGGTCGCATTGCCATAGCCAACCGAGGTCGTGATTTTACACCCACGCACCCAACAACTAAACTTCGAGATCGAGTCGACCCTTCGGAATCGTGATAGATTCCCGAAATAAAATCATGTCGCAAACTTTCTTTTCAGTTCTCCCGAGCATTTTGTGAATACTTGGATCGTCACTGGGGTGGTCTCACTACTTCCATCGCCATGTTCAAACATTGGTTGCGGTCAATCATTGAGATGGACATGTCATGGTCGAAATCTAAATCAGCCTGTTATTCTAATTTCAACCTGACAACCGCCCATGGAATCAACTTGAAAATTTCCTAAAATACAGCCGTTGTAGAAAAAGCATTTCCAACCGAAACCAAGCGCTTCTCAACTTACCATTGACCGTGAACTCATCATCTTGTCTCACTTTGCTTTGGATCGCAAAGCGAATCTGCCCAGGATACAACCGTTGTAGAAAAAGCATTTCCAACCGAACTCAAGCGCTTCTCAACTTGCCATAGACCGTGAACCCATCTTATTTCCCTTTGCTTCTGATCTCAAAGCGAATCACACCTAGAACCCGAAGCGACCGGGTAGAATTTGATAACGAAGATCAAGATCCCCATCACAGCATCCACTTCACCAAAAATCAGTCCATCGCATTTCCCAACACCACTCCCGCCACTGTACTCAAATCCAAATTATCGAATTCCACCATCCCACGAACAGGGTCAGCGGGGATTCACGAGTATCCACATCCATCCACCTTTACAGAAAAACTCTGAGGCCGGTGGAAAGAAGATGATTTCAAGATTAAAAGAAGCCCGCAGACTTCATATATCGCGACGACCCATCAGCCTCCCGATGCCGATACTACTCAGAATCAAAAAACGTCAAATTATTCGCAGAATGGCTATTTCTGCTGTATTGCAGAAGTTTGTATCTGAATTAAAGCTTCAAGGTCAAGTCGCAAACAGCGAAAACACGGACCAATCACATGCATCTGGCGCCTCGTGTTAAATTTTGAATAGATATCGATTCATCAACAAATCACGACGAAGCTGGCCCCGCTAGCTCAATTGGCTAGAGCGTAAGACTTTTACCGCAATATGGATTATCTTAAGGTTGCGAGTTCGACCCTCGCGTGGGGCTTTCTTTTGCTCATCTGAAGGAGGTGGGTTTCTCTTTTGGTTATATAGTGTCGTCATGGTTTGGCCGAGTACCCGGGAGGATAGGTTGATGAAATGTGGTTCGGCAATCCTTTTTGCCTCCCAGGTCTTATGTCGGCAAGGATGAATTTCGGCGCTTTTTTCATGTGCTGGAAGTGCTGCAATCGATTCCTGGGAACAGAGCAATGAAATTTCATGTTTAGTGGCCATCTTGATGTTGTATTCCTTAGAGAGAAAAAACACCTGTTTCATTGCAATTTCCAAGCCCTTCTCTTTTCCAGTCCAAAAAGAGTACTCCGGTTTGATGGATGCATAAACACTTGGAACCGAAAGGTGGTTGTACTATCAGTATATACCTCATGAATCGTAACAAAACATGCCTCTGCTGGAAACCATTGCGTAAGAGTTTATGCCCAGATCTATCATGGGTATCGTAACCCAAAACGCTCAAAAGCCCATAACAACACCATCCCATCGAAACAAACCCTCTGCTCTGTGAAGTCGCAATCACTTGGTTGCATCGATATGACCTCCGGCGATGTCCGCAGCGGAAGCATGATCCCTATTACCATTCCAATCCCAAACGGGATAGCTGCGACCGCCGTGCCTCGCGTTTTCCACGTCGAGAATCACATCCTGCTGAACGTGAATAGTGCCTTTCCCCGTCTTCTCGAATTCCTCGTCGATCGTTTGTAAGGGAGAAGAGGCAGGGTTGATATGTTCCCTACTTGTCGAAGTAGCCGTCGTTGTGTCTTCTACTGTACGCAGAGCCAGATCTCTGGGAACGCGCGATCGCCTGCCCGAAATCGTGTCCTTGAACCAACTTTGCGGCTCATAGCTGTCCGCGGAATAATTGATCCACCTCTTCAATCCGGGTAAAAAGTCTCGTATTAGAGACCACATGAGCGGTATATTCGTGACGAGTATGGCGATGGTGGCTTCGCGGAAGTACCAGTTCATGTATTTGTAGCTTATCAAGGAGGGAACAAGGCAGTAGATTTTGGTGAGTAGAGCGGAGACGATGATGAATAAGCCCATGCCGAAGAGGAGGAGGAGTATTATCTTTTGGCGTTTGGGGAGGCGGACGGCGATGAGGATGGGCATTGCGACGATGAGGATTAGAATGTCGGAGGTTATGGAGAGGACGCCTTGAGCGATTTCGTAGTGCTGATAGGAAGAGCATTGATAGTTTGGGGTTGGAACGGCGAAGTAGAGGGCGATTGGTCGGCATGAAAACAACAAGGCCATCTCAGAGCCGATGAAGCAGAGTAGGGTGTACACTGCCGCGTAGATTACGAGGCGAAATTGGTCAAGGCCCTCGCTTTTGGTCTGTCAGTATAGAAGAGTGGGTGGTGAAAGGCTGGCCTACGTTATTCGACCGTACAACATAAGCATGCAGGCTTTGAGAGTCCAAATCGTGAAGATCATGGCATGCTCTGATACAAAAACCCATATGCTTCCTCGAACTCTTTCGTCATGATCCGCAGGCGTCATGGCAGCAATGTCCTCAGCCGTCATGAGGTTGCTGCCCCCACCCGATGCGACTTTATTCAAGCTGATGCATAGTACCGTATACCAGACTACCGCAAGAGCCATGAGAGCATCGTCAATCAGGAGACCAGTAATACCAAGACGCCGTATACGTGCGACACTGTCCAGCTGTAAGCATGTATTCCACAACACCAAACTCATGACCAGTGAGAGAAAGACCTACAACCGCAAGACAACCAGCAGAACACCGAGGCCGTACAGTGACCACGTCTCCCTCGCAAACCGTACAGCAAAGGACGATGCCATCACATTGCAAATTGCACGTCTCGAGAGAAGTCAAGCTACATGTCTTAATCTCTCCTCGGTCGCACAAAGGCTGGACAGGGACGTCTCAGCTCTTTTATCGCCCGAGTCGCCCTTCACATGCCCCACCACTCCAATTGATGAACAGCACCGTCTGGCGCGCCAGTGAGCAGACGGCGTGGCCTTGTGCATGCACTTTGCTGTGCTTGAGGGCGGATGCCCGGGAAACAGTTAGTTAGTCTCGCTTATACGGCACTAACTATCCCCATCCTCCCAAGTCGACGGAACGGTCTGAATGGGAAACCGGGTTTTGGGGATCATTCTTCTCGTCGTGTCTCGGGGGGCGATTCGGCTCTTCCTTGTCCTGCCCAGGGACATATTCGCAAGACGACAAGGCCGTCGAAGCTAAGAAGTCGCCTGGGCCTGGGCTTTGGCGTTATGGACGGGACACCTGCTGGTATGTTGGTGCTGTGACAAGCGAGGAGCAATGGAAGCAGTGATAGGTCGACCAAAGAGGATGGATGTGACCGGAGGATCGTAGAGGATGATCGAGAGAGAAAAAGGGAAAGGTGGCGGTGGCTTGCTTTTTCCTTGCGAAGATCGCAACCAAGTGCCCGCTGCTCCATCGGATCATCCCTTGGAGACCCTGCAGTTCACATACATAGTACAAACAACTCCTCTGTCTTTCTCCATAGCCGACAACACAATTCCCATCTTATTCTTTGTGCAAATCATCGGGTGTGGTATCTGGTGTCGCAATAGCATTTGCTCGTCGGCATCTCCGACGTGATGATCCTTCAGCTCCGAGAAATCCGTGTCGCCACTAGGGTGGCATTCCTATTTCTGGTACGGTGGCGCACTACAGCAAGACGACTCAAGGCGTCTCTCCATCGGTCCCGTATGCAGAGGAGGGGGTGTAAGGCGTTGTTGTCTGTTTGTTCCATTTGCACAGTCGAACAGGTGTTCTGGAGAAGCCAAGTATTAGGTACGAACAGCAACAAACAAGGTTTGTCAGGTCTGACCAATGTTACAGGTTTGAAGTAGGACAACATACCAACTGTTAAGCCTCCATGCAGCGAAATATGGTTCTAACTCTCCAAGGAGAAAACGCATGGCACAAGATCCAAAGTTGTGGCACAACATCTAGATGTACGGCACAACATCTAGATTTATGGCGCAAGATCTAGATTCATGGTGCTTGACCCCGCAAGCAATCTACTGTGTACTGTGGTAGAAAACCGGATCCACTAAAGACAAACAAGGGTCGGCGCTGGGACGAGGCTGAGACATCGACGGGAGCTCTCAAGAGACCCAGGTTGTGATATATCATGGCCCGATCCTATTCAACTTGCAATACTTCCAAGAATCCCTCGAAGAAGGCTCATGCCCTGCCACATTTCTCTCACAATCTTCGCAACCACTCAAAATCATTTCTTATCCCGTGGTTCACAAGGACCCGTCAAGCCTAACCGCTCCAACCGACCCTTCTCCGGAGGCGGAGGTGTAGGCGGCGGCTGGTTCTTCTCCCATCCCTCGGGTTCCTTGCCAACGCCATACCATCTCCCCTTGAACCACCCCGCCTTCTCATGAAACCCCCTCGGCTTCCTAAAATACTTCCAATCAAAGCCATCCTCATAGCCCGCATCATTTTGATATTTTCTCGTATATGGGGGCTCCTTTTGTCCGTAGATGATGCCTCTCCTTCCGATCTCTCGCCTTTGGCCTCCGCTCTTCTCGTCGCGGCCTGGGAAGCCGCCGATGATGTAGGTTCCGACGCCGGTTTGGAAGGCGCCGCTGAGTTCGTAGCCGTTTTCATAGAAGAAGCGGAGGTCGACGTTGTGTAGGACCAAGTCGTGCAGGAGGCGAGGCGGGCCGATGCCACCGTATGGCTCTGGCATAAGTCAGTATTCTCGTATGATTTATCCTTGATGCCTATTTTGGCCGAGGACAGACTTACCCAGATTATTGCACTCGATCAATTCATCGACAACCTCTTGGCAATACTGCTCCTCACTCATCTCTCCCTTTCTCCACTTCTCCTCTTCCAGTTTCCGATCGAGTGCCCAGCCTTTGAAGGCGATGAGTCTCAAGAAAGGCATGTGAGTGAACATATTGTAGTAACTTCTCATCATGGTTAACATCGCCTTTCTATCATATCCCAAAGGCCCGCCGACGTATCCCTTCGCATCGACAACAAGCTCTCTCAGGTTTCGTGGCAAGGACGCAGGTAAAGATCCGAAGCAGCTCATAATCTGCCAGGGCAAATGCAGCACTTGAAGAGAATCCCATTCGTGGTAGGTATTCCAAGATTCAGTTCGTTGCCCGTCACTGAGAAGTTTTATTCGGGGCCTCTGATCCTTGATATGATCGAGTTCATAGGTGATGTAGAGCTTCTCAAGTTTCGGGAAGCCTTTGGACATCAGCCTTGCGAAGGCGCCCCAGCTCTCGATGGCCGGCTGGGGATTGGTGTTGTCAAAGATAAGGCGGAGGATTTCAAGATTCGGAAGACCTATTTCCAAGTGGTGGGCGAACATGGGATTCCAGTAGATTGTGGCTGCGTGGGCAGTTGATCGGACGGGATCTCTGAATCGACTTGAAAGGGAGACGCTTTCTCGTAGTTAGCTTGTAACATTACTTACAGACGTTTCCCTACGGGGTGGTCATGATCTAGACAACGGGAAACGCCCGTCAAATCTTGTGCATACTGAAGCTCTAGGTCCCTGAATGGATCAGCCATTGGATCGGGGTCATCATCCATAGCTACAGCCATCTGTTCCGGGCCGATTATGTTCCTATACCGGCATCAGTACGGCTCGCAAATTTCAAGTAATGACGTGCATGTTGTTGATGATGTTGGGGATGGATTGAAGATTTATAGAATGAAAGTAATGCCAGCACATTTAAGTGGGGGTTGTCTAAACATGTAAGAAAGAGAGAACATGACGAATACAGGGTATGTAAAGTGGTAATGCTGGATGTGATTGAGTATGAAATAGGAGTCAGTACTTTTCCACGCGTTGTACCTCACTTACTGGATATAGTACCGAGGCTGGCAAATATGTCGGAGGCGGCGTTGGGGTTTTAGATGCTGTTGCGGTAAGAGGTCCTCGCGGCTCAGAGTCTGTCATACTTGTAAGTACTGTGCCGGGAATTCAGGATATTACTATTGCCAGTTCTTACCGCTATCGCAACAGGATAGTGAAGAGCGATCCGGCATCTTTTATTTGTCTGCCCGCGAGCCTGTTTGTGATCTGAAAATGTTTGCAATTCGGAAGAGTTGTTAGAATCCTGGATGTTTATTTCTGTTAAGTCTTGCTTTTCGGAGTAAGAGAGGGGATATTTGAATGGACGATTAATGGTCATGAGGGCGTTAATCTTCGCGTAGCACCAATCGGTGTATCCTATATATCCTATGATTGCCGTATCGAACCACACATGATGCGCATCATTCACGAACTGCACTTGACCATACCATGTCAAGACACATCATCCACGAAGTCCTTGGTAGAGACAATTCATTTGCAAATCTGCCAGGCGTTGGCCAGATGTCCCTGCTTTTCTGATCGTCTCCGTCACCGCACCCTTGTCTCCCCAGAAGATCTTGTCTTCCTGCCAATCGTCTATAAACGATATGAGAGCCTCAATGTTTCCATAAGTCGCTGGTTGCGGTCCTTTTGGTTTATGGCGGACAAGAAATTCAGTCAGCAGGCCGAGTAGCAAGAAGAGCAGCGCTGTTGTCAAAATTGGTAGTAAACTCATGATAATGGACAGCGTAGTGTCTAAGGCATAGCCAAAAATCCATGGAATGACACATTTGAAGACAAACAAAAGCCAGCTTTGCCAGCTCAACGTAGCCTGCGTGATTGATCCCAGGGTCTGATTGGCGCCGTTTGTCGTAGCCTTTCGCCATATGGCCTCATCACGAGTCATTTCGGTCAGAAGTTCTGCACAGTGAAGTCCTAGGCTGATGATACCGAAGATAAGGCTGTGGATTATCAGACCGAGCCAATCACGCCGCTTTGTGTAGGCTGACTTCCACGTTCTGGTAATGGTTTGGCAATAATTTTGCCAGACGTCCATGAAATCGAGAGTATGGGTTGCACCGCGGACATGTGCTGCAGAACAGGTGCCTGTGCGCTAGCTGATGCCTGCCACGATAATTGTCCAGATTGCCACTAGAGTGAAGATAGCCCAGATGGTTCTTGTCAACGTTTGAGAGCGTGGGACGAGTACCTTCATTGAAGGTTGTCGACGCAAGGGAACAGCTAAGAAAGAACCATTGCTCGGTTGGAGTCTCGGCCATTTGGCTTGTATGGGTGTGGATGAGCAGGATGTGGAAGGCAATACCCCTCCCTTGTCCTGACACTTCTCGGGGACACGCGGGTTGCTTTGGAGCAGATTGCCCGAGGAATGGTTGATGAAGCACACACGGGCGGTGTTCAGTGGATTACTGCTCCAGGTAGCCACATGTCGACTTCGAGCAAGGCACCAGCTGCAAACCAATCCTTGAAGTAGAAGTGCAACACCAAGCCCTGCGAGACACCAGCCATTGACATCAAGCGCCCAACCTTGGGATTCTGCGGGAGTGATGAGACGTCCCCTAGGATCCGAAAGTCCGACCATATGGACGCTCGAGGTGAGGGTCGATGCTGCGCCATATCCAATCACAAGAGCAATGCTTGATATGATGTTCATGTACCAACTGTTCGGTGCGAAGCTTCGGGCGCTTATCAACAGTCGTGGATTCGAATTGTACTGTAAGCGGCCTTCCTGCCACAAAGCCCAGCGAAGAGTGCATGCCTGGATGTAGTTCATCGAGTCGAACAATATGGTGAGCAAAACATTGAGAGCTAGTGATGCTGATAACACTGCAACTTGGGGCATGCGGAATACCCTGTGACCGACGAAATAGTGCTTCGTTGTTTTGATGGCGGGGAAAGGATAATTGACGTTTCCAACGTTAACATATTTCCCATGGAGAAAAGAAGGCAGCAGAACTTTTCCAGACAAAATGATGCGGGTGCCCAACATGAGGGAGCATGTTCCCACTGACAAAGCAAGGATCAGGGCTACAACTGAGAAATTTCGAGTGCTTAGATCACGATCGAATGAGGCGTCCAGTTCTTCGTCCACAATATTTGTTCCCTCGTCTGCAAGACAAGAACTCTTCTCCAACTTTGATATGTCTCCAAGGATGAACTGAGCCGGTTCAAGATTGAGCGGCTGAAAGACTGCAAGCGATTCGGGTTCTAGCATGGTCCTGGACCACCGCCAATTCGATAGGGAAGATATTCTCGACCATCGGTCGGACTGTGTAGTAGTATGAGCTACGGAGCCAGGGATTTGGTGTGAAACATGCCCATTCTCTGGTGGCTGAGAATGCTCTGTCCCAATTCCTGCTCGGACAACGCTTGGAAAGTTAGTTGGATACTTTCTCTCAGAGCAGGGATACGTACTGGGCGAGGCGAAGACAATGAGACTCTGCGCCGAGACGATATTGATCCATTTTCGAACCTTCAGATGTGGAGTGAGGGTTGGGCAGGACGAGGAATTGTCGCTGAGATATGACCTGTGCCGGTCAGGGACATACTGATTTGTATCAAAGAACTTGGACAGCATCCAGGTGTCTCTCCTGTCTGGGCCCGTCCAGAACGATGGTCATCATGCACGTTTTCGGCTGTTCCGAAGAATCATAGCGATACTGTAATAGAAAACGGGAGGCACCAAGAACAGCTGTGCATAGTACGTCTTGCTCCCGTCCTGCAAGCCAAGGGGCCGCAGTCGAAAGAGAGTACCATGGATGGCAAGGTGTGTGATCAGCGAACGGATGTTCGGACTGCAGAAGCACAGGAGCCGGTCCGGAACCGACTCTGGCTGTTTGGGGATGGAGGCTGGGCGGGATCGTATTATCACGGGCCTCGCGATGGTACGAGAGCCAATAGTCAATTGATCCGACGAACGGTGACGAACGGTATATTTATGGTGGGGAGTGTTGTTGTGCATCAGAGGAGGTGGGAAGCAGAGACGAGATCAAAAATAGTGCACTGCCCGCCTCAGCACTAGAGCTACTACCTAGTAACAAAACATCCTCCATCACCCTTTCCACCTCTCACAATACCGTGTCTCCTCCCGCCCGTCTGCACTCCCTGCCATGGACGCCGTGGATATCTCTCCAGCTCCAGGCCAGGACTGGTTGACGTGCTTTTCATCCTCAGCTTTCTCAGCTTCTGTGGCCTCGATAAGCTCCATTCCACCTTCGCACAGCCACGGTTCCCGATGCCAGCCTTGTCTTGACCGTCGTGCTGCATTGCAACTCAGGACAGAAATTCTGCTTGATATGAAGGACTGCACCCTTGGACGAGCCTGATTGGATATAAGGCAAATCTATTCTCGTACTCCAAATTCAGCCTGGAGGTATAAACAGAAGGAATCGACCACCGTAATCATATTGACCAACACCAGCCTTCTCTCAGCAGCTCTATACAATCACTAGATATCTCCATTCACGCTCTGATCTCCATCAGTCATCATGCTTTTCCAATCCATTTTCATCCTAGCTTCTGGCTTCTTTGCGTCCGCAATGGCAAACTCAGATCTTTGCTTACAGGGCTGTTGCGGACTTGCCTTCAAACTGCCATCAACAAGCCTAACCCTTCATCATTTGACTGTTGATAAATCCTCAATCCAAGTCCCCCTCAAAGCCCCGGAGCTTCCTTGTTGTCCATGCGACGACCAAGTTGTCCTTCAGCCAGAGTAAGCGACTGGCATGCCGTTTCTTAGCCACGATGCTCATCATCCCAGATCCTCGCCTGATGGTGCTGCCAATTGTCCAGACAGACTCCCTTGCAACAATGAGACTACTTGCTCTCCGGCTTTGCCTGCGATTCCGAAACCTAAAGGTCCAACTGCTTCGCCCAAAGCTCCCACAGACCCCTGCGCCGAGTGCCAGTGCTGGGATGATTGTGAGTGTGGTTCCGACGATGGCTGTCGGTTATTAGCACCAGCGAAGCTGTTTGCCATTCCCAAGCAGCAAGTATCCCTTCCCGAGTCGAAGGTTGGGAAGAACCACCCTTGCGCTGAGGGTGTATGCGAATCATGGTGCGAATGCTCAACCTCCAAACTGCTAGCCTTCATCAACCCCGACGCCGATCTAGCTTCAATGCCTAGAGTTTGTGGTCCTCGGGAGTGCTCCTCTGACTGTATTTGCCGGGATGATCTTATCAAGGCTACCAGGGTGGTGGCTTCACTTAAGAACCCTGAAAGCAGGTATGTTCTGCTAACCTTTCGTGCTTCGTCACATACTAACCTTGGCACAGCACTACCTTCGTCGACGAAGCTCTTGTCGGCAAGAGCGAGCTGTGAATGTTGAATCTTTTAGTTCTGGCTAGGATCCGGTCATCGATGTGTACCACTGCTGGATTGGACGTACAGATGAGTGGGCAAGCAAGGCGGGACTAGTGTTGAGCGGCGCAGACAATTAGCGATAAGAATTGTGGAGATAGATAGTTTACTCATGAGCGAGTGAAGGAGCTTAGTAGGATTAAGGTAAAATCACCGATCATATTATCATCGTATACAATGTTGCAAAATCTGCAGGACATCTCAGATCCTATCATGTTGTATGCGCATCTCTCACTAGAAGCGCATCGCGCGCGTGGGTATCAAATGAAAGACCCCACCAAGACCGAAGCGAACAACCCCTCAAAAGCTCGCGAGCTCCAAACACTTCATCTGTGGAGAAATGCTTATCCAAGACATTCTTCTGTAGAAACGAAGCCCTCACCGAAACCAGAACAACGGCATATCCGTCGGCGGCGGCGTGGGATACTCTCCAACAGCAAAAGTAGTCCTCTGCCCAGTCTGCATCCTCCCAAACGGATCCTTCAAAAGCATAGCAGCTTGAACTGCAAGTGTCCCGGCCTCCTCAACAATCGCCCTCCTCACCTCCGCACTCCCCTCAAAACCCGATGTCGGTGAAGTGGAGCCAGTCGACTCGAGCAAATCGTTGATGCGCATTTTACTGCCGGATTGCTGACTGTTCCACTGCCTCGACTCCTCGTACGCGCGTTGTTGCAATTTGCGCAGAGCGTTGTAGGTCGGTTTTAGCAAGGTATGGAAACGTGCTGAGAGGGGATCGGCGACGGCATATTGCCGGAGGGAAATTAGACAGGTATTTGCTTGGGAGAGTTGTTCGTCTACGTCTCCCACGACTTGGTCTCTCAGACTGCGGGCGGCGCCGAAGAGAAGAACGTTGGTGGCTGTGAAGGCGCTGTAGATGGTCATCCAGCATCGGGGTGTGAGGGTTTTATGTGTCCTGATGCTTTCGAGGATACGTGCGACTTGGATGGCGGCGACCTGGGCGTCTTGTCTGCATTGGTGGATTTCTTTTGTGGTGAAGTTTGCAAGGGACTGGCTCGTGTAGAGAGTGCCTTCGACGGAGACTAAGAGTTGGCGGTAGAGCATCGTTATGGCACCCAGGTGAAGGAGATGGATGAGTATCATTGATCGCTCTTGGACGGGGCCTAAACTTGAGGAACCGGGAGCTGAAAGGAGGCTTGACAGTTGGAGAGCTGGAGGAAGATTCCTATGCCACAGGTCGAGTTGGCGGACGAAGTATCGGACGTGGTCGGCTGCGAGCTTATGAGGTTGACTTGTGACTGTTGAGATGTCGCTTTTGATGAGTGAGACCTGAACGGATTGCCATTGAATGGCGTTCTCGATGGTCGATTCGGAAAGACTGGTTTCAACGGCATGCGTGATGTGGACAGATATATCTCTCGGTACGTAGCCAATAGTGGATGATAGCCAGCTGAATCATGTCAGTCCCGATGGAGTGCGTCTAGATGACACTCTACCTACCATTCCATGAAGATCAAGGATCGATACACTTTTCGCCAGTCTTCGCGCGACTCTCTTGGCTCATGTCTTTGTAACAACTTTGGATATTGCCATTCGGCAATACTCAGTCCAGCGGCTTTGTGAAACTTTAGCACTTGCTTGCTCAGTTGTCATGTCGGACTTACCGATAAATGCTCGCGCGCTCAAATGCTTCTCCACTACGGAGTAATTCGACAAGCACAGCAGAATCCTCATGACACGAAGATACGACTCTTCATCCATTACGACAGTATCGAGAAGGATGCACGTCGAGGCGAACAGCTTTCGAATGACTTCCTGAGGAACCCGCGCTGTATCCACATGGGCACCCACAGCAGCTGCGACACACAGTTCCGAGGCTGTGAGACTGTCGGGTCGCGTTCCCGAATGATATGCTCGCGAGATCATCTCGGTTGCTGCTGATTCACTGAAGAAGTGCATAAGAGATCCAGTTCCTTCGATGAGAGCGCCAATGGCATGTTTGCATATTTCCTCTGGAGGCAGATTGTGAGGGCCGTAAGGCTGACTATTGTTGTACTCCAGTTTGAACCGGCGAAGCTCGGACATGGCATCTTCAAGTGACTTTAGGCACTCCATTTGCGATTTGTAGTCTGTGGACAATGATGGGAATGGCAACGAATGAAGTCCGTCGTTATGTGAAAATGTCCGCTTGGGGCTATCCGACTTGAGTTTCTGTCTTGCCGATTTTCCAGGAGCTTTCTTGAAGGACTCAAGATAGTTTTGATAGATCCGGTAAGACTTGGTCTTTCGATATGCCTCCATCTGGTCCTCATATGAATGCATTGCCTGATGGACGTGAGCCGAATTCAGAGCAAAAAGAGCATATCAAACTCACGGCAGCTGCCTGATCTTCCCACTCCTGTTTCGATTCCACGTCCATAATCTGCCACTGCCTACCGACTTCTCGAGCAATATCCACAAACGTCATTTCTACGACTGCGGCGCTGGTCCGTAAGTGGTCTGCAAAGTTTACATAGGCAGTTTTGGGTCGCTTAGGCGCATTTGGATCGGCGCGAGGATGCCATCGATATCTACGTTTCGGACGCTTTTCTGGCGCATCTTCAGCAGCTATCGATGGCGATCGAGCCTCGTTTCCAGAGTGAGGTCTCTCTTCTGGCGAAGGCGGTAGTTCTCGTTGAAGGGCGATCTCGCGCTGAAGAACCCTTCGGTGACCGAGTTTGAACCCAAGCTCATCCAAATCATGCTCGGTGATGGCCAGGACAGTTGCCCAATTTTCGAATCCATTCTCAACCAGTGCATCAGCGTACTGAGCCAGGCCGAGCTGCTCGAGCTTCGTTTCCAATGAATGCATGTGTCAGATTTTGCAAAGCAAGGGGCCCAGACGGATGATGGGCGACTCGAGGTACAAGTACCTGCCGAAAGACGGTCCCGTCAAAGGTGGGCTGATTGCTGACCAGACGAGACATGACGGGGGCTGTATTGCCATACGGACAGACAAGACGCAGATGGCGTGTTTGTTGAGGGATGCACCTCCGGGCTGTCTGTATGGTCAGAAGGCTCGGGCGGTCCAGACCTTGTGAGGTGCTGCAGCGTTCCCAGAAATGGCTCCACCGGATGGATTTGATCTGTGGGAGCCGCCGCCACAGGACCCTAATAAAACGGGGCATGCCCCCGAACCACGACACCTCCAGGCCTCTTTCAACCACACCACGCGGTACCTACAGTTTCAAGCTTCTGCCTACACAATGAACCCCACACCACAGTCGCAGGAGGTGCTTCCGCTGCTCCTCATCGTGATCATAACCAGCATCAGCATCTCCGATACTAGCCATAGCTGTACCACGTCTATACCCCCGCCATCTCACAGTGGTCTGATCTTCGAGGCTGAAGCTCTCAGCTCTCGGCATTAATCCCCATATGAAGGAGATGCTCGCTCACCCACACAAAGCAACGTGCACATTCTCAAGGCTCCACCAATAACAGTCAGGTAGTGACCATCTGAGGAAGCCACACCTTCGAGCAATCGTCACGCATGTCGAGCCCTTTGCTTCAAGCCCTCCATAGGTAAATCTTGGTCGTGGCTGGCGTCCTGGGGCTGTGTCGTCCCACAATGCTTTGAGGAAGTCCATGTAACACTTGTATTCCTTTGACCTGGTATGGGCTCACATCTGCGCCGACTATGTGTCAAGAATCATCTACTCATCGAGATCCACATCAATGCTTGTCGCCAAGTCTGCATGCTGCCGGTCAACTGTACCAGAAAGAGCTGGACGATCGGCGATGAGGCCACCTGAAGGCGAAAGACAGACGATTCGGAAGATACATCCTAAGATGCTGACCCGTTCACTTTAGTACGGACCAATGAAAGATCCAGCGGACTCTGCTCCTTAACGGCAAAGACCGTATGCAGGGGGCTTAGACTTTTTTTGGTCGCTTGTGCTTCCGTTATCAAACAGATAGCTGAATGCCGTATCACTCTTCTGGACATTACGATGCAATCGAGACCGGACATGGCCCCCGTTCAGAAGACGACAGGCTGGTTGAATACCATCCAACTTTGATCCCGATCTCACACATTCCCCATCACCTCAAGATACCATGCATCGCCACAAGCATTCTACCACCTCGTGATCTGGCTTCCCACCCGCTATAAGGAGACTTGTAGCACCGCCGAAATCTTGTCGACTGGTATCCTCCGCATGTTAACGTCCATACATCGGCTCTCAGGATATGACTCCGCGCGGACGCTCGATTCGTTCCCAGAAAGCCTCGCGAAAGCTGAAAATTTCCAAAAGAGATCTCGGATTTGAACACCACGACACCCCACAGGCACTGCTTCGCCACAAATTCATCGCCTTCCACTGGTAACAATCAAATCATGAAAGCAGTGTCAACCCGATCAGCTCGAATGATGCCCAGGCATCTGCCAAACCCGCGTGGTGTCCTGTTGACAAATTGGACATTTCTGATCGTTCATCCTAGCATTCCGCGACCTTCAACACCAGACTGAATTGAAGCTCGTCTTATCTTTTTCCGCTTTGCCTGCGAATTAGATATACGTTCGCATATTGGATTATTGCTAATGACAAGACTAGGAATTTGTAGGACGCCGCTACGGGGTAAGTGAAGCTTTCGAATATCCTCTCGGGACCGAAGATCTACAAGTTTTTCAGTGAAAACGAGCAACTACCCGACCTTTGGACGAGAGCCATTATGCGTGCTGAGTAATTCTGACGGGACAGTACGAAATTGTGGATAGCTATGCTAATACAGTGTTTCAAAGGATGATCTCGACAAGGTCAAAGTACGTGAGCCTGGTCAATAGATGAGTAAAAATCCGATCAATTACAACGCTAAACGCTATGCTAGTATGTGAGGAAACGATATGCTTGTGCAGCAAGTGGTATCTAAAGTCGTTACGATATGCAAAAAGAACTCCAAAGATCAAAACTCGGTTCCAAGACGCCTGATCTGATTAAAAAATCGCGGGGTTCAAGCTGGCACTGTGCGTCCCTGAAACAACATCTTCAACCCGCTGACAGCCTTCTTTCTGTTTCCATCCTCTATACCAGCCGTACTTCCTCTCGAGCTTCCAGCTTTACTTGACGTGCGATGCTTCTTCTTCTTCTTCCCTGCCTCCGATTGGCTACTGTGCTTTGTACGCGTGCTTCTCCGTGACCTGGTATCATCCAGGACCCCCTCCTCTACAAGTATTTGCTCAGCACCAGGTGTGATGAATTCACCATCGACGGTGCTGCCCTGGCTCTCTGCAGCAGCGTCAGCGATACCTCTTCTCCAGATCTCAATTCTATCGAGCTCTCCAGTCTCCAACTCTTGTAGTTC
Source organism: Venturia asperata (assembly GCA_003689335.1). Classification (NCBI taxonomy): domain Eukaryota; kingdom Fungi; phylum Ascomycota; class Dothideomycetes; order Venturiales; family Venturiaceae; genus Venturia; species Venturia asperata. The sequence continues at coordinate 276,850 of QWWL01000017.1, forward strand.
AATTGGTTCGAGGTCTGCCTCCATCGGCGTTTCCATCTCCAGCCCACGCTCGTTCTCTTTCTTCTCTTTAATTCGTTGTACTATCTTGAATCCTCCAAGCATGACGACAGTGACTCCAATGGCAAGACCGCCCGCAATGAGGAACTGCGGGGAGGCAAGTAATGCGACCACAGCTGGAAACGAGCTCTTCATTGCCATCAGAGCTCCTGGTCCCATCTTCGCAGCCAAGTTGGAAACTTCGGCCAGTGTAAGGGCAACAGCTGCCATGGCATCCGGATTCTTCTGTAGATGCTCGATGATGCCTGTGGCGCTGTGTTGCAGCGCATTCGCCTCATCCAGCATCATTGTAATCTTGCTCATCTTCTCCCGTATGATCACATCCTCGTTTTGGCTCTGATTGCGAGCTGGTAGCGGTGGTGGAAGCTCTCCGTATGCAAGGTCCATGTCGATACTCGATCGCGCACTGTGGGCGTAGGAATGCCTTCGGACCGACTCTCTGCCGCCGTCGAGGAATTCGCCATCTGTATGGCGTCGTATCAGTTCATGGCCCTGAGGCGCGATGAGGCCTTGCTCGAGTCTGTTGTGATTTGATGTATGCCTACTCCTTACGGAGCCATGCTGAGAATCTCGGCGTTTCTCATGGTGTTCGTAGGGATGCTCATTCCCGTACAAAGAATCTGAGTGTACCCTTTCAAAAGGGGGTCGTTCACGGTGAGTTTTTGATCGGTGAGGGGTGCGTCTGCTTCGTGAAGCTCGGGAGGAGGAACGGCTGGCATTGTCATCCTCGAGCTGGAGGTTCTTCAAGGCTTTGCGCGCATGCTTTTCTTGGTGTTCGTTTTCTCGCGTGACTGCGATCTCGGCTTTCCGTTCACGGTACGCGGCTTTGGCCTCTTTGAAGACGTTGACAAGCTGCTTGCTCTGTGGAGCGTTAGACAAGGAAGAGGTATGGGTATGAACCGGGGCCGAAATCGGGACGGGTCTCTTGACTTACAGTGCTCACGACCTTTCCGCTATTGTTGAAGACAGTGACAGTCTTAGCCAGGACCATGGTGAAGGTACGATTGAGGGGTACCAAAAATCTGAAGAGGCGGGACGCGGTGTAATATGTAACGCGGTGGAACAGTGAGCGGTGACTGCTGGTGCACTGTCCTTGCGGATAAAGCAAATGATGAATGCTGGCACCGAGACAGGACGCGGTGCCAGTGGACTATAACTGCCGATCTGTGGAATACAAATAATTGCCGATCTGTGAAATACAAGCCTAGAAAGAATGATACAAGACTCTTAATGAAAGGAAGAAAAGAAGCCGGAGAACGACTTTATCACTCAAGGGTGGCTTGACAGAGTAAGGTCAGGGGACGTAGGTCGACCTGGGAAAGCATGGCTGCCCAGCGGTCGCGGGCTCTTGTAGGAGTGCCAGCGACAAGAGCAGGAGATGCTTCTCATTCGCGGCTACAATAGGGCGGATATGGGCATTGCTGGATAGGGAAGCCTTGTCTATAGAGACGTGGCGTGGCCCTCTTCGTGGTAGACTTTCATTTGCTTCAGCGCTAACGGCATCGTCACTTTGCATCCTTGACCGTTGTTAGTGGAAGCCTTGAAGGTGCATTCTGGGTCCACTCACTACCGAGCACTTCTCCCTGAAATAGGCGCCCGCAGTAATGGGCAGGCCCTCGCTGCGAGTATCCAATTCCCCGTCTGTCCATCCTGTCCCTCAGCCTCGTCTTTTTGATCCGAGTTATCCTTCCGTAAACTGACCAATCAGCTAAGGGGACGAGGAGAACAAGAGCCACTACAGTGTGGCGCATGGAATGTGGCGGTGCAGGTGCACGAGGACAGACTTCCGACTTTGCGAGCTTCTGATCGTTCGTCACACGCGTAACGCCTTCATCTCCTGGTCTGGACTTTGGAGCTTGTCAACTGCTGAGAGGTTCCTCGCTGTTGAAGGGCCACCCATGGCTGGGAGCTCCACGGCTCTTTTGAGCTGAGACCGGACATTGAGGTCACACGTGTTCCCAACCTCGGAAGATCACTTCATCTGATGCCACCGAATTCATCTTCCCACCATATCTGGTCGTACCCACTTGATGCTCAACGGTGCGGGACGTTGTCGACATCCAGCAGCAACGCACCATTTGTCTCCCGACTATTCGCTATCGAAGACTTTCTCACGATACCCCGTCGCTGGATGGACTTCCACATGTCGGCCACGTCCACGTCTCTGTTACCAGGATTTCCACCTCCCAGTTACCCCTCGAACCGTGGCAGCAAGACCCAAACCGCCTCCATCTTCCTTTCGCACCAGTGGGCGCTATCGTATTTGCTTGGAATGTCTACGCGGCATGAGCTCGAGGCCGCCTTGCTCTATAGCGCGCTCGCTCTTCAAGCACAGCAACGACGGTTGCTGCTCATCGAGGTACGCTCCACCCACATTCTTTTGGGTACGAAATTGGTTGCAGCAGGCTTCAGCTTCTTGTGAATTTCAAAGGCTATGTCAGAGAGTCCATTGGACCGTGGTTGAGCTTGCGATGTTTTCGGCAACACACCAACATATCACTACCAACATATCACGACTCCACAGAGTTTTCCCTTCGCGACCAAGTTTTCACTCTGCAGGCAACGTGGCAAGACTGTGAACCAAATTTCGAACTCGCCCATATATGCGACCGCTTCCCTCCTTTTCTCTTTCTCACTTCCATTCCCTCACCACATGGGCTCCGGCACAATCAGCACATCTTTTCTGCGTACACACAACCTTTGTCCCTCGCTCATTTGCAGTCTACTGCACATGCGCATTCTGTTACCCTCATTTGTTTGCAGCCTATTGCACAGACGCATCCTTCTATCCCACCTGTCTGCAGATCTGCCCGCTCTCGTCAGATTTCGCCTTGCCTCGTCGCACCGATGCACCTTTTTTCAAATTCTCGCAAACTATCAGGTACGTCTTCTTCTCTACTCACAACTTCCCTTGCTCTTTTCTCTTCTCCCCGACGCACTTTTCTTCCTTACGCACTCTTCTTACTCACCTCACGCACTCCTCTTCCTCACCCACTCCTCTTCCTCACCCACTCAGCCCAACTCGCCGACCTGGACACGTCGTTAAATCTGCCTGACTCTGGATGTCTTAAACTCGTCTCGTCCATAGGCATGGCCCCAGTGGGCGCTTCGGCGCTAGACGTTAAACTACCCGACCTTCTTACCAAGTCGTTAAACTGGCGGTCTCGAGAGGACAAAAAGCTCGTTCCGACTGCAAGTGTCGCAAATCTACTTCTTGGGCCGAAGCGCAAGGCATCCTGACCGCGACGTCGTAAAACTAGCTGTGACCGCGACGTCGATAAACTACTTCCTGAGATTGAAGCGAAACTCATTCTTTTCCGAAATGAAGCGAAACTACTTCCTTGGATGAAGCGAAACTCACCTCCGTCTGCAACGACGTAAAATCTACTTCCGAAATGAAGCGAAACTACTTCCTTGGATGAAGCGAAACTCACCTCCGTCTGCGACGACGTAAAATCTACTTCCTGAGAAGAAGCGAAACTCGTTCCGACCGTTGGCGCTGTCGTTAAACTACTTCCGAAATGAAGCGAAACTAGGCGTGACCGCGACGTCGTAAAACTAGCTGTGACCGCAACGTCGATAAACTACTTCCTGAGATTGAAGCGAAACTCATTCTCTTCCGAAATGAAGCGAAACTACTTCCTTGGATGAAGCGAAACTCACCTCCGTCTGCAACGACGTAAAATCTACTTCCTGAGAAGAAGCGAAACTCGTTCCGACCGTTGGCGCTGTCGTTAAACTACTTCTTGGGCGAAGCGAAAGGCATCCTGACCGCAACGTCGCTAAACTAGGTGAGCACCTGAGCATCGTCAATAAAAGGCTCGATCCCCATTTCCCATTCACTTTCCCGCCCGCCACCACCCTCCTCCACTTCTCTTCCTGAGCTGGGGAGCTCGTGAAAACTTCCTTCACTTGCGTGGTGGTTAAACGCATCCACAGACCTTTGAAATGTCGTCGAAGCTTCCTTCACTCGAATCGTGACTAAACTCGTTCAACAACCTCTGGACCATCGAACTCGACAAGTCACGTAAACTGTCTTTCGACCTTGGCATGTCTGAGAGCAAACTGTCAGGACCTGAGAAGTCTTTAAACTCACTCGCACTTGGATGGTGGTTAAACTTACCCAACACTTGAGCGGTGTCTAAACTCATTCGCACTTGGGCGGTGCTTAAACTCATCCACTTTTCTTTCCTCTCTCTTCCCTTTCCTTGTCTTTTCTTTTCCTGTTTTCTTCCTTCTTCCCTCGCTTCACCTCTGTCTTTTCCTTCGTAAGCGGGAATCATGTTAGTTTATCATTTATCAGGTACACGTGGAGGAAGTCGGACGAATGAGCTCGCACCTTCACGCGGTGTCCGACGTCTAGTAGCCTTCGGGTGAAGCTAAGACGAGCTCGATAGGTATGTTGGTGCAAGAGTATGCCATTCGCAATATTCAGTGACTATGTATGTCATTTTACATACTACTGACCATGCTCCTGGCCACAATCTTGCTCATTGTCCATCCTTGCTGAATCCACGTTTTAAAAGGGAGTGCACAATCAGTTTCTCTGGAATGTTTTTTCCTGATCAATCTCTTCCAGCCATCTCGTAGCTGATCGCCCTGTGAACTCATTCGCAGTTTACATTAAAGATGCCGCATAATACGTCGTGGCGTTTAGTAACCTTCCATCAGGTGGAGTAAAGACGATTTTACCTACTGCCTTTCCTTGTTTGCTCTCGATTGTGTAGCGACCGCAGTGGTTGGCTGTTGAGTTCTACATGCCATGGAGGTTCACATGGTGTTGATCGAAAGTGAATGTATACCGAGGCCGAAGAGGAGGGGAAAAGGCATTCGTGACTTGAAACCTACGCTGGCTTTGTTAGCTAGCTATATACCAACATTCACACGGTGCTCACTGCAGCACGACAAGTATCCTCAGTCAATCTGAGACCATTATGAAAACTCGAATCGTCCATAAATCAACTCGTGACCTCATTCCATGCCGGTGATTCGCATTGGTGAGAAATTGAAGAGCGCGACTATCATGATGAAATGAAAAATCCAAGTCTTCCTTGACATTCTGTACTTGTCGCTCGTGCGGTGGGTCGTTCTTGCCAGACATGAGCTTCCTGCCTCGACTCAAATAGCGCTCAGCCGAACTTATTTTCTTCACAGCGAGGGTCTTTTATCAATTTCATTATTCCACCATCGCAAGTCTGATCAATATACCGAAACCCATCGCTACTCAACATCTCCTTTGCAAAGACCATGACGAGATCCCCTAGCATGAATTCGGAACCGCGATATCCGACACCTCAGACGCCTTTCATCTTTATAGACACACAAACTCGCCAGACGAGACCGGAACCGCAAGGTTGTGTACCCCAAAAGCCTTCCACCCCTACAGATACGCAAACCATGACACTAAACCTGCACAATCCCTTTTGCGAAAAAAATGTCGGAATATCCCTCCAACGCAGCAAAAACATGGCGCGACCTCGCTGCAGCTCTACCCAGATTCAGCCAAGTATACGAAAGACACGCAACAGATGGCACAATCTAGTCAAGGGACTTCCGCGGACACGCCAGGCCAACCGTCTCGAAGACGCCAGGATTGCCCTCACCCTTGTCATGGACAGCGTGTGTTTATGGTCCAATTTTATAGGCCCCGTGCTGGACGAACCGGGGCAAAGAGGATTGTGGTTGGCATGTGTGGATATTCTTGCCCACCAAAAGGGTGGTAGTGATTGCTTTCGCACGGCGGACGAGCCGGGTTGGTTTACGATGGCGCCATCGTCACACGAGAATGTTTTGAAGGCCGTACGCGGGGTCGCTGCGGTGCTCGAACATGTTGCTAGTGATATGGAAGCTGGTACTGTTCCGAGTGATGAGAGTGCTGAGTGGACACTGTTTCAATCCATATAGGAAAAGGAGTTAAGGGAAGTGTTGAGGCAGAGTGAGGAAATCCTGTTCTCGTCTTTGCCTGGAAGGAGCTCGAAGAAGCAGGTCGACGAGGCACAGGAGCAGACTGTTCACCTCGAGAGGGAGTGGCTGGGCAACAGCTTTGCGGCTGCGAACGTGATGCAGACTCAGGAAGGTTTGAGGCTGGCCTTAACATGCACGACCGTCTACGCTGAGCTGTTTCTTGATGCTATCGAGAGTATCCATCGACCGGAGCTTTGGTCGATCTTATTTGACTTGCATAGCTTTTCGGATCATCTACTTTGCTTTGACACTCCACTGCTGTGCATCTTCAATCGCGTTGTCCCATCACGCTCGTAGTAGACCTCATCAGCTAGTCAGACACAGCATTGCGGGGCAGTGAGAGATGCCGTTGAACTCGCAGTCGTCGAATCGTTGTTGACAACATAGGCTCTGGACGCATGCATGAAGCAGGAGGCTAAGGTTTGTTGTTGACCTCAACTATATGAGGCAATGTGTCCAAGATTTTGCAAGAACAGTTGATGACACTTGATCGGTGGAAAGACTCGACATGTTATAGATTGTCTGGTAGGTACGATAAAGACAAACTTTCGAGGACCGAAAGATCGAACTGAGCTGGAATTTGGCAGATGTAATTACTTTTAAGGCAAGGATCACTCGAGTTTGCAGAGGCAGGCCTCTGGCTGTCTGCATGCCATTCGTCATTAATCTAGCGATACTGTTCAGAGCCTAGAATGCAGAAGGCTCAAGGACAATGTCTTGGAGCTTTCGACCTATTGCTAGCTCGCAGAGCTTCGCTGAGTTGAAGCTGTGATTGAAGCTGTGGCCTTCATGTTTATGTCGACCTTTCTTGTCTGTTGGTTCAGTAAGTTCACAAAAAGTCGCCGAGTTTGCAAATGTATCATCTTTTTGACACATACGACTGCTGAACCAAAGCGAAGGCTGTAAGTCAAATCTTGGAAATGTTTCAAGTGAGTACTTTGCGAAACCAAGCACCAATATCCACCAAATCGTTACGCCATTGAGGTTCGGAAGGTGATCCCCAAATCCCGATACGACCAGGCATGTGGAATTCGATCCTTCTTTCGGCTTCTTCAAGTGCTAGTACGTTCTTCCTCGTAGCGCCGACCTCTTCTTCCTCGAAACGATCGACCATTGCTTGACTTCCAGCCTGGCCATCCCGAGTCCGTATGATACTGCGCCTGAGCACTTTGACGAGCTCTTCTCCTTGGTCGTAAAGTGGCGTTGCCTCACCCAAACTGATGCGTATGTCTGGTATTATAAGAGAAGACGCTGTTGGGGGGTAGGCCTTGTAAGTTTTCCTTCTGGCGCCTTTTGAGCAGACATCTACATCATTGTCGTCGTCCTCGTGGAAGACATTTTCATCTCGCGGCACATCAGCACCGGGAGAACGAAAGAAAAGGATCGGTGAAGCAAAGGAGTCAAAATAGTTTGCTGGTTTGCGAAACAGCAGCCTGCGAGCTGATAGAAGGGTTTCACTTGAGAGAGGCTCTGCGTCTTTGTAGGTCTCCCAGGAGGTCGAGATCTTCTTGGCTTTTCTGGATCGCGTGGGCAGTGATTTCATTGAGTCGTAGCTGCGTTCGATAGAGTCATTCATAGAAGTCGCTTCCGTCTCCTCCGCCTTCTCAGGAAATACCCAATCGACAATTGGATTCGATACAGCAGCAGCAGCGATCCGACTTTCGCCGAGCCTCGACTCTGTCAATGCCAGCATTGTAGCTAGGGATCCGCCTACAAGCTGTCCACATACTCCATACCGAGACCTTGATCCGATCGATCGGCCACGGTGAGTGGTCGACGGCTTTGCCGAGGACAGATTTTCCTTGACCCAATCGAATCCCGCGAGCACATCGTGGATAGGAGTGGGATAACGAAGACCTTTTCCAAGTCGATAGTTGACACGCACGACGGTCGCGTTTGAAGCAGCAGAGAGCGCAGCGATGACTTGATCATCATCGATAATGCCAGACTCTAACCCTAGCGGGCCCGTTGGGAGATAAAGAATGACAGGCGATGGGTGGGCGGCAAGCAAGGGCGGGTGGATGCTGACAGGAGTCGTCAGCTCTTCGTATTTCCCAAGCCGGCATTTTGATCGGTCTTTCTTTACTTGAGTTTGATAGAGCCATTCGATCTGCAGTGGATGTGCAATTCTTCCGAGCCTCGCTCCCTAATCGCTCTCTCGACCACGCTTGAATAGTGTCTAGACGGTGACGGGTGAAGAGGGCCCAGCAGGGCGGGGTTTCTCCACACGAGGTCGAGAACGGGTCGCCGGGCGTGCATTGCAGCATTGCTAAGGAGGTTTGTTCGGTCCTCCGGGCGGCGTACTACACTACCGATGGGGGTGGGGGCTGTGAGTAGGAGGTAGGACAACAGACGACAGCAGGTGTTGGTGATGGAGGCCGTTGCTGTTGCTGGGAGGCCTCATACCCTCATGAAACAGAGGCTACCTCCCTACGCTTTTCCGCAGCCCCCCCAATGCCCCCTAGAACGTCCTCACGGCTCGTGTTTGAAATTGCGAGTGCCTTACCGCGTCCCGCCTAAGCCTCTTCAAGTTACGCTCGTGGACCCTACAATTCCAAACCCTCGTCTTCGTCTCCGACAACCTTACACGATCCCGTCTGCTCCTCATCGCACTCGCAATTCAACCGCTCTTCAACCTCCCTCACGCTCCTTGATCCCTCCCACGACATTCTTCACGCTGACCGGACCTCATTGCGGAACCCTCTCGTCCGATCCTCGCTGAGACCGCGCTGCTTCTCACCTCACCCTCGGCTTTGCCCGTTCAATTCCTCGTCAAGATCCTTGACCACCAAGAACACCAATCCTATCCTAGCTTTGGATCCTGCCCACCGCCTCTTCCAGCACAGATAACCGCTCAGAACTCTCCAAGCAACATCCGTTCCTTCTTGCCCATCGATCATCTCCACTTGCGTTCCATCCAAAGAAGATTCGTGGTCGTGTGGACCACCTTTCCAGCGCCCACAGCACAACCTCATTTGTGATACCGGCCGTCGCTTCGTACGCTCTGGCTACCTCATACGCCCTCAGGTAACATCAGCCGCTGCGGGTGCTGAGCAGCCTTGCTGCAGCGCACCGTTAGCAGCATGGCCGAGCCGCGAAATCGAGCTCGACTACAGAGCGTGTGTGTGCTACTACGGAACCTTTTTCTCGCCGCGCTTTTGTATGGATCAATATTCGGAATCATTCTCCTATCGCGGAATGGCGGTAGAGTAAAAGGCAAGCTTGGGATACCAGCGTTCCTCGACAAATCGGGACCTGCCGACATTCTCAGGACAACGAAATCCGGCGTCAAGGTCAAATTCGCTGCCACAAGCTCTTCTGTCACGATCAATCCACATGCCAACGTTTTTAATAGGCCCAAGAGTGGGGTGGTGCCAAAGGACGACTATCTAGGTTTGAGGCCACACGTGGACACAGAGGCGGATTTGCCTCAGATCGTGGAGAGATGCAGAGGCACATACATGGGACTGGAAACCATGAGAAACGTCTTCGACTGCCTGCAATATTTGGACAAGGATGAGAAGAGCTATTACAGTCTCCCAGAGTTGGACAAGCGCGCAAGCAAGCAGGATCCTCGAAAAGCGGAATACATGAACGCCGACGGTCACAGCAATACCTTGGAAAATTATGTCGACATTGCGAATGCAAAGCCAATCTCAAAGGACGACACTGGCACCTGTGCTGGGCCTATCATTCCTTATCATACATATTGGACGGGACCCGCTACGTGGCGACTGGAAATATTTGTCAAGGCCTATCTTCATACCCAAAACCTGCCGTGCTCGCACTTGTTCATCTGGATTGACGAGGACCGAAGTCCGAAGGCAGTGGATAAAATGTTGAACAAGGATCCACTATTCGCTCGATTTTTGCCGTTTGTCGATCGGGGTTTCATCACGCTCAAATCCTGGAAGTTCCCGACACGCATACCAGTTCCGAAGCAAGAAGACAACACCGACGGGCTTGGCTACTACAAGACTCCGGGAAAGCCCAATCTCAAAGGAGAAATTGCTGTCGCGGACGGCATTATCGAGGACACGGAAGGCCAGCAGTGGCTGGTGCTTACGCAGAAGCAACTCACGTTCCTTCCTCAAGCTGTTTCAGATGCAGTTCGATTTGTAGTTCTGCACCAATATGGAGGAGTGTACTTTGACATGGATGTGATTATGATTCGGGACATGCGTCCGCTACTACTTCCTAAAGATCACAGCTTTGCTGAGCGATGGGCGGCGCACTCACACCCTGGCGATTTCAATACTGCAATCTTGTCACTGACGGCAAATTCGAGTCTCTCTTCGTATCTGTTAAGAGGCGGTGTGAGAATGGGTCTAAATTTCCATCCCAGAGTGGTTGGTCGCATGGCTTGGAAAGACGGCAGGGACCAGGAATTGCTCATGCTGGAGACAGCAGCTTTCGATCCAATCTGGACTGAATTTAATTGGGATCGAGAGGGCAGATGCACAATTCCCTGCCTCCGTGACTACGGCGCAGTGTTCAAAGGGAAGGCCAACGCTTACAAAGATGAATGGGAGAGCTACGATGGCCCGCGGCTCGACAATATTGACCTCACTAAACCCACTCGCACGAATGCCGCGAGAGACTCTTATGAGTCTAACTCGCAAGCAGCCTTAGAGCATAACAAACGTCAACAGCCCCTCCAGAGACGCAATCCACCTACAACACCACCTCCAGAGCCAACAGACAGCTTCCACGCGACGAGTGCTGAAGAGGCTGAATTGCGGAATGCAGGTGCAATTGCCGAATATGTTGTGGAACAGGACAAGTACCCGCCTAACAATCGCACATTGGAGCATTTTTTCCGAGGCGCCTGGACATATCACATTCACAATCAGGTAAGCTGACGCAGTCTTTTTTCCGCGGTTCTTAAGACCCCTACTAATACTTCCTTCACAGTGGATGAAGCATCCCGAGCCCTCGTCCTGGATGGCTGTCATCGAACACGCACACGACGGTTTCTTCGCCGGCGAACGAACGAACATGTACGGCGAGCGATGGACAGGTCCGCCTCTGATGCCATACAATTACTGGCCCGAGTTCGTATGATTGATGTTGCTCTTCTTTTCTAAGAATTGTCCGCGTTTTTGCTGTTCGGTGTAACGGAAAGACTACCGCTCTCACGACGATAGGTGTCCACGGCGTTTTCCCTCTTCCCAACCTGCATACCTTTTTTATCTGGTAGCAGTACTTCTTCGCGTTTGCCCTTCTACTGCACATATTCTCTATGGTTTTGGAGGCGTTTTGTAACGGGTGGCATGATATGGCGGCGTTTCCCTCTGTTTATGTGACAGCATCTTATGGCTATGTACCTAGATAGTGATGCTGTCGGTATGCTCTCAATAAATAGTGTAGTCAAGTTTGTGAATATTTGCCTGGTTTCTACCGCCGCTTTTAGCTTATTGCTGCTTGGATGTTTGGAGTATTTCTCGCGTACGTAAACTCTTGAAAATAGTTCTGATCAAATGTTGAAGACCACCACGTCGCTGATCGATAGACAGGTATAAACACGGGCTCAAATACCTAAACATAAAGTATGGGATGATTCACAAACGGACGGCGCGTGTGGATCATCTAAGGTAGGAACTTGCTTTGAGTAGAGAAGCCGTCATATCATGATGATTCCCGGTTACGCGGGCAGTATTTCTTCAGTTTTGGGCTTGAGATATCTATAGATTTACACATCGCCATCGCTCGAAGCACTACCATTCAACCAGAAGAATGTTGTACAACTTCCAATCTGATATTCGCAACGGGATCCATACAAAACGGCTTTTGTGAAGGGGAAATAACGTAGGATCAGCTCTTTATTCCGTCTTCGTTTTCCCTCGCGACGATACTTCACTGGCACATCTTGCCAAGTCAGTTCCACACGCGTATATCGGGGTAGCGCGACATTCTATACTTAATCCCCTTGTCTTATCCGTCAAGTTCTTGTACCCGCAGTCGTCTTGCGCCCATTGAACATTGAAGGCGCTTTATTCCCAGTTATCTCATACATCGATACCAAGAGAGAGTGGTAAACCACTGTGTACCTTGGTAACGATTTCTGTCGTCACGATGTGAAATACTGTTGTGTTGTGAGAACGCAATTGGTCGGTTTTCATTTCTCTATCTCCTGTCGGAATTGCTGGCTTCGATTTGTTCTCTTGCCGGAGTATATTGGGTGTGGTTTTCTACGATTGCCTCCATGGCAGTGATGAGATAGGGGGCAAAGGAAGAGAGTATCGACTGATGGCGTCAAACAGGCGGAGACATAACACATCATTCAGAATGGCCTGCCGCAAACCTTGGGTCGAGTTTAAGAATCGTCCGCAAGTGAAATGCATGTAGATCTGAGAGGTAATTGTTCTTGGCCGACAAGTGTGCGTCTTGGAGGATGCCTTTGGTTCCAGCTCCATCAGACGTCGAAAATGGAGTCCGGTCTTCATGGCGTCTTACTTGTTGTCGCACCGGAGACCCACCCGGATCAGCAAAGTGTTGGTCGTCGAGGGTACTCGATGACATTCGGTTGCAGGTTCTCAACAATGCTTTGATTCCATCTCATTGTGTCAAGGGAGTTCGAAATGGGTATGCGTATGCCTAACCCCTTGGAGGTTGCTAGATACTTGTTGGATTCCGTGAACCCGAGCTGCCGAATGAATGAGACAATTCCATGCGAACTTGTCTTGCCTTGTAAGGGTTGCGCTCCCAAAAGAAATAAGCGAGGGATCCGCGAACGACAGATGACTTCTGACTGGTGGGTGAGAGTACCAAGCATGAGGCTCTCCGCGTTCCTGGGCAGTAAACATGGGGATGGCAACGGATCCCGACTGCTCGTTGCGACAAGAGAATCGTTGTCTAAAGTCCATATGCCACCAGGCAATGCGATTGACGGCGCCATCGCATTCTAGGGCTGCGAAGGCGTGCTTGGAGTCCGAAGCTGAAGAACGGGGGGAATTGAGAAGCAAAAATATCGTCCTGAGTTACACGACGGCGAACGGGCGCAGGAGGCCGAAGCCCACGGAGAGCCGCCTACGAAAAAGAATAAGACATGGTCCCTGGGAAGACTGGGATAGGGGCCGTTAACTCTTGAAAGGCCGCCCACCGCAGCTGATATAATCTGGCGAGGTTAATCTGGGCCGTTCGCGACTGTGAGGGGAAGCAATATGGGGATTGCTGGGTGTATTCCGGGCGGATTCGCAGCATGTCTGTCGGTGTTGAGGAAGTCCAGAAGGATTCTATGCAGGAATGGATCAATGTCGTGAGGGGGACTTGCTTCTGCTGTGAAGCGTCATTCTTTACTAGCAGGAGTCCGCCCACAGTATCGCGTGCTTGTCAGCCAAGGGCCCCGAGGGCCCCTCTGGCAGTGGGAGTCGCTAAAATAAGACGTGCCTGGGCTGTCTCCATAGTCGCTGGCTTAGCAGGGTGAGCGAATGATTCGGCGGCTTCAGATCACTTCGGTTAGGGGCAACTTGATATTGATAGAGACGGGTGCGAGCAACACCAACGACCACTATACCTCCGTACACCTCCAGCAGTTCACTGTGGCCACACTCCCCCAGACACCCGCTCCAAAGAATGCGACAATAGCCCCCGGCGACTACACATCCTCCCCCTGGCACCCGCGACATCTCACTCTCTGACCTGAACCTCGATGCCCGCTCTTTCGGACGTTGGGCGGAGGAAGACGATCTCCATTCTTGTCGTATTCCCTCAATGCAGGTTAGTGACCAGAACTCCCTGCCTGTCCATGTCATACTCAAACAAGCCGTACCTACAAACATATGCCCTCGTCCTCGCTGCAACACGCCTGCTGTGCCCACAGTTTCTCCGCCCATTGGCTGCTGTGCCCTCATGCACAACCCCGTCCCATCATCAACACCAGAAGAGACGAATGCTAACGCCCAGGTCTCCCCCTGATCAGGCCCCACGAAGACCACGCGAGCGCGACCTCGATCCGCAACTCTACGCTGGCCGCCGTGGCCACGCCCCCCAAATCTCCATCAGCGACGATAACCACCATGTAACTGAGGCCATTGGAGGCATGTACGGTGATGACGACTTCGAGAACCAACCGCAACCGAGAAACCGCTCTTCAGCCCGCCCGCTAAGCTTTATACCCTCACCTCTGGGCGATACCCTGGAATCTGGCCGCCAGTACTTCGACGACGACCGCTCACCCAGCAACAGAGCTCCTCCCTCACGCACTTCCTCGAACGAACACAGATCACCCGTACTCGGCTTCGGCACGTCGCCAGGGAGCTACGCTGGCTCGTCCGTAGCTAACACCTCACGATCGGGCTCTATAGCCAGCATGACTGCCGAACGCGAACGTGAAGCCAGCAATGGCCAGATGTCGCCGCCTAGCCTACACCGAACTTCCTCACAACCTGCCGAGCAACAATTCGAGATCACCGACTTGGACTCGACGGCAGCTGTGGCCCAGGAATTGAGCAATCTACAGGCAATACGGCGCATGTCTATGGACGTAAATGGAGTTGATCCAGATCTACCACAATTCAATTCTGGCTGGGACCGTGTGCCGGCAGTTGCACCGTCTGCGCATGGAGACGAGGAGGATCCTTCACGGCTGTTCTGGGTGCCGGCTAGTGTACATCCCGAGTTGGCTCCTACCGCCTTCAAAACCTTCATACAAGACCGCGTGAAGACGATCAAACGTTCTTCTCTGTCAGTCTCAGAAATGGACCTTTCACCTGAAGCGGGACCACAGCAGGGAGGTCTACGAAGGAAAAAATCCATGCTGTCACGACAGGTTAATGATTCCAATGGATATCGAGACGGAGCCGAGAGATTGGAACACAAAAGATCTTCGAGTGGCGTGCCAATGCCGATTGACAAGGGTTTGGTCAGTTTGCAAGAGCTCGAGGACCTGGCTCACGACCCTTCGAGTCTGGTGAGGCGAAGGAGCGTGGATTCTTCGGGACGAAACTCTCAGGAATCTTTGAATGACGTCCACTCAGGCGAAGACAAGCCAATTTTGGCCCCAAAACCACCTGGTCAGAACTTGAAAAGGTCTACAAGGACGACATATAGGCGAGGGAGTCAGAGGAAAGGCAGCGCTTTTGGCAAAAGACGGGGTCTCCCTGGTGATGTCGAGCACGATGAAATGCCTCCACAACCTTCCCCAACCAAAGAAGATGGTGTTCCACTATTGCCCTCTCTGCCTGATTTAGGTCAATTCGATCACAGTCAATTCGGTCTCACCAGGATCCAGACAGAACCTAGTCAGCCAAAACCAGATGTAAACTTTTCAAGACCAGGCCGAAGAGGAACTCGATCGCCTCCTGTACAACAGGGTGAATTTGACCATAAAGCGAATGGAAAGTCAAGCGAGGTACGGTTACCCGAACCCGAGGACGGGCGAAAGACAGGTTCGCCAGAACCTCGCGCTTTTCATTCTCGCATTGCTTCTAATGGACGGTCCACGGTCACTCTTCCTCCGAATAGCGTGCCAGTACCCACGATTATCGAGACACCACCACCTCCGAGTAACGATCTAGGCAGAGTCCAGTCATTACCTGTCAGAACCGAGCGCTCCTCCTCGATCGACAAGCCTGCTACATCACCTCCCAAGGCGCCTCTACCTGGTCGTCCTTCACAACAAAGGCCACCTCTCACGAGACCTGCCACTTTACAAAAGACGCAACAGACCCAGCAAAAGAAGCCACAGAATGAGACGGAGCTGGACATGGCACAGCATCCTGCGCCATTGCCCGGCGGAAACACCAGCACCGGCGACCTAGCGTTCATACCTTTCCAGGAAGAGAAGAAACCCGACAAGAAGACGAAGGACAAGAAAGAGGATGGACCTCGGAAAACGAGTTGGAACTGGTTTCTCAGCAGCGACGAGAAGGAGAAAGAGCCGGCGAAGAAGGGCAAATCAAAGATAACAAAGACTCCGGACCGGTCGCACGACAACACTCGTCTAGACGTGCTACAGAGCTCCATTGAAGGCAAAGGCGGTCGAGAAAGCGTGGTTTTGGATCGGTCAACAGTCCACGTAGAGCCAGAAAAGAAGCCAGCAAGGAAAGTCTCAAATGACGGCAAGAAAGAAAAAGAGTCTGGCATATTTTCATCTCTGTTTGGAGGCGGGAAAAAGAAGAGTGACAAGGAGTCTCATGGCAAACGGAGTGCCAGCTCGTTACGAGGACTATCTCCTGACCCACCACAAAAGATCCTGCAGGCGGATATCGACTACAACTGGTCCCGATTCTCGATACTGGAAGAGCGCGCAATTTACCGCATGGCCCATATGAAACTCGCCAATCCCCGACGAGAGCTATACTCACAGGTCCTACTTAGCAATTTCATGTACTCTTATCTCGCCAAAGTGCAACAGATGCATCCGCAAATACAAATACCGCAATCTGCTGCTCAAAAGCAACAACAACGAGTTGCGCAAGCGCAGAAAAAGGCCGAGCAGCAAAGACAACAGGAACAGCAGGCAGCATCATCTTCCACCGATGAGTTTGCCCAATATCAGCGCTATCAGGAAGTCAGTGCATCCTCTTCCAAAGATACGCAACAGATTTTGGACTAGGACTAACCAGAGTTTCTTTTTGGTACAGCAACAGGCACAAATCGACACGCCAATTGCAAAGACGAAGACGACACCGGGTAAAGCCAGCGCACGCAATGGCATACCCAGCCCTGATCCGCCTCCTGAGGAAGCACAACAGCAGGCGAGACCGGACTCCCGTGCAGCGCAGTACATGCAGGGCCAACATTCTTCATCTGCAGCCTCCAATCCCTTACAGGCATCGCCGCATAACAGTACCATCGGCAATTATACGGTATCAGATGCAACGAAATATCTCGGTCTGGTGACGACAGGTCACGAATCATCCTCATCAAAGTCTTCGTCGTCGCCATCGTTCCTTTGACGGGGAACAAGATTTCTTTTTCCTGGGTTAGGATAAGATGATGTAGTCTGCTTGCGCGTCAGTCGGGCATCCTAATTGGGTCACTTTGTATGTTACCCGCTTGGCTGAGTGGACGCCTTTCGGTAGCTGAGCTAGAGCGGTTTGACGAAGGCTAGGAATGCCTCTTTGTTGCGTTTGATGAGGTGTTGGAATGATGCATAGCGACGGTTTTATCTTACACACCTTCTCATTATTTTTGCCACTATTTACCTTTTTAACCCCTTTTTGATCCTGGTCTAGACGTCGAACATTCTTTTACCTTGCCTCGACTGTATTATAGGGGCCTACTTTTGGTTGAGAAATGGGGCCGGGAGGGAGGAGAAGGTATTACGATTGTTGTTGGGCAACACGTGGACGGAGACAAGCACGTACAATTTGGGCAACGCAGGATAGTAGAAGAGTAGTATGAATCGACGAAGGGTCCAGACCTCTCTAAGGCGGACCTTGATGGCACTCTGCTTTTTTGTGTTGTCGGTTTCGCTTGTCTCACTTCTTCGCTTCTGCAATCTTTTCGCAATAAGTGCTTTTGGCATGCCATTCTCTCTCTTGCGTACGGTCCATGTGGATCTCACGGCATGTCTTTTGAAATTTTGATTTTTGCGTCCCTCCCAGTACCATATATTTTCGTCTTTGGATCAGTTTCTACTAGTCGGTTGCACTCGTACTTCTTACCTTCTTACTACTTCATTTACTTTGGAATATTGGATGAATCCTACACTTCCCCCATCCATTTCACTGATGCTGAGCCCTCTCTCCATGCTTTCCCTTGCTTTGAGCGCTCCATTTCCTTTGCATAATGCGGGTAAGAGGAGATGCGAGGTTGAAAGAAGTCGGTAAAGTCCTCCATTCCCGAGACAAGAAATGAATCCGAAGCGGTCCGTCGACGAAACACTCACTCCTTCCTAACCAGCCACCCCAGCTCCTCCGCCTCCTCTGGCGAAACCAATTCTCTCAACTTGGGCATCTGCAAAAAATCATGATCGTTGAAGTCGAAACCCGGGATAACGGTCTAGACAACATCAGCATTCACACAGAAAACCTCAGGATCCGCGATCATCGGTCGTAGAAGAGATGGATAGGAGGGGTAGGGGGGGAAAGAGAGAGACCAAAAAAAAAAACGTGCCTCAGAGATCAAAAGGCCAGCACACTCTGCGCAATCCATCCCGCGCTCCTCCCCACCACCGACATCGAGTAAGAAACTCGCCTTGTATTTCCCGCCCTCGACGATCCACTGCAGTTTTTCGCCGTTGGATACATCCCTCCCCACGACGAATGATTCGATCCGGACGTTTGATCCGTCGTTCGTTTCGTCAGCGTGCAGGATCACGTAAACACCGCGTCCGGAATGAAGGGTATGCACCGTCCGCGCTTTGTTCCTGTGGAACCTGCCTAGCGGTCTCTTGGGTGTTAACAGGTAGAAAATCGTCGTGGATGCATTGCGTGTTAGTTCCGGGTCGTGGGGGTTGAGAGTGGGGATTTGCTGGGGTGGTAGGAATGGGTTTGGGACTAGGGATTTGTCGCGGTCTGTTTCGTGGTAGTAGCCGCCTTCTATGTGGGGTTGGAGGTTTAGAGATTTGATTAGGAGTTGGAGTTTTGGGGATTCTTTGGCGATGGAAGGGGTTGTTGGGGTCATTTGGTTTGCGCTGGTTTGGAAGGGGAAGGTGGGGAATTGGAGGGAGGGGTTTTGGGAAGGCATTTTGAGGTTGGATGGTTTGGATTTGGAGGGGAGCGTGAAGTGAGCGGAAGATATCAATTGTGGTAAGAAAATTGTGTAGATGAGCATGATGCGAGGCGTGAGGTTGTCTCGATGTGAGCACTAGTCCTGATCGAGAAACGTTTGTCAGCCTTCCCAAGCTCTTTTGTGACGCTCGTTTGCGTTCATCGTCGCACTTGTGTAACTATAATTGATCATGGGTTGATGAGAACGATTACAAGGGCTCCTCATACATGTAAGTATTGAAGACAGATGAGCTGAAATCAGCATGCGCGCTCTGTACAACCTGAAGGTAGGAAAATGACCGAAAGGAACTGACTAACGGAAAGAGAGAACATATGTATGCTGATTCGTTTCAGCTTGGAATTCCGCAACTCTTTACGGCTCCAGCAGACATCTTCTCGGTAGTTCTTGCATTCCTCTCCAGGACCCGCGTAAGATCTTTCCCAAACAACTGCACGGAGTGACACTTCACAAAAAACAAGGCCAGACACAAAGTATAAACCGCGCATTGCATACCTGCGTTATAAGTGACCCTAACAATAGAAGCTCCGATTTTCTAAACGCTGGCACCGCGGCTGAAGCCATCTCCATGGTAGAAACGACCTCTTTCGGCGTCAAGTCTAGTAGTGTGGCTTGAGGCTGAAGCTGCTCTGTGCAACCTCGATAGTCTTTCCAGCTGGACGCTAATTGCTGCCTTCCGATCGTGGTCGACGGAGTCTTGTGGCCGGATAACTGATAAATGTTGATGAAATCGGGCGAGATACATCAAGTGCTGTTGGTTGTAGTGCAGAGGATTCGACACTCTATTAGTAGGGCATGACTCGGCGCGAAATTCGGTTGTTCTCGCGCTCACACTGCTCCAAACGATAATCTTAACAACAAATTTCGTGTTCACCGCTGTGGACCATCCAATAAGATAATCTCGGTTTTTACATGCTACCAAGATTCCGATGATTATGCTGTGTCGTCATTTAACCCTTCCCTTAAAAACACATCTTTGGCATGAATCGAACGGAACAGGGCTGCAAAGTTGGGGCGTGAAAGAGAGAGGTAAAAAGTAGACAAGGAGTGATGTACTCTGATGGTAATAACTAGAGACAGTGAGGAATAGATCGATGATGATACAGGGTATATGGATTGTCCTCTCCTTGATGGACCTTCCCAAAGGCTAGCCTATTCGACCTCTACAGCGTTCTGTTACACCCCGTGTGACTCCCAACTCTGCAGCCTCGATTCCAAAGCTATGACTTCGCGAGGCGAGGGCCATTTCAGGTCTTGCTCTCGACCTCCAGCCTGTCGGCGACGCATTGGAGCAGGTTCGTGGCTGGTGCGGATGGCGGCGCTTCGATGGGCGCAAGGATTTTGGATGTTCAAAGTGGAATTCCGTCAGCGCGGCAAAACGTCTTCGTTCAGCGTCATAGTGCTAGATTGGCTACTTCTCGAGGACGGTCTTTGCGCAAATTCCTTCAAAGTCATCTGGTATGTCGGCGGCTCTGAATCAACTCCACACACCGTATCCTCCAACCATTGCGTGAGTCTTCCGCATTGAGGTTCAATCTTCGCCGTCCACAGCTGGGCCAGCCATAATAACGCCGCGAAAAAGACAGGCACAGCGATGACAAATCTCCAGGCTGGAGGGACATGATATCGTGCCCACACCCTGGTGATGAGGCCGCCCTTTTTCTCCTCGTACCATTCTGGTGCTACAAAGACGTAAAGCGTCCAGTTGAGGAATGAACGAAGGAGCGGACCGTGGATGAGATAGATCGGGAAGCTGTGTGTGCCAAGGTAGAGAAATATCCGTTGCGATAAGAATCTTTGCAGTGGTGCTGATAGCACAATCCCGGCGAGTAGAAATATGGATCCCAATGAGGCCCAAGCACTCCAAATCTCGCCTCCTGAAGGGAAAATCGCGAGGCCGATTTGGTCAAGACTGTTAGACCAGCCTGCCCACTTCGGATTTTTGGATGGGAAGCTAGACATGTACAGTCCCAAGAAGACCAGAAGGAGGGGCAAAATGCGGTTAGTAATCTTGGTTGAAGACGAGAATTTGATGATTGTGAGGTCCATGGAAAGTTCTGCTAGAATTGCACCGGTGAAGATTGGTGCACCTGACGTAACTGAAATATGTTAGAATCGTCTCAAACTGCCTAGATTCTTCACACGCAGACGCCAGCTTACCATCATTGTTGAACCATGAGTATGCAAGGAGAGCGCCAAAACAGAGCATTCTATGGCTCGGCGTTGCACGGACTAGGGCCAGAAGTGCGACATAGAGCATCAAAGAACCTTTTAGAATAACAGGCACCACCCACTGGTTTCTGTCCAATGCGTTCTGTCCCTTCCACGTATCGAATACGTTCTTGAGCAGACTGCGAACAGCGGCAGACGTCGATCCAGATGGCAACGGGCTCGTGTTATTCATCCAACTAGACTCAACCATGGATCCCATTCGATAGCCCCCAAGCTCGCACAGGGCCCACGCAAAAACGGTAGCAATAGTACACGGGAACACCAATCGACTCGTGCGGCGGAAACTAGAACTGGCCAAGCTTTCGAGTGCGGTGTCCACACGGCCCGCGCGGGCTAATTTGATGGGTTTGAGCGCGTTGACGAAGCCCGTGAGGAGCAAAAACATGCACACCCAAGGACGACCTTCGGAAAATAACCTGATGATTGGCAGTTGGTAAAAAGCTGGCGATTCGTATTCGTGGCGGACAGGTCGGTCGAGCCAGTCTGCATAGCCTAAAACCAGATGTGAAGTGACGACAAAGATCGATGCGATCCCTCGCAGTCCCTGAAAATGATGTGTAAGCTGAGGTAAAAAATGTAGACATATGAAAACGTACATCAGCCCATCGCGTGTCTCGTGGCGATGGTGTGGTAAGATTAGGACGGCTCATAGCGGAGCTGAAGAATCAGACAGAATGCTGCACACTCTGTACAAGCATAGACAACATGAGAGACAGAGATGGCGGAATGTAAAAAGGCTTAAGGAATGTGGAAGGCCTAGTAGAAAGAAAGAAAGAAGAAAGGCCTTACAGGGCTCTGGAGACGCGACAGCCAACAGTCTTTATTAAGATGTGAGCATGCGAAACACACGCCCAGCAGCGCAGCACGGCGGTCCCGTTTCTGGGTGCAGGCTGAACATCAGCAACGCAAGGGTGGCTATGGAATGCGCCTGCAACAGATAGCCAGGGGCTGAAAAAAGATGGAGAATCATGAAAGCGGCAGCCAGTCAGATGTCGCAAAAATATATCAGTGCGTGGCGCTGATGGCCGCTTTGACATGGATATTTGACGATTGATGATCAAAGAGCTCGCAAGTCGTGACCATGGCTTCGTTCTCCTGAACAGCTGGCGGATCATGAGCCGGGCACCGATTGTGAGACAATGTTGGATGGAATACAGAGACTCCAAGATTTTAAACGAGAGACGGCGTTGTTTGGAGTAAGTAGTTTCTGACGCCACAACCGTCAATCAGGGGCACGCTCAACTTCAGCTCTTTCACCACAGTGCCGTGTACTTGCGACACGCTGGTCGTGGCCACAAATAAGAGATGGAGGGTTCGCAGAGAGATGAAATGATCAGCCTCGCCGACGTGTTGCGACGGTTTGAAGTTGACACAATGTCGAAGATCGATCGGTGACCTATTTCCAACATCACGTGACTGTGCCCTGACCACTGCGACCATTTTCTCCTGGCCAGTCCGTGTCACGAGGAGCTCATAAGTGACGATGGAACTCGCAAGTCACGATGGAACTCGCAAGTCACGATGGAACTCGCAAGTCACGATGGAACTCGCAAGTCACGATGGAACTCGCAAGTCACGATGGAACTGTTTTCACCGTGGCCTTTTCTGGAGGACCGCGCGATTGCGAGTACTGCTGCAGGTGGAGCAAGCAACGATCGGTGGCAGTTGGCCATTCTGAATACTACGTAGTTTGCGTCATTGGGTATGGATGACCATCTCAGATATACGCAGTACGCAGGGAGCTGCAGACGGCTTGCAACGAGTCCACAATTGCTTCATCTATTCAGCGCACACCCTCGGGGCCTGCCAGCCATCGGCGAAGTCCTTGGACGGTGTCTTCTCCGATTGGAAACTTTGACCAAGGGCAGTCATCTCAACACCGCTGTGTGGCGCGGATGCTGCTTCACCAGAACAAAGACAGGAAACAACACCAGAATTCATCGTCGTCGTTGATCTCATGGGAAAGAGCGGGCAGCTGATGGTGCCATGGGTCTTGCTCACCTCAGCTCTGGTCGTTTCTAACAGGTCCATCTGCGAGATCGGGTCCTAGAGGCCACGGCTGGTGTTATTAACCCACCCGTTTTCCATCGACAAATTCCTCATCCAACTCTCTGAGTTCGATTCCGATACAGACAAAAAGCAAGCCTATAGCTACTCAGTCCAAAATTCACTCCTCGCTGACCCCTCCCTACATCATGACAAAGTTCCGCCCTTGTATCGACCTCCACCAGGGCCAGGTCAAACAGATCGTGGGTGCAACATTGACCACAGAGGCCGGCCATCTCAAGGAGAATCACGTCTCAAAACACTCGGCCAGCTACTTTGCCAAGCTCTACCAGGATAAGGGACTCACGGGAGCCCACATGATCATGCTTGGACCCGGATGTGGAGAAGTTGCCAAAAATGCACTTGCCGACTATCCTGGTGTGCTACAACTTGGAGGAGGTATCAATGATCGCAATGCTGCCGAGTGGATCGAGTGGGGGGCAAGCAAGGTAAGCAGCTCTTTCGCCGCACAAAGAAGCTGTCAGCCCATGTTCCCTCTCCCAACGCTTCAAATTTTCTTTCTTCCGCAATACGATCAGATGACAATCAATTCAATAAATCTTGGAGACCTGTCTTTTCAATTCTGCCTGGAAATGCTGGATGGCAGGAGGGCTATGGCACGGTTGTGCTTTGCACAAAGCTCAACGTTAATCAACCTTTCAGGTCATAGTCACATCTCATATCTTCCCGAACGGCTCCTTTTCGCTTTCGCATCTGGATCTCCTTCTCAAGGCTCTCAGGAATGGCAGGGACGATCTTATCATCGATCTCAGTTGTCGAAAGAAGGACAACACCTGGTTTGTGGCCATGAACAAATGGCAGACCATCACTGACTTCGAAGTTACCGAGAGTATGTTCGCTCTCTTGACTTCATGTAGCTCTGTCACTGACAACAGGCAGAAAACATCAAGCTTCTCGAAGAGTACTGCAGCGAATTCCTCGTTCATGCGGCTGATGTCGAAGGTCTCCAACAGGGCATCGACGAGCAACTGGTTGAGAAACTCGGTCAATGGTGCTCAATCCCTGTTACCTATGCCGGAGGGGCCAAGGATATTCACGATCTGGATAAAGTCAATATGCTGAGTCGTGGAAAGGTCGATCTAACCATAGGAAGTGCGTTAGACATTTTCGGAGGCTCGCTCGATTTCTCAAAGTGCATCGAATGGAACGCGAGTCATCAAACCCCAAGTCTCTCTGCGTCCGAGGAAATAAGAAAGATTTTCAAGGGCAAGGATGCAAATGTCGGTGTCGGTGACGCGCCTGCAAAGAATCACTGAAAGGTCGCAGTCGGTCACAACCAGGGTGAGAATCCAAAGGTCCCCATGCCGAGTCGCAGGGATCTCGATGAAAGCTCAATCGCTTTCTATTGAAGTTGAGGAAGTTGAAAAGTCCAAAGGAGGAATGATTAGATCTTGCTCTTTGGTTGTCACTTTTCACATATCCTGAGCTCTGCATGTTTCTTTTTGGCATGCGCCAGCATTACATGTGCTTACGGCTCGTACTCGTAGCCTTTCGCCTGCTGGGCTGTATCGGTTAGCGTGATATACTCAGCTAATAGCTCTGAAATGAAGAAGTCTGTATCTTGATCAGAGCTTGCTCATTGTAAACAAGTATGATTTCAATTTTAAGGGCTGGGCGAGATTGGCTTCATAGCAAGTTTGATGGACATGCCTAGCTTGACTTGGATGCTAATAAGACTGACCTTGATATGTAAGAAACGCGAAAGAGTTAGTGTCGAGATCGGGTATGATATCGTTTATTGTTATAGCAAGAAATCCAACACCTTCCATTCGTCGGACTTGCAAGATGGATAGCTATTAATAGCGACTACCCTATCAATTGGAAGCTTGTACCTTCTAGCGACAGGGCCCCAACTTTGCGGGAGCACCCACCTCTTCTCCAGCGTTTGGGACGGGGACGGGCCGTTCGGTCCTCACGAAAGTTTGCAACATCTTTGGCTCCGAATCTGCACTAACATCACCACATCCATCCACAGCCATCGCATCAAGCAAGGAGTCATCTTCTCCCGCCCTGTACCTGTCCAAGGCAGCAATATGGCGGCCTCCGGTGGAAGCCTCTCGTTTAGGACGCCACCGAGCATTCCAAGACGGCACACGTTCGCTCCACTGTGCTCTCGCACGCAGCGAGCGGCTGATCGTACTTGTCACGCGCTGTACTTATCTTCTTGACTCCTCACACCACTTGCCCTGTTAGAATACACTCACAACAGCTAGATACCTCATGCCTGATAGCACAAATGCTACTTCAACCCTCCTTGTGAACCCTGCCCCCAACCTACGCTTCATCATTGGCTGCGCCAGCCACGCATCGCTAGCCGGCGCCAGCTTTCTCCCTATCTCACTGCCTAGCAGTTCTCTACCAGTGTCGCAACGGACATCGCCAGAGACGTAGCAAATGAGGTCGCGACGACGACTTAGCATATGACCTTAGGACCAGTATCGAACACGACGAGTACCCAGTACAAATACGCAAAGCGATACATTATATCGAGTCCATGACGAACTTTACAGAGTGCGCTGGGAGGCTCCTTGCAAACCCATCTGCATACACACAATGGCGTTGGAATGGCTCAGTGAGACTGATTGAGAAAAATGAAACCACTCAAATCTCCTATGAGGGCTGCAGGGCCATATGCGGTACAGGCAATGCATGGTACCTATGGAGCGAGTCGAGTGCTACAATAACGACGTGGCTGCTACCCATCGTTGGCATGTTCTTGCAAGCTCCTTTCGAGAGCAACGCGTTCTGGTCTACCTTGCTTGCAATCGCGAGGTGGGTAGGAAACCCAATGACAAGCTTGAGCTACATATTCTGGAACATCTCAATAAGTGGGAAATGCGCTCTGATGGTGGATATGGCCGTCGAATACGACCACAAGTTTTTGTCGGAGGATTCCAACTTTGCCCACATCCGCGATTCATTCTACATTCTCATGACAATGAACCAATTTGCCATGAAGCCAGAAGTTTCATCGCACAAGCAGGAGGCAGAGGGTCTTTTACGTATCGTACTGTTCAGTAAAGACCTCCGATTGCATGGAACGCAGGAAAGCTTGAAAGATTATCGACACAATCTTGCAAAGGCTTTGCGGAGACGGAGAAAACGAGGGGTCGTACCTGTGTTTGTGTCAACAGCCTGGTTCCTGTTTTCCTTGGCCATCTCCATACAATCAGCTTTTGGCCTCATAGGCAATAATGCTGAGGCACATGATCTCGCCCTGGGACTACTCCTCGGATGGATGCCCATAATGATCATGGCAGGAATCGTCGATCGAAACCCTTTCTCGGTCGACGATGTTCGGAAACCTCTCAACAAGCTCGTCAGTCTTGTTTGCGATTCATTACAGGATGATGCTCTTGTCGCTACGTTCTTGACCACTCTGGAAGCCTCCGACGAGGAGACGGAGCAGATGAGACAGCGAGTCTATAGGATCAAGGCCGAGGCCGGCTATCTACAAAACAACTTCTTCGCAAAATTTGCTGGACAAGGTCGTGCACGATGGCACTATGGTTGTGCGCACAGCATTCTCTCGGACATTGAGAACATCTGGATCGCCGACCGGGGTAGAGACTGGCTCAGAGATGAGTTCGAGGCTAGAACGAAGTTGGTATTAGGATCCAACGATCACGGTCTATTCTGGTTCGACTTTCGTGAGCTATGGCAGGTCTCTGCAGCGTTCATCGCTGTGCTTGCGAGCTGCCTTGGAGCCTTTGTCCTTTCATACTTCACTCCCACTGTCGGTCTGGGCTGCAGGAGTATGGGCTATCTGATATTCTTGTGTGTCTCGACTGGTCTTCTCATACTGGAATTCGTTTTCTGGTGGTTGACCTCGGAGGAACGCGCTGAGCAGCTTTCGAATATGGAGCGCCGGCCGACTTGGATCGAGCAAGCTGGTATGGCACAGCAAGCCGAGCACGCGGCCACCGTATTTAGACGTGCTCAAAGCTGGGGTGTTGTGCAGCGCAACAAGACAGAACGTTTCTTGTCGGAGCACATCTCCACCATCTACTCGAAGCGCTATCAAAGTAAGCTGAACCATCTCGCCTTCTCTCTTCACACCCAGGATTCTTGGCCATTGCTGTTCCTTCCGTCATTCGAGCATGTCCAAAACTTCCAAAACTTCATCGCCACCGGCTCGTTATAGCGGTCACGTCACTAACGATACCAGAATCAAAAAGAGAGGACAAAAAAGAGAAGATCAGAACCAGAGTCCTAAAATACTTTGAACGCACACACTCCTACAACACACGGCAATGGCTCCATCGCCTCTTGTTCGTGCCAGCAGAAGTCTTCAACACAATCTGGCTCATCTACATAGTCCTCGCGCAAACCTTCGGCGCCTACACAAACTGCAACTGCGTCACCTCCCGCTACGGCTTCCACGGCGGCTACGTCGACCTCTCCCAAGCCGGCACCACGACCAACAAATACGTCCTGTATTACTGGAGCGCCGGCACCGCGTTGAGTTGCGCCATTCTCGGTCTGGGACTCTTCTACGTGGTTACCGAGTGGTGTCTGCAATCGCACATCTCGACCGAGACGGTGAAGAATGCCCGACGGGGACTGCGAAAGACGAGGTGGTTCAGGAGGAGCATGTACTGGCCCCGACGGACCGGTCGGAAAATCATTGTTTGGATCAATAATTTTTTTGCGGCCATGTATAGTGTTCCTAGGAAAATTAGGCAGAAGACACTCTTTTGGAGTAAGGATGTCACTTTTGAATACGCTACCCATCACCATTTGAGCCCGCGGGCCCAGCGACAGGCTTCTTCTGCAGTGAGTACAGTATCTTATCCTTTTACCATCTCCGAGTCCCAAACTAACACCACTAGACACAGCATCACGCTGACGAAGAATTACCGATCTGGACAACGCCGCCGACGCAACCGAGGGCGACGTTTTCCTCCCCGCCGCTTTATCGGATGAGGAGTGATACGGGTGCCAGCGCGACACAGCACCTTTTGCAAACGGACAGTTTCTTGTCGCCCCGAGATCGCAGCCCGAGTTTCGTTTCGGGGGTCTCGTCGACGGAGAACCCTTCGTCCATGGGTGGGAGTGATGATG
Organism: Venturia asperata; assembly: GCA_003689335.1. Classification (NCBI taxonomy): domain Eukaryota; kingdom Fungi; phylum Ascomycota; class Dothideomycetes; order Venturiales; family Venturiaceae; genus Venturia; species Venturia asperata. Next base: position 304,912 of record QWWL01000017.1, read on the forward strand.
AAGGTGGGAGGGAGGTGGGGAGGAGACCGGTGTACAGACAGGTGGGGAGCAGTAATGGTTGAGATTTTGATGAGGGATAGCCAGTGGCGCCGTAGCCTGTCCTTTCGATGGCGTGGCGGATCGGCCAATCTGGATTCTGTGAACATCGTGATTGCTCTTGTTTCTTGTTGTCGAGAAATTGGTTGCGACGTGATCCACCCTACTCTTCCAGTTCGTCGAGATCTGGTCACAAACAGGACATATCAAAGAAGAGCTCTCGAGTGGCAGGGGCAATTCCGTCTCCCAAGAAGAGAGTGGATCCTTCGTCCGTTTGAGCTAACCTTTCCCCGCATGATGGTTGATGTGAGGATGGTTGATGCGAAGATGCTGCACTAGATTGTCCTTTCGAAAGAATGTCCTCTCGCTTTCCGGACGATGAGCGCTGGGAAATGCTGACGCATGGTCATGGAGTTGAAGGAGACGGTCCCTCCACCGTAATGATCTTGCCTTTCTTTGATCCTAATATTCTATGGCCTTTTTGATGGCATCGTACACGCCTGTATATGTCAGCGTCTGCGAAGCAACCAGAGTCTCGGGTGATACCTACGAACGACATCTGGCATTAAGAATTTCTCGTAAACAAGACCAACATGTGTAGACCAGCCTGCTACACGCTGCACGGGAGCCTCCAGTTTCAGAAAACAGTGCTCTTGTATCGTTGCGGCGACTTCGGCGCCCACGCCTGCGTTGACCATGCTCTCGTGCACCACCACAGCACGCCCGGTCTTCTTGACACTTTCCATGATGGTCGGTCGATCCCATGGGTATATTGTCCGTAGATCGATCAGTTCGACGCTGCATCCGAAGTCTTTCTCGGCGTGTGATATGGCATCACTGCAGGTGTATAACGGAGCTCCGTAGCTGATGACTGTGACATCTTTGCCGGGCTTGAGAATCTCTGCTTTGGAGAGAGGTAGAGTATATGGGTCTACTGGGACTTCTTCTCGCGATGCTCGATATAGATTCTTAGGTTCCATGAATATTACTGGATCGTTTGAGGCTATTGATGCTGCAAGGAGGCCTTTGGCTTGGGAGGGAGACCGAGGCATGACCACTCGTAAACCTGGTATGTGTGTGAATAGTGACTCGGGAGACTGGGAGTGGTATCTGAGGAAACTGTTAGTAATTCCAACACTCCAATGCTCGATACAGACATTTACAATGCTCCATGGCCAACACCTCCACATGGCATTCTCACCACCAATCCACCACAGTCGACTCCTGTCGTTCCAGCTCGATACCTGAATTTCGCGGCCTCATTGACCAACTGATCGAATGCCGGATAGACATAATCCGCAAACTGTATTTCTGCCACCGGTCTCATTCCTTGTGCCGCACACCCTATAGCAAATCCAACGATGCCCTGCTCACTCAACGGCGTGTTGAAGACGCGTGAATCGCCAAAATCCGATTGCAAATTGGCACTGCATCTGAAGACGCCTCCGAAAGCCAGGTCTTCACCAAAAACGAGCACATTGTCGTCCTCGGTCAGAGCGTGGCGGAGAGCAGAGTTGATGGATTCGTGCAACTGCTGCCGCGCAGTCTTTGAGTGTTTCCGTACGCTCTCTGGAAGCTCTGGATTGGCCAATGCCGAGGATGCAGTGTGATGCAGTAACGGGGTTGTGGAGAAATCTATTGGGACGTTTAGACGCGCATTGGGCGGAGGTGCAGAGTAACAGCGCGACTGTGCTGCAATCAAGGCTCTTAGTTCGGCTGGAGCACGCAACAGAGCGCGAGGCAGGAGGTTGAGAGGCATGGTATTGTGCTGCACGGCAGTCGGGATTGTGGAGTGCTTCCAAGGGACAAAGTGACCTTTATGAGGGAGAGAGTTTGGAGGAGCAAGCACGGCGGCTACCGTCGGCTTAAGGACTTGGGGACATATCAGATGGTACCTACTTGACAGCTTAGCCTTATAGACTTCCCCCCGAGCCCGAGAGAAGACGTTTGCAGTATAACATAAGCTGCCGATTAGTCTTCGTAGGTTACAGTCGACCTGTAGAGCTCCACTTGACAGTATCTCAGAATGCCAGTGATATTTCCTCTCTGCGCGCCTAATGACCCAGCGACATCGGACTTAGCTCCGTAGCTCGCGAATGACTTACTTTTGCTATAACCCTCTGTACTACTATCTTCTGTTCGCAATTACGGCCGTGATCATCATGTCGGAAAGAATCGATATGCCTTGGATTGTCCATTGCTCCACTTATGACCTGACGAGCAGTTTACTGTTGGCGGCACGTTGCGAGTATCAGAAATGCGTGATTGCCGAGGGCAATGCTGATGCTTGCCAGATCCGGGCCGGGCAGGGCAAAACAAAGAGATGGAGGTGGTAGGATGACAGTGACAATGAGCAGAAGGGGCATTGAGCTTCTTCTTCTTAGGTAGTTACCCTCTTGTTCAAACACCAACGGCCATCCATTCCCCTCATCATTTCGCTTCTGTGGCTCGCACACCATACTCGAGCCGCACACAGACCCCTTTCTTCCCCTAGCTCCAATAAGCGATCGTCATAAGCAAATCCGACTTCCAATTCTCCTGGCGATATCCCAGAGAGTTCCCAGAACAACACACAACTTGTCATCCTGCAATTGGACCATCCCAATTTCCTCCTTGCTGCATGGCGGCCTCACCTCCCTCGACGAATCCTGTTGGGCTGGCTGTACCGTCTTGGGTTCAACTCCCCGCCAGCTTCGTCGCGTCGAGCCTCATCCTCGCAGCCGTTGCTTCCTTGCCAAGAGCAGTTGCAGTGCCCATCTCTGATGCTGCAGGAGACGTCTATGCCTACGCCAAAGCAGAACCAACACCCGCCGAGGATCCGTCATTATGGCTGTACCTCACAACAGCAGCCTTGTTGGTTATCCTTGGAGGAGTCTTCGCCGGACTTACCATTGCGTATGTCGAACCGTCCTTCTCCTCCACGCAGACCATCATTCTATGAATAACCTCCCCAATTCCCATTGCGCGTCTCCTTAAGAACGGAATCGCATCTGGTAGCGCGGATCCACAACGTAAACCACATGGAACGGGACGTTCATCTTGCTCACGTTTTTTCACAGGTTGATGGGTCAGGATGAAATCTACCTACAAGTTATTGCCACATCTGGCGAAGGTGCCGAACGGAAGAACGCGAAGAAGGTTCTGAAGCTTTTGAAGAGAGGGAAGCATTGGGTCCTGGTCACTCTTCTACTTGGCAATGTCATCACGAACGAAACCCTCCCCATTGTCCTCGACCGATCCCTCGGTGGAGGATGGCCAGCTGTACTTGGTTCAACCGTCTTGATTGGTAAGGCTCAGCCGCTTCCCGCTTCCGTCACAATTGGAATTTTGGACCCTCAAAATCATCCGCGTTTGCCCTCACTAATGAGAGACAGTCATTTTTGGTGAAGTCGCTCCTCAATCCATCTGCGTACGCTATGGCCTACCAATCGGTGCTTTCATGGCGCCCTTTGTCCTCGCCCTAATGTGGATACTCGCTCCAGTCGCCTGGCCCACCGCAAAACTCCTCGATTACCTGCTCGGAGAGGATCACGGAACCACGTACAAGAAGGCTGGCTTGAAGACCTTGGTCACATTACACAGGACGTTGGGGCAAACTCCTGGCGAGCGCCTGAATCAAGATGAGGTCACCATCATCAGCGCGGTTTTGGATCTCAAGGAGAAATCGGTCGGCAGCATCATGACTCCGATGGCGGACACCTTTACCTTGTCTTTGGATACCGTCCTTGACGAAGACATGATGGATAGCATTCTGTCCGAGGGCTATTCACGTATCCCCATCTACGCTGTCAACAACCCCCGTGACTTTGTCGGCATGCTTCTTGTGAAGATGCTCATCACATACGACCCAGAAGATGCCCTCAGAGTTAGAGACTTCCAGTTGGCGACCCTTCCCGAGACTAGACCCGAAACCAGCTGCCTCGATATCGTCAATTTCTTCCAAGAAGGAAAATCCCACATGGTGCTTGTGTCCGACTATCCCGGAGAACCAAATGGAGCCTTGGGCGTTGTGACTCTCGAGGATGTGATTGAAGAATTGATTGGAGAAGAAATTATTGACGAAAGTGATGTCTTTATTGATGTTCACAAGGCTGTCCGGCGCCTCCACCCGGCTCCGTTCAATCGCGTTCGCAGAGCTGACAAGGGCGAAATCCTCACTACGCCTGATGCTCTTGTGCCGGACTCGGAGCAAGAGGGATTACTTGAGGCTTCCAAGAAGGTCCAGGGAACTGAAGGACGCCGTTCGAGGGCCGCCTCTGTCACGGAAACTCCCAAGAAGCATGGAAGAAGACTATCTGGTTCTGAAATATCCAAGAGCCCACCCGGTACAACTTTCATGATGCGTCGTCGCAGCAGTGGTGGCGAGCCTCAGGCAATGCGTTCAAGCAACGCCGACATTCGCCAACATCTGAAACATCTCGGACCTTCCAACGCGGCATCCAGACCAAAAGCGACGCGCATTGGTACCGTCCACATCAAACCCGGACACGTTGATACGCTCGCAACTCTTCCAGAGACCGCCCAGCTTTCAGTTTCACCAAGTCCGACGCGCCCCATTCAGGTTTCACCGCGATCTAGACGTCGATCCTCCATTGTCGACGAGAGCACAGGCTTGCTTTCTGCAGGACACAGTGCCAAGGACGGTGTACACGCGCTGAGTTACGGGGCTTTCACAAGCAGTCAGACTGCAAAACATCAAGATCTAGATGGCCCTCAAGACGATGTGGAGGACAGCACAACGGTCGTGAACGAAGAAGAAGCCAAAAGCAGCAAGCCCGAAACACCTACACCTTCACCACTTTCACCAAAACCGGAACAAGATCTTTTGACTGGAAGTCCTTCCGCCAGTCCGAAGCCAAATTCCTCAGGCTCTCCCAAGGTCCAATCTTATATCTCCCCCGTCTTGTCCAAACAGGTATCTCAATCTTCGAGTGCGGCCATCGAACCACCGCCCAAGTATGTGCTGGACATGTCCTCGTCCAAGGACGATGTTACTGATGTAGATGGGTCTCTAGAGGCTGACTTCAGGGCGGTATCACCACCCCCGAAAATGATCCTCGACCTTTCTCCATCAAAAGAGAACCTTATGAGACTCAAAACTTCCGAATCCACAAGCACAGTTGGCAGATCGGACCGAGATAAACGGCCTGTTAGCCGAAAGGCATCCAGCTCTACGATCGGTTCGCTACACTCGATAGACAATTCCGAAAGCCAAAAGAAACGCCGAGTCAACACACGAAGTGGAAGCATCTCGGAAACGATCGTTGAAATCGGAGGGATCAAGAAAATGATCATCGAGACGACTAGCTCGTCGGACGGAGACGAGGAGAGCAAGGGGGGTGTCTCGGTATCCGTCAATAATGGTAAGGAGAACACAAAGGGATCCTCGAGCAAGGATGCGACTGAAAATGATACCGACAAGGTGGACGACGGCGGAAAATCGGCCACTGCTAAGAAAAAGAGGAAGAAGAACAAACACAAGAAGAAGGGCAAGGGTACTGGAATGGGCGACAGCCAAACTTTGACACAGTGAAAAGAGTCATGTTCGTCACATTGTGGCTGACTTGATTGTAGAAGGCAATCAGGACTGTCCTGTCCTGTAGGAAGCAAGAGACATGTGACATGGGTTTGTATGCCCGAGAAGACCGGCCGCGAGTACATCTTGAAACAGCAAGATTTTGGGAAGAATGAGAGAATGGAAGGCTGGCTGGAGGTCAGACTTTGTGACATGAAAAGTTGAGTGTACTAGTATGATGGAGATCAGCCGGTCAACAAAAGCAACAGCAACAGCACTTTTTTGCGCGGAACAACATATTCATGTATCGAGTAGGATAATTGGTATTGTCTTAGTAATGTCTTGTTCCTTGCTTGTAAATCTTGCTCTTGCGTGAATTAATGTCCTTATTGCTACTACTACTAAATACTAATGCGCACTTGGCTGTGAGAAAATGGGCTTCAATATGAAGAGAGGGTCAGGGAGCAGTAGGACTCGTCACAACCTTTCGTACGACCTCGCCTTTTATGCCATATGCACTTCCCAACATGCTCTTCGGCGATGCGACAGTCGTTTGGTAACTCGGTGCGAGATGATCAGTACTTTGCCCTCGAAGGTCACCCTTGTCCATCGATTTCCCCTCCATTTGAGCAATGACCAAACGCAAAGGACCACGATGCGAGACGATCGACCGAGAGTTTCCTAAAACCGGTACATGTATTCATGTCACACTACGGGTATATCCAACGCCCTTTCTTCCCTCGACCGGGTGCGTCAATCGCCAAATAGTAATGCCGCTGCTGCGTCTACGTTCCCTTCCATGGCCTCGAGGGCTGCGATTGCTTCGGCGCGCTCTGCGCCGAGTTCCACGAGTCGCTGTATTGATGCTTCGTTTGATTGTGCTAGAGGCGCTTCTTGGTGCGGTGGTGCGGAGGGGATTGATGCTATGAGTTGTGCGAAGGGGTTTTCGGCTTGGATTGTTGCGTTTGTGGAGGCGGGGATGGTTGGGTGTGCTGGAGGGGCTGGTGCTGGGTCGCTGTGGATGGAGTCAGTTTGGGTGGTTTTGTGTGGAGGTCTGGCTTGATCGCGAGATGAGATGGATGGGACTTACGGGGTTGAGATATTGCCTGTGATTGGAGGTGGTGAACCTTGGGCGTAAGCCTTTCTCTCGGCTTCGTCATAATTCGTGATGTCCAATTTTCCCATCGCGTGCGCCAGGTCAAATGTCCACATCCATGGGAGTTCGATTGGTCTTCGCGCAAGCTCTGCACGTGCGGCATCTTTCTCCCTCACGGCATTGAAGTATTCCCATCCCATCACGCCACCGAATTGGTTGCCGTACTTCGTACACAGCGTCTTGACCACGTCTTGTAGCTTCTCTAGTGCAACATGGCCTGCCCCGTTACCTGGGTTTGTTACCACACCCAGCACTAGCTTTCGGGGATTCCATCCTGCTGCCACGAGGGCCTCGTAGAAACGTGTGTTTGAAGCATCGCCCCAGCCGCAATAGAACTGCACGTTGTACCATTCCACCAGCTTTCCTGCTTCGCTGGCCTCGAGTTCGAAATGATTGAAGCCGCTCAGATGCTTGTGTGACTTGAGAAACCTCGCGTGGCAAAGTGCTCGAACGATTGATGATTCCGAGGGTGGCAGTTCTGGATGTAATAACCGGTATGTCAGGCTTGTCAAGCGTGGGCTTCTGGGAAGTAAGGCCGGCATTACAGGTGCGAGGGTGATTATGAAGGCGGAGCCGAAGTCAGACTTCAGACGTGTAATCAGCTTTTGGATTGTCGACAATTTAGTTGGTTCTTCGACATCGAGATCGAGGCCTTGGAGGGATTGTTTTCGTATCAAGGTGGCTAGAACGGCGTAGTATGGCTCGAACTGTTTTACGTCTGATTATTAGTACTGACTCCGTTTTCTTCCAACTCAATATGTGCACTTACATTTCTCTCCAACTTCTCGTAACTCCCCTTTGCCGCTCCCCCAAGCATTCCCATGACCGTGATAGGCTTATCTAAGCCCTTTACATATTCCACTTCCTGCCATAACTCATTGTATCGCGCATCGTCGGGGTGGTGATCATTCAGCGTAATGTTCTCCGGCGGGTCGTTGAGGTGTATCGCGGCAATATATATGTGGGTGACTCCAGTGTGTGCGAGAGGTTTGATGGACACAAACTTGCCATTGTGGTGGATTGTCTGATGGTAGAGGACGAGGCGGGGCGAGGCGGTTGGGGAAGCAGTAGACATGGTGGTTGTTGTGAGGGACGTGGAGCTGTCACCGAGATCGGATAGATACATTAGGGCGGGCCGATTCGGCATGGTCACGACTTTACGACTATCGATGCGAATTATGTGAAGACGGATCGTAACGATGCGCCGGACTGTGAAAGCGATAGAACCCAATAGATAGAGGCAGCATAGGATTATTGAGAAAGTATTGCCACCAAAGCTGGGATGACAGACGTGTTGATGCTTGTTTGTGGATAAGGCTTCAGCCTTGTCGATCAGGAGAGACGGAAGGCAAAGAGAGGAATGCGAAACAAACTCTAATGGTTCCTTTACAAATTGTCCCGATCGACCTCACTTAATGTGTATTGGTACATATAGACTACTCTCATGTTCTGTCTCCTTGATGTCGTGGGGCGAATCAAGAAAACCCAAAGTTTGAGGTCTTGTTAGAGTTCCAGCTCGTCAGATTGCCAAGTTGGGTCGAAGGTCTATAGCCATAGCCTTGCACCATCGTTTGGAAGTTAAGTCGCCCATGCACGAAGTATTCCTGTGGTGGAGGTCGTCGCAATGAAGTCGAATACTAATTATACTACTCGTGTATCTGTGGGCACTAGAGTCGAACAGGTGATGTTTAAGCATATTTCACGCCAAAGGAGCTGAGAAGGGTCACTGCCTTGGTATGAACTGTGTATGATGGTTCTGTTAACGTCCTTGTGGCCAATGACCAATCGATCAAAAACAGGTATCGCATCTCTACCCATCCTCAGATGTCATTTCCAGAAGCCCCTTCCCTATATGTGTCTAATCTCTCAAATAAATTCTCAATTGTGTTACAAACCAATATAGTCAAGAGATTTACGACGCCGCTCCGAACGTTGCCACGATCAGATGTCGCTGAAATCACCCTGAAAGGCCGAGACCCATAAACAATACTTGGGCATGGTACAATAAATCATGGGAAAATAAGGTTAGCGCTTCATCTGGGGCCCGTCGTGAGTCGTAAATCGGTAGGATGCTGGAGACCCAGGTTCGACTCCTGGTATGAGGAGAGGTTTAATGTATAACACAAATACAACCTGTGGGTGATGTGGGGTATTGAGTTCAGTTGTATTCTTTTTTCTTCTTCTTTGTAGTATTCATCTAAGGAAATTCATTCATTGATACAGTGCCCGCACTGCTAACAGCTAGCTCTTCATTCCTGAAGTATTTACCATTTTTGTGTACCCGTCCGTGGAGTCAGCCAACCCATGCGTCCGACATGAAACGCTCTTTTTATGAACAGCATCATCAGCTCGATGTTTGACAACATTCAACTTTTACTTGGGTTCCGCACCTTAGAACGACAAGTTAGCAACAAGATATCACACAAAGACAAATGATGACTCACAAAGCAACCCTTCATACTGGAAGCTCCGCCTCAGTCACGACAACTGTTTCTTCCTCCACGGCGACAATGCCCATCTCCATAGCAGAACTAGAGCTAAGCAGGGCTGTTTTGCGAAGATGGCGACACTGAATGTAGGCAAAGATGAGGCTGGCCACCGAGAGGGTGCTTGTAATAACACCAACAGCAATGTTCGAGCTGTCGGGGTTGAGGCGGCATTGGAACCCCGAAGCTGATAGTAGAGTTGTCGAAGCCACGTTAGCCATAATGACTGCAGATAGCGGAGCTTGGGCGGGGAGAGTCGTGGATTTGGACACGGTCAGATTTGACGTTTATGTGATGAAGGGTCGGATTTGCTCTGAGTGTATCTTTGTGGCATGGAAGGTGGGTGAAGGGCGAGGGAGTCTGGAGCAGTAGTAGTCGTGGGGATACCTCATTTTCTAGTACTTATTGTGTCTCCCTCTGGCAGTGAACGATCCGACGGCAGTGAAGGTTCTCTCGAGATTGAAGGCTTCTGTGGTCCAGCTGCATTACAGGGGGCCGAGGACAGTGAGCAGACCTACAGGCTCACAGCGACGCCAACGATCGATCGACATGGAAAGGAGTGAACGTGGAGGGCGCGGAAAGCCTACCAATTGGCTAAAAAGCAGGCACAAGTTGTATCTGAAATGCAGGACTTGGGCTAAGAAAAGTGCAGCAAAGGATTGAAGCCTACCTTTGCACCTGTTCTCGACTCATAGCACTTCGTGCTTCTGCCGGTAATTTGAGCTAAGGCAGGGAACAAGGGAAGTACGATCTGAGCTTCACTGCCAGAGCTTGCGGTTCTGCAACTCAATCTTCCTAGTAGTGATTGGAGCCTTCCAGTTTGGTCATATGTTCGGCGATATCCCCGAATGGACCAGCTGCGAGGTAGAAGTCGACATAATTAATGGTGATGGTCCTTTATTCAAGAATCTAGGGGAAGTATCTGGAATCAAAAGCACTTAAACAATTTAGCGCCAATGAGGATACGTTCCTAGCGATCTTGACGTACAATACTACCAGCAGCTTTTAGAGTCAATTCTTCGGTAGAAAATCTGTAGACAGAAAATCTGTGATGCACAAGGCTGTACTCAAAAACGCTTGAGTGGTGACATGGCATAGCGCTTGGACTGTGGTGCTCAGACAGGCTTACCAGCCACTCTCTGAAACTGCAGTCATTCGGGGCGAAGAGAGCCCACTAGAGAAACCACCGAAATAGTCAAATCGATGATGAACACTCAAATGAGGCTCTGTTGAACTGACTGGACATGTAGAGAAAATATCTGTTACTGACTGACAGGAGGAGCATGCAGGCACCCGAGCGGCGGTGAGCTCAAGGAGCCAGTTGACATCTGCTATAGCTGCGGCAAGATAGCCGGGCGAGCATTGCGGATGTGAATACATGGCGTTTGTGACGAACCATTGCATTTCGCCTTGCCAACAAGGAACGAGCATTGGACATGCTTGTGGAAATGTCCATTGGGAATAGACGCCTGATGGAGGAAGGTCATGAAACAATTGCCTTCTCCAGGGCAGCGAAATTGCTCGCATTGTGGCGTGTTGGCGCTTGGATTGGTCGCCCAGGGGTCGTCCCGCGACTTCGTGCCATTCCCATAACGGCAGTGCAGAGGTCGGCCTGGTTCTTATTGAAGTTGACAATAGTGAAAACCGAAGACAGTGGCTGCATGAACGCGTCTCCGTATGAAATCGTGTATCCGTTGAAAGCACCTCATCTATCATTCTAGAGCCTCTTCTTTCATGTCCATTGCCTCCGAGCAAGGTAAGACGTCATCATTTCTTGAAACTTTGCTGAGCAATCGCTGTCTCGAGAATCGAAAGTACTGAGCCATGGTTAGTGTATCACCAAGCTGTTATATTCTCCTAGAAGCCATCGATCCTGTAGCAATGGAACCCAAGCTTTCGTTCCCTCGCGATCGCCCAAATTGCGATAGAAGATTCGCACGGAAAGCCATACTTCTCGATCATCCCACGCATATGACAACAAGCGGTCATATGTCTGTTTAAGCACACCCTGCCTCATGAGAAGCACAAGAAAGAGCGATATACGAAGACGTTACGCGAAACATACCGGGTCAGGAGAAGTCGTATGTCCAATTCAGCATGCGAGCGTCGGGTCTCCCACAAAGATGTGTACCGAAAATATGAGTGTGTGGCATCTGGGAAGCAGAAGGAGATTCGAAAAGACCATGTTCCGAATGAGAGGGTGAGGATGGGTATGTGCCGTCCATGGAGGAAGAACAACTGCGAGAGGAACAGGTCGCCTCTTCACTGGCCACCTGGCAATGACACTGTCGCATCAAAATGCCAGCTCTTCACATTTCCGGACGAGCTTGATATCCGGGCGGATGACCCTGTACAGTCCTACGCCACGCCACAAATGAGTTCTCGGACAATCCCGAGCCGTATCAAACAAGATCGTTCCAACACGTTTGCGCTATTGCTAGCAGCATTAGTACCGTCCGTGGTAGTAGACAAAAGCTTGGAAGAATTGCAGATTTCAAGGTGGTGGACAAAACGTACGGCACTCCGGTTCACGGCTTCGCGTCCAATTCCTCTGACCTGCGCAGATTATGGAGTTCAATTTGAATGCTTCTTGTGCGGTTGGAAGCATGAGGAGTTAAAAGAATTGAGAGATCATATAATTCAGCATCAACTGGACTCTCATAGTTCATGTCGATACGAGTGTAAAGTCTGCAAGGTCCGCTAACATCACCATTTCGAACTCGAGGCTCACCGTGAGACAGTCCAGCTCATCCAGACTGGCTGTGGCAGTTATGATTGTCGCGGCGAGATTCTCGCGCAGAACGGTGTGAGCTCTCACGAAAAATTTGGACGGCATTTGCAGGGCAATGAGCTTGGTACACGACTAAAGGTCAGCATGCCCTGCTATCTTCAAAGGATGGCCCGGAAAAGGGGAAGTTGAACGACAGATCAAGATCCAACTCGAGGTCGAAGCTTTCAGTCCTCGGGCTATTCAGCGTGCAATCCCGAACGCAACCTAGACATTTGTGAATAATTATTGACGGCGTTACTTATGGCCAGTTGAGGAAGTTACAAGCGGGACTCATAGCCATGATGAGATTGCTAGCTTGCGCTCACCATGACCGCGAATATTAAGAGCAGTATTGAACACGAAGATTTCTTGAGACGTGTTCTTGGTTCCGCTGAAGCTGAGGTACTGCTCTGTTTCGCGGCAGCAGTGAAGCTGGTGATTCCCGTTGTAGTGCTTGAAGTTCTAGAACTCTGTCCTCCGAGTAGTGACGCGGAGCCGCTCAGTGTCGTGATATCAGGCGCGGCGACGGTGACGTTCGTCATGGCCATTCCGCTTGCAGTATACGCCCAAAGGCAATATGGTGACTCTGTCGGAATGTAGTTCCCCGTTGTAGACGAGCCATAAGACGCGCTCGTGTATGTAACCAGGAAATTCTGCGCGTTCTTGGTGTTTGTAGCTGCCAGACTTGCCAGTGGAGTGGGTGTCCCAGCCGTGCACTGAGTGACAGATCCAATGAATGGTGCCATCAACCCGCCCTGTTGTGGCCCTTCCATCCGGCAGCAGATAAGGTTCTCCAGGTCGACAGTCTGTCCACGTCCAGCCTTGAAGAGATCCTTGGTTGTGTCGACGATGTCACCGTCACAGCAGATGGTTTCGAAATCGGAAGGATAGGTGCCGCGAGTGGCATTGGCGCATTCTCCAAAGACCGGGCTGACGGAGCCAAAGACGCTGGGTCCTTGGATACACCATTCTTTGACGACGCCTGAAGGAATGGCGGTTACGATTGACGACATCGGAGCGCGTCGTTGTACGTGTATGATTCGCGTTCAACGTTGAGACTGCCCTAGTATATTAGTACATAGACACAAGCGAAAATGTCAGGAGAAACGTCATGTTACCTGTTAACTGTTCTCTCACATAGATCTAGCTGGAGTCGAAGTCCAAGATCATTGAGAGTCTACATCTAATTACTTACCCCTTTCTTCCCGCGTTCTCCTTCGGGACAAGCGTCCAGGACTCCGTAGAACCGACTGCATTCTTCATACTACGAGAAGAGTAAGGAAGCAAGGGATTGGATTCGCACAATACCGCAGGATCTCGCCCTAATGCGGCGCGTTTAGAAGTGATATCAAAAAGCAAAAATAGAGAAGAACTTTCGGCTCCAGAGGCTTCTCCCTAGGTCTTTCACACGCTCATCGGACAATGACCACGAGCTACTATGCCTCGATACTCAGCTCAAGCTGTGTGGGAAAAAGGCTGTTCTAATTAGGCTCCGGTCGTTTTCGTGCAATGGGTTTTGGTCACAAATCGTTTTCAACCATGGAGGCACCCCTTACCTCCGAGGTAAATCGGCCTGGAGTTTGCCGAAACTCCAAGAACGTGATGCCTGTAATCACAAGCCTGTCCACGTCTATTACTACTCCCGCGACTCCAGTTTCTTCACCAAAGTATCAAGCCGGTGGATCTTAGGAATCACAAACTCACAATGGTCGCAGACGCTCTAATATACCACCCTACGGTGACCCACTACCTCAAGTTCGTCGCCTTGACAGGTACGTCCCCGTCTGCCTCCCCCGCTCTGCGAGAGGAGGAGTTCTTGCTCATAAGACGGCAAAGGCTATTGAATTGAGAGCCATAGCTATGCGCAAGTACTACGCAGACACTAACACAGCGCAACAGCCGGTCGCGATAAGGTCCTTCGAACTCTCCAATACTTCTCCCGATTCTACGCATGGTATCTCTACCGAACGAACAATCCGGCCGCGGCCATCGCTCCCTTTGAGTCTATGAAGAAGAACTTTGGCCTAGCTCGTAAGGTTATGCGATTTGGCAAGTTTGTGGAGCACTTCAAGGCTGCTGCGGTCGCTATGGACGCGAAAGGAATGGATCCCGTTCTCAGATATGCCGCTATTGGTAGACAATTGGGATACGCTGGATACTTGTCTTTGGACAACGTTGCGGCTGTGAGTCTACCTATACTCTCATACTGGGCTGGGGCCGCGATAAACTTAAGAGCGGGGGCAACATGAGGGATACATATCAATTGTAAAGCAACATCTAGCTAACACTTGTCAGCTCGATGTCGTCGGCATCAAGAAGTTCCAGAACGTCAAGCAAATATCCCGACAAGCGACCAAGTTCTGGATGACCGGACTCCTCTGCAACGCCTTCGCAGGTTTCTACAAACTATACCAGCTCAAACAGCAGTCACAATCACTGAACAAGAAAGAGGGAGAAGGTGCGGTAGAAGGCAAACGATTAGAGAAGTATGACAACACCTCCGCGAAATTATGGCACGTGGAATATACTAACAAGAGCTCCTTCAGGGAATGGAACGCTACTTCCTTGCAGCTCTTCTCGGATCTATGTGATCTTGTCATGCCAACTACAGCTCTTGGATTCTGGGATCTTGATGATGGTCTTGTTGGCCTGGCCGGTACTACGTCTTCGCTGCTGGGAGTCTACTCGGTATGGAAAAAGACAGCGTGAGCGTTTAGGATGCGGACGGAAATGCCTGAGTGAAGGCTACACCGGGTATTCTGGCTTGGGCCATCATTGTTGGGAGAGGTGATTCTGGGCTTTGTATAATCTGAAATTTACTTTGAGCGATTGCGAGCTTCTTGAATTCGTGTGCAAATGATACGCTACGATCATCCCGTCTTCCTCAACGCTACTATCTTTGCTTCTTCAGATCCCGACCCTGCAGCCAGCCTCTTCCCCGTGCGCTAAGAGCCGCAGCGCCCGTTTACGGATAAAGCTTATTTATCGGCGATCCTGACCTCAGACCAATCTATCTCCTCATGTTTTGGAAACATCTTGTCTCTGGCCAGACCTGCACCACGCGCCTTACTGTCACGATGATGCCGAGTTCAAGTTCAATTCGCACCTTCAAGTCGCGAAACTGGTGAAGAACAGAGGAATGGGGGGTCGGATCGGGAAGTAGACGAAAAGAAGAGGGGGGTTTGAGGCCACAAATGTCGCACGTCAACACGCGAGCAGAATCCTAGCCCATGCCCATGGTTGCATCGCGCGTTCCGGCAATCGGCAAGGCGTGAGCTGTGACGGAGTTACCTAGACTTTTCCAGTGAGGTTAGCAAACGCCGATCATCAGGACTGGTATCGTGGTTCTTGCATAACCGTTGGGTAGCTGACTAGCTCGGTATCACCGACGAGGATGGGATAAGAAGCCGCTGCGGCCTGGTTGCGGGACTGGGAGCATGTTCCCGGTCTTAATCGTGAGTATACAGTATAATACGCAGTTTAACCCGCAAGTCGCGTTTGTGATTTAGCCCTGGTCGCTGGCTCTTAACTGCTCTGACCTCGACAGAGCCCCGTCATTACTGTACTCCTCTGATATTCGCCGTGAACAACACTTCTCCCCACTTCCCTGGACGACATACAACTCTTCGGACGCCACTTCAAGGTCTTTCGTTTGTTTCGTTTCTCCCAGCCTTGACCAACGAGTGGGTCCAACATGTCGAAAGATCGTCACCACCAGGAGACCGAGCCTAGGACGTCCATTGAGTCGCATGAAGGACGTGAGGGCGATGCTTCGCAGCATGTTCCCAATGAGTTCACGGACAAGTCGCGATGGGATCGCATGTGGCCCGTGATTGCTTGTCAGTGATTCCAACATCTCAGTGAAAATTACGAGCTAATCACTGTCAAAGGCGGCGCAGGACTCTTTTCTGATGGTTACTTGAACGCGGTTGGTACATTCATACCTTCAATTTCGAACTACGTCTGATGCTATTGTTCAGATCATCGGCTCAGTTAGTACAATGCTCGGAAAAATCTACGGCAATGAATTCAAAAAGTCACCATCGGTTGCCAATATTAATTCCATCACCTTCGCCGGCACCGTCCTTGGAATGCTCTTCTTCGGCTACACCAGCGACAAGTTCTCGCGGAAATGGTCTCTCCTCGTCTCGACCATCATCCTTATCCTCTTCGCTATCTTAGCCACAGCTTCCTACGGCGCCGGAGGCAGCATTCATGGCATGTTCGCTGCCCTCACAGCCTATCGATTCTTCTTAGGTATCGGTATAGGAGGAGAATATCCAGCTGGCAGTGTAGGTTGCGCTGAAGGAACAGGAGAATTGAAGTCTGGAACGAGGAACAAATGGTTCATTATGTTTACAAACGTCCAAATCGATCTCGGGTTCGTAGTAGCTGCATTAGTAGCTTTGATAGTCGTACGTCTGTCTATACAAATTCTACAAACTACGAAGCTAAATGAAATCTCCCAGGTCGTAGCAACAGGCGAAAACCACCTCCGAGCAGCATGGAGAATCTGCCTAGGCATCGGCGTCCTCCCTCCCCTCTCCCTCCTCTACCTGCGCATCAAACTCCAAGAACCCGAAGCCTACAAACGCGAATCAATGGCCCACACCCGAACCCCATGGCTCCTAGTGCTAAAATTCTACTGGTACCGCCTCACAATCGTCTCCCTAATCTGGTTCATCTACGATTTCTCCGCCTACAGCTTCGGAATCTACTCCTCCTCCATCACAGAAACAGTCCTAGGCGAGACAGCACCCCTCTGGAAATCCTTCGGCTGGAACGTCCTGATCAATTTCTTCTACCTACCCGGTTGCATCATCGGCGCCCTACTGAGCGACATGCCCTCCCTAGGTCCCAAGAAATTAATCACATTCGCCCTGATCGCCCAAGCCATCATCGGCTACATAATGGCAGGCTGCTACAAATACCTAAACACGCCCGCCAACATCGGCGGCTTCGTAGTCGTCTACGGTATCTTCCTCTCCCTCGGTGAACTAGGTCCAGGAAATAACATCGGTCTCCTCGCCTCCAAAACCTCATCCACCGCAATCCGAGGCCAGTACTACGGTCTCGCCGCTGCTTTTGGAAAAGTCGGTGCCTTCAGTGGGTCCTACGCTCTCGCGGCTATACAGAAGAACGCGGGCACGGATAAGTTGAAGGCGGGGCAGGATCCATTTTGGGTCGCTTCGTCGTTGGCGCTGTTTGCGGCGGCGCTGGCCTGGTTCTGTCTCCCGGCGATTGGGCAGGATACGATTGATGAAGAGGACGTCAAGTTCCGGGCTTATTTGGAGGAGAATGGGTATGATACTGGGAAAATGGGGTTAGGGGGATCGGGCAAGCCGGCGCAGGAGAGAGTCGTCGAGGACGGGAAGGGTGCTCTTGTTCGGTCTTGAGGTTGATTGTCGTGCGTGGGAATCGCGATTGCTTTGGCAGGAAATGGCGAGCATTCTGGTGTTTTCGGGTCTTTGGATTATGAGATACCCCAATAGATGTGGGACATGTTCGCATATACTATCACGACGGTAATGAGTGCGACTGAATTCGAAGCATACATGTTTGGTCTGTTACCTGTTGTTTGCTGGGCCCTATGGTCGCTCGCAATAACCTGTTGTATCCGTTTCCACCCTGAACTCCTCGCTAAAATAGGCAGCAAACCGACCTGTCTGAACCTCTTGGACATGTCGTAGTTCTAGATAAGATTGTCTTTAACCCGTCGAAAATGCCTCTGACTCCACCTGCCAGCGACGCTCAGTGTGCCCCTAAACTCCTGCGACGAAGAGTACAGTGAAGGACTCTATACCTTATAAAAACAAAATGCATGGTAGAAGCTGCACGCCTCCATCTCCTCCTCGCTCACAAGCAAATTCCCGTTCCTCGATTTGACATTCATACGCTCACTCAGCGGTCCGAATTCCCTATGATCCTTCTCTTCAGCCCATACCTCACGGAAATCCTTGCGATACTCGAGTTCAAGGTTGTAATCCTCGGCCAGAGCGCGGAAGGCCTCCCATGGAACGACGTACTCGGGTGCCTCCACTGCCTCGGCGAGTTTGTAGAAATATCTCCATCCGAAAGGGGGTCGGAATACTCCGTCGGCTGGGGTGTCGGTGAGGAAATCGACCTTGTATATTGAATTGCCGAATGACAATCTGACCTTTTCCTCTTCCTTTGCTGATGAAGAGGGTGCGGTTTTGGGGGTCGAGGAACCTGTGGGTTCTGCGGGAGCTGGTACGGCGCTGGGCGCTGGCTGTTCGGTTGGCTTTGTGTCGTCTAGGGTCTTCTCTGGGTCCCAGTCGTCTTCGTTGTCGCTCGCGAAGGTGGGCATGTCCCCGTCATCTTCGGCCGGCTTTTCGTTCGCTGCCGTCTCAGGATCTGCCGGTGCATTTCTTTTGTGAAACTCTTCGACTTTCCTTGTCAAGACGTCCGAGTTTGGAATCGTCCCAATGAACATGCCCCCTTTCTTCAACGATGCCGCCACATTCTTGAGCATTTGTCGCGCTCTGAACTCGTTCTCGAATGCGTAATGGAGGCAGAACATCATGGAGACGATATCGAAACCGCCACCACCCCATCTCGGATCGTTGTTGCGGTCATATCCCACTTCCTTGATAACGGGAATGTCGTCCAAGGCACTTCCGAAGCAATCCTTGACTGCAAACTCGGCGTCGAATATTGGTGGACCCCGTCGATTCTTCCTCTTCATGTCGTTGTACCGATCTCTAGCATTGCCTATCGATATTTCGGCCGGATCAAGACCAACATATAGAGCAGGTTTCTGATGCTGCCATTTGATCAGATCTCCACCCTTTCCACATCCAATGTCAAGAACCTTGAAGCCTCGCTCCTTGGGCGCATGCTTGATGATGAGGACGCTCTTCACCCAGTTGTTGTAAGATCTCAGACCCTTGATTTCCGAATCTGTCTTCCTCCAGTCTCTGCCGCGCTCAGGTACACTGTTATACCACTGCTTGACATAGCCTGCATTGGAGTCACCATTGGCAGCCTGGGTCGCCTGGGTCGCCTGAATCCGCTCCTCTTCTTTCTGCTGCACCTTTTGGATCTGAGCCTGGGGAATCCCTTTTGCCATTGGTCTTTTGCGTTTTCTCGGAGGTGATGCTGGCGGAGGAGTTGGTTCCTTGATCGGTTCTTTGCGTTTCGTTCCTTGCGACGAATTGGCCATTATGATAGGACGTGGACTGTGACGGGTATACGTGGCTGTTATAGGCAGTACTGTGTGGTGCGGTGATTGATTTGTGAAGGCTGGGCTGGTGAGCTCGAAGTGACCCGGCACGTGCGTTACCGCATTTGGCGAGGGATATCATGGATTGCCATCTCCCCTTTTGCCCCTCCTGAGATCTGCTTCTCCCTCACCACGACCACCACGACCACCACCCACCAACCAGAGCCCCCGAGAGCTTCTTCCCTCGAGTCTCAGATTCTCGTCGAGTACAGTCATAGCCTCTCGCCCATGTCGTGTCTCATCCCGATACTGTCCACAGCGTCACCTCGCCCAGTGACACACCAATCAAGCACTGAGTGAGACACCAAGCCTGATCTGCCTGCCTACTGCGCACCCGGATTTTCTAATATGAGGCTGTTAGCCGGGCATCATCCATCGATCGCGGTGCATCATTAATCTATCTTAAAGTGCTGGCACAAGTCGCGACGACCTTCAAGTTCATCATCACGAATTGCATCTGGTCACATTGTCACTGTTGTGCTCACCCTCATATAATCATGTCTATGTACGGAGTCGTCTTCCGTAGGGCCAGGATGAGTATAACTCGCTACTATGCAGACCCTCCCGTTGGTTTCTGAACTGTTCTTTTCCCCCTTGACCTTACGCAGACAACAGTAATGATAATCCACCGGTCTCTCGTTATTCTTCTGGTCGCGCTGGGCCCTGGCGCTTGCTCTACGCTCAGGACTCGACAGTTGGAGCCTCCAAATGATTCTGTTAAGATTGACCGGGTCACGACAAGCGGCAATGGTTGTCTTCAAGGCAGCCTCCCTTTCAACGTCAACAATGCTGATCAGACCGTCACCTTCCAACGCTTGACAGAATTTCATGTTTCCACTGGACCAAGCAGACCTGCCGCGGAGAGGATAAAAACTTGTGCCTTTCACATCGAGATTACGTACCCGCGAGGATGGCAATTCTTACTTCAGCAATCATCGTATAGAGGATACGCAAGACTGGACAAGGGTGTCAGCGGCCAATTCAATGCGGAATACTATCTATCTTCAGCACCTTCAGAATTGGTAGGCCATTTGAATTATATCTCAGGCGTTGCTCGGGCTCTCTTAGTCAGGTCTTTATGCCTTGAGCTCCGCTGACAGATTTTGCTTAGTTCATCAGGAAAACCGACAAGGCTGGCGACAGCTTTTTTGTTGGGACAGAATTCGCGTTGGATCAATATTTGATAAATTCGCCGGATATGTGGTCTCGATGCACGGGCAAAGATACCGCACACTTCAGCAACCGTCTCTCTGTTGAAAGTGCTGATCCCTCGAATTTCAGTGCATCTGGAGAACTATGGGGAAATGGAGCGACGACACAGATAGTGAAAACCCTGTGGCGTCGATGTTGACGATGCGAGCATAATAACCTCCTAATGAATTCTGCCAATCATACAATGACTTATTAACGATTAGCCATTACGACTTGCTGAATTCCACTCCACCCCTTTCCCTTGCTTTGAGTGCCTGAATCTTGCACGCTCCGCGATCGTACCTTGTTTTTCACCCAGATGCTCAATTTGTTATGCATTGCACCTCGAAGCACCCCATTTGTTTCTAATTTACCTGTGTAATTTCTGTTCTCTAGGTATGGTGATCTCTTCAGCTTTCTCTTGGCTTCACGAGAGTCATTCACAGCGAGCACAACGGTTTCAGAACATTAGCTAACCCTGTCTTTCGCCGAACCAACTAATAGCACCCTTCCATATCCGCTTCCACCAAGAATACCTATCTTGCTCCTCAAAACCTTCTCCGCTTGCCTGTTCACTCTCAGAAACGCTTCTAGTGCTGTTCCCTCCCCCTTCTCGCGGCGTGGGCAGAGGAGTCAATCCTCGAGGCGTTCCACCATACGGACTCCATACGGCTTGTGTCCAGAAGTAGTCTCCGTGGCTACGACGAATCGTATCTGCTACCTTCCGATGGTGGGCCTGCTCGAATGGAGGGAAGTGCGTGAAGTCGCTACTGGCAGTCCAGCTCCAGCTTCGCTTTGTACGCAGTCCATTTTCTTCGGCCGACTTGACCGGGACAGTGGAAATTCCGTTGCGCCTCGTGGGTACTATTTGCGAAGTCGGAGATGTCTCCTCTTTATGCGACTGGCTCTTGCTAGAGTTCTCGCTAATCGAAGGGTCACTGCTGGGACTGTGTCTGGGCCTTGGTGGAAAGGGGCCTTGAAGTCTGTACATATCATGGTTACTACCTGTGTAGTAGGATGACATTTTGTTTTTGGACTTGTTCTTTTGTACCAATGTCACGGCGGAGATGGAGAGGCCAATTTAGTAGGTCACCGTTCAGTTCCTTTTGTACAAAGCATGCTCACTAACGACCACGTCAGAGTCCCGTACACCTGACCTTGGGCATTGCGTGTGAATGCTTACAGTTGGTGGTTTGGATATAAGAGTTGATGAAAGAAATCTATCAGTCGGTATCTAGCTTGACAAAGTGCAGAACAATATTAACCTATCACCGACAAAAGTTGTCGTTCACCGATTAGATGAGAGAGAGAGAGAGAGGATTCAGAAGTTCAGAACTGACAACCATAAACTCAGCGCTCTCAACATGCCGTTAGAGACATCCCTTTGAAAACGCCAGATCTATGAGTAGCTCGGCACCATGGGCTATCGCTATCCGATTCGAAATGTCGTGCCATCGTTGAATCATGCCCATCTATCAACTGTCCTCACATTTCTCAACCAAGACAAGCTTGACATACAACCCGCCGTCCGTCGAATTCGAACCATATCTGGCAGGCTGAGTGTAGGCCCAGCTAAGCATCGGCAATGAAGTCCATACGATCTAGCTCGGCCGCACTCACTACGCTGATTTCAAAATTGAGCTATCGATACGACCTTGGGAGCCCCGACATGTTTCCGGACTCTTGGATGACTCTGTCTGCGCTTCCTCAGACTGTGCTCTCTGAAACCGCATTGCCTCCAGCCTTGTTGTCTTCGGCAGCACCCTCCTCGTCAGACGCTCCTTCGCCCGCTTCGGCACTATCCGCCATCCCCTCAGCCGTATCGTCCGTCTCGTGCGAGCAAGCGTTCTTTACAGCACCCTCATCCCCTTCCTCCCAGCCATCTGCGCCCATCACACTACCAGACACTGGCGCTAATCTAGCATGGCCCGACGACAAGAACTCCGCCGCCTGTGCCCTCATCACCAAAGGCCGAGGCGCATACCAATACTGAACACCCCCATTCGGCATGGCCATCTGCCAGACATCCTCATGGATCTGCCGAAAGCGTGGCCGCATCCGTTCATACGCCCACATATCCATGTAAGCTTGGTGATGATCGGCATGGTCGCGAATTCGGGCGTTGTCGAGGGCAGCTTGTTGGTATCGGACTCCCTCGTCCTCGGTGGCACAGTGGAGACGTCTCGGAGCGTACGGATCGGTGTCCTGGGAGAAACTGTTTGCAAAGCCGTAGGGAATGGAGTCCTGAGAGCCAAAGAAGGAGCAGCGGGGTCGGTTCAGATGATATTTCTGCTGTTCGAGAGCTTGCTGCTCAGATGGTGAGAGGCCGTGATGGCGGAATAGATTATTTCCGTGGACGTAATCAGCTCGCTCGAAGCCATTTTGTTCTACTGTCAAGAGGTCGCAGTCATGGCCGAGATAGTATGGATGGATGGGCGGGGATTGCTGTCTGTGGGCTCGTTGGTGATAGTCTGGTGGATTGGCAGCATGTGGTAATTGGTAGTATCCTTGATGGACATGCTGGGAGTAGGCCGTTGGCAAGTGTTGATGGGATTGGTGATTCTGGTGGGCATAACCATGATCGTAACTTCGGTCGTGCTGTTGCTGATCACCGTTGTTTCGCCCATTTCTCCAGCGGGCTTTTCCATGATTTTTTCCGCGATTCTTTGTTTTGCCGTTTCCTTGACGACCTCCTCGTACCTCTAGACGGTCGTGATTGCGAGCGCCGTTGCTCTCGATGATATTTGGTATGGTGTCGGTCGGCTGAGCAATATCAGGAGCGTAGTTGCGATTGGTATCTTTAAACTTGGAAGCCATGCGAATTTCTGGTGGTTCAGACATATTGCTTTGCGAGAGATGATTGAGATTGTAGTAGGTATGAGAGATGCGGTATGCTGAGCTGAAGCAGTGAAGTTTTATAAGAAGGAAACGCGGGCAAATTTGACGGATAAAGCAGTGTTTCCATCAAGCCAGTGTTATCAATCTTATTTACTCTCAGGGTGACCTTCAACACTGAGAGACAGATGGGTCATGTTGACATGCGTAATCAGAGACGGGAAAATCTGTTCGTCCTCTGGAACAGCAATTGTAAGATGAACCACATCCAGTTTTTAAACACAGAGACACCTCAAATTGTTTCTCTTTGTGACCGCGAGTTTATGTCTGGCTGAATTTCCTCTAACACTTCCAGCAAATCTGACCATACTTTCTTTCCAATTTGCAAGCCGTGCTCGCTGTCAATCCAAGCTGCAGGGCTCGCAACAACGCAATTGCTCATGTATTTTCCATTTGTCTCGTTTCCACCCACAGCACCAGCAAGCAGAGTTCGACTGCCTACCTCGGTCGATCTTGCAACGAAAAAGCCGCCTAGTTTGACAAGAACATATCGGAGAGGAGTGGCGTAGCGTTGGAGATCCGACTTGCAGTAGCCAGGGTTGACGCTGTTGATCACGATTGCAGGAGATGAGAGGGCAAGTTCGCGTACAACGAGGATTTCAAGAAGTTTGGAGGTCGGATATCGATCATCTTGACCTCTCGGATGCGGATTTCTAAAGACATCGAATACATTTGCAGCACTTCTTTCTCGAAATTTGGCCCTGTGACTGGGTTAGCGTGAATCTATGTCGCTAAAGAAAGGGATACAAACATATGATGAGCGTCACTGGTCACCACCACCACCTTAGATTTTGTAGCAAACCTTGCAACCGACTCTTTCATCTTCGGGATCATCAGTATAATCATGAGGAAAGTAGACACCACGTTCACGGTAATTGTACTTTCAAATCCCTGAATCAACTCAAATCTTGGCGTCGCAATGCCAGCATTAGCGATCAAGACATCGATTCGTTCTAAGCTTTCGCTTCTTCTGCAGAACGCCTTGACGCTGTCGAAAGATGCGAGATCTAGTGGCCAGACTTCCACCACTCCGGTTCGACCCGTAGTTTCTTCTATGGAGGCCTTTGCTAACGCACCCTTGGTCTCATTTCGACAGGCAAGAATTACGATTTTTGCTTGGAGGCGGACAAAATGCCTCGCAGCTTCAAGACCAAGACCACAGTTAGAACCTTGGCAAGATCAGTTCCCGAGGACACGATGGCAACTTGAAAGGAGTGCATTGTCAGATCACATGATAAAATCATGGGAGCGCACTCAAGATCAAAAGACTTGCAACTCACCAGTCACGATAATGGTCTGCCCAGTAAAGTCGACATCAGGACAAGGCAATCGCTTGAATTGCCCCTTGAGAAAATCGCTGCCAGGTGTCAGTCTCCACAGTGTAGAGCGGAGGGAGAAACTCACATTACAAACATGTCAGCCTCAGACGATAGCGACCATGTAGCCAGAGAAGGTGAGTGTGCGGCATTGATGAAAGGTAGAGAAAGAGAGATGAAGCTTTGAGACGTGACGCGCCGTGACGCGACTCAAGCCGTACCCCACACGTGATGTTTGGCGGAAGGGCTGAGAGATTGGCTCAAAATGTCTGGGACATCGAAGGTCAGCTGTCGTGCGGCTATATTCGCCTTTTGACATTGATTTCTCTAGTTTGAGGACAAAGACATGTCCTGGCTGTGAATTGGTTCCATATCCTTCTCGAAAGTGCCCGAGGAGGGCATTTGCACCCGCGGTAGCCATCTTGATTTTGGTAACAGATTGAAGTCCTTCAAAATGGCTGTGACCTGATTCTAACGATGCTCTCGAGACTGCGCCGGGCAACTTTATGCGAAAGGAAATATTAAGGCTGACTGAACGAATGGGTGAGCACCAGACGAAATCAGCAGATCAGTAAGTCAAGTATCTGCAGATTGATCCAGAAGAAGAAGCTTGCACGGAAGGTGAGTGACTGTCATCCGATGGTCCAAAAGTTACAAATCCAGATTTTCCACCGTATCTCTAATAATCCTCGCCATCTCCCGCTGACCTCGCCACAGCTCATCCCGCCTTCTCTCATTCAACACTCTGGTCATATTTGTTCTTGCTGCCTTATCACTAATGACAAGATCTCGTGTGCGCTCTGCGATTTCAAGTTGTCGCTTCAAATCCTCGAGCTGCTTCTCTAGATCGTGCGTCCGCTGCGAAACTAGATTAATGAGCTGTGGTTCCGAGATTTCTTGTTCATATGCTTTCAGAGAAGCGGAGATGGAGAATCGTCGAGAGGGGCTTCCATAAGGTGATCCATTCGGTGAAGTCATGTCGAATGAGTCGGCTCGATCTATTCGTAGAGGAAGCTTGGGATCATAATCGGCAATGTTGATCTTGATAGGGTTTCCGGAAGCGTCAGGAAGGGCTATAACAGTGGCAGAAGTCTGGAGCGGTTCATCGACCATAGATGGAAGTGGGAAACCCTCAACTTCCACGTTCGAAGTGTGATGGCTCTCATAGACTTCTTCAGATCGTGGTGGCGCGTGAGCTGAGAGCATGCCGAGTGGTGGGTTGATGAAGAGAGGTTCTTTTGGCCATGTGAAGACAAGCAGTCGAACCTCAATGCTGGCACGAGGTGGAGAACCGAGCGGTGGGTCAGGGATATCGAAAGCAGAGTGAATAGTGACTGTAATCTGTTAGTCAACATCCCGACGAGAATGAGAAGTACTTGCATCCAGGGCCGTCTCGATTCTTCCTCGCACAATCACTGTCATATCCCATGAAGAGAACGACATCATCAGGCTCCATCTGACTTTTGTAATACCATTGTCTGCCTTCTCTATATTTGACCACTCCCATCGTGTCTAGGAAGCCACCATCTGTCTCCCTGATACGCTTCGCTTCTATACAGTCTTCGTCTGTCAAGGACTCCGCGTCTGCTACACATAACCCGCAGTCATAAACTGGATGGTAAAGCGGGCGCCATGCGTTCACCTGCAAGTGTAAGATTGAATCTTCACAGGATGTTTTTAAGATGGGTAGTTTGTTCTCACCTGCCGCACTCGACCTTTCCATAGCCACTCTGCTTTGATGTCGGTCTTGTCTTGCACAATCTGACGAATTGTACGCTGTGTCTGATCTGCCTCGAATCAGTTGCCGGCGCTGTGTTTACGTGAAGTTCAAATTTACCAACATGAACCTGACGAGCGAAAGGATTTGTCCTTTGGCCGTCAGCTGATTGTCGCCATTCCTTGTTGCTCCCACGTTTCTGAACATGGCTGTCAGCAACGCTATCTGGTTTGTCTTCGCCGCAGTATATTTGCAAAGTGGGTTTCAACTTACTCCTTCATGAAATGCGATGACCTCGTCTACGCCTCCCTCAAGTCCGCCAAATACGTTTGCTACAAGCTCCTTGCATTCCTTCTCTACGTATTCCGTCCAAATCTTGTCTCTGCACTCCCAGTCGCCTACTTGACTAGAATGTTTTACGAAAGCGAATCCATTTCTCTCCAGGCTGAATTGATGTTCTCGACCGCGTATGTCGTTGATGCTTTCCAGAGGGCCCTGCGATAACTTCACCGTCGTTCTAGAATCGCTGTGTGTTGCCGCTCTTGTGACCACCTGTATCGGCGGATTGCTTTCAGTATACTCAACCGAAGAGGTGAGATAATGGAGACGTGCTTGAACATCTTGGCCTCCTCCACATGAGGTGTTCTTTCTGAATGTAGCTAGTTCATTAGAGGCCGTTGGGTCAAAGAAAGGTGTTTCAGAAGCATCAAGTTGTTCCTCCTCGAAGGTAGTAGCGTGAGGCATTGTGGTGGATGCCGTCAGTACGGATGGCAGTTCCAGGTGGAGGTATACGAGGGCGGACCTCACCTTCGTGTTAGATTACGATGTGATGAAGTAAGGCCTAAACATGGGACGTAACATGGAATCACGGGCAATGGCTATTAGCGGTCAATTGTGGTTCAGCAGACCACAATCATTGGACACCCGACTTATCTTTGCAGATCTGGCAGCAGATCAACGGCCCCTTGCTACCTCGTAGGTCCTGAGCGCGACGGTTATTCCACGTTTGCGTCTTCAGCTCTGCCGATATCCAGATTCGCGGCCATGGCAGCCTTTCATTCGCACGTCCAAGATCCAGGGGCAGGAATGCATATGGACGTCTCCACCAGTTGGGAGACGACACACTCTGTGCAGTCTTTGGAGAAGCGACCGCAGTACACGAAAAGTTGCATTGTTGATCCCGCACTGCGATCCAATGAGATGCATCGGACTTGAGAACGACAAATCGGATGGATATCGACAACTGCGGATGTTTGCTTCCGAATCGGATGTCGCTCTGCTCTGCCCTCGGCTGCCATCCACCCGTGACTTGTAATTTAGATCACGTGACATGATGAACAGTCTTTTTGCTTCAAACTTCAAAGCTGGGCTAAGCGCTTCTGAACGTTCGATTGACTGAGCATTCTTACCGTTAATGATCGAGATTCTTTGATGAATAATCGTTGTTGAATTGTACTCTGTCACGACTTTGGGTGCCTCTCGCGGATGTTGTTGCTTCCGAAGCCACTCACTTTGTTTCCTCACCTCCGAACCCACTCACTTCGTTTCTTCACCTCCAAGCCCAAACCACGTCTCAGGACTCTCGTCGAAGAATGCCCTCGGGAACAGTAGCATCTCCTTTGATGTTCTCACAAAACCCCTCCTCTGTGTCTCCATGGCTTCAATCCCGTTTCCAGATCCGTTCTTCGGGCCTCTTTGGAGGACCTTACCTACGCCTCTTGATTGTCAACGGCATCCGTCCAGTGACTGACATCATTGGACCACCTTTTGTCTATATCTGATGCTGTTGCTGATCCACAACCTGACGCCCCCAGATTCTCGATGAATCGATAAACACACGCTGGGCGTCAAGTACGAAGAGCATGTTGAGCTAGCAGTAGCGTACTGGACTTGCTTTCAATATAGTATCGGTCTTGGCGAAGCGTCGACGCATGGACACAGGTAAAACCCATGTAGAACGTTCAGTCCCTCGAACGCTGGACGTGCTTCGCGCAACGCGTGCTGTAAAAGTAAACAATCGAAAATCTTTATTGGATAGTTTAGATGTTTATTCTCCTGTTTGGGTGCCGATCCAGATTCCTCTTTGGTTGCCGTAAAGCCTCGAACGTCTATGGAGGAGAATCAAGAATTTTGTTTCGTTTGTCAGCTGAGGCCTGTCTGGAAAAAGAGTCGCAGATTTCGGTGGCTGAAAATCTCTCTTGGGAAACCAGAAGATATAAGGAACTGTGGCAAGCACAAACCATTTAGGCGAGAGTCTAGAAATCGAGTTCTTGCTCTGCTTAT
This sequence comes from Venturia asperata, assembly GCA_003689335.1. Lineage (NCBI taxonomy): Eukaryota > Fungi > Ascomycota > Dothideomycetes > Venturiales > Venturiaceae > Venturia > Venturia asperata. The sequence continues at coordinate 333,520 of QWWL01000017.1, forward strand.
TTCCCTCTGGACTAATACTGGAATCAACGACGAGTCTTGCTGGTTGATTGTCCATAATCTCTCCCATTATGGCGCCTATAAAAGATGCACTCCACCCTCCGCTTTCCGTCATCGCCACATGGCCATTCAACTTTACGAACCCACCGGAGACTCGGGGCTGGGGCGTCTTATTCTTGTTTGGTCTCCTGATAGCGTCGTCATATTCTGTTGTCTCTCTTCGATTATGGACTCGCCTGCGGATTTCCAAGAATCCAGGCGTCGACGATGCTTTGATACTGTTCAATATGGTAAGATCACGTTAACAACAAAGCCATTGGGAGAGTAGCGCTAACCTTAATAGATACCATTGACGGGCCTGACAGTCGCCATTTCCTTGGGTTTCGCTCGATATGGTTTAGATCGTCACATCTGGAACTCACCACTTCCAAAGCTCGAAAAAGCTAGGCAGATCCTTATGGCCATCGAACTCCTCTATCTGATATCCACATCAGCGACAAAGGTGTCGATACTTCTCTTCTACAGACGCTTAGCAAAGGGAACAATATCAAACACCTTCATATACACGGTCTGGGCGGCCATAGCTTCCGTGGTCGTATATTTCCTGTACTTCTTCATCGCTTTAATATTTACCTGCAACCCCGTGGAGGCATACTGGAAACAAGTTGACCCTGTCTGGTTTGCTCAGCACGAGGGGAAATTTCAATGCCATGGAGAGGCTGAGAATCTGATCGCCGGAGCTGTCGTCAGTGTCTTGCACGACTTTGTCGCATGTGGTTTGCCAGCTGTGCTGCTATGGCATCTCCAAATTTCCAAGATCCAAAAACTTGCACTGGCAAGTCTTTTCGCTCTTGGCCTGTTGTAAGCCCTTTCAAAACCCTGCTGGTTCTCATAAGCTAATCCAGACCGTAGTGTATGCCTCGCTGGTATTCTCAGACTTGCCGCAATCCCACATCTATATTTCAATACGTACGATGTCACGTGGGATTCGCTTCCAGCATTGCTTTGGCTCGCCATCGAGGCTCATATTGCAGTCATCTGCGCCTCCGCACCAGCACTGAAAGCCTACTTTAAAGAGGGCAAAGCACCCTCACGCTACCCGCCGCGGCCATCGAACTTCACTTTCAGCCGCTCGGACTCTTCCTATTCCTTTTCTTCCACAAAGAAATTCCCACAGGAGAAAGTATCTGTGCCGGTGGTAATGGACGAGAAGTCTCTTGGAAGCCATTTCAATGCTACGGGCGATAATCAGGTTGGCCGAGCGTGGTTTCAAGGGACTGGAGTGAAGACTGTCCAAATTTACGATGAGAAAAAGAATAGGCCGCGGCCTAATCTCGACAAGTGTCTACCCAGGCCGCCGAGCTACGCTAGCTTTGATGATGAAGTATATCAAGGCCTTGAGCTGGGCTTCGGCAACCAGGTCACCATACAGGGTGGTCGGCCATTGTGATTGGGTCTCCGAGATTTTGATTTGTGGAGGATCGTGGTCGTGGAGTGCAAGACATGATTCTTGCCCTTCTCTATAAATCTAGACAGTTTGTCTCCGCTATTCCATTCATTTGAGATCCAAATACCCCGGCGAGGACTTCTATTTGTAAATAATAACTACATTTTCATCAACGCCCATTGCTTGTTGCAAGTATGAACTGGCTAGTCGCTGAAAATCAAAGCTATCCTTGCAGACACTTTGTTATTCAACTTCCATCAGTCAATTTTCTTTGAATTGAGGTAGACAGTGATGGAGTTCTGGCGACTTCAACAAATTATCTCGCCACATGTTAACCGACATTAATCATATATTAAGTTTGGGATTAGAGAGATAATCGTGATTTCGGAAGCTGGAGGACACTGAGTTGATAAGAGCCAATCACCATACCAACAACCTTGGAAGGCTGATCTACATTTGTAATCCTTGTAACCAGCGCGGTGCTAGCGTCGGTTCCTCCCGCTTGCCTTGCCTCACTCCGACTTTCATTCTCAAGCACAATCCACCGCCGTCTGCGGTCTCGCACAGCACCTTATATCTCATTCTTCGAGATGTCGAAGCAGTTTACAGGCGCTGGCGGAAAACTGTCAGACGACGGTGGTGAGCTTCTCCGCAACATGGCAAATCTCAACATGCACACGCCAGGGAATACTGACCATGATCCAGACAAGGTTCCCGACGAAGAATGCCCGGTCTGTCACTCTCGCCGCTATCTCAACAAGTCTATGATATTCAAGATCAACCCGGAGTGCTATCACAGACTTTGCAACTCATGTGTCGACCGTCTCTTCTCCTCTGGACCCGCGACGTGCCCCATAGCCGGATGCGCCAAAACACTACGTGGGAACAAGTTTAGAGTACCTACTTTCACGGATCTGGCGCTCGAGCGGGAGGTCGACATACGGGCAAGAATCGCCGCAGTGTATGTTTGCTGGTCTGTTGCACAAGGATTTCAACTTGACTAACCTTAAGCTTTTAGTTACAATCGAGAAGAATCCGATTTCGAGACACTGAGAGACTACAACGACTACCTGCAGAAAGTTGAAGATGTCACCTTTAACCTTATAAACCGCATCGATGTCGAAGCAACAGAGCGCGAAATCAAAGCCTATCAGGCAGCCAACCTTGATCTAATCGAAAAGAATCTAAAACGTGCAAAGGCAGGGACCGATGACTTCGCGAAGCGTCAAGAGTTGGAGAAACGAGCGGAGCGAGAGAGGAGGAAGAAGGAGAGGCTGGAGGAAGAGGAGGAAAGGAGGATAAAAGACGAGCAACGGCGCGAACTCATCAGACAACTCGAAGCCGGTGGTGATGCTACTGAACTGGCGAAACAGAGCAAGTTGGCAACCCTCCGGCGTGCCAAGAAGGTCAAGGAACGAAGGGACATCGAGGAAGCCGGAAACGCTGATGCCGCTGCTCCTATTATCAAGGGGCTGAAGATACACGTCGAGCCAGAAAAGAAGAAAGAGAAACCGTACGATCCATTCGATGGCATGGACGACAAGAGGATTCTGTACCAGGTCTACGACCAGTACCGATGGCAAGCATTCGATGTTCTCGCGAAGGACGACAGGGCTCTTGCTGGAGGCATCAGTTTCCACGAACACAGGCAACGAGCGCTCTGCGATGCATTCTCGGGCTTAGGGGTCATCATTGGTGATGAACCACCAGCCATGGAAAGAATGGCGGGCAATGCCCTCACCACAGGAGACTCGACCATGGACGATGTTTTTTGAACCAACAGAAACGACGCATGAAGGCACGCCGAGACTTCACATCACCACCATGTTCACTCAGCAGCCGAGCCACTCGTAAGGACTCTTGTTGGCGGTCATCTTTCGAAACCTGGATCACAGTCCCCTCTCGTTGACTTTTCTCACAGATGGTGTATATTAGCTACCGCATGGTGGCTGCGGATGCTCTGTAACCAGAGACGGTTGACGGTCAGGCATATATCCTATACCTAGAGCTTCGATCGACTTTATGGTAGAAGAGACGGGACCAGGCGCCCGCCGCATGTGCCGAACGCGGCATCCCGCCATTTCCGTTTTGGACAGGTGTTGTTTGACTCAATGGATGCCGTCGAGTCTTGGAAATGAGGTGGACATGAAAAGAATTGGTCACTGGGAACAGAAGCAGAAATTTTTGCAAGGGCAATGAGGGATAGAAAATGGATCAACGATACCCCATTTAGCTAATACAGTTTATCAGATTTGACAGGTCGAGGCAAAGATCATGGTTTCCTCCATTGCCGATCTTCTCCCAAGCACGTCACGATCCTTCGCCGTTCTTCTAGAGCTATCTCGCGTTTGCTCAATTCAATCATATACTTTGATGGGCATGAATCTTAGCTCACATCCATCGCAATGGAGGCGGTGGTGGGCGGGCTATTGTCGCTAAAAGTGCCTGAGGGTGCGTAGGATGCTACTTGCCCCAAAGAGAACGGGCATGATTCGCTCGGTGAGCCAAAGGTCGATCTCTGGGGTGCATGACGACCTTGGAGGATTTCTTGGAAGCAGAAGATTGGTCGGTCGTTCTTGACCAACTGCATACCTTGAATGCTCACGATGTTGCACGAAGAAGGCGAAAGTCCTCGACGGCCGTCACACAATTGGCAAGATCGCTTGAAGATGTGCATGGCATTGGATCGATGTGGTCGCGTGGACCACACGTAGATCATTTTCTGGGAGCTGGGCTCAATCCATCGGCGTCTCATCACGAGGAACAGCGAATTTTTACCATGCTTATCCAGTCTTCGCCACTTCTCCCAGCCTGGATGGCAGAGATACTGCCTAGGCAGAGAACATTCCCGCCAACTGGGACTCGATACAGGCCACGATCAGCTAAGAAGCATCTTTGTTCGCCGTCTTGGAATCGAGGATTCGGGCTCGAAAGAACAGATGGTGAAACCGATCGTGTCGGGGTTTGGGCTGCATGACTTCTGTGCCTCAGCAAGTTTTGACAGCGGTTCCAAGGTTGAGGGCTTGAGGCGGGTGCGGGCAAGATAGATGCCGAGACTGCGGGCAAGTGCCGGGGCACCGCAGGCGCTGAGACCCTACCCTTCCGAGCCTTGCCACCAATCCCGCCTACCACCGTACACAACTTTTTCGCGTCTCAGATCCTCTTTGCAGGAGCATCAGATCCCTCAGTGTCGCTTCGGGTCGGGTCTGGGGAATGCGGACTGCTCTTATTGCCACATCTGGAGCATGAGCCTCCCTCTGCGCCGCCACAAAGCCCGATATATGCAATCGACATCACCAACCAGCATCTCATAATCCTCTCTCGTACAGGGCTAACTCCTTGCAATGTGCCATGTGTCGCGTTCGACCATCGGCCTAGCGGCATGGCATTGTTCCCCAGACCTCGCATCCTGCTTCACGCAAGACCAACAGCAAGACCGGTATCGCCGACCGCGATCAAGACGCTAGGGCTCTGTGGATGGCATGCTTCTCTTCTTATTCCATGGACCTTCAATCGGTTCTGGTGACTCCAACGGCGTGTCCGGCATGTTTCTCTCCGGCTTTTCTTATACACCAAGCTTCAGCCACGATAGCAAATTCTCTCTCGTCTCACCACCAAAAAGAATCTCGTCGTTACGTTTCACTACAGCTTACTGGCTATTTTCCTGTCCGATAGTGCTCATGCAGTCGCCTCTGCTGATAAGCTACCAATTCAAGTTCCTATCGTGTACATTCCTTGCCGCTTTTTCCCACTCTGCGATTCTTCTACGCATTCTATTTCAAAATGAGGGACATACCAGATGAGGTCATAGCCAGTTGGCCACCTGCAAACTACATTGATCCAGAGACTCGAGGACATGCTGTGGTCATTGTCAATATTGTTCTAATGTCGCTTGTTACATTTGTGGTGTTTTTACGTCTCTATGTTCGTGTATACCTACTTCGGTGGTTTGGCATCGACGATCTGTTCATAATAATAGCCCTGGTAAGTCATGCGGAAATTATTCGGAATTGAAATCACGCTGACAAAGCTCAGATAACGACGGCTGGCTTCACGGCGTGCATAGTCTTGGCGAATGTCAGATTCGGCTGGTCACGTCACATTTGGGATATTCCTCCTTCAAAGATACCTTGTAGGTTGAACCCCTAGATATCAAATTGACTCACAATGACTCGATATAGCGGCTCTAAAGATCGGATGGGCGACAAAAATGCTCTATTCAGTAGCAGCGTGCTTTACTCGCCAAAGTCTCCTCCTCTTCTACTACCGCCTCGTCCAGGATGGTAATATGAAAAGATTCCGTCGCGTCATTCATGTCGCATCTATCTACTCGGTACTCACTATGTTCCTCCTCGTGCTTTTCACGCTAATTCAATGCGAGTAAGTACGATTGATATACTTCCAACTATGGCTCTGTCAATACATCGCCTTCGACTTCAAAGGTCACAACATCAGTCTTGTACTTGGATCTTGCTGGCTTAATTTCGATATCGACCAACCTCTGGCAATCTCAACATTCGTATTAGCCAGAGTTCATCGGTATCGATCTTGAGCTGCATGTTGTCCCAGGTGAATGATTTACATGAACGGAGCAATGAAGTGATGAGCATCGTGTTTCTATCTTCGGATCTAACTGGCTTGCTTCAGTCCGATACGAGCGTTTTGGGTTTGGCCCAGAATGCCTAAGTCACATTGTTGGCACGATGGAATCTTGACTGTAGGGTGTGGGATCGCCAATACTGTTGCAGACCTCATGGTTACCATAATACCAATACCTTTGATAGCCCGGCTTGAGCTACCGAAGCGACGACGGATTTATGCGTTCATCTTTGTTGGAACTGGTTTCCTCGTCTGTGCAGCTGGGGCGGCGAGAGCCTTTTATACGTGGCGAAGCTTGGTCAGTAGCTACGACCAAACTTGGGAGTCCTACGGCATGTTCCTGAGTGCTGCGATCGAAATCGATCTGGGCGTGGTGAGTAGCTCCTCTGAAAACTGAATAACACGTGAGTCAAACACTAAATTTGCGAAAATTAGATTTGCGCCTGTGTTCCTGCACTCCGAATACTTCTCGTAAGGTTTGCTAGTTCTGCCACCTGTGTAAATTCTAGCATTTCTAGCCACCTCTCGCACACCACACCACTCGGCTCGAGAGCAACGAAACATTCAGGAGACATGGGCTCATTCTCAGACGGTACACTCTCCAGCCCTACCAAAGGAGGGGTTACGGAAATGATTGCCAAAGTGCCCGGTGTAACGACTGGCCCAAACTCTACTTGTGTACCCGCGGTAGCAAGTGCGAGCATGAAGAACGCTGGATTCATCATGACACGAGGCTTGTCGACATTGACCACCTCGAAAGATGGAACTCCATTGCAGTACATGTGGGACGAACCTTGGAATGGCGACAATGCGCCAAAGGCGATGACTGAATCCAAGATTGACGAAGAGGACCCCGACAAGATTGATTTCGACAATGCCAGCATTACGCCTATATCTGCCAAAACAGCCCGCAGAATTTCATTGACTCCATTCCGTGCAAATACGATTCAAGTCAGCACGCCAGCATCAACCACCAGGCCGCCTAACAGTAATGGCATAGCAACATTCGTGGCACAACAAGCTGGCATTGGAATCCTACCAGATGCGGCGTCTTCCGGGAAAAGTCTCGGCCCGGAGAGTCTGGGAGAAAGTGATGACTTGGGTTTGCCAATTCAAGGCACGCCCGTCGACGAGTCTCATGCAGAGACAATTCGATCATATGGATCCCATACAGAGACAAATCGATCATATGAAACTCAGACCGAGAACAGATTCTCTTGGCTCCGATTCGATCTCGACTCTCCCAAAGATTGGGACAGGCCACAAACGGGTGATGCGGCTTCTAGTTGGCAGAAATCGAGCTGGACGGATTATCAGTCGCCCGAAGACCTTGATGATGAGCGCAGAAAAGATCCAGAAGAGAAGGACCTTGTTGGAGTAAAGGCTAGGCAGAGAGCTGTGAAACCACTGATTATGGAGAAGAGGAGTGAGGAGCTTGGCTGGGATCTGGAGAGCAATCGAGTTGAGCTGAGAGAGAAGTGGTGACGATTCATGCGCTTGATGATGGATGCAAGAGAAGATCGCTCGAATCCCAACGTACTTTGCTTGACAAGAGGACTTTATCCTCTCTTTCATGAGCGATTCGATTCATGGTTTATCAAAGCACGGTGAGGTCCATCCGTCTGTATACCAGTCAAGGGCAATTCTTCACCGAAAGTAATTATTAGTCAAGGGAGAGAGTCGAATTGGGCTTTTGCTTTGGTGCAGAGCATATTACTTCCTGAGTGGAGCTTGCACTTGCTCGCAAGCGGGTCATTTACGACCATTCAACCAGACTCCCCCAGCTTGTCAACCCGGATTTCCAAAGTAGAGATGAAAGGTTGGACAAATTAGATGTTCAGATGTTGTGGCCGCGCAGGTCCACTTGTCAAAGTAAGTTCGAAGCTTTGTCTGATGCTGGTAGGGCAGCGGAGTCCCTCACACTTTTACAGCCCTGGAGCACAGCTATCCATTTGTTCTCTAGTGCCTCACGCAACAAGTGTCCAAGCTCGTCCCAGAATCTTAGCCGATATAAATGCCAGCTTTACTCCAGGCAATGAAGGAAGTATACAACCACCACCAGACTCAACTTCGCAGCTGAAAGTGCAGCGAAAAGTTGGTGCGGTCCTCGCCACCTATTTCTAGCAGGACAGCACTCTGAATTTCGCTCTCGGATTGGAATTGTGGAGGTCGCTCGGCGCCCAATCATAACCCCTCGGCTCACCTTTTGATATCTTAATTCGAAACCAAAATTCAACAATCACTATAGTTAGATTACTACAATCCAACAACCCCTCTCCCGCACCAGCTGAGTATCTATAGGCCATGGAAACAGCCATATACAATTCCATAGACGTTCAGGCGGGACTTTTTTGCAATTAGGATCCCGGTGAGCACATGTCACCTTCAATCCACTGCCCAATTTGCAACTATGACATTATATTATAGGACATTCATCTTGGCACTAGCAGCTGCCTCAGATACATGAATGTCCAACCTACCCGCGTAGCTTGACCTGTGTGCCGGCGATCATCCATCCAAGCTCAACAGCCAGTGTGAGTTTTCTCCGCTGATCACCATCCACGACAACTGCCATCCACTCTCGTCAGTCACTCGTTTGTGTGCTCGTCTGGACCTCAGGATGAAGCACTTACTCTCCTTTATTTCGTTGGCTGTATTTGTGGCGTGTCGTTCGCATGGGGACTTGCAGCAGGTGAAGAGGCAGGATGTACCGTGTCCCTGCGACACAGCAAACTCGCAATGTCCAGCCGGCAGGTTGGACGAAGGATCGGTATGATTACTCTTAGGAGAAGGAAGTCAAAATCGAGAGGTTTATGGATCCAAGAAGTTGGAAGACCTCAGCTTTTCCCAGCCAGATCTCATAACCTCAAGATCACTCCTCCCCGCTCTCCCCCACACCCCCAGATCCCCAACACCGAACTAACCAAAAACCCAACCACACAGCTCTGCGCCTGCCTAAACAACGCCCAAATGTTCTGCTACTACCGCAACAACCGACAATGCGCCTCCCCGATCCCAAAACCCTGCCCCGGCGCCCCCCAAACCGCCCTCGGCCCCCCCGCCCCAACAGCCGGCCCGGCAAAACCAAAATACACGCCCCCCTACGGCCAGGGCCAGGGCGGCCTCAACTGCGTCGAAATAGGATACTGCTCGCGCGCCACGCGCTCCAAGACCTCAACGACGATCATGGTCAACGGCACCGCGACGGTCATTTCTGTGGCCGTGGGTCTGCCGACTGGGGATACGGGGCCGGATCCGTTTGCGCCGCAGGCCCCGGCTGCGGATGGGGTTGTTTTTACGCAGTTGCCTGGGGCGGCGCCTATTGATTCGACGCCGCAGATGACGCCGCCGCCGAGGGTGAGGAAGAGGGATCGGGAGAGGGAGGGAAGGGCTAAGGAGAGGAAGTGGGCTGGGAATGGGTGGTAGAGGGCGGAGTGATGGCGTGGTTGGGGGAGGTTTGGCGGCATAGTACAGGCATTTGTAATGGAAATGTTTGTACGCCTGTCTTTCACGGTGCAGGTGTGGAGTTTTCTCTCTTCTCGAGGAGAGAGAGAACTTCTGGTGTGGTGTTTTCCTCCTTTCGCTTCGTGAGGTACTAAGCGTGTCGAGGTGGTCCGTCTATTCATGATGGTATTGGGTAATACCTGCAGCCATCTCGTCGACTCCGTTCAGCTTGCGCGAGAAAAATGGCTTCTCAAACATCTCTTAACCTTACGCGGACGACAGCACCTTTCTCCCATGAGGATGGGAACAGTATGCGCGCATCCCCGTCGCCCATAATGAGGATCTTGTCATTTTCGCAGTCGTCGACTCTCATCGTCGGTTCGAGGGCAGAAGAAGATAAGTTTGCAGCAGACGTGACGCGATGCAGTTAGTAGAAGGGTTGGCCAGTACCTTACCTAGCCTTGTTAGTACGACTTGCATGGCGTGGACACGACAGCCGGATGGATTATAAGCGGTTGAAGACCAAAATTCGAGCTTTTGTGATGATTTTTCTGAGGCTTTAGATTCTACGTGAACCAACAGCTCGTGTACTCAAGACTCCTGAAGGATCACCTCGGAAAGTAATCTGCTCTCAATATATTATTATGGTGGAACCTTCACTCAAAGTGCGTTCTTCTCCACGTCGGATAAAACACGTAAAATCATCCAATTCTTCTTTTCAATCCGATTTTCACGACAAGAAACTGCTGATCTCAAGCCAGGAGTGATGTCTCGGCCTAAGTATGGTGCTTCGAAGAAGTAGCTTGTCCGCTACGAGATTTAGTAAAACATTTCAATTAACATCCGAACCGGCCAAAGTCTTATCCAAAGCTCTTCAATGTATCCAGCTGAATCTCAAAATCTCAAAGGTATGAGCGAGTCCCTCAACTCTGTGTAAACAACCACTTCTTCGGATCATCCTTCGCCTCTGTCCCTTTATTCAGCGAACCACTCTTCTTGCCTTTCCTTACATAAGCCGCCCAATCGATCTTCTCCATCTTCTCACCAAGGCCCTGAATGCCATCTCCCTCTTTCCAGCCGCTCCACTGGTCCATACCATAAAGATGTCGCATCGTTGGTCTTCCGTGAGGACAATTCCAAGGCTTGTCGATTTCGCCCATATGCCTTACCACCTTTTGCATTTGCTGCTGCGTCAATGCTTTACCCACCATGATACTAATTCTACATGCTCTCATAGCAAACATCTTCCGAACCTTACTGGGTCTAGCATGAATACCACCTCCCTCGTTTAGCAGAGCGATGAGCTCTTCGAGGTCCTGGGCATCAAAGACAACCTCTCGACTCATGGGAAGACTGACCAAGCGACAGCGCCGCCCGACCGCCGTGTTTCCCGAAAGATCTACTTCTATGTTGAATCCATTCTTGTGAAGCACGTCCTTGAAATTCTGGATGATCTCTTCTTCAATGGCAGTCAATTCCAAAACGCGCGGATGTACAAGAGGCTGATTCTGTAAGATGGTCTCGGTCTGGAACCGTTCGAAGTTGTACTTCTCATCAGAAGCATGTTGATCGATGATGAAAAGCTCGTCGTTGCATCGTGAATTCGCAGTCTGAATCTTCGAATTTTTACGAGCAGCAGGTGCAAGTCGCATCGCAAGAATGAACCCAAGATTGAACTGGCCAATGATGCGCATTTCCTTGAAATCTGATTTGGACACCGTGAGCGATAGCCTGTCCTCGGCATCACTAGCTTGCGTTTCTTCAAAGCGGACCTTCTCGAGGGCGACAGCGGTGGCGGCGTGTGCTTGCATTGCTTTGTTCAAGCTGCTGAGAGTTTTTTCAATCCTGGCGACCGAACAGCTGATCGTTTGCAACAACTTGAGCGTAGAATCCTTCTTCACTCTCCGATTTGTCAAGACAGATTTTGCACGTTTCAAATTATCGCTGCTTGGTCGCGCTGCTGCCTCCTCAGCAAAAGCGATCATCCTCGCTACTCTCGCCTCTTCTCTAGCTTTCTTTTCTGTTTCATCCATGTAATCGCTATCAGAGGCGTCATCGGAGGCAAGAGACAGTGCTGGATGGGCTGGCGGAACCTCTGATTCATCATCTAGGTCCAGCATTTCTGAGTCCTCGGTCGTGGCAGTTAACGAAGAGGTGGGAATCGTCCTTTTACTGGCGCCAGCAACAGGCTCTGGGCTTTCTGCTTGCTCGCCTGCAGAAATTGAATCTTGACTTGAACTGGTCGCCATTTGCGTGCCCGGAGCTGCAAAGGACCGCATACTTTTGACGAACAGAGGGCTTGGCTGGGTGAGCTTGCGCCCATCTAGATCAAATTTTGGAGTGTGAATACGACGTCGCTTTGCTTCAGGTGTGCCTAGAGTCGTTATGGTTGTCTGATCTCCTATCGTAACCGTCGCAATCTCTTTAGGAGATCGCATTGGTCTCATGCGATCAAAGGCATTTTGAACGACACCTGGTGTCAGGTTCTTAGACATATGGACAATGGAAGGAATACTGTCCTCCATTCCAAGCTCATCGCCAGGTTGTTCTTCACGACGAGGTGTCCTCGGAAGCAGTGGCACCGTCGCGTCTGTGTCTTCAATCATCTCACTCGCTCGCACGAAAGATGTGGAAAGTTTCCGCGGTTCCTGTGCAGGAAGTCTCATACGATCATTGAAGTCTTGAACCGACCTAGGCACATTGTGATTGATACCGGATTGAGGTTTCTCAGGCGGCCCCATACCATCTGCCCGGGCTGATTCTTGCAGGTCCTCTCGTTTGCCCTTATTCTTTGCCTGTTCTCGCCTTGTTTTTGCAGCCGCGGCAGCGATATTGGCATGGTCTACCGAGTCTCTGTCTTCGGTGTCTCGCGTAAGAAATGGCTGAAGCACGCCGCCAGTAGGATTCGCGGGCTCAGAGCTAGAAGTCGTCGCACTGCTAGCTGTTTGTACTTGAACAGCTGCACCAGAAACTCTCTGATCATTTGACAAAGAGAGGATTTCACCTCGAGTAGGTGCTTGACCCCCAAGCGACTTCTCTCGGGTCACAGAGGGCGGCTTGAAAGCAGGCAGCTTGCGATTTCCAATTGGTGCGGCTTGTGGTACACTCTGATCGTGAGACTCGAACAGATCTATTAACGAAGCCTTCAGTGCGTCTAGCAATGCTGTCTGGTCGTGCAAAAGAATGGTTCGTTTGTCGGGAGAAACATTGACATCGTAGGCGTTCGTATCTAGTTTCAGGTTGGCGAAGATAAAAGGTGATTGTGTAATATTGTAAACCTTGTAGACTTCATTGATCGCCTTTGCTACTTGTGGCAGCGCGCATGGCCGCGAATTGACGAAAAACATTTGACGATCTGGAGTTTGGCGGCCTTCTCCCACGATAGGTCGGCTGATATGGCCTTGAATTCGCACATCCCGCTCCGAGCCCTCGTCTTGTGTAGCCCAAGTCTTCGCACTTTGTGTAGAAGGCGCTGTAGTGTTTAGTACGAGCTTTAGGTCTAGTGGCAGAAGAGCAAGCATTGTCTTTGCTCCGTAGACATTGGAAATATTTTCACGAGTGGTAGGGTTCGACTTCGTTTGAAAAGCAATGACTTTTTTGCCCTTTGCCGGATGGTTGCTCACTGTGAACCTGACCCCAGTACTGATGCAGGTATACGCGTGTAGAAGTCCTAGGACCTTGCCATATTCCCTTTTAATGTTCTTCTCAAGCTCTCTCCTCCTCACAGGGAGATTCCTGAATATCTCCTCTACAGCAACGGTGGTGCCCTTTTGGCTGGCCACCACTGATTTGCTCTTAATCTTTCCCGAGATTTCAAAGTCGAGTCGCGTGCCTTTGGGTCCGTCAGTGGCTGTCGCCGTCACGATATGGAATCTACTAAGGGCGCAGAGGGAGGAGAGTGCTTCACCGCGGAAGCCGAAGGTCCGAAGAGATGTGAGATCATCGTAGGTGGAGAGCTTGGAGGTATAGTGTTTAAGGGCTACACAGCATGTTGATTAACTATGAAACTCACGAGAGACTTGTTATGAGCATACCTATGGTCTCAAAATCTTCGGGGGCAATGCCACTGCCATTGTCCTGCACCTCAATCGAGTCGAGGCCGTAGTTCTTGAAACGAATGTCTAGAGATGTTGTGCCTGCGTCGAGACTGTTTTCGACCAGCTCTTTCACGACAGAACAGAGGTCGACAATGACCTGTCCGGACTGGATTTGGTGCACGGAGCGAGCCTCGATGGGCTTTATGGTGGCCATCTCAGTCCATGTTGAAAAGGTTGTCAATGTCTTGGTGGACAGGTTCTGAGACCGCGTCGGTCTGAGATATACAGTCACGAAGTCGGCTGATCTCCTGATCACAACCCAACCTTGAGACTTGAATTGGATTCCGTCAACTCCGTCTGAGCTCCATCATCACAACACTCTGCGACCACATTCGGTTATTCTGTTGATCTGAGAGTCCAAACAACGTCAATATACGACCGGCCATCGTTCATCACAACACGAGCTGGACTCCAAGCTGATGATCAGCTTGGCATCTTTTCTCCGCTGCTCTTTGTCCTCGATTGTCAAGACCACTCACGCCGTGATAAGTGACTTGGCGATGCTTCGTGAAGCTCACCCTAGAATCACCAGTTTCGATCGCAGCCACCCTTCTCACAGCAAGCTAAACCTGAATCCGCTTGAATTGACCCTTGAACTTCCGCTTTCTTCACAACAGCCACGATGCCGAATCCATTGACCCCCTATTTCTCGTCCAAAATCGTCGAAAGACCTGGCCCTGAATCTGTCATCTATGATCTGACTGACGCCCATGAAACGACAATTACTCTCCCAACAGGCTCGAGTTGGTCCTCTGGTCTCCACTGGCACGAGTTTCACATCGAGTATCTTCGAGTCCTCAAAGGCAGAGTGATGGTGAAGCTAGAAGGGGAAGAAATGATCCTTGATGCCAAATCTTCATCTGAAGCTATCACTTTGACTGTGTCGCCAGGCACACGGCATGAATGGGCCCGCGCTGATGCCGCTTTCGGTGACGACGTAGTGGTTGTGGAATCGACAGATCCATCGGATGGCGAGAAACAAGTTTTCTTTTGGTGTGTGAACGGTATAGTGCTAGAAGGCGTGGGCAACATCAAGAGCAGTGACTCGAGACTGGGGAGAATATTTCATGACTGGTTGCTGTGGTGGAGGTTATGCCTGGTTTTTCTTGAGCTGGATAATTGGCCAGTGATGTTGGACACCGGGATCTGGTCAAAAGCTTTACCTCGTGTGCGAGACATCGAGACATGGTTCACTTGGGCAATTCTCATACTGGCGACATTCGCAGGCAGCTTGTGCGGGATGCGAGGCGTGAGGAAAGAATTTCTGCCAGCGGAAGTTTGGGATCGGTGGTACGTCATGAAAACAATGGGTGCCCCGATCTATGTTAAAGATGAATAGACAAAACTGGAAGACTTCTCCAGATGGGAGGACAACTTGAAGGCCGGGAATTGATCGAGTGCTATGATTGACTGGGCGTGTTGGACTCTTCAATATGACCGATTAGTACTCTCGAAGTCCTGAAGGCGGGCCAATCCGAGCCTCACTTCGATAAACTCTCCACTTCACTTGAACATACGTGCTAGTACCAGGTTAGGCAGCAACACTTGTTTGTTGTTTTCTCCCACCAACCCAACCTTCTTTGTCATCCTTTCACACACACCACAACCACAATCACGACCGCAACCACGACCACGACCACGACCACGATCGAAGACGGCGAACTTCTCCGCACAGCATCATACTTGGTCATCCTGTCAAACCCTGGCCATGACAAACCAACCACAATCGACTCGGAGATCGGTATCCGTCAAGGCGTCACCCAGTAGTGACCCAGCTCAGCGTACGGCCACGACCATGGAAGACCTTCGACCTGCCGTGACTCCAGAGTCGATGGCGGACCACAGATCCGACACGGCGCCCGTAGTAGCTTCCGCCCATAATGCTGCGTTCGGTAGGTCTCTTCTTTTCAAAACTCCTTCAAGAGATGTTCGGTGTCAATCAAGTGAAGACACTGATCGCATCAGATATTCCTGTCCGACCATCAGCACTATCAGAACTCGCAAAGGGCGACTCTCTGCACGTGCTTGGTCGGCGGACCAGCATTCTCCTCGCCGCCATCAATGAACTTTCGGCGTACGGAATCGACAGCACAGTACCGCTGCCCAAGATTGTGGTAGTGGGTGATCAGTCGGCAGGCAAATCTTCGCTGATTGAAGCTATCTCCGAGATCAAAGTCCCCCGCGATGCGGGCTGCTGTACGAGATGCCCCTTGCAGATCAACCTTAAAAACGACGAGAGCGCGAACGCCCGATGGGTCTGCAAGATAACGCTTTTGAAGAAATTTACATATTCTCCAGACTCCCCAATAGCCAGTAACTCACTTCATCCTTGGGTAGAAAATGCCATACCCAACACTACTCCCTTTGGCATTGTCTATTCGAAAGACGAGCTGGAAGCGACAATACGCCGCGCACAGGTGGCAACGCTCAATCCTCAACATCCGCCTCATCGGTATATGGGCTCAGAGTATGCTGGGAACAGCATTTACGTACAGTTCTCTCCCAACATTGTTTCGCTGGAAATCTCAGCCCCGGGTGTTCCCAATCTAAGTTTCTACGACCTACCAGGTGTGATCTCTCAGTCACGCGACGTAGGTACATCTTTCCTAAACCTGGAGCCTGCTCACTAATGATATTTACAGGGCAGGAAAGACACTATCAACTTAGTTCGTGAGCTTGTACGCCATTACATTGGACAGCCTAACACGCTCGTGCTACTGGCCGTCCCGTTCGAGTCAGATATCGACAATTCTAAGGCATCGGGGCTACTTAGCGAGGAAAACGCAAATGATCGTACAATCGGGGTGTTAACAAAACCTGACCGCTTACAGAGCGATGATCGTGTGGAGGGATGGTTGGAAGTGCTTCGTGGAGAGGCCTTCGCTAAAGGCCATGGATATTTCGTTGTGAAACAACCTTCCCAACAAGAACTCAAGAAAGGCGGTACTCATGCCGAGGCCCGCGCACAGGAAGCTGAATTTTTCAGATCCGAGGGCTGGACGAGCCGGTTCGCTGGCTTCGAAGATAGACTTGGGACCGGCAAACTGCAGGAAGTTCTGTCAGAGAAATTGGCATCTCTCATTTCAGAGACTCTCCCAACGATTGCAGAGCGCATTGACGATAGAGTACACGAGATCAATCAGGAGCTGGAAACCCTCCCCGACCCTCCTGCAAACGCGTTACACGTAGTCAACAAAGCTCTTGGGGATTTCGTTCAACAGCTTCGCGTCAAAATCGATGGTGACCGACCAAACGAGCTGACTAAGTCGTGGAGGGCGGCGAAGAAGGCCTTTGTCGACGAGATAGTTATTTTCCAACGCCCTACACTTCTCGTTAACGAATCACTGTACGATTCGTCGGTCTCGAATCCGAATTCACTGGCACTTAGTCCGGTATCCATTAAGAAGCAGCCGGGCCCGAACACCCCTTCCAAGCGGAAGCGAACCGCCGAGTATGTCGAGTTGAGCGATAGTGATGAAGAGATGGAGCCTTCACCATCGAAGCAAGCCAGGACAACACAGTCTTCCCTTGGCCGTCATCCGCCCGCCTCGGATCGTGAGGCTACTATGAGCTCCAGCTCTAAGATACGCTTCCGTCTGGACGAGATCTGCAACGTGCTGGACGAGCACAATGCATCTGGACTTCCTGGCTCTATTGAACCCAAGGCTGTGGATACATTGATTCTCTCGGCGCTTGTCAATTGGGGCGTCCCCCTCCAAGCGGTTCTGAAAGCGCTCCGAAGAGCCCTGGGCAATGTTCTGCGGACGACGCTTCAAGAGACGCTCAAAGAATGGTTAGCCACAGCACTGTACAAGGAGATGAACCGCATCGTCAGCTTGTTCATAGATTTACACGTCGGACAAGTTGAGTCGAGCATTGCTCCACGAGCTTTACGTATTGAGAAGAACAAGCCTATTACCAATGACGTCGAGAGCCTAGATCGAGCTGAGGAAGCGGAGCTTATGCTTTTTAAAACAGCCCGCTTTAAGGAGCGATCGGAGGTATACTTCAACAAAGTAGATACTCAGACGGGAAAGACTACTTCCGCAGAGGCTCGTGAACAAAAGCGTCGGAACGCCGATCAAGCTGCGATCATTCACAAAGCGATTGGACCGGATCCATTCGCCCGAGAGGTGAAAGTGATGGCCAAGATACGTGGCTATTACAAGATCGCTGCAACGCGTTTTGTGGACAACATCTGTCAAGCCGTCGAAGCTGACATGTTTCTCCCTTTGAGGAATAATCTCCAGGAAGACTTGGAAGAGGGCTTGCGGGTCCAGGAAAACGACTGTAATTATACTCTCAGGCTGTGAAGAATAATACTAATACCTAAATAGGTCACGAATATGCCACAAAATTGTTGGACGACGACCCCGCACGGGCTAAGCGACGAATTCGGCTCAAGGAGCAAAAAAATGGCCTGGAGAAAGCCGCACAGCGCATCATTCAGCTCAAGAAGGAATTGTAAGCTTTGAAGCTTTGTTCAGACCCCCGTAAACGCATGCGATGCTCGGAGATCACGGGCAACCGCATGGCAGATTTGGCTTTGGCATCAACTGTACCTAGAGATAGGTAGTTCGCATACTTCGAGAGGTAGCGCATAATCACGTGGAGAGACCTGCATCTCTCGCAACTTGAAGCTGAACTGGGCACTCCATCTTCGTATCAACAACCTCCTCTGTCCGACCACAATGCCGAAATGTTTCCCCACGGTAGCACACAAAGCCCTATCAAAGAGGCTCCAACTATTGACTCGTGTTAATCATTGCGCCGGACGTAGCGTAAGGAGTTGAGAGGAAACCTCGGCTTTTGCCCTTGAAACCTACCGGGCATTGGGCAACCCAGGTCGTTTCATTAGAAGCTCCTTCCTGCCCATTGATAGTAGCATGTGAAGCTCCTCAGCAAGACGTCGTATTAACTTGAGCTCCAGGCGTTCGAGTCTTTGATAGAGCAAGAAGAGACCTCCATCTCTCCGCTCATCCTATTTGTCCTCATCACTCTTACAGGTCTACATACAATCTCCTGCCTTCAATCCCATCGAAGACTACTCCATATCGAGATCATGGGTGGACTCTTCACCCTTCAGCCTTTCAAGGCCCTGTACGCGCTCATTGCCGTCCTTGTCGAAGCCATGAAGTTCCCGTTATGGGTGATCATGTACCTGCCAGCCGCCGGCCGACCACACAGATCCTGGTCTCACCAACAAGCAATCCGCATGAAGATAGTCAAAGCCTTCCTCAAGCACTCCTCGGCCGTGGAAGTCAAGACACCTCTCTCCCTCGCTCCAGGCTCAGAAAAGACACGATTCGTCGCGATTGAGCCTGCTCACGCAAAATACTACAAAGGTCCTCTGGAAGACAGCGAGATCAAGCCAGAGAAGATTGGGTGCACTTGGACACCCAAGCCTGTTGGAAAGGGCGATATCTATAACCCTGATTTGGACGTGGTGCTACACTTTCACGGAGGAGCATATGTCATTGGAGATGGACGCGATCACGATACCGGATTCATGGCAAAGACGTTTTTGAAGCACGGCAAAGTTACACACGTTGTTACGCCGCAATATCGCCTCTCGAGCAACCCGGGCGGACGTTTCCCAGCTGCCTTCCAGGACGCAGTCACAGCGTACTCCTACCTTATCCACACCCTAAAGGTCCCAGCAGATCGCATTACCCTTTCAGGAGACTCCGCTGGTGGCAACTTAGCTCTTGCTCTCCTCCGATACATCGCCGATTTCGGCAAAGAAGTCGATCTACCATGGCCGGGCTGCATCTGGCTTTGGTCTCCATGGGTCGACGTGGAGGCTGGAAGAGACCCCATCAACATCAACAGCTCCCCCAACGAGCCTACGGATTACCTGGGCGGCGGTTTCGGAAAATGGGGCGTCGAATCATTCGCGCCGAAAGGCAAAGTGGATTCCGCGAATCCATACTTGACACCGCTGGGCAATGCGTTTAAGAGCAAGACGCCAATCTGGGTGCAGACAGGCGACGCCGAGGTGCTGTACGACGACAACGTGGAGATTTCGAGTCAATTCAAGAAGATCGCGGGTAATAAGGTTGAGCTTGAGATTAAGAGTGGGATGCCGCATGATATCATCCTTGTCGGGCACATTTTGGGATTCAACAAGGAGGCGAGTGATGCAGCCGCGAAGGCAGGCGAGTTCTTGAGGAGGGAGAGGGCGAGGTTGTAGATTGCGCAAGGTCCGAGATGTCATTCTCGCCAGTATTGCTTGGGTGGACTGCGCTGCATTGGAGTCTCGGCGTGGACTTTGCGGTGTGCTCTTTGTAGAAACGTTGAATCATGTCTGTTGTCATACATTCCAGGTGTCACTTCCATTTTTCAAATTCTGCCCTTTCGTAACTGGATGGTGATTGTATTAGCTATCTACGGAGTATTTCACGTGGCCCATCGATCAACGTCATTTTGTTTTGACTACCTCTTAGATCTCAATGACCAATTATTCTTATTCTCAGTAGACAGGAATATGAAGCATGGCTGTCCCTAGCATCTGGGAGGACGTGTGTGAGCCCATCAATTCCTGGAGGTGTGAAGCTAAACCAAGTCTCGTCGCGGACCCGACTTATAAAACGCTGACCTCCCCTTGCATGACCCTTTGGTCCCAAGATAATACGTGTTGCCAACGTGACGTGTCAGATGAGGGCACGTTGACGGGCTATTGGCTATAGACAATAGCGTTGACGATGCCTGGACGAGGCCGTTGAGAGACAGAGAACGGTTGCGATTTTACTCCGAGGCCCTGGACAGTAGACAGTCTTCAGTATAAGTACGAGCCGGAGGAAGAAAAGGAAGCTCATAGATAGCAGAGGTTGCTCTTCATGAAAGATGGTGGTGAAAGAGGTGAAGACAGTCTATTTCAAAGTCCAGCTCAAATGTGACTTGCGAGCTTTGGCCGGATGGTGAGCCCAGCCAGATCGTCACTTGAAGAGTCAAGCCACTTTCCAGACCCCGAAAATCATTGGACTGTGCAGCACCAAAAGTTGCATCGTGTACTCTTGATTCCGCTCCAGAATAAGCACTTCGATTCCTCATACAGAACTACGCATATAGTACATCTGTCCCATATTTCTGCTCCCTCATTCACAATCATGGCATCCCTCAATCTCCCGCAGCGCGCTCGAAAAGGCGGTCCAAAGTCGACAAAAGCAGTTATATTGGTATGTCAGGTACAATTGACAGCACCGTGAGGGAAAACTGACAATGCCCAGGTTGGCGGACCTTCTCGTGGAACCCGATTCAGACCTCTATCCCTCGATCTGCCCAAGGTATGCCGAAATATAGCTGCTTTACCCCTCCAAAGGATGCACACCTCCTGACCGTCCATAGCCTCTCTTCGAAGTCGCCGGCCACCCTATAATCGAGCACTGCTTCCGAGCTGTGGCCAAGGTCGAGGAGATCAAGGAGGTCTTCATTGTTGGCTACTACGATGAGTCTGTCTTCCGAGACTTCATCAGGGACGTCTCCAAGAGCTTCCCTCACATCAGCGTCAAATATCTACGAGAATACGAGGCACTGGGAACTGCTGGAGGTTTATACCACTTCCGCGATGCTATCATGAAAGGCCACCCGGACAGACTCTTCGTGCTCAACGCAGACGTGTGCTGTTCGTTCCCATTGAACCAGATGCTACAATTATTCGAGGAGAAGAACGCCGAGGCCGTTCTCATGGGTACAAGGGTTTCACAAGAGGCGGCCACGAATTTTGGCTGCATTGTCAGCGACTCACATACCAAGCGAGTTCTACACTATGTTGAGAAACCCGAGACTCACATCTCGAACTTGATCAACTGTGGTGTCTACCTGTTCGACACTGAGTGCATCTTCCCTGCGATTCGATCCGCCATCAAGCGCCGCACCGAGCGACCACGACTTCTTTCTTACCCCTCCTCCGAAAACCTCGATCAATCATTCTACGACAACGATGAAGATGGAGAGAAGACTGAGGTTATCCGGTTAGAACAGGACATTCTCGGAGACCTGGCAGACAGTCGTCAATTCTTCGTCCTAGAGACCAAGGATTTCTGGCGCCAGATCAAGACGGCTGGTTCTGCTGTGCCAGCAAACGCTCTCTACCTCACCAAAGCCTTCCAAAACCAAGCTGCTGAACTCGCTAAGCCCTCAGCGTTCATCCTGCCTCCAGTGTTCATCCACCCTACGGCAACCGTCGACCCAACCGCAAAACTTGGACCCAACGTCTCTATTGGTGCGCGTGCTGTGATCGGTCCAGGTGTCCGTATCAAGGAGGCTATTGTACTTGAGGATGCGGAGATCAAGCATGATGCCTGCATTTTGTATTCCATCGTTGGATGGGGCAGCAAAGTTGGTGCGTGGGCTCGCGTTGAGGGCACGCCAACTCCAGTCAATAGTCACACCACGACAATCATGAAGGCAGGCGTGAAGGTGCAAAGTGTCACCATTTTGGGCAAGGAGTGTGCTGTGGCCGATGAGGTCAGAGTGCAAAATTGTGTCTGCCTGCCATACAAGGAGCTCAAGAGGGTACGGGTTCGCATTCATAAAAATTAAACACGCAGGCTAACCATGGAATAGGACGTTAGCAACGAAGTTATCATGTAGGCGTTCGCATACACACCCCATGGTTGCTGCACATCTCAATTTGTTACAATTCGCAATGGGATAGATGGCAAACTGCATCAGCCGCGCGAAATCCGCGCCAGGCGTTCAAGGTTTAACAAAAGCATCGATACCATTGCAACATACTAAGAGATGTATGAATTGCTCGCATCTCGTGGGCCTTCATACTTGACCGTCCGGTGATGAATCGTCACTCATGCAGTGTCTGACCCGTCAAACGTGATCAACAAATCAATAAATTTACAAATATCGCTGCATCAACCTTAAATTCATAAGAACAATGATGAGAAGTGGAAGGCTGACTTGCACAAATGGACCATTGCAGCTGACAACGGCAGATGTAATGTACTTGTGGCATTTGAAGGTCAGGCACAAGCTGAACTCCATTTAACCCCTTACCAATCTTTTCCTCGTTTTTCTCAGCCACGATCTTTCTTCGGTGACTGTATTCTCGTTTCGCAGTGGCACTCGAATTTTCTTGGAAGGCAGAGATGGCCAAATACCAACAGTGACGATACGGGTATACGTTTCTCTGCTAGAAAGTTTGACGATGCATGCGGTGGAGAATCCTCTCTCAACATTTTCTCGAAATCCAACAGAATATCCTGCCGCCATTGACACGTGCGCACAGAGAGAGAGAGAGAGAGAGAGAGAGAGAGAGAGAGAGAGAGAGAGAGAGAGTATTCCTTCCCATTCTCCCTCCCTGCCCACGCCATTAATAGGAGACGATGCCATTTTTCTCTGCCTGTGAATCTCAATGCCGTGTTTTTCGTCACGGGGTATGCAGTGTGAGGCCGCCGGTATGGGTTATTGACGGGGCGGGCGGGGATGCGAGGGTGTGGGGACTTGGCCTTTTTAGCGGGGGTTGGGGAGAAGGTCGATAAGGGGAAGGGTAGGTGCTGTGTGTGTCTTTTTGGGGAGGTGACGGGGGGAGGTGGATATGGGGTGTTGGTGTTTGGGTTGTGTGGTTGCTTGCTTGCTTGTTCTCGGGGGTTCAGAGATGAGAGTTGAGATTGCCAAGGGGTTGGGCTTGATGATGTGATGATGTAGGATATGATGTTGCTTAATGCTGGAACTGCTGGGTTGGTCTTGCCTGTTTGGGATTTGTAATTCCATGTTCTAGATCGAAATTTTATGGACGGTAAGATATGGATTGATACTGTCAGAGATGGAGGAAGCTATGCGTATTTCGGCGACTTCGATCTAACCTAGAAATAAGGATCTATAATATTCAGCCCAGATTGTGGACATGGGTACCGCACGCTCCCAAAGTTCATGACCTGCATAGACGCCTCGCCTGATCCAATAGCACTAGTAATGATGATTATCCAGAAGAGATCCAAGCTCCATTTTTGTGACTCAAGTGTTTTAAGATGTATAGAGAAGAGACGTGGTCACATATTCGAACATCCAGAGGAAAACGTCTCTTGCAATCCAAATCTTGGGGTGTAGGTAGACAGAACCGGGCTACAGCGATTTTAACGAAGATGCTCGCGGCACAGTTCCAAGTCTAGTGTCCGTAACGTGCTTGTGGTGGGTGAGCCCCGTGGTAGTGGGTATCATCGTATCCGAACTGCTCTTCAGGAAGGCCATAGCCAGCCTCCGGATTTGCTGCAGCAGGCTCCGCGCGGTTGAATGTAGGCAAGTCGACATCGTTGTACGGCGCAGCGCCGACCTTGTCGTCGGCCAAAGCGGTGAATTTCCCAAGCCTCGTGGCTCGCTTCCAGACAATGAGATCGAGGACGAGTGCGCATACGGTGGAAACGCTGGGAGGGTTGTTAGTCGCGCTGTTGAGGGGAAATGAGTCGATTAGGGCAAGGAATCTTTTGTTGAACGTACAAGCCAAAGCAACCGAAGGCGTAGAGGGCCTTGTATATCCTGCACACCATGACTCCAGTCTCGTCATTCCAGTCTTCGATTTTGCAGCGGTGTGCTAAGGTTTTGGAGGCCCACCAACTCAGCATGCCAAATGCGGCTCCCCAGAGCATGAAAAGACCACCGTTGATGAAGAGGTTGAAGCGAGGATTGAGGCCGAAGTAGCAATGCAGTATGATTGTTGTACATAAGGCGATGACGGTCGTCCCCGAGGCTGCAGTAAACTGGAAGCCCTTATGTTAGTTACACCCATGATAGGATCAGGACAACGCGATCCAGCCTTGCCACTGAGACTACGTACAAAAATGAATGTCCAGGGAATATTCCAATGGTCGTGTGAGAGATAGTAAATGAAGTAGACCATAATCGACCCTACGACGAGGGACGACAACAGCTGCAGCGCGCGCAGTCCATGGAAAGGCAGTTTGGGGTATGTATGGGGCGCGACTTTGGTCCCACGTTTGCCGAAGCCGGCCATGATGACTGGGTCAACGGGGTCGTACTGGGAGAGGGGCAAAGAAAGAAGCTTGGAAGTAAATAAGACGCAGCTGCCGAGCGTTGCGCAGCGTCTTTATGGCTTCTTCACCACGAGGGAAAGTGGTGAAATGCTGGGGATGGACAATCTGGAGAGGAGGAGCACAGCTGGAATCCAGTAGTCCAGGATTGCTGGGGCATGCTGCTATTCTAGTGCTAAGCCCCACTGGGCGAAGCGCTGGTCTGGATGGGGAATGGCGTGGGTGTATTAATAGCTTCCCGTCTTCACGGAGATCTCCTATGAGTTGGCATATCCTTATCAAACTCTCCGGATCCAGGGACGCCTTGGTGAAGACGAGATTTCTTTATATTGTCGTGGACATCTTTTGCCCTTGATTGTGAATCTGTTGTCCTCACGGATCAGTTATGCTCATTCGGGCAATCTGGCCAACTGTAGGATGAGGTCCAGCCAGTCAACGATCATGTCTTAGTCAACCATCTCACAGCTGTACAAGTTGCTTGGGGATGTAATTAAGTCCATGTTTGATCGAGGTCGGGGGCAGCAAGATTTTGCTTGCCAAGAAAACCTGAAAGAACAGGCCAACCTTCGAGTTTCACGCCAAATCATTCTCCACCATTCGACCTAATGCGCGGCCATCTCGTCTAAGGCCATGCTGTACGACATAACCTGCAAGACTGCTAGCCATGTTATGCCCTGAGTTCGCACAATCAAGAGTCAGTGGCGGAGCCGTTGATTTTCACGATTTCACCGAGCATTGCAGACACAAATGACACCACTTTAGAGATGGGACGCCGCAAACTCATATCCACAGAGTAAATTGACTGAATATGACGAACGCGGCGAATAGGGCAAAGATCGAGAACACATCTAGCTCGAACCGAGCCTTCGCCTAATATAAGTAATCTATTTAGCATCCCGAACATCACCAAACTCAGATTCGACCCTGCTAGCATCGGGATCTGTGTTTTACGAGATGGCATCTCCTGATCACCATCCCGAACTGCCTTGACAATCAGGCGGGCACAATAATGGCGCTCGTCCGGCCATCTACGTCTAGCAATTGCTCTGCCGCGTCGATTGCCAACCTTGCCATTCCCGATGCGACGATCAGACTAGTGGAGGCCGCACCGGTGTCCAAAGGCTGGCAAGTTATTCCTGCTGGTTTGTATTCGAACAATCCGACTGTCAGCACGAGCGGCGTGGACTTCTGTAATGTTACTGTGACATACACAATTGCCAAAAGCCAGAGGAACACCACCGTACAAGTCTGGCTCCCGACAGAAGGATGGAACCAAAGGATCCAGGCAATTGGTGGGTTAGTCTTTCGAAGAGTTCAAAGGACATGGTCTAACCTCTGCAGGTGGAGGTGGATGGAACGCCGGCTTGCATGATTCAGGATTGTCAGGAATGACGGCTGCTGTGTCTCAAGGCTATAGCGCAATCGGCACCAATGGAGGCTACCCACCAGGTCTCGGTGTCGAGTACTGGGACGTCCTCCGGGATGGTAAGATCGATCTCGTGAATTTCCAGCACTACGCCACGACCTCACTACGCGACTTATCCATTATTGGCAAAAGCGTCGCGAAGAGCTTTTACGGCCAGCCGGCCAAGTACTCGTACTGGAACGGGTGTTCGCAGGGCGGAAGACAGGGCTTCACTCTGGCGCAGAACTATCCCAATGCCTTTGACGGGATCGTTGCGAGCGCGCCGGTCGTGAATTGGGGACAGCTGATGCCTGCTGGGTTTTGGGCTCAGGCCACGATGAATGAGGAGGGACAGTATCCCCGGCCGTGCGAACTAAAGACGCTTTCTGCCGCAGCTTTGAAGGCGTGTGATGGCAACGATGGCTTGGTCGATGGTTTGATTTCGGATCCGGATTCCTGCAAATTCGATCCTACATCTCTTCTCAACACCAAGGCCGATTGCGGTTTATCATCGAACGTCAAAATCTCTCCCATAGCCGTCAAAGTCGCCAAAACCGGGTGGAGCGGTCTGCGAACTTCAGTCCACAAATACATGTGGGATGGAACCAACCACGAAGCCGCCCTTGTGACAGAAGGATCCGTCCCATTCGTGAGCGGACTCTTCCCCCGCCTCAACATCACCACCGGTCTAGCCGACACAGAGTGTTTCAGCAACGGAACCTGCACCGGCAAACCCTTCGACATCACCAGAGACTGGATCCGCTACTTCATCATCAAAGACGCAACCCACGATCCCACAAAGATCAAACTCAAAGACTTTGACACCTACTTCGGCAAGTCGGTCCAAGAATACGATCCCATCATCGGCACCAACTCTCCCGACATGACGGCCTTCGCAAAGGCAGGCGGCAAGATCCTGTCCTACCATGGAAACGTAAGGCAAGCTCCTCCCTTTTCGCGAATTCGACGTGCTGATCCGAAGGGCAGGCAGACAGCATCATAACCCCCAAGAACTCGCGAAAATACCACGACGCCGTGTTAGCCTTCGACCCCAAAGCCCACGACTACTACCGCCTTTTCGAAGCGCCGGGTGTGGGCCATTGCTGGACCGGAACGGGATTATACCCATCTGGGATCTTTGAGAGCCTGTGAGTAACCAACCCTACGACCTAGCAAGTCTTTGATCCGTAAACTCATCGTCATTCCAGTATGAAGTGGGTGGAACAGGGACAGGTGCCTGATTTTCTAGAGGTCGATTTGTCGAGTACTCTCGGATCCAGGAAAACACGGATACTATGTCCGTATCCGCAGAGATCAAAGTACAAGGGTAGTGGAGGTGCTTATGATGCGAGTAGCTTTGAATGTGGCACATAGATCTCTAATACAAATCTTGCAAAGGTCGTACTCATTGGCCTCATTCGGGATAACACTAGACCCTCTGAGATATTCTCAATTCTACAAAATGATGTCTCAGTAATCAAAACTCTCATAAATGACCGTCCGCCCTTGCAACCAGTTCAGGAGTTGTGCTCGCAATGACAGACCTGCGCAAAGATACCACTTCTCCGCTTCCACATCAACAAAATCGCCCTTCTCAGGCCTCCTGAGGTGTACAGTAGCACCACTGTCTGTGACCGCCTTAATCTTCAGCTCCTGCTGTCTGGTAGGCAAAGACTTCCCAGTGAGAAACAAGGTGGAAACCACACCAAGGGATCCACGCTTTCCGAATACGTCGAGGACAAGATCGATATCGACGACACCGATGGTCCAAAATAGCCTCAATTTGCTGGTATCAATGCTGGAGAGCTGCCCGAGGAGAGGTGTGATCCCGACGCCGCCTGCTACGAAAGGCACGACTGACCCTCCAGCAGGCGTCTCGATGACAAATTCTCCGCCAAATCCTCGCAGGGGCACTTCCAGTGCACTCCGTGGGTTTTGCTTCGATAGAAAGGTCGTCACGGGACCGCCTTGCCGTATTGTCATCTCGAATTCCTTCTGTGGTTCGGATCCTGCGCCCAGCGGTGGCGAAGAAACGGTGAACGTGCGAATGAAGTCGTCGTTCAAGCTTTTTGGATCATCGTCGCGCATGTGGCTGTATCCGATGTCAAGATCTTCGGAGAAATCCAGTGCCACCCACTGCCCTGCCTTGTAGCGTACGGGATTTGTGACCGCAAACCTGTATCTCGAAATGGTGGGCGTGATTTCGGTGCGCTCGAGGAGCTTAGCAGTGTTGTCTAACTTGTTGATCTGAGATGCAATGCTTCCTTCACTTGGAAGGGTCCTGACTGCTGGATTATACGGTGAGTATTCGCCAGGGATGCCGCGAAATGGTAGTCCTTGCTTAACAAATCTGGCACCTGTAAGCTTGACCTTAACCGCTAGATTTGAGCGAGGAAGTATGGCTTCTGCGTCTTTTCCTACCAAGACTTCAGTGTCTCCTGTCAGATAGAGGACGTCCCCTGTTTCGAAGTCAGGAATGACAAAGCCAGCTCGCGGCGTGACCACGAGATTCCCAAGTGTCTGATATAGTCTGTTGCCGCTGTACTCAGGATAGATGATCTCAGCGCCATCTTCGTCATTCGACACGACCCTGACAAAGCCAGGTGGACCGCCGCGGTGATTGGTGTCCATATCTTTGTTCTCTTGTGAACTCGAGATGAAAAACAGGTCGGCCTTCGCTAGTAGTGCAATGCCCTCCGGGGTAAGCTTCAATGAAGTGGATGCCAATTCTGGATGTGCGGGAGCTGGTCGTATGTCCTTATGATTCAAGTATTTGGGGCAATTTCCTGTAAATGTTAGCAGTCATTCAGGATGAAAAGAGTAAAATATACACATACCCAAACTTTGCTCAATCTTGACAGCGGCCTGGATTTCTCCAATCCCGATCTCTCCTTCATTGCCGACAGCACCAGCGATCATTCTACCTGCAATTTTGACTCGTTTCCTTGTCATGAGATCAATGGTCAGTCCTGCAAATATTTTGCCATCTCCTTCACTTCGCACAACTTCGCCATCGTTTCTCTTTTCCTTGGGAATGAAAGCTTCTACCACAGGGTCATATTTCACATCAATATCAGCTCGCACACCAACAATGCCTCCTCCAAGTGGCTTGGCGAAGCCCGACTCTCCTCCCCAGAGAGCGACCCAGGGTTTCAATTCTGAATCCAACGTTCCTATAGCGAGCAGAGGCGCGCTTTGTAGCATATAAGCTGCTTGGGGAGTCAAAGCATATGAAGT
The DNA here is from genome assembly GCA_003689335.1 of Venturia asperata. Taxonomy (NCBI): domain Eukaryota; kingdom Fungi; phylum Ascomycota; class Dothideomycetes; order Venturiales; family Venturiaceae; genus Venturia; species Venturia asperata. The sequence goes on from QWWL01000017.1 coordinate 362,749, forward strand.
AGGGTTGTCGTATTCGGGGACATTGGTCATTTGGTGCATTAACTGCTCGCCTGGGTGCCATGGCTGAGCGAAAGATATGGAAGCCATAACGGTTCCTTAGTATTTTAAAGCTCGAAATGTTGTTGCTTGTGGTTCGGTCGGATGGAAGCTTGAAGTCCTTCAAGTTGTTCGTGTGCAGTCTGACATGGTGTCTCTGAAGGAATGGCGTCGATGTTATAACTAGATTCACAAGACTAGGGCCTGAGATTAGAAAGCGTGTAAGATTAGCAGTAGGCCTATTGCAGCTTGGCCTTCGTGAGGGGTGAAATCACGTAAGCCATCGCCATCGAAGCGCCCCGATGCAAGAGCTGCGACATAGTAATCACGATCCAGTGTGCGGCAAGTCAAAGCGGCCCGTCATGCCGCACAATCATCCTGCAGGTGGCTTGGATGAGAGTGATGGGATCAAGTCGAGGAAAAATGTTTGTTGTTGTGCAGATGCGGCTTCCTTGATATACGAAGATACATGGCAGGGACCTCGTCTAGAGGCCTGATAAGGCACCAATGTTTTGGTCCAATCCTTTGCTCGCAAAACATCCTCTGCTTATAAATCTTCGGGTATAGCAGCGCGAAGACCACAAGAAATCAGTCTCCCTTGATAGGCAGATTTCTAAAATATCAAGATGGGTCTACTGGCAAAACTGACCGGCGCCGCCGTCGCAACAACAGCTACTCCAGCGCTCGGATGGATGTGGTACACTCGAGCAACGACATTTGTTCCTTTCCCCACCTCCTCGCCGGACTTCTCATCGGCGACCGCGCGTAAATTCAATCCTGACAATAACCCTCCAGTATGCAACGACATGGCGGTCCGGACGGTCCCATTAGATCAGCTGAAGACGACGGATCAAGAGACTCTGACGCGTCAGTTTTGTCAAGGAATTTGGTCCGGTCCTGGGTTTGAGATTCAGCGCCGGTATCTCGCACGGAAGTATCATCACTTGGACGGAAGATGGGATCATCTCTGGGAGAAGGCCGATCTGAGGTCTTCGAGATATAATGTCGGAACCAAGATCGCGGATCATTTCGAGGTTGTGGAACGAACAGATGAGAAGGTATGATTTTCCATTGCTACTTGAATGATCTCAATTGATTGGAAGCAGGTGATTGTAAGATGTGGTGACTCTCCACTGAATCAGCAACCAAGGCCGTCTGACGGACTCTTCACCATTGAAGTCAACAAGGACGACAAAACGGCCACTTTTCGCTTGAAGAGCGTATTCTTCAATTCGACGCCGGAGGGACAGAAGGTCAAAACACTTCCAGAATGGTTCTACTTCCTGCATCGAGAGTACGCCAAATTGTGGATGGAGACGAGTGTGCGCAAATTATTGAAATGATGGTGGTGATCAAAGTCAGTCGTCTTGGAAGCTGGAGAGTAACAACGATTTAGGACGATTGATTGCATGTGTAGAGTGTACTCATAAACCATGCGGATTGATTTCCAAATCAATATTCGACTGGAGGACTCTAAGATAAGGTATCGATCAAATAGTTCCGAGAAGATCTACCACCATAGACAAATTCCACTATTTGGCATCCTGTGATGATACAGATTCAACAATTTGACAATCATCACACTTGCAGAACGATTTAGCACCGAAGTAAAATAAAAACGCCTGTCCATTCATAATCTAGCGGCTATCTCAAGGAAATGGAAATCCGAGAACCATCGCAAAAGCAATGTCATACTAAAGCCTTTACTTCAACGCTCAACGCTTCCATTAATGTCTCGTTGAATGGATCTCGAGTTAAAGAAACTCAAAATCCATTAGTTGATCAGGCGATTCATGTCCTCATTGTGCCATGCTCCAATATCCTCCACTGATCAATCGTCAAAACTGAATTGACGGGGAACTCAAAGAGTCGCAATAGTGCAATCATAGGAAAACTTTCTTCCGACGTTCCGAATGTTCCCACGTGAGCGCAATAGCACCAAATTCAAATGCTGGAGGGAGAGGACTAGAAGTCATCATTGTCCAGAGAAGTGGTACTGAACTTCCGGGAATTTCGCCAATCCTGGAACAGCGAATCAGCTGTCGGTCTATGCTCGAGGAGGCGACATCTAGCTTGAAGGGAATGAGCTCAGCTACCTAAGCAATGGCAACTTGAATGGCATACCTTATTGTTTTGGTCTGGGTCTCTGCATCATGATTACGCGCCCTTCATCCCCAGCCTGGAAAACCTTCATGCCCAATTCTTGCTCGTAGAACTTCGGTCCCTTCCCACTCGCACCTGTGAGAAGTAAACTGCGTCGCAAGGACGGCATGGCGTTAATGATCTCTTTCACACAGGCTATCAACCATTTGGCAATTCCTCGGCCGCGGTATTCCGGCTGGATGTACACGTCCGTCAGGTAGGCGAGGGTTGAATAGTCTGTAAGAAGACGGGCGAGACCGATTTGAATTTGAGAGGAGTCGGCACTTTCATGGTCTCCTGCAACATAAATCCCAAGTGTGCAGGCATTCTCAATCATCAACTCGAGGGCTGGAGGAGATACCGGATCGGCCCAATCAACATCATCGCTAGCGAGAGCCTTCTGAAAAAATTCTCGCGAAATAGCTGCTTTATCGTTGGAGACGACATATCTCTTGTCTGCAATCGTCTTGGTCCAGAGGTATTCGGGGACTGACATTGTGTATATACAGTCTGATGCTAGAAAGGAGTGGAAAGCGCAAGGGGAAAGTGATCATGGTGAGGGATTCAGGTTGCAGGTGGTTGAGCAAATGACAGGATGACTCAGCAGGGAGACGGACTTCCATCCTCCGTCCTCACCTCATCTCAACCCACGCTTCTTCACTTCTTCACCATCATCTTCAAAAGACAACAAAATGACTACTTTCTTCCAATCATTCGGTATTTCCCCTCTCCTTCAGACTCACAACTGATGTCTTCGGGATCACCATTTCATGCTTCACTTTTTTCTTTCTTCTTCAAGCGTCACCAAAGCCGCAGGAATCTGTCGTGCTTGTGAACGGCAGGCGGTTGATCAGAGTCGTATAGATAATCATTGTAAGCAAGGAATATCCCCCACCAGATTTCGTTCTTCTCGAGGTATTTGGCCATCAAAAAGCTATCGAGAGCCCCGATCAGTACAGTCCTTCTTAATTCTTAGGCACTCTCATAACCAGCGCAATTGCCCGGCTGGAAGTATGATCTCAAACCCACTGAATAAGAAAACGAACTCTTCTTGTTGCGCTTGAAAGTGAGATGGATTCAATTGAGTGAAGTACTGCTGCTCCAATCGAGTGCGCCATGACATTCTGCTAAAATGATACCTTTGCAGAACTCGAAACTCCAACAAATAGAGGAAGGAGCTTAGTCCTCACTGAGATGAAAGTAAGCCGGCTTGCATCAAGAATATCTTGCAAAAAAGTAAGGTTGAGACATGGGTTGTCGTGATCAAATTGTTGTTTGAAAGAGTAAAGGATAAAGAGATGCAAAAAGATGGCTGACCTAAGCGCGAGCCATATTGTCATGGAAGAGATGCCGTCGAGCTGAGGAGCGCTATATTTGCATCTAGTCGAATATCTGTCACCTTCAAGGCATCATGGTGTGGCCATACGCCTGGCAGCTTTTGTTACATATGAGTGTACGTCGGGCCATCCTTCGGGAGCGTCTAGCACCCATACCCTTGTCGGTCTCTTTTTTGGCCAGACGCCGAAAGCTGGCGGTTCCATGCTGGGTGCGCTCAACACATTTTCTTTCCTTCTGCTGACTCCCACCAGCACAAAACCTCAACGTCTCTTTTGTAATTTATCCAACGCTACAATGAATGTCTTGATGCTTGCGAGTTGCTGATCAACAAGGATCACGTACAGACTACTGGGCTTTGCTTTTCGTTCTTACCACTGTTCCCCGACCAATTTTGCAACATCGTCACATCAAGTCTGATTTGGCGTCAGAATCTATTTTTGTTCCTTTTGCATTCAGTTTGTTCCGTTGTCAACATTTATTGCTTCTTCATGTGGCATGATGAATCTCAAAAATACTGGAACCGACTGTCCACCTGCATGCCCCTCTTGCAAGGGCTACTATAAGGTCAATATACTCAACTACATACGCTTCGATCAAAAAGCCTTGTACTCACCCTTCCGATACTTGAGTGTTACGGGAAAGCCGGGTCGGCTGTGAATAATGAGTGTTACAGGAAGACCGGCTGAGTCGGCCACCAATTTTGTGTTGACATAAAACACACGAGGCATCAGAAGGAAAGGGAAAGCAAGAAAGAAAAGTGGCGTAAAACGTTTTAGAGGCTGGACTTGCTCGTCAGTCGCGACGCATATAAGGTTATCATAATATTTTGCGTGACTAGTGTGGCAACGACCCTTGGCTCATGCCCACATCCTTCACTGTCCTGAGCCCTCACCCAGCTTCGTCTTCCCATAAGCACCACCCATCCTCTTCCGCATCTCCAGGGCCCTTTTGTACGGCGGCGCTGTCGGCGGCTGCACAGGATCCAGCACCTTCCTGTCAGCAGGAAGCGCATAAGAAGCATCTGAGTCGAAACCGCTCAAGTCTCCACAAGCCAAAAAGGGCGCTATCCATCGAATGTTTGCCGCGCCCTCCTCATCATCTGAGCCCAACTCCAACTCTGTGACACCATCTGCTCGCATAGTCCGTGACGGCTGTGTTCGAGCCTTCTCAGTGCCTGGATCTGGTGTTAACTTGGTGCCGCCACCTAACGGATTCTCAAGCGAAGCTTTGAAACCTTTTGGTGGATTGAAATCTGTGCAGACCACGAATGCTTCCACGCTGCTCGCTCGTGAAGACCTTGGTTTCGCGACTGTTACTTGGCCGAACATGATGCGTAGCTGGTGATAAAGGACATCCACGTCCTTGGCTCTAAAGATCTTAGCCACAAACTTGCCTCCCGGCTTCAGTACGCAAAGCGCAAGGTTCAGTGCCGCCCATAAAAGCTGTGATTGAACGTAGATGTCCAAATCATGAAGACCAGTAACATCCGGCGCACCATCACTCAGCACAAGATCGACCCGGTTCTGCGCCTCGACATCATCCTCCTTGAACGTCTCTGGATCCAACGCCTTCAGCAGAAGTGGAATAGTAGCCGGATGCGTAATATCAGCCTTGATAGTCGTGATCCCCTCCAACGGGCTCATCGGCTGCAAATCCACGGCAACAATCCTAACATTCTCACCCGGCTTCCTCACTCTCGTCTCAGCCGGCGTTTGACTCTTGACACCAAAAATCTCCATCCGGTCCTTCGCGACTTGATCTTCCCATGCTTCCCGACCGAAGGATTCGCCTTTGATGAGGGTGCGCGACAGCACTTGTGACCACGATCCGGGGGCGGCGCAGAGGTCGACAACGCGGGTTACGCCTTCGAACAGGTTAAATTGTTCGTCTAGCTGGAGGAGTTTGAAGGCGGAGCGAGCGCGCCAGCCTTGTTCTTTTGCGAGGCGATAGTAGGCGTCTCGCTTGTCTTTGGAGGACTTGCCCATGGTAAATTAGGGGGTTTACCGCGTTGATATCGGGACTTTCGGGGCCTTTAAGGACTACGGAGGTGGTCTCAAGGTGATGGCTCGGGTGTGAGCAGTGCTTCTGTTATGTTTTGCAGTGTTTCGATGATTTTCCGTGGTTGTAATGAAGATGTTAGGTCTACCAAGATTGATGAAGTCGCGAGTTGCATCTCGGTTAAAACTGCCTCGTACAAACATATACGCGACCTTCAAATTCTACCAAAAAAAAAAACTTAAACCAATACCACACTTTTGCGCATACCCAATTGTACAACTATGGCCTCCGAGAAGATTCTTAATACGAAGAAACGGAAATCCCCCTCCAAAATCGCCAAAGCCGAAAGGAATCAAGCCGCTCATAAACGCCGGAAGATCGAAATCGCCCCAAAGAAGTTGAAGAAAGCGCCCAAAGTTGTAGCACCTGTCAAACAAGCAGTGCGTCTCGATGACTTGCCATGGAACCCAGTGGGGATCCCCGATCAAATGGACGATTACGAAGGATTATATGGATTGGAAGAGGTGGAAGGAGTCGAGGTTGTGAAAGACGAGAAATCGGGAAGAGTGGAATACAGAGCCGCTGGAAGCTTCAAACCTGCGAAAAAAGTGGAAAGGTCTGCAAAGGAAAACGACGATATCTTCGGTGCGCTGGAGACGGCGCTGAGTGCCAATGCTTCCGAAGAGGAGGAATGGGGTGGAATCAGTGACGACGAGGAGAAGGTAGCGGCAGTGGAAGTGAAAATAAAGCCCGTCTTGAAGGATTCGTGGGATAAGAAGCAGGATCCTCGGAAGAAAGAATTAAAAGCCGCGAGAAAGGAGTCTACCGTGTCGGACAAGGAATTCAAGCTTGCGCAAAAGGAGCTGCCGGCCGACCAAAGGCCGTCAAAAGAGGACATCGACGAGATGATACGACGACTGCGTGACGGATCAGGAAAAAATGGGGTCCCGGGTATGCATTCGATCAACGAGCAAATGGCAGCAGCAGTCCTTCACGCCCACTATTCGGATAACTTAGCAACAGATGATAATGACTATGAACGCCCAGCCGACGACGAGGAAACAACAGACGACTTCGAGCCAGACGACGTGGAAGAATCAGAGGATAGCTTGGATGCGGACGCGAGAGAGGAAACATCGCAAGTGGAAGAGCCAGACGACCAAGATTCACATCACAAAGTGGTTGCAGAAGAAAAGGCGACAGGAGCGGCTGGAAACAACGCCGAATTGGAAGATGCGCCGTTCGCTGGACTGGAAGACGAGAATCTGGACGAAGGCGCAGACACATCAGACTGGCAAGGATTGAATCTGGCTCCCGAGACTCTCTCAGCGTTGTCAAAACTTGGCTTCTCTTCACCAACTCCTATTCAGGAATTATCAATACCTGAGATCATGGCAGGGCACGACGTTGTGGGCAAGGCCTCCACGGGATCTGGAAAGACATTGGCATTCGGCATACCAATCCTCGAACACTATCTACAAAATGCGCCCCCAGAAGGCTCAGAGAAAAAGGAGGATCATGCACCCACGGCATTGGTATTAGCACCGACTCGAGAATTGGCCGTCCAGATCAGCAAACATCTCCTCGCACTTTGCTCACAAGACATCTTTCCGTCTGGCCCGAGAATGGCTACGATCACAGGAGGTCTATCAATACTCAAACAACAACGCCAACTGGAAACCGCCGACATTGTCATTGCTACCCCAGGTCGGCTGTGGGAAGTGATGAGCTCAAGTATCGGTATCGTTGCGAAGTTGAAGCAAGTTCGGTTCCTGGTCGTTGACGAGGCCGATCGGCTGCTCAGCCAAGGTCATTTCCAAGAGCTCGATCAGATTTTGACAGCTCTTGATCGAGTGGAGGTAGAAGAGGGAGATGAGAAGACTGCGCAGGCACAAAAACAGGACAGACATGAACGCCAGACTCTTGTTTTCTCGGCTACCCTGCACAAGGGCTTGACGCAGAAATTGGCTGGAAAAGGAAAAGCTGGCAACGACATGAAGACGGAAGAAAGCATGGACTATTTGCTGAAGAAATTGAGGTTTCGAGAGGAGAAGCCGAAATTCATCGACTCCAATCCGAATTCACAGATGGCCACGGGATTGAAGGAGGGTCTAATTGAGTGTGCAGGCACCGAAAAGGTATGGCTTTTGTGGCCTCAATCAAGCGCATGATGGCTACTGACACTACACTAATAGGATCTCTATTTGTACGCTCTTCTATTGCTACATCCGAAGACACGAACACTAGTCTTCACCAATTCCATCTCCGCCGTCCGCCGCATCCTACCATTCCTCCAGAATCTCGACCAGCCAGCTCAAGGACTGCACTCCAACATGCCACAAAAGGCACGTCTCCGTGCTATTGAACGCTTCACAGCCTCCCCGTCCGCCATCCTCATCGCAACAGATGTCGCTGCACGCGGTCTCGACATCTCCGGCGTCCAGCTCGTCATCCATTACCACGTTCCGCGAACGGCAGATATGTACGTCCACCGTTCCGGACGCACTGCTCGTGCCGAGAAGAAGGGAAGCAGCATCCTCATCTGCGCACCCGAAGAAGTCATGAGTGTCCGCCGCCTAATCGCCAAGGTCCACTCCACCCGCGCACCGGCCGCCGGTGCCAAGCGCTTCATCCAATCCCTAGATATCGACCGTAGAGTGGTCTCTCGATTAAAACCCCGCACCATCATCGCCAAGAAAATCGCCGACGTCGCCATCGCCAAGGAGAAGGGAAATGTCACGGACCAGGTCTTCCTCGAGGCCGCCGCAGATCTCGGCATCGACTACGACAGCGAGGAGTTCGAGGCCAACGGCGGAGGCGGGAGACAGGGACGAGGTAATCAGAGGAAAAAACAGGAACGGGTGGATAAAGCCGTTAGCAAGGCCCAGATGGGTGCATGGAGGGCGGAGCTGAGAGAGCTGCTGAAGGAGAGGGTCAATGTCGGTGTCAGTGAGAGATACATTACTGGAAGCACCGTTGATATCGATGCGCTTTTGAGAGGAGAGAAGGGCGAATTCCTCGGTTCTGTCAATGGCTTGGAGATGGAAGAGTGATTATGCGATTGGAATTTAGACAAGATCTTTTGCCTATAGCAAGCAGGGCTGTTGAGTATACGCTATTTTTGATGATTAGATGAAGAGGCTGATTATATCGTCTGTAGTTACCCTGTCGATATGTCTTTTCTTCTACCTTTTCACGGTCACGATGTTCGCATTGGGGAAGCTCGGTTGACTGGAGACGAGCTCCTAAAGTTTCCTGGTAAGTTCCTTTTTGGAACCGCTTGGGATTGGGGAGGTCGCTTTCATCTTCAGCATGTTGTGCCCTTTCACGCTGCTTGTTGGCATGAGATGCGTGGGAGCTTTCCACTGCCAGTCAAAGTTCGGTGATGTACTTTGCAATGATTGTGCGATACTGATTGTATTGTGCAGATGCTCTACGAATACATTTTTCAATCAAATACAGGTCCAAACAATCTGTTCAGATTGATGCGCTTGACCACTTCTTTTGTCATCATGTCTTGCGTGCTTGGATCCCAAAATTGCATTGGAATGTAGTTCTTTACCTCTTCCTGGGCCACAAGTTTCTTGGGTTGGTGGAGATTAATGCTCCTATCCCTGTTGCTATCAAGCTGATAGATCTCTGCCTCATTGCAAAAATAATCTAGCAAGATTTGGAGCTCCGAATACTCCTCTTCAACCAGTGTTATCGCAGGCCATTTAGAATCGCTGGCTAAATCGCAGCGATGGTTGATGAGACCGCACTGCCAATCAATATCCTTCAGGACCTCGACATCCCGACTCTGCACTCTTCCGTCACAGAGGCTTAGGTAGTCGAGGTAGTGGTTCAGGTAGCCTCGAGTTCTGTTGAGTTTGTCGATGTCGACTACCATTGGGTGCAAGAGGATCGAGAAGAGGTCGAGCGCTATCTTTGTGGCTTTGGACTTGATGCTTGTCGCACCAACTTTGGTGGTGAAAGGTCCTCTCGTCTCCTTCCAATACCGCATGGTACGTGGTTTCGCTGACGGGTCTGGAGTTGGCAGTTCTGTTGGAGCTCCCTCGCGGGTTGCAAGCGGCAGAACACTTTGGGCTTTAGCTTCTTGGACTGGAGCTTCTCGGGCCTGAGCTTCCTCCTCGGGTTGAAGAGGTAGAAACGTGCCGTACGATAGATTCGCTGACGATTCTGGAGTTGGCGGTTCTGTTGGAGCTCCCTCGCGGGTGACAAGCGGCAGAGAACTTTTGGCTTGAGACTTTTGGACTGGAGCTTCTTGAGCCTGAGCTTCCTCCTTGGGTTCAAGAGATTCAAACGCAGCCTCCGGTACTTCGAAGATGTCTCCTATTTCCCGTGTTCGTTCTCTGATAACTCTAGAGACATCACAAATGGTAAAATCTTGACGTGAAAGGTATACTCTTCCAAGATTGTTGTAATAATCTCCGAAGCACTGGAGCATGATCAGTCGATCGAAGAGGAAGACTTGGAAGGATGACCATTACCACTCTTTCGCTGGCGTAACAAGCTCTGCATACGCAATAGAGGGGCTTTAACGGTGCTGTCATTGTGATAGTCGAGAGTTATGCTTGCGATGGCTTGATTGGTGTGAAGAAGACGATGACTTGATCTAGATTTAGTAAAGCCTTCACAGAGCGCATTGCTCTTTCCCTTGAAACATCGACACTCCCCTCGACTGCCCGCGTTCAAGTCGAAGAGCCGGATGTTGAACGAGACTGCCTTGCTTTGAGCCTCTTTCCATTGGACGGCGTGCCTGTTAATTACTGTAGCAGCAGGCGCACCGCTCCTTTCGATCAGCAATTTTATGCTCTGCAACAAAGAGCCGAGAACTACTGAATTTTCGGGCAGAAGGTGAGATGAGTAGTCGTACCTAACGGCGAATGTTTCCGCAGAAGGAATCTCCACTGACAATAATTAGTGTACAGGTTATATCCATGACCAAACGCTGCTCCTTCCGTAGACAAACCCATCACCAGATGAACACCTGAACCTACAGATCAACGGCCACCACTAGTCGCTCCTCCCTCAGATTGCCTCTTGACATTGGCAGCCCTCCTCCTCTGAGGCCTCACCGGTGCCGTCACAACAGTCTTCGGTACCGTTTCCGCCTTTGCCTCCCTTCCCATCAATTTCTCGGCGTTCAAAAGACACTTGTACCCTTTCTCAGCCACCTGATACTCATGGCCAAGGAAACACTCATACTCCTTATGCTCCCTCAGAAACGTACCTTGAGACCGCCCATCATCACCACGCCCATGCTCTTCCCTCCACATCTTCCAACACGCCTCCAAACACTTAGCCTGACCATTCACCCGTTCCTCCGCTACACAAAATAGTCGAAGTCGTTCCGCAATCAACGCCTGAAGCGGCGTCTGACCACTCGGAACCTCCAAAAAGGAAACATCGAGGTTATCAAGGGTAGGTCTCCCACGTGCTGTTTCATCATGCGCGGGAATCATACCCGCCTTCAAAAACGCATCGTCGAGAATCTCATCGATCTCGGTTTGATGCGCGCAATACCCCTCACGCCGGGAAGCGAGGTCAGATTCCATGTCTCTCATCCTTTGTGTACAATCTGCACGCACCTCTTCCAAAGCCTGGACAGCGCATTGGATGGAATAGGTATCCCGTTTATTCTGCGACGGTCCCTTTGATGGCATTGAACGTAGTTTTGCGTTTAGTGCCTGTACCTGTTTTCTTGTGTCTGTCTCGCGTGCTTTGATCATGTCTCTCTGGGCTTTTGTTGTTTTTTCATAGGCTGTGAGGTCGCGGCGCATGAGGAGGGATACTTCGAGGAGGGCTATTAGGGTTGGGTTGAGGGTCAGGGCTGTAGCCGTGGTCTTGGGATTTGGCTCATGCAGTTTTATGCGTAGGATGCGTGGCTGTTGTGGTTCGGGTGGGGTGGTGGATTTTGGGAGGAGTGGGTCAAGTTCTCTGGTTCGGTGCTTGTGTCTTCGTGAGAGATTTAGGCAGGGGAATATCTTGCCTAGGACTTGAAGGGCTAAAGTTTCCATTGCGATTTTCTCCTTTGCTCTCTGCTTGGTCGTGTGGAAGTGGTGAAATTCTAGTCGATCGCGGTGGGTCGAGTAATCTTCTCAATTGTGAAAGGATTAAAGCTTACCTGCCATTATCATACACGGCGGTGTCGAGTTTATCAACGACCGGTCGTTTCGAACATGGAGCTTGTCTTTTGGTCGTGTGCTGACATGGTCTTTGTTGAGGCACAATTTCCTTGCTGTCTCTCATACTTGAACACATTTCTCTTTGTCGACATCGTTACAGGGGTTGAAACTGTGCTTTTCCAGATCGCATATGGACTTGTGGTGAATCTCCTCAATTATCAGCTAAACGACATGGCTCGATGGATGTCGAGCTTTTGGTCTTTGAGAGGTGATCGATTTTTCGTAATTCTGGTCTATGCTCTTTGCGACCTCTGTTCTCCAACCACTTAGTTAAGCGGATGAACTGAGTGGTTCTTGATGAAAATTGATGGTATACAGGACTGACAAATACAGCAGGTATACACAGTCCAGCCCTGATCAGCAGAAAACAATGTCTAGAAGCCGTTGGGACAGCAAAGTTCGTTCACCACTCATGGTCCAATACATTATCGAAACAAACCCACCACCCGAGAACATAGAATCAGACTAGACAATCTGCGTAATCCATGCGCCGGGGGAGCGATGCGGGGCGAGGAAAATCTCTGATATCCGCTTTGCTCCGTAGACATTTGGACGAGATCTTCCTTGCTAGACTCTGCCTGTTCGTCTTTTTCTTCTTTTTCTTGGGTACTTCACTATCCTCTGGCTCGTATATATGGCCCGCTATACCGACAGGATAACGACTCGTTGGAGTGAGGATCAGACGTCCCTGTTGCTGTGGTCCCGGACTGGAGCAGGTCGTCGTGGATCGACAAGGCGATGATGGCGATGAGGACGAGAGCGATGATATCGAGGGCCAGAATTTTGACCTTGTCGTGTGTACTTTTGACGGGGAGAGGCCTGGAGAGGGGACCGGAGGTAGGGGTTTGGCGCTGTAGTATGCGGTGATAGCCAAGGACGTCTGAGGGGTCCGTGGGTTGGGTCCAGACGTGGGAGTTGAAGAGCCAGAAGTCTGACATGGCAAAGATAGTTCTTCTGGACCGGTCGAATGTCGTGTGCGCTTCAATGGGTGGAGGATGCGACGCCAGGAGAACTTTGGAGGCGCCGGGTCAAGTTCGTTTTCCACGTCTTTCGCCGCGGCTTTGCGCCTTGCATTCCAATGCCTGGGAATTCGCATAGCAGACTACCTGAGGCCTATCCTTATTAGTTAACAAATTGTATTCCGCTCGTATACTCACCTTAGATTGTACTTTCTACTCGGATAAGTAATGTTTGAACGATCAATTGCGCATAGGGTGGCCAGATACTGCCCAGCGCAGCCGAGAGCATATTTGTGACCATAACGATACAAAATCAGCTCTTGCCCTGCAACGTTGTGGTCATACAACTGTGGTTCTATGGGGGTTGATGATATTCTTCCACAGTTCCGTGATTGGTCACTTTGTCCTCGAAACACTGTTGAGCAGCATATCAGGTACAGTACCTGTCATTGTAGCTGCTCCAATGCCACTGCTGCAGGATGTGTCTGACAACATCAACGCTGCGAGTGACATGTGATATGTCCGGCTAGAGCAGTCGATCAAATCGAGGCGGATCAGGAACAGAAGCTACCACACCCAGCAGGACAGTTTGTGGGAAAGAGAGGTGCCATTCGATGGTGCCCCACAATCTAAATTTGGAACAGAGAGGCTGGTGCCGCCTCAGCGTAACGTGGTTTTGGTACACTAACGACGAGGCCGTTTCTTGTTTCTCGGAGGGAATCCGAAAGAGAGAACTTAGGTAGAAGGTCGTTGTTCAGCGCGTGACGTGTTCGCGAACAGGCACGATTCTTAGTGCTCGCAGCACGAAATACACATCCGACCTTGAGGCGACACAGACTTTGTCGCGCGGCCCAGGTACAGTAACCAGGACTTTGGCGCATGGAATCCATCTTCCGGCGGTCGAAGATGATACGAAGGTAGTTCGTTCTACGGCTGATACGGATGGAGCCGTCTTGGATGAGTCTCGGCGAATGACTGGTGCTGCAGGCCGAGAATCACGGTGCATGGCGCTGCGACAGTCTGGCTCAAATTTCCGGACAAGTACATTTCTCCTTGCGGATCTTTCTTTCCAGGGAGTGAAGGAATGAGGAAAGCGGATGATGTGGTGATGAGGAGCAAGAAGTAGACGACCAGAAGGCCAGAGCCCAGAAGTGGTGCAAAAGCGGTCAGAGCCTGAGGTTGAGGTTGAAGAGGCCTGACGCAAGGTTTTGTCGCGTCGGCTCCCCTTACGGAGCCGATGCAAAAAGCAACACCACCACTTCGAGGACCACAAGGACCTCCAATTCCGCCTGTTAGAAACCTCCCTCCCTCTTCAGCACCAGCAGTCAAGCTTCTACTGCATGTGCATCCCTGGCAAGCCCAGGAAAACCAGAGACGGCGTCTGCGTGGCATGAGCTCGGTGCGCCCGCCGAGAATACGGTAGACGAGCGTACCATGTAACGCCTCACGCTCTAAAACAGCCAACGCTATTCTCGATTCATGGTCAGAGTGCAAGAGGGAAACACTGGTGACCTTCGGCTTCAGGTCGAAGCGAGACATTTGGCTCCAGAGATGGGGTGAAAAGAGGGTATCAGTCGCACCAAACAGCTATCATACCGTTTCAACTCTGTTCGATGGCAGTCCGGATTCGGCTCATACCATACGGCCACCGTTGATGGCACAGCCTTGTGCTTCCAACGTGCGCAGTCAGCCTTTGACACGACCAGTTAGGGCGATGCATCCTGCACTCTCGTCATCGATCAACCAACGCGGTGCCCATTCCACTCTAGCCTCTAGTATGCTATGTCGGCGGCCCCTGCTGTCGCTGACTTTGACTTGATAATGGCACCTGTCGCACGCGCATGTCTCTAGTCATCTCTCGTCTTCTTTCTTTTCGTCGCCTCCACTCATTGCTGTACTCCAAAAATCAGGCGTTCATCGTTGATATTTCGACAGACGATTGTTTCTAACCATGGCTCCGAGCCCACAGTCCGTCAGTCCAACGTCCAAACCCTCCCGCTGTTTGTCATTGGCTGACTGATAACCGTAGGGTGCACCCTCTGGCAGCGGAGCCCAAGGACCTCCAAAGCCGACAGGAAACGGCCCCTACACACCGCAAATATGGCAATTCGGAGGTGTGCCAGAGGTCAATCCTGATCTGTACATTTGTGCTGGCTTCCTAGCATTATATGTGCTTTCTGCGACGATACACATGACGATATTTCAACTCAACAAGAAAAGGTCACACCTCTTTGCGTTATCGGCAATGACATTTGGTACGCTTAAGCGCTTGCAGTTCTATAACGTCTTTGGCTAACATTGATCAGGCTTCAGCATGTGCCGCATATGTACATTCGCTCTGCGGTTATCCTGGTCTGTTAAGCGAACGAACGCCAGCCTCGCCTTAGCAAGCAACATCTTTGTGGCTGCCGGAACACCAATTCTATACATCATCAATCTCGTCTTTGCTCACCGAATAATACGGGCTCAACATCCAAGACTGGGATGGCACAAATCGCTTTCTTTACTCGCTCGCCTTGTTGTGGTTTCAGTGATTGGTGCCCTCGTTCTCTTAATCTTTGCCGGAATTACAATGTCATTCACCTTGAACGCTGCTCTACGCCAAAGATGTCGAGACATCCAACTATTTGGAACCACGTTTTACACCTTTATCGCCTTCCTCCCAATCCCAATGGTACTGATCGGACTCGTTCTTCCCAAGCGAATTCGCACCGAGAAATTCGGCAAAGGTAGATTCAGAACAAAAATCATGGTTCTCCTCACTTCAACTCTTCTATTATCCCTACGCGCCGTTTGGGGCACAACGGCAGCTTGGCTTGCACCAGTTCCCCGGATCCAAGCCATACCATGGTACTACAGCAAAATAGCCTTTTATTGCGTTCAGCTACTTCCAGAACTGCTAGTCGTCTATCTCTACGCCTTCGTCCGCGTCGACCGCCGTTTCTTCGTACCAACAGGCCAGCGAAATAGTTATCTCCAGATTCCGGGCATTATGAATCCTGAGTCATCCGCCACTCTAGTCGGTGTCAAGGAGCCAAAATCAGCACATCACGGCTACACCACTCCATCAGAGACACATCAAAGTAATTCCAACAGAAACTCAATCCCAGATTCAAACTACGATTCCAAAGCCACGACTTCATTGACATCGTCCATCTACCAACCTGTGCGCATCTATACAGAAGAGGAACTCTTCTCAGACACCGCCACGCTGGCGAGTACATTGAACCCCAACGTGAGGAGCAGTTTCTTCTTCAACGAGGACCGGGACAAATTCGAATTGAGGGGCGGGGATTTTGACAATTATTCCCAATATTCTGTCAGTAATATTCGGGCGAGTAGTATCGCAAGGCATGGACACGAGTCGAGGTGGAGTTTGACGAGCATGCAGGAGATCCGGAGGATAGAGGAGCAGCACAACAGTGCTGGCGAGAAATCTTGACAAGGGACATTCTTGCTTTTGACTTTGGAGTTCTTGACAGAAGATCCGTCGCATTTCGGACGGCTTCGACAGTTTGTTTTCCGGTAATGGGTTGCATGGCGTTGTTGGTGTGACTCCTGGGTTCGGCTGACATACACGGTTGGACGATGAAGATGTACGATGATACCCACGCTCCTTTATATCCAGCGCTTCTGGATTGGGCGAGCATTGTAAACGATGAAGCTATGGAATGTACTCCGCACTCTGCTTCCTGCAGAATTAGTAGCATAGAGATGAGTCTTCATTGGAAGCGAGACACATACAATATATAATCAGTATTGCATACAGTTTTTAACAACTGGTCGGTCAAGAAGACAAGGCTGGACGATACAATTGCGAATCAAGGATAATCATCTCCGAGCCATTACCAAATTTGAATTCATAGGGAGTCTCCCGACGGCTTAGCTCAGCTTCGCCTACTCGTAGGGCTTAGCGCACTAACGAGGGTTCCGCGGGTACATGATTGAGGCAACCGCTTCCTACAACAACTCACTCGATTTCTCCCGCGCCTTTCCCTCACTCCCCTGGTAAATATTCAGCCTACGCGCACGCTTTTCGTGTAGGGTATCATCTCATATAAGACCTCTCATGAATGCTCATGCGACTTGTCCTCAGATACCATGAACGCTCCCCTTTGTACAAGCTGCCAACGAATCAATTTTGCTCTATTGAGAGGTCCGCGTACCTCTGAAATTCCCATGATCCGAAATGGGAATGTCCCTGATGATCTGCACACGAAGTTTGCCGAAGCTCGACAACAAAAGATCGTTCTTGGGTTCCTCAGCGACATCAAAGAACGGAAAGATTGCCCTTTGTGCGTACTTATCTGGCAGTTCTCGTCAAATATAGGCGTCTACACCGAGGACTGTCGAGCTCAATCTGGTGCTCGAGTGATATGCCAAGCAGACCAGGACCTTTTCACAGGTATTTTCAGATATCCGGAAAAAGATGCCAACAACAGCGTTAAGTTGTTTAGACTGACGTTTACGACACATCTTGAAGGACATCCTTTTCACGGGCTTGATGGGGCCGCTCACTATTACTTGGACAACCGATTCCTAGTATGTGATTATGGATCAAGCTTGGTACAGATAGGCGATGATTTTCAAGATCCCAGGCCTGAAGTTGATATGATGCTATTTGCAGGACGGATGAGGCCTTTGCAAATCAATCTGGCGTGGTTGCGGCGTTGGTTGAAAATCTGCGAGGATGAGCATCAAGACACATGCAGTATTATGCTTTCTAAGGACCATGTATTCGAGTAAGTTCCGCTCCTTGCTTCGTTTTCAACCCATGAGCATATACTAAGATTCAAGCAGAATGCCATGGGTTCGATTCATTGATATCGAAAAGCGCTGTGTTCGAACTTTCCGAGAGCGCACGCTGGTAGATTTTCGCTACATCGCTTTGTCTTATGTCTGGGGTGCCCCGTCTAAAGGCAATCCGAGCGTGAGTTTACAATTTGATAGCTCGACATCGCCACTCCTCCAGACTCCTGGATCCCTCGATACACTTGACCTTCCCCAAACCATTTCGGATGTGCTGGACCTAGCAAAGGCTTTGGACATAGCTTATGTCTGGATTGACAGGCTGTGCATATGTCAAGACAGCATCCCGGACAAGACTGTACAGATCTCTAAGATGCATGCCATCTACAATGCATCTTTTGTGACTGTGGTAGGTGCCGCCGGAACAGATGTAAGTGCAGGTTTGCCGGGGCTACGCCAAGGTACAAGACACGGAACACAGCAAGAAGTACCGGTATCACCTCCTTGCCCTCAAGGCTGTGCTGTCGGCCATGCTCATAATAGGATCGGTATATCCCTATTGACCACTCTGACGCCATCCGTTCGTGGGACAAATTACTTGGACAGCACTGAATGGAATCAGCGAGGTAGGTGCTTCGTGTCAAGCGTTCCTAAGCCTTTGCGCTGACGTAAAGCTGTCTAGGATGGACAATGCAGGAACGGGTTCTCTCGAGGCGTAATCTCATATTTACAAAAGAACAGGTTCATTTCGTTTGCAACGAAACCAGATTCTCAGAAGAAAATTACTCTGAGTTTCCGTTCCCACGATACCAGTCATATTCAAGGACGACTGGCGAGCTCCGTCTGAAGAGCTCCGTACGTGCCTATACAGACTCAAACGATGCGACTGAGAGGTTCTGGCGAGAATATCAACATCTTGTCGAATCATTTTCGCTGCGTACTCTTTCATATGCCGGTGACTACCATGATGCCTTCGCGGCGATCACGGAGGCACTAAGTGTCGACGCCGCCGAGGATTTCCTATGGGGCTTGCCCATTTCTCGATTCGAGCTGGCTTTATCGTGGATTACATTCCGTGGTCAAGACAGAAGAGTATGCTTGACAACCTTGCCGATGACCGATCTTGAACAACGAGTGTCTTTTCCGAGCTGGTCTTGGATGGGTTGGCTTGGACAGACACATATGGTTGTCGGCGATCAGCGTTTGGAGACTGAGACGCCCACCGTTCAGTGCTACTTGCACGAGAATGAGCCTAATGGTGTACGCTTAATCAAGGTTGCAAAAGTAAACGGTAAGGGTACGCAGCTTCCCGATGAAGTGCTTTGGGAACCAGAGCAAAACAGACAGGTCAATTTGGACGTCATACGGCTTCACCTTCCAGATCTCGAAACTCGACTAAATATGGTCCCATCTCACCACCTCATCTTCTTTTGGGCCAGTCATGCACGGTTTCAGGTCACAACGCCTTCTGATGGCAGTGAGAAACTCAGGCTCGAGGAACCGGAACTCGATGTCTTCTGCATCCATTGTCACACTGTTCAGCAGCACATGTCTGGCGCAAACGCTAGTGATGAACATTCTGTCGGCAAGACAAGCCCGCCGAATATTCTGGACGCAGCTGGTCACGTTGTCGGCTCCCTCTCTCGTATGGACGAAAGCTTTTGGCGGCGCGGAATATATAACGAAGGCTGGCAGGACTTCATCGTCGTGGGACGGAGACACATCGCGGAGCTGGGGGATGAATATCCTGCAACTTTACTGGTCATGCAGATTGAGCAAAAAGATGGGATTTGGTATCGCCTCAATATGGGCGAGGTCTCTGAAAGCGCATGGATCTCGTCGGTCCGCGAGTGGACTTTGATTGCTCTAAGGTAATACGTTGTTATCCTCGACCATTGAGGCATATAAATGTTTCGAGCGTAAGAAATGTCAAGTAGTAAGATAAGAAGAATTGGCTGGACTAAGGAACCACGATTCGGGAACAGGGGCTGATGGTTTCGTATTCATTTTCGGACCTGTTACAAACGCGCGATTGCAAGAATGCCTGGCAGAACATCTTTTAGAGTTATTCGAACTTTGCCCTATAAAGTAATGGTAATACCGTCTCTAAAATCGCCTTCTCGTATGCAA
Organism: Venturia asperata; assembly: GCA_003689335.1. Classification (NCBI taxonomy): domain Eukaryota; kingdom Fungi; phylum Ascomycota; class Dothideomycetes; order Venturiales; family Venturiaceae; genus Venturia; species Venturia asperata. Next base: position 382,289 of record QWWL01000017.1, read on the forward strand.
GTACCCGACTAACCTTTATAATACCGCGTCAGTATATCATCTAATCCAAGCCTAGCTAAATATTTATCGAAGAAATATCCCGTAATAATATTCGAACAGGATTCCTGAGAAGAAGACCAGTACTAGTAGGCGAAAACGACAAGTCGAGATACACGTGATGTACTCTCTCTTGATCAATTGGTAGCTGACTCGGAGCCGGCGTCTGGGAAGACTTCGCCCCCAACGCCCACTTCACGACAATCGCCGCTGCAATCTCCCACGAAAAGGAGACGAGCTGTGCCATCACTTCAGCTCGTAGAACAGCGTGGACTTGAGAATTCGCATTTGCTGTTATCCTTGCGGAGCGTCCATATCCTTTACAGAACGAGTTTGAGGTGTCCGAAGACTTTCCGGCGTCCTGCGTCCACATCCTTTACGCCGCACATGAAGACCTCAAGGAAAGGCGGACATCACGATACCTAAAGCATCGATATCTCTTGCACTGTCGGAAAAGACGATTTCCCCTTCGCTAACTGTTACGTCCATCTTTGTGGAGAGGCTTTTGGCGACTGACTTGGCCAAACTCAGAGACAGACACGCTAGTTGTAGCCAAACTTCGTTGTAGTGTCGCGTGGCTTCGCTTGCAAGAGCGCCAACAACGAATGGCTTACCTATTGTCCCTGTGGCGATTCTCTCATGTGGAAATATGCTTTCGTGCATGATTCGTCTGGCGCAGTCGATTCAGGAGGAGAAAAGTTTATTCCCTGAAGTGTGGTAAAAGTGTAGGTAGGAAAAAGGAGGTGCCGTGTATAAAGGTTTGCATTTGGATCTCTTCGGTCATTCTTTGCGTCGCTCTTTTTCAGCTCAAGTCTGTCATTACAATCAAAGTTTTTCGTTTATCTATTATACCCCATCTGTTTCGTCTACCTTTCTGCACGCTCAAAATGAACGCTCAACAACAGCAACATCCCGTCGCTGGTGCCACCAAGCCGGGCCCTATCGATCACAAGGACATCGCGGATTGGACCGAACGTTTCAACGCTGTCCTCGCCGATACCTCGCAGATCTCAGCTCCAGGCCCTCCCAATGCCCGCCCATGGATCTCCTCCTTCTTCGGATGCTTCAGCCCCATCGATCTCTGCTGCATGACTTACTTCCTCCCCTGCGTAACCTTCGGCAAGACACATCACCGCACCCGTAAGAATGGAAATATGGATGGCTACGAGCCCATCAATACCTCTGTATGTTCTCCCTCCCCCGTTCCTTCCACGCTGTTCGAAAGAGTCGTCGAAGAATTAATGTGAGACACGTTTAGTGCCTTCTCCTCTGCGGTTCTGCGTGCGTGGGTCTCCATTTCATACCCATGGCTCTTCAGAGCGCCGATATACGCAAGAAGTACGGGCTTCAGGGTTCGTGCCTGGGGGACATTGCAAAGGCTTGCTGCTGTGCTCTTTGCACACTTGTCCAGGCGGAGAAGGAGACGATCATTCGGGAGGCGGAGGGGAAGGCTGTGGATGGACAGTACTCTCAGGCGGACACTATGTCTTATCCTCCTAAAGCTTAGGATAACGTCACAGTATAGATAGAGTTGCGCGTGGCACTTGGAGACTAGTGGCTGGGCCTGGGCCTGTGTCCATGGTCAATGCGATGAGAGAAAGGAAGGATGAATCGGGGACGTTGTCGAGTCGAGTTGATTCTAGGGAACGCGTTCACTGAACATCACGTCTCAAGTCATGGGAAATTGAAGAAAGCTGAGTTATAAATGAGTCCAACTTTCAATTTTAATAATCCAAGAAAACGACGGGAGCACCTCACTCAAATCGCACACTCGACGCAGGGAATGTGCCCACACCAACCACATCCCTCACCGTCTCCCATCCATCCCATCGCGCCACCTCATCATCCCCACCATCCACCCCTCTTCTCAATTTTTCCGCCTTCACAAACGAGGAATCCGACGCCACCTCAATCCTCCCAATACCCCATCTCCCCTTTCCCAAGGATCGAAGGGTACACCGCACCCTTTCCACCCCGCCATTTCGTCTTAACCCTACCCTGCCTCCTCACCGGCTCACCGTGGCTTTTCCGCGAACCGGCACCTCTGCACATCGTGACAGATGACCGAACGAAGAAATATGCGATGAGTCGCATACGATCCAACCTTAAAGCCCCCGTAATTCGCAAGTAAGCCAACTATTCTTTCGAGAACCCAAGTCCACAGCATCACCATGCTCCTCACGTGAAAATTATCATTAAGAAGATTTAAAAAAAGAATAAAAACGCGTTGCAAAATCAAAGTAAACGAGAAAATCCAACAAACAAAACAAAGACAACCCAAGGAACGAAGAAAGACACGTCGTAGCCTACGACACGAACTAATGTAGAGCAATAGTCTGTATACATATCCTCGTTAAACCCAAAAATCACAAGCCAGACACTTATATCGGAGTCTCAAACCGCAAACGCAAACGCGACGCGTAGCCCAATTACCGGTATATTGATCTCCACCGCGGTTATCGCGAAGACCGGGACATAATACCAGTATGGAATATCACAGTCCACCGATAATCGATTTCGATAGGACAGGACAGGGCTTAAACGCCGAGGATGACCGATCTCAATTCTTATCAAGGTACGGGGGTGGTCTGGTCTCCAGAATACATACATACCGACAAGGCTGAAATTCACAAGTCGTCTAGCTTTAGTTGCGAAGGATGGCTTTATTCATTGCTCTCCTAGTTGAGAGATGTGGATGTGCGATTGTCTTGGTTTGCTGCACGGTACCACGGTTGGTTTATATATGCTTGGCTGTCTTTTATCGTCTCTCCAAGTTTCAACATGTGCGCAGGTCTACATGCCCACGAAAACCCAAAGTCAAAGACGGGGCGCGTTCGCCTCGCGTACTCAAATTCGAATAAGGCTGAGCATTATATCTGATATCAACTATATCACTCTCCTTCCACAATCCATATTCTTCCAGCCTCTGTTATAGTAATGACTATGGAAATTTGTGATAGCCGTCAAGCACAGTCCTATCTCTATCAGATCCCGCTCCTTGCCGTATCTTTCATTTTCAGATAATATACCACGCGTTAATCATTAGGAAAACGCGTTATCCTCGCCCTCTCTTCGCGATCAAAATACCACGCCACCTCACCTCCCTGACTCCGGTTCACAGAAAGAAGAACCAAGATTGCCACGCGTCTTTACCTCGCTCCCTGCTCCCCCATCCTCCATCCCGACGTCCCTCATCCCTCCCCAAACAACCAACAAAAATGCGCACGCGACAGAAGCACCACATAACCCCCTCTGACATCGACTCCAACATCGACTCCAACACCGACTCCAACACCTCCTCCACGAAATCCAAATACGCAGCAAAACAAGCCCGAGAACGCGCCCTCGACATGGCAGCCGAAGCCCTCGAAATCGCCAGAGTAGAACGCGTCGCGCTGAGAAGAGCCCGGCGCAAGGAAAAGACTGAAAAGAAGAAGAGAGAACGGCAGAAGGAAGAACAGGAGAAGAAGCAGAAAGAGGGTGTTGTGAGCCAGGTAAGTCATTGCATTCCTGCTAAGAGCCTCTGTTTATATATGGAGGGAGAATGTGGTACTGATCGTGCTGTTTGTTTGTAGATCCCGACGTCGCCGGACCTTTATCGGTACAGGAATAAGATTGAGAGGTTTCTACTGTTGAGTATGTATAAGGTGGAACCTATGACTTTCAGTTGATCTGAGGCCAGCCTGTTCCTTTATGGTTGTCCGTGACTTCTGCGAGTTCTTCTGGTTGGGCGTTTCGAAAGGGGTTTCGGCATTGTGGTAACCTTGTGTTCTGAGGTTCGAGCGTAATCTGTATTCGAGGTGAAATTATAGGATTACTGTTTGACGTGTAGTGTACTGATTGGCGAGACGAAAATACGTCCATGTCTGTCCACAATCCAACGATCGGCAAAGGAGAAGCACAACTCCAGATCTTCGACAAGAATTCCGTTCCTTCGCCAATCCTCTGGCTCCAACGCAAACACATTAGCAGGATGCGGATGAAGAAGCTCATCATCCTTGGGATTACCTCCCCGATTCCACTCACCGACCCAACTTACTCCTCCTCAACCCCCTTCATCCTAACAATCCAACTCTTCTCACTAATAACCTCCACAGCAAGCAAATAACTAAGCCAATTTTCAAAAGTCCGACTAGGATACCTCTCCTTCCCCAACCCAGCCCTTACCCTCACACTATCCCCACCGAACAACTCATCTCCAACCGCCAAATCCACCGTTTGCGCATGGGTCGTCGGAATCCTCCGGTCCCTCGTTGCAAGCAGGATATCGGTGATGGTCTTGACACCCAGCATATCCTGGACCGCCGTCCCGAGCTTGAGCGTCGGCGTGAAGAAGTTGGCGGCTTTGATGGAGAGGTCTATAGCGCCTGTCAGGATGGCAGAGATGCGACCACCGGGGCCGAATTCGGGAATGCGGCCGTAAATATCGCCGCTGCCGAGATTGGGGTTGGCATTGGTCAGGAGGCTGTTCTTGAGGAGGGTGATTTCGTGGTTGAGGTTTGGGATGAGTGTTTGGCGGTTATCTTCTGTTTGGATACCTTCAAGCAGAAAAAGAAGAACGAGGTCGGCGCAGACCTCATTAGGTTCCACGCTCTTTGTGAGGAGGCGTGGAATGCGGAACAGCGTTCTCTCGACAATGTTCCCTGCCGTACGGAAGAAGTTGAATCGTTGACGGCCGACGTCGTAGTGACATCCCGGAAACCATTTTTCGTAGATGGCGAGTTCAGGACGTGTCTTCTCATAGTTCTTGCTTGCATCCCTTTTTGCCCGGCATATCGCAAATGCCCAAAGACGATCGTGCATTGAGCAAGCGTGGTAAACCTTTTCCACCTCGGCAGAGACATTCTGATCGTAGAATTCTGGGTAGTCGAGACCAATTCCGGCGTTGATTCGAGGGATGCCCAAGGATCCGACAGTGTCGATGAGACCCATATATTTGATGGGACACACTCGCTTGCCAGTAGCGTCGTTAAGGTTCCACGACGCTTTTTCGCGGAATCGTACCATCTTTGTGCTGGACGGGGCATCTACTTCGTCTCGCGAGCGGTACATCTGATAGACCTCCTCACACAGACTCTTTGTTGCTTCAGTTGTGTCACGCTTTTTGATGATACCGCAGTTATTGATCATGCCTGCGACACACCTGACCGTATAGCTTCCTCTTGAGTGCCCAAACATCCAGATCTCCGTCTCATCATCAAAATGCTCAACGATGTACTCGTAAGCTTCAAGACATTCTTTGCCGATATCGCTGCCGGTGGCTCCGTTGAAGAGGTAGGCCAGGAATGTATCGCCTAAGCCACAGCCATCAAAGTATTTCGCTTTTACCTTTCGTGCGGGATCGTCAATCTCGAGAGCGGGTATGGGGTCTGCGGCTGTTCTTCTATTGAGAGCTGGAGCCATGTTGATGCCTATCTTGGCTGCGAGCAGGAAGATGTTTGATTCCGTGCCTGTCTCACGACCACACCACGTTCCATCGCAGAGCACGGCGAGTTTCTTAGGCTTATCGGTTGATTTGGTGTCCATTTGACTGATGTGAAGACCGTACTTGGTGAATGGGGGAGTCTTTGAGAGTCAGCAAGTCCAGCTGATAGCACGCGGATGATCGCCTCAGGGATACTTCTGACGCCTGAATGGGATCCTGACAATTGAGCCTGGCAATCGAATTATCTTTTTTCGGGATCGTGTGGAACCACACTTGGCAATCTATGCAACGTTTGCAAACAGAGCGGATGGGCAAAGCCAGGAACGTGGTGAGGCTGAGTTGAGCGAGGGTTTGCGACCAATGAGCGCGGGATTCGACAGGCAACTTCCGTTCTATGTTCTGTTCAGAAGCAGTCACGGGGAGTGACCCTGAACTTACCAATTTTCGAAGACCAATCGCTGAAGATATAGAGAATAAAGGGCTGGTGGGCGGAAGTCACAGGAAGGGGCGTGTCACCGCTCATAGACCAGTTACCTCAGCCCCCAAGCCACACATCCTTGGTGAAACACAACCCCATAGCGTGTTACATGGCCGTGATAGACGAGGGCACGCACTATAGAAATCGGAGAGACATGAGGAAATGAATGGAAGAGAAGAAAGTCTCCGACCATCTCAGCCCAACATAACGTGCTCGACCGTGATGAAGCTCTCTGATTTGTCCGTAATTCTCGAAGTCAAGATCCTGCCAGAAATTCATCGACATCGATTTTCAACTGATGGCGTGAGTCAGATCTCAGGCGTTTTCCAGGTCCAGAGAACGGATGAACCCACTGTGCCTGTGAGGCTCATTCGCGAACCCCGAAATAGTAACGCCGCGTACTTGTGCTCGCAAGTAAATCGGATGCTTCAGCAAGCCATCCTGCTGCGCACAGCGGAACTACTGGCCGAGCTCTTCGTCCAGTGCAGTCCAAACCGCCCTCTGTTTCCTTTTCCAGAGCTCATCAGCTGCGATTGGTTTGGAAGCTTCATGTGGAAGTAAAATATCCGGTGTGCCATCCAGCTCTTCTTTACCAAGTCCCGCAAGCATCGTATCCACCTTCTCCTTCATGATCTTGACCTTCTCAATCTCGTCCCTCTTTTTCTGGATCTGCTTCTCCATCATCATGATCAGACTCTCCCTTGCCTGGTGCGGTCTGTATTCGTTTATGAGATGAAGCGCGTTTTCAAAAAGCCTTTGCAGATGTTCAACCTTCTGCTTGTATAGATTCGGATTCACCGAGAGAATTCCCATGAGCTCTATGAAGGACAGGATGATGCTGCGGGCCAGTTGTTTTAGGTATCTTGCTCGTTCACGCGTCCATTGGCTCTCGTCGGCAGTCAGAGGCATAGGGTCGGGGTAGAGCTGGGGGATACCCATATCTGATAGAGGTTTGAGGAAGTCGAGATTCTTGTCTACTGTTAGCGATATTGCAACTCTTCTAAGACCATGCGTACCGTCTTGAAGTCGCCAAAGTTCCTGACAACGCCATTCTCCGGTGGTTCTGGCGGCACTAAACATCGTAACTCGGGGGGTAAATCCAGCAATACCGAGGCTTTTATCGTCGCGTCTTCAAGATCGTGGCCGTGAACGTCTTTGACTTCCTTGAGTCGTTGTAGATTTTTGTCGGTGAAGTGACGGTAGAAAGGTGGAGGCCGTGGGAGCTGGAAATTCTCATACAAGGCTTCAGGTTGCTCTTCTTCCTCCTGGACTAGCTCCTCTCCGCGCGGTTCGTCGGCCATGGTTGTGGTGTTTGCAGTTGTTGATCGTGCAAGCCGCATTAGTTTGCGGGGCCGAAGCTCAGTGGGTCGATTAGGGGACTGTCCACTGTTACTTAGCGAGTTCCAGGTGGTCTCGGCATGAGACAACATCAACACCATGTGAGGCTATTTATCTCGCTACTCCATGCCCACGAAAGCTCGTACGAATAAGATGGGCTTCGTACAGGCGTTCCAACGCTTCTGGCAGGTCAATTTTCCCTCCCAAATTTTATCCTATCCGCCCAGCAACTGACACACGCATGCAGAGATCCAATGCCTCAGACTATGTTGGCCTGGGGATCATACTCGGGGCGTATATTCTTGTAAGAAAATTTTTCCAGTCCCTCTACTTCTCATTACTGATCTACTGTAGGTACAATTCTTCATGGAACCATTCCATCGCATGTTTACCTTGAACAACGTGGCCATACAGTATCCTCACGCACTTGTAGAGCGAGTTCCAATATGTATGGTATTCTGTGTGAAGAGTTTGGAGCTTGAACACTAACCTTCTGCAGTCTGGCTATTCGTGTATAGCATCGGAGTACCTCTCATCTCGATTCTCCTGTTCATCCTCCTTACCAAACGCGATGGTCATAAGACGAATGTCACGATCCTAGGTCTCTTCATATCGCTGTTCCTAACTTCCTTCATAACCGATGTGATCAAGAACGCTGTGGGACGACCACGGCCAGATCTGATAGCCAGGTGCAAACCTGAGAAAGGTACACCTGCGGACAAACTGGTCACCTGGCATGTCTGCACGGAAACAGATTCACACACGTTACATGATGGGTGGAGGAGCTTTCCGAGTGGGCACAGCAGTTTCGCATTTGCTGGACTCGGATTTCTCTCCTTGTTCCTGGCAGGACAATTGCACTCCTTGCGCCCACGAACCGATTTAGCACGGGGTCTTCTCGCTCTGGCACCTCTTCTAGGCGCAGCTTTGATAGCCATATCTCGATGCGAGGACTACAGACACGATGTTTACGACGTCACAATCGGTAGTGTCTTGGGCTTTCTTGTTGCACATTTTTCCTACAGGCGATACTATCCTGCTCTGAGGAGCACAAGATGCGATCAGCCATACCCTGTCACATCAGAAGCCGTTTCTGGAAAGGGAAAGAGCAAGCTCCGAGACGAGGAAGAAATGATTGATTCAGTAAGAGATTTTGAAGTTGGAGACGACGTAACGGATGACGAGCGCGAAAGATTGCCCCTGACAACTTCAATGGCTCGATAAATTGCTCACATGTTACAATAGTTCGATTTGGCAAAGATACCCAAGCGCGGCCGTCGCTCTTCATAGCAATGCAAAACCCGGATTATTTCTTTCACATCCAAGACTTTCTATCCTTACTGTGAGTACAGTCAGGTGATCTACAGGCTGGTCCTGGTTGGAGGAATCTCCCTCCCGCTGGGTTAATTTACTCCCAGCAATTAATATCTTGACGGGAGCTTAGACCGCACCTTAACCCGTCTCTAACTTGGACTTTTTTTACCTTGCTCAAATGCCAGATGCCTCGCATCAACTAAAGCCTGGTCACAAGATGTTCCCCCCACGGCCGACGCAGCTCCTCCTAGGCCTCCTCCTTTCGACATCATCAACCAATAGTGCACAACTCGCCTTCCCTGGTGCCTCAGGCTTCGGTGCCTATGCCAAAGGTGGCCGCGAAGGAAACAACTGCATCGTCTCCACGCTCTCAGAAACAGGCCCAGGTTCCCTCCGCGACTGTCTAAAAGAAGCAAACCGCATCATCACCTTCACAGTGGGGGGCGTAATCCGAAGCAAAGACCGCTTCGTCATCCCCAAATCGACCACCATCCTCGGTCAAACGGCGCCAAGTCCGGGCATCACTACCTACGGCAATGGATGGAGTGCTAGCGGAGCCGACGGTTCGATCATACGGTATATAAGGGTGAGGATGGGCAAGGCCGGGAGTAAAGGCAAGGATGCGATGGGGCTTGCGCATGGGAAGAATATTATCTTTGATCATGTTTCTGTTGCTTGGGGGAAGGATGAGACGTTTTCTATCAATGGGAATAATGCTACGAATATCACGATTCAGGATTGTATTATTGGGCAGGGTTTGCAGGATCATTCTGCTGGTGAGTGCGAGATTTCTCTTGTGATGATGGCGATGATGATGAGGGTCGGAGTGGAAGGCGACGCGAGAATGAAGTGGGCAGGCGAAAGACGTGTAGTAAAGGCGAAACTACTAAGGTCAATATCGAACAGGTGGCCTGATCCAAACCAACGGCGGTGTCTCCCTCTTCCGCAACCTCTACGTCGATAACAAAACGCGCAACCCAAAGGTCAAAGGCAAGAACGATTTCCGCAATAACGTCATCTACAACTACGGAGGTGGTGGTGGATACATAGCCGGAGGTGACAGTGAAGGAGAATCGAACGTTATCATCCAAGGCAACTATTTCATCGCCGGCCCATCGACCGGTGGGACACCGCCTTTTGTCAGGGGAAATGAGAGATTCCATGCTGCTGTGGGTGACAATTGGTTCGATGGCGATAAAGATGGCGTGTTGAATGGGAAGATGCTTGCAGAGGGTGATGCGAAGGCGTATGGAGGCATGGATCTGGTGAAGAGGGATTACGGGTACCCGGGACCGGAGAGAGTGCTGGGTGCTAGAGATGCGGTAGAAGTCGTTTTGAAAGAAGCCGGTGCTAGTAATTATAGGGATGCGATTGATGCGAGGATGATTGAGGAGGTTAGGAGTTGGGGGAAAGTGGGGCAGTTGGTTACGAGGGAGAGTGATCCGCCTATGGTCGGGTTGTTGGAGAAGGGTTTGACTGGATTGCAGTTAAGTAAGAGGGAGAGGGACGCCGAGATGGAAAGTTTGGTGGATAGTGATGGTGATGGGATTCCGGATCAAGTCGAACGAGCAAGGGGATGGGATGTTGAGCAACATGATAGCATGACGATTGGAGTAGCAGGTTATACGAGGCTGGAGGAGTGGGCCAATTCGTTAGTAGACGGGGTATCGCTTTGAAACTGTTGGATGTTCACGAAGCCGCCACCTGTTGCTGAGCGTGATCTCATCATCTAATTTTGGCCATGGTGGTTGTGCCCAGAGTCTTGAGGCCCAGTGGAACCGAATCCTCATCAACGACATGGAGACTTGCAAACGAGGCCGGAGAGGAAACGAGTCTCGATGATCCAACAAGACATCCAGATCGTAGCACGCCATTCTTCTCGGGCCTATCTAGATGTCGGAAGTTGCCGACTTCATCCGTATGTCCTATTTTCGGAAGTCTATTCCCGCCCCTAGATGTGCGCCACTGTCTGTCCCAGTGAAGCAGACGTCGAAGGTGGGACAGCGCGATCACAATCCGCGACCTAGTCGAGGCTGATCCGCGAGACTTGGTAGTATCAAAAGAACCGCATCAAGCGCTTGGACCAACGGTGCCATCAGACTTGTGTCAGTCGCGTTGCAGGAAGCCATATGGTCATCTGAAACATCGACATTGGACCAGTCTGGTGATTTCCGAGCTCGAGCTTGGCGGTGGACCAAACAATGAGGCTGGGATTGTGCTGTTGGGGCAAATGCTGTTGCTGGTGGCTCCTGTGCTGACTTACATGATGGCGTCGGTTTTCCTGGCCTTTACTAGTTTGACTTAACGTGAGCCACTTTGTCGTATTGTGTATGTTATAGCCTTGGATATTGAAGAGAGCGATCGAACCGGGCATGATCAATCTCGCTCGACTGCCATCATAACGTCGATACGGTACTGTCGCGTACATCGTCGGTTCCAAGACCATCGGTTCGGTTGCCTCAGAACGGCGTTTTGGCAAACACGTTTGGTGCCTTTCTCCGCCATCGCAGAAGCTCCATGTCTGCGCACGATCATAACATGCCACCATTGAGCTCTAGAATCACATGCATTGGACCAAGTACATGCTGAAGGCTGAGCACGGTGGTACAATGGAGACCAGTTTTATCCAAACCCCAGGTTCCGCAAGAGTGTCAGTCGACCAAACAAAACTTGTGAGTGCTCGAGCACCGAAAACACAGGAGGTTTACGTCCGATGATCTTGTCAAGCTGTTGAGAGCATATAAAGACGGTCTGGCAGCATCTGTTAAAGGATATCACTCACATCGCTAATTCCCATCCACAACCACATCTTCTAATAATCCTTCCGCGACACTGGTTGTCCGAATCCATTCTCTACATCAATTCTATCAACAAAGCAACCACCAGTCTTAATCCTAATCAGCAACCATGCTTTACAGCACCATTGCCTCTTTCGCCCTCTTCGGCGCCACCTTCGCTGCTCCAGTCACGAAGCGTGACTTGCAGACCATCCAGGCCAGCATCCAGACCGTCGGCACAGCTCTTACCGCCCTCGACACGGGCATCAAGGCCATCGCAGGTCCAGCCGATGCGCAGAAAGTCATCGGCCTGTCTCAGGCGGTCAACAAGGCCATCACAGACGCGACGACCAAGATCACCGCCACTCAACCCATCACCCTGACCGACGCGCTCACGCTCACACAGAGTGCTCAGACCTTGACTACCCAGGCCGACACCACCGTCACTGACCTCATCGCTAAGAAGGCCCTCATCCAGCAGGCTGGTGCAACGGCGGTCACACTCCAGAACTTGCAGCAGCAGAAGACAGCTTCGGATGCGCTGGCCAAGGCCGTCGTTGCCAAGGTTCCAGCCAATGTCCAGAGCATTGCTCAGCAGCAGACTGCCGCCATCAGCACTTCATTGGACAAGGGAATTGCAGCATTCAAGTGAGCGAAGGGACTAACAGGCCTGGTGGTAATTGGGGATCATTGGAGATCAGGGGTACGGGAGTTGCACAAGGGGTTGCGTTTGTTTGACGTCGTTTTGACAATGTAGTCTTAGTTCGCTGTGAATGTTAACAAGTATGTTTTCAACTATCTTTCGAATGTGTGACAACCGATAAAAGAGAATTGTAAATCTGATTAAAAAGCCCCAGTGAGAAGATCCAATTTGGTTGAAAGAGACGAAACCAAGAAACAAATCGAGACATGTAAGAAAACGCGGAGAATTGGGAAAGTACGCAAGCTGGATGAAAGAAACAGAAGCGAGTATCGTGATTGATGAGAGAGGGAGGTGGGGGACAGACGGCAAAGATGAGAGGGCACAGCTAGCGCGGTTTGTGTGCGCCAACTCCTTTCGAACAAGATCGTCTGATCCCGTCAATTGAATGACCCCCCAAGTTTTCTTCCACGATCTATGCCATCAAAGAGAGTTAACAAACATTCCCCTGTGGACATACACAGTGTCTCGCTGGAAACAAGTCCCGTTATCATTCATACCACGCGCCGAAATAACGGACCAAATAGCCTGAGCTACCTACAGATGAGGTCGCGAAAACCCTCATCATCGAGCAAGACGAAAAGGACGAATGTCTCTTGAACAACCAGGATTGTGGTGAGATGAAGCCGGGGCGCAGTCGAATGATATTAGCATACAAGCCATCGCAACTAGAGGTCAGAAATGCAAATGAAAGATGATGAGTGTAATCCAGTACGTCGTCAAAACAACGACTTACATTGATTATCCCAGAATCAAACCTCTTTACCTGAAGTAGCTGGTCTTGTCAGCTTCTATCATCCGAATCGCAAGATATGTGACTCGTGACATGCTGAGACCCAGAGTGACTTACCCGAAGCCTCCGAGCGTCCAAATCCATTCAGCAAGCAGCGCTCGCATCACTTCCTCTGGGTCATCGAACGGTGCCCAGAGACAACGATACCAAATTGCCAGGTAAATCTCCATTCTATTCCAATCTTCACGAGTAACCTAAATCTGTTCAGCAACTTCATCTTATTAGCAGCCCAAAGCAGAGGGAATTGGAAGATCAGACAATATATTCTTGATGGTGATATGCTGCGCGGCATACCCGACATCTTACCATAACTCCCCCCTAAAGGCCGTATATATGATATCCCCATCGCGTCTCAAAGCAACAGAAAAACGCCCACAAAGCACAGAAGAAACCAGGATACTCCCGCAATGCGTACTCGAATCGACCGATTTGATGCGAAAACAATCGAACACCGGCAAAGTGCTTCCTCCCCCGATTACTTAATATAGGTATCGCGTAAATTCGTGGTGTTCAATCTTCTCTCCAGGTCATTCACCACCTACCTCCCCTGTGTCATACGCTCCCCTCCTCGGCCACAGCAACAGGATGGTCGAACTCAAGACCACCGAGGAACTCACCGACCGCAGTAGCGACTTCATCAGCTTGTTCCCTAGCTTCAACATCCCTCTTGATTCTCAACCTTTCCCTCGCTCTTGCGGCTTCGATAGCTGCTAACTCCTCGCTGCGAACACATTGAGCCTTGATCGCAGGTTTCTGCACGCAAACGGGGCAGTGGTAAATGCTCGTGCAGAAGGAGCAGGGACACGGTGCGGGCATGTTCGGAGCCGTGAGACAAAACTATCGCGCCATTAGCATTCGGGTGGATGTGTAGAAAAGAAAGAGCTGATATACCTCGCAAACCAGAACATGGCACTCCATGCACTTCCTCATAGTAGCGTTACACCTGCCTCTGATATCCCCAACAGGTCTGTCCTGCTGGCAGAAATAGGCGCCGCAGCCTTGCCATTGAACAGGGTGACACCCACCAGGTTGTGCGGGTAGCAAAAAGCGCTTTCGATGTTCTTCCAAATTTGCCGCACTAGCTCCATCGTGCATCGCTGTCGCGGCAGCACGATCTTGCAAACCGGAAAGCGACACCGAGCGCTGCCGCGGTGTTGCCGAAGGACCCGGGACAGATCTAGGAGGGAGTGTCGCAAGCGTGGCGGTCATATCGAAATTCGTAATCGAACTAGGTCGATCTGAGGGACCACCAGGAATCGATGGGACAGGCGGGACAAGCAAGAATTGAGAACTCTCTGCGGAACTGGACGCGGTCGAATCGATTCTCGCCATCTGGCCATCCGTGTCGACGCTCAATTCTTCCAACTCGTCTCCAGGCGTCGGAGTACTTGTTCCGCTCTCGCTGGCCTTGAATTTCGGGATTCGTAGCCTGTCCCAGGCCTCCCTCCGCTCCTGTGGAACATCGACAGGCGGATTGCGCACGAACTCTCTTTCCGTCTCCAAATCTCTGTACCCGCATTTTCGGACTTTGAGACCGCGGAAATCATGCTCCTTACACAATGGCCGATCACAGCCGCGACATGCAACCTTCCACCGGAAAGATTTATAGCAATCTTGACAGAGGCTGCGCGGGCATGTATTGCTCTGCAACTCGATGCTGTCCTGCAAAAGATGAGGCAGAATATCGACATTTTCGCCGATAATCTCTTCGTACAGTCGCATGTTCTTGAGCTTTGCAAAGTTCTCAGGTGGTGCTAGCGAGTGCGTGAAGTCTGAATCCTCGTATTCTCGTTTCCTGGGAAGTGGAACAGCTCGATAGCGATCTGATCCTGCACCACCAAGTCTGGGTCCGAGAAAGTTGACACCACCACCACCAGAAAATGCTGGTTCGAGACAACACCAATGCATGTTGAGCTTGAGAGGCATAGGTAGAGGTGGAATATTCGATCCGTTTCCGAAGGTCATTACCATCGTGTCAGGGTCATCCGAGTCCGAATCATCTGGAAGCTCATTCATCATGTTCGGTGATCGAGTAGCTCCCGGTGCCCACCAATATCGATTCCGCTGCCGGTTTCCTGCAGGACGACGAGGTTGTGACGAGAGATGCGTGGAGGCAGAAAGTGTCTGATCAGCGTAGCCTTGCCCATTCATCGGGAAGCCGTCCTGAAATGTTGGTACGGCGGTAGATTGGCGTGGTCTTGTCCGTGAACGAGGAATTGGCCTGTTGAACGCGCAGCTGGCGCAGAGCGTCTTCCGACAACCCATGCAGTGCATCTTGATACTACACGTCTCGCATCTTTCCAGTATCTCGTCTCCGCATTGCTGGCATTTGACATCCTCCACGAAGGTCCTGTGGCTCTGCCTCAAATGTGCTGGCAGGTATTTTCCTTCTCCTTTAGACGAATCCTTTTCGGTACCCAAAGCCTCGCCATCGTGTCCCAGCTCATTATCTTCCCACAATCTACCATCCGGTCTATGCTCTTGTGACGTCGTCTTTCCACCAGATGGCCCAACTCTGTTTCCAGATCTCCATAGCCTGTCGAACGGTACCCAAACCTCGAGTGTTCCTGGTGTAGCGCGCGTCCCGTGGTAGTCCTTCCTCCTGTAGCACCGAGCACCGGGCGTAGGACACCATGCAGTGTCCGTCCAGATACCCAGCTGGTGGCAGACATCGATCAATTCATGCGTAGGCTCTGAATCAGAATCCCTCCTCATCAGCGAACTGGGCAGGTAGGGCCGCCGTCTGTGATGCCGACACCGATATGTATATAGACTCTTCAGCGCCAATTTCCCCACCCACGGATTGTGATGCGGGTTGTTTATTTGTAGAAAAGGCACGATATGGTATTTGATAGACACATTTTTGCAGCCGCGAACGGAGAGATGCTCCAAGGTCGATATCCTAGTATTCAAGACATGCGAAACCAGGGCGACGCCGCAGACGGCAGTATTGCAAAGATCCAAACTCTTCAATATCGTCGCCTGCGGTATGATCTTCCGTATGAGTAACGCATCGAGCGCATAAGGTTTCGACTGTCTCTCTTTCGAGTCAGGAGTCTCGATGCCCGGGGAGCCCAGGATGACAGTAGGCTGGGGCAGACGAAACGAGAGGGTCCTCCATGCTAGCGGATATCGTTGGAGGAAGTTGCGCAGGTAGACGGAGGTATGCGAAAGGTCGAGAATGGATCGGGTAGGCAGCTGGGCGAGGAGAGATTCCAGGACTGGGGGGTGACAGGTGAAGACGCGTTCGAACTTGGATTCCCGCTCAGGGCGGATAAGACGAACGTCCTCCTCTTTCTCTGCGCCCACAGTCAACGACGGTACAGAAGTCCAGAGCGAAGAGATGGCGGTCGACGAGCTGGCCATGGTTGTGGCCATTGAGTCTGGAGGTGCAGAGGCACCAATGCTGAGATTGGGGCCGATTGAGGTGTCAGTGCTGCCCTTGGTGTCGCCGGAGAGCAGTTTGAGGCGTATGGCCAACTCAGAGCCCGTCAGACAATCTTCTCTGCGCAGACTGCCTGGGACCATATGCAGGACTTTGTTGGGAGAGGTGACTTGGCTTGGTCGTGTGCTGTCCAACTCCGGCGGTCCAGCGAGTCGCTAAGGTTAGATCTGGCTGCGATTGGCGATTGGCGAGGCGATGGAATGGAACCTCAGAAGCAACCAACCCTTACATAAGGAAAGCACTTGAAGCCTATATGTGGACATATATAATCACAGCCGACCTCGACTGCCTACCCTATCGCCGGTCACTACTATCCCCTACAACATAACCTCGCGCCACTCCACTTCTGCCTTGCTCCACAACAGACCCTCCAGCCTGGTCTGATCCCTCGTAACCAACAGAAAAGTCGCTACCTAGGCCCTGCCATGTCCGTGCCGTCCGCAGAAACTCCGCTCCAGGCGATACCACTCCAGCGATATGCGCCATATCTCCGTTTACACGCTTGATCAAGGTCTTGCTAGAAGTCGGTGCAGCCTGCTGGTCGGCTTCAATCTGTACCTGGCGATGCGCCGTGTGCATAGGTCGAGAATGCGACACATAGCGACCAGTTCGCAGGTCAAACTCAGGAGCCTCAGACTCGGACTCCGAATCCATGTCTCCATTCATATCCGCTCCCTCTTTCATAGGCCTCTTCCGCTGAACGACTCCCTTCGCCAGGGTGCCCTCGAAATCAGCCTCCCACTCCCCTGTCCAAACTCTCTCGCCATCGTCTTGCAGCGCCAATCCAAGCTCGAAGGGAGTGACCAGAGGCCGGTAGAATTCCTTACTCTCCACCAACGAACTCTCCCAACAACCAATGACAACCCATCCTCCGATCTCTGAGAAGTTTGCGATTTTGGCGGCATTGATCTTGCCGACCACAAATGTATAGCTTTTCTTCCCAGCCGCAGCAATCTGTTTCTTGATGTGCTCCAGAATTTCGAGGTAGTTCTTGACTGAGAGTGTATTGATGAGGATACCGTAAATGGAAACCGTGGAGAGTGATGTGAGCAGCGCATAACGACGCCGCAGAGCCATTTTCGAAGAAGCGAGAAAAGCTTTCGCTGCCCGACCAGGCGTGTCTGCTGGGTATATATGAATGTTGCCACAGCGTGAAGACAATGTCAGCAACAGCGCCGTCGGTGGTTGTCCAATATGAAAAAGTTGATACTCTTGCAAACCTTCAATATCCTTCGGCACAGTCCTATTCGGCAACATTGAGGCAGGATCATGAGTGACCTCCGTAGCAAAAATACCAGAGTATCCCTCCGCCACCAATGCCTCATATATCCTTGGTACATGAGTCGCAAACGGTATATCAGCCATCAACAAAACCTTCCCATCCTTCTCTTGATACGTTTCCCGAAACACATCCACAACCCCGCGTACATCCAGCTCCCTTTCAGTGAAAACATAAACCACGGGCAGCCTCGCCGTAGGCGAGAGGCAAGACCGTCCATAATGCACAACAACCTCCGCATCAACGTGCTCAGCCGCAATCTCATCCACGCAGCAAGCCCCGTACGACGTATCTCCGAGTATGCAAAGCTTCACCTCCCCCTGCGGTCCCTCCTCTTGACCATCCAGAGATAACTTCGACACCTCGATTTCTACAGCTTGTCCGCTTCCCTCCTGTTCAATTCGCCCACCCTCTCCGCTCCCAACCTTCCCTTCATCCCTCCGCCTCGCCTTCCTCAATCCAAATGCCAATTCCCTGTACACCCTCGGCGCATCCACAAGCATCTGGTCCGGAAATTGCAGAGCAATCCGCCTCCACCTCCCTTCTCTGATCTCGCGGATCGTGCGCTCGATTTCATAGGTAACGTAGAGTTGCTCATCGGAAAGCTTGACAAGATTCGAAGTATCGAGAGGTTCGGTGGGGTCTTCGAAGATGTGGGACTCGGGGGTCGAGAGGACGGGCGCGGTGGTGGGTTGCATCGTTTTCGCCATACCCGACGGTCGAGTGTCTTTGAAAAGGGTTCGTAGTGGGACGAATGGTCAGCCCATTCTTGGGTAGGAGATTGGGAGGGTGTGAATTTTGGTCTTTGAGGGGCAAGGATTTTTCGAGTTCAGGTCTTTGGAGGTGGGGTATTCTTTTCATGGAAATTCAGGGCGTAGAGAATGGAACAAGTTCAAGTTCTTGGCAACTGAGTCGGATAGCTGAATTTGGATCGAAGTTGTCGCGTTTGACCGACCTAATTCTAGGTGGATTTGAAATGGAGGGAGGGATAGTGGTGTGGAAACTTCTCGTACCAAGCCGATCACGGCGAGAACATACTTTCATATTGCATATTCCCTGATCCGGAATTACATCGTTACCGCAATTTTTTTCGAAATGCCTCGCCTCTAAGAAATGCTGTCGGATTACCAGCCGCAGACCTATACCAAAATTGCCGTTACTGTACCAAAATTGATTAGTCCCAAAGTCGCTAAGGACTATGTAGGACCAAACGCTCATTCAAGAGACTGACTACAACACCGTGTTGCTCGTTAACTATTCATGACGCGGCCATCAACTACCCACTGCCCATATTTATTCTTTGTGACATTACTGTTTCCATTCGACCAAATGCCCTTCCTTGCGGGCCTGTCTGTGTCCATTCCACTTGGATATATAGCCTCCATCTTCTTCCTGCCCTCGCTTTTCGCTTTATCCGTTCTGATCCTCTCCTTTTCAAAAAAGACATACGCCGCATAATACACAGGGTTAGTGTTACCAGCGTCAGGCCCCTTCATATTCCGGAACCGCTGCAGTTGTACGGACTGTATCGTCTTGGTTTGTGTATGATATTGTGACATCAGGGTACGGAGGAAGGAGGCTTGCGGTTCAGACGATTTCTGAAGGTGTGCGTTGATCTTTCGACGAATATCGTCGCAGGTATCGTAGACTGGAGCCGAGTCGCTGTCCTCACCCTCGAGAGAGATAGCCGCATGCGCTGCAGCGATATCTGCAGCAGATGGAATGGCACTTGTGCTCGTTTCACTCGATTCAGAAGACGCAGACTGAGCACTCGCTTGTGACACACTCCTATCACTCCTGGCCTTCTTTGATGTTGTGAACGACAACTCCGTCGACTCGTACTTCTGAAAGTATTGCAAAGCGCTTGTATATATTTCACTGCCCGCTCCTTTCTGTGATCCGTTCTGGCCCATAAAACGGTAGTACGCCGGCGTGCTCACTCCGATTGAGTCTGCAAAGTCGGTGACTTTAATGCCCGAATCGATCAGACTGCGAATCTTGCGGCGGACCTGATCGCAGTCGTGCATGGCTCCTTCGAGGCCGCCAGCTTGTTCGTCATCGAGGATACTCATGGAGCGTTTCTTCTGGTTGGTTGGAGACGGTCCACGGGGCGTGTTGACGGAGGACTCGATGAGTGGAGGTCGATATTTGGCCAGCGTGGACAGAATTTTTGGATCGTTCGCTCTCTGAAGGATGGGTTGTGAGCTAAATGCCATTGTATTATAGGACCGCACGCCTGTCTGCTCACCTCTGCCGGTATTTCGAGCTTTGCCGGTGGATCGCCTGGTAAAGAGGGGATGAAATATCGATTTTCATCTTGCACCACTGATGTGATCTGCCACTGTCCTGCAAGGTGGTTGTATTGATACGATACCATAATGATGCATCGAGTTCCCGTACAAAGATGAGAGCTTGAAACGATCCAGTGAAATGAAGGAGATGAGGTCTGACGCGCCTGGCAAAAGAAAAGGGAGGTGGAAGTCGCGTTGTATCACTCGACTCACGTCACATTTGCCCAAAGCTTCATCACTCCTTTTCCCTACTTGTGGCGTCTTCTGTAAGCTTGAACCGTTCCTTCCAAGCGGGTGAGTGGTCTGCGGAGCGACGACACCATGGCGCCGAACTTTTGTCGTTTGTACGGTGTGCGACGAAGATTGAGTGGTAGGTGTTGATCGTATCAGAAGGCGTGGATTGAAGATACGTACCAGAGCCAGAGCCCCTCTGGCTACTTACCCATCTACGGCGTTGCTACTTTAAGCAAGGGTTGCCTGTGAAAAGTCTTGATTTTGGATACAATACTCCAATGAAGCCCAGCGATTACTGTACGGCAGTGTACTGTGGTATCGACAAAATGGTAAGTTTGAGACGACCCTCGCAGCCGCTTTGAATCAAGGATGATGCAGCCCGTCCGTCTGTCCCTGATCAAATCTTCCACGCCAAGGATCCCCTTACTGCAACCCAATCCTTACCTCATGCATCCGTTGCTGGGAATGTGGTAGCGGCATCTCTCGGACTAAGCGAACATCAGTCGGGTGTGCCTATTTAACTTTGCATTGTCCAAATCAGTTGAGATTCGGACAACCATTTCCATCTCGCCTCGAAGGCCGGAACATGTACCCTTTTGGTTTTCAACTCGTTCTTCGTAACCTGTACGCTTTCGCTTTCCAACTCGTTCTCCGAAACCCAAACAAAATAGTGGTCACCACAGCACGTGCTGACAATTTAGACGATGCAAAGACATGGAGCAAAGACGAGCTGTCTAGGATAACATTGGAATTTTAATCATCTGCATGTCCAGCACTTGTGTGGTACATAGTAGTGAGGTCCCAGCATCCGATTCCATCACCACCAGCACCATACATACTAGTAGTAAACGATAGCTGACAGTAATCTGATCTTGCAGCGTGCGTCACACCCGCGACTGCAAGCAGGTACCCGACACCGCAATCGTAGAGCAGGATCGGCCGGCGCGCGTCCGGTAATCAACTTCGAACGTGGGCACCATGAGAGCTGCAAATGAAGCGCTACTGTGGTACGGAGTATGGTCGTTGCAGCCCGGCCAGGAGTTCGATGATGCAGCGATCCGAGTCTATCGACAAGGAGGATTTACTGTGGTATACTTCGTGGGCAGGCTGGCTATGTGCACATGCAATAGCAGTATCTCGGACGCGAGGGAGCCTTTCTCGTGGTCGCCTCGGCCCTTGGACAAGCTCGGCGATCGGGGAGATGAGCGCCGGGTCATTCTCGAACTTCTTTGCTTTGACAGCTCAAGATTAAGTACTGTGGTAAAGTGCTGGACAATATCCACAGTAAGCTGAAATCGCTGCCAAGACCGCTTGATATTGCTCAATCCAGGTCCTTTTTGACACAGCAGTCCCCAATTGGCTCATCGACCTGCCATCTACCCGATCTTACCACAGTATCCTTTCAAAGATAGATTCACGAAAGCGACGGTTCCCTTGCTGGCGCCCAAGCTTCGTATGGCCCTTGTTGCAACGCAATCATCTTCCAGAAAGAGGCTTTGTCGGAGGCTCGGTAAAAAAACATCCTTGACTATGATATTGAGTGTCACAGACGCCGTTAGTGCTGCAGCTTCCTAAATACTGACCTCTACTATGGTCCGAGGCTGGTGTCTCATACCATCCAAGGGTACAGCGAGGAATTGAACCTCACCAGTCACTCACTCCAGTCGAACCACGATGAAATCCGCTCCTTTTACTTGTACGTCCCTCGTAACGGCATTGCTCTTGTCCGTACAAATTTCAGCAGCGCCGGCAGACAGTACGTTCCATCCTTTGCTCAGCACAAACCTTGTAACACCAACTGATTCCTGACACCGAACAGTCTTGCCAAATGTTGGAGGCCAGCAACTGGAAGAGAGAGGCGAGAACAGCTGGCGGAATGGAGAAAAGCCAGCCATAAACACCCCATCGCCTGCTGATGCCCCAAAAGGAGTTCTACAGGGATTGGTCAATGGACTGAGTTTTGGTAGCAAGAACGGCCAGGCTCCACACGCAGGCCAAACTTCTGCTTCTCTCCAGTCAGCACAGCCCGCTGCACAACCTCGACCTCCGGCTTCGAGTACCCAAGCTACAAAAACAGCTTCAGTATCCGTAAACACGAAACAGGATAGCACAGTATACTGCAGAAGATTTCCAGATACCATCACCAGCGACGGGATGGGTGTACGAGTGTTTGCTGGCAACGCGAAAGTGGACCTAACGTGCTGGACAAGTGCTACATTAGAGGGACCTGAGGGCCTTGTGAACCAAAATGGGCTCTGGCTCAAGACGAATTTAGGATGCTACATCAACGACGCAGATATCAACCCCCGCACAAAGCAGATGTTCCGAGAAAGACTACAACAGTGCCCGACTCAGTCACATTATGTTGGAACTTTACAGGAACAGTACAAGAGAGAGGATTGCTATAGCTGCACCAGCCTGGACTGCCCGAGTCAAAACCTTGGACGTGGACCACTGATTGACCTGGACTGTTCTTCTGAGGGCGCAATGGTTGGCGGTAGCAAGTGAGTGATTTGCCGGCAGTACGAATGATGAAAACGATGCTAACCGCACGCTAGTTTATGGTATAAGCAAGTCGACAGAAATTGCTTCTATCCAAGCGGTGTGTTCGTGTCTACAGGGTTTAAAGGTATGTGGATAGCATCATGACACGATGAGAAACTGAAGCTAATGACAAAACAGGGACCAAACCTCAGAAATGTCCCCAAGTAGCTGTCTCAATAGCTTCTTGAATTGTATTTTATATTTTCCTTGTCACATTCGGCTGTTGTCCTGAGCATCGATCATCTTCTTCCAGGCGCACTTACGTATAGACTTATTTACAGACATATTAATCCACGACTCTTCTGAGCAGGAGTGTTCACTACAGAGCCTATCGCACTCTCAAGAATCGATTACACTGAGGACGAGCATTCAATGCCGAAGATCATTCTGACGCTCTAAATTCTAGCCAATATGAACACAAATCTGCTAAAGATCTAAGAACATCTAAGCCCCACCAAGTATCAGAGCTTTTGATCGTGAGTGATGAAAGCCGATGCCTACCGCTTACAAACCCTACAGGCGAGACTCTAGTAACATTCAACGCAGTTACTGACCCACACAACAAATCATGCACTGTAACTATCTTGTAGTGGATAGTGAATGTCTTGTGCTAGAGGAAACCTTAAAAGCAGCAACCTGATGGGCAAGGTTGATTCTCACAGAGAACTCAAGAACACTAACGTTATAAGGAAGTGCATCCTCCACAACTCAGAATACTCATCGACGACAGTAACAAAGTGCGATATTCTGCCCAGATACACACCAGCCCACCAAGTCTCCCAATCACTAACAAGCGTCGACAGCCTAACAGCCCCAGCCCTCACTTATACTAAAAAAAACCTGCACCAACCATGCCCGGCCAATGGCTAGCCTTCAAAAACCTGCTCCCCCCCAAAGGAATCCTCGCCACCATCCTCCTCTTCCTCACCACCGCACCCTCCCTAGCCATACTCCTCGGCTCCTGCATCAGCCCCGTCCTCGCACACCTCCACCCCTACCTCTACCGCCTCCTCGAACCCAACAACAACAACAACGAAACCCGCATCGCCTACTTCGGCCTCTGCACAGGCATCGCCCCAAAACTAAAATGCTCCTCCACACCCCCGTCACCAAAATCCAATCACATCGCCCTAGCCATCGCCTCGCGCGGCAGCGTCTTCATCCCCTGGATCGCCATCACAGCAGGCGCATGCTGGTTCGTAGCAATGGTCTTAACCTGGTTTTGCCAGTCACGCGTATTGCCGAATCCAAGGATCGATCAAATCACACGTCTGCTCTGCGCTGTGGCGTTTTGGATCCAACTCTGCGCCCTCGTGATGATTCATTTCGGTGCACGCGGGATCCTGCTTTTCCTGCAGTATGCAGGGGACGGGACGAAGATGGAGGCTGGGTCGGGCATGTTGGGTTTGCATCTTACGTTGTTGGTGCTGTATGGGATTTTGTGGATGGTGAATTGGTTGGTTAGTACGGAGAGGGGTGCGCGGATGGGTGTTTCCCGGTTTTTCTTTGCAAGGAGGATGCCCGGGGGGAAGGGGGGTGGAGTGGAGGCTGTGTTTCCTGCGTAGGCTCTTGATTCTTTCCCTCATTATCAGCAAGAGGCTCTTCACTGGTTGTGTTTTCTGGTGGGAGGGGGATTCAGTTGGGTGTAGCGTGGAGT
The DNA here is from genome assembly GCA_003689335.1 of Venturia asperata. Taxonomy (NCBI): domain Eukaryota; kingdom Fungi; phylum Ascomycota; class Dothideomycetes; order Venturiales; family Venturiaceae; genus Venturia; species Venturia asperata. The sequence continues at coordinate 406,600 of QWWL01000017.1, forward strand.
AGGTATGCTTGGGCACGCTGTGTGTGGTTCGAGCCGGCTCGTTGGGTTTCTTGGGAGTTATCATATATCAATATTTCATATCCTCTGCAATTATTATATATCTTTCCTTATAAAATTTCAGCTCATCAAAAGCTATCGAGTGGTGTCTCTTTCCAGGGGTAGCAGCAAATGCATCACCATACCTGAATTAAGTAATATTGGGAACAGTGAAATAAACCCGGCAGGCGTATGTACAAAGCTTCTCGATAGCAAGGAAATCTCGGGTCGACGGAGCCTGCACCATCATTATTACTCCTTTGCTTCAAAAGAGGCAGGCTACACTGCCCCAAATAACTTTCTCGTGCGCTCCTTTTATCACCCCAGCCAGGGCATGAAATCGTGTCCTCGACAACACTACAGCGTTCGACACTCAACTCACGAGGTCTAGGACTCGCCGCCAGACACCAGTAGACCTCAACCTCAAGCAAAGCGTTGTATATTGAACAGAGGAACAAGCCGGGCCATCAATATCCCGTTCTAATTGGGCATTCTCTATTTGAAGCGGACCCTTCGTGAGTGCGAGATCTTCTCTAAACCCCTAACGTACAGAGTCACTATTCTACATTTCCATCCTAGCCGTTTCTGAAGGGGCTGCAAGAGGAGACAACGCTTCGAAACGACGTTACTATTTCAGAGGCCCTTCAAATCCCAACCACCGGATCATGTGACCGAGTCGCCGTCCACCGAACGTGACTCCTTCATACTTTTCCGACGCCTGCATGTCACGCCCGGTCTCGTCGCCAACATCTTCGCTCAAATACTGACTTTGTGATTGGGATGCGGCCTTCTCAATCACGCTAGCTTCCTCCGCCACGGGCTGATTTGGGACGTGGATATTTTCTGCTTCTTCAGCTTTTGATGATACAGGTGCATTCCTATTTCGTGGTGCTGAACGTATTATCGCGATGAAGTCTCGTTCATTTCGAATCATTCTCTTGATGGAGCACTTGGGACGCTCATGCTCATGTTCCCGCTCAGAGGAGGTCATAGATGCGGCAAGGTGCTCAAATTTGGCCGTTCGTGCGCTGTCAGTCGACTTGCACTCATCCAGGTGCGAGGGCATCTCGTAGCTTTCCACATTAGCGACAGACATGCAGCTCTCCAAAGAATCAGACTGGAGCACAGTTTGGTCTGCTTGTTCTTCCCCATGTTGGTCCGTAATGGCGATAGATGGACTATTCTGTATATCGCTGTCCACAGTGTCGGCCCTCGTACCGTCCACGTTCCAACCATATATCTTGAGAAGGTCAATGACCTTATTTTGCACATCTTCTATGTCATACAGTTCCAAGTGGCTGCTGTGCACACGATCGAGACGCTCTGCGAGCTCCGATTGTGGTTCTTCTAAGCAAAGCAAGGCGTGAACCCACCAACGCTTGTATTTGTTCTCTTCCTCCTGGTCTCGCAATCGACATGGGCCTAGAGCTGAATCGCCGAGCTGTTTCTGCATCGCAAAATGTTTCTCAAGGGGCAATACCCACAAGGCGAACTTAACAGGATCGATGACCTGCTGAAATCTACGAAAATGTGGGCTCAGATATCTAATCCGTTTCGGTTTCGCCCGACATCCCTGATATAGGTTGGGTTGTATTGTGCGGAGGAGAGCCTTGAGCCATCGCCTCTGCATAGGTCCATTTAATGCCCTCACCAATTCTGGCGGTTGGACAAGAGGCGGGTCCCGGGACGGTTCATATAGTTTGATCATACGCGATCGGCGATGCAGCGTCTCGTCGTCCGCTTCCTTGCCATCGTCCGGGAGAGTGTACTTTTCCCACAGTGTTCGATAATCATCCGTGGTGTTCAGAAATATCGCTGACGAAGAGCGAAATTGTGGCGATAGTGGGTCTCTGCTGTCACTCATCGTTGATGGTGGCTCCAGCTGAGACCTCAGTGTCTTTTCGGACTTCAGGATGGTTTGGTCCAGATTGTTGTTGGACACACCTATGGATTGTCCCATGGGATGCCGCGAGCTCTTGTCGTCTTGAAGCTGTTGTAGATAATTTATCACATCCTCGGAAGACAGCAGCGAAAAGCCATCTTTCACAGCTGTCGCCGCCTTGGAAGGGATGGGGGCCTGTACGCTATCCATTGAAGGTGCATACACCCCTGATTCGCGTAATTCGACAACGCGGGATTTGTGCTTGTAAGACTCATGCTTCATCAAGCCCGTGGGTCCATCACCAGGTAGTACAGGAACAGAAGGTCCCCCTGCGCCCATAATTGCCGCGTCTCCGACGACATGTCGAGAGTCTAACTCTTTCTCTGGATGGAGAATGTTTTCCAAACTCCATTTCTTCAGGACGTCCATCTCTAGCTGTCCTTGTGTCCGAGTCCACTGCTCTACCGACGTCTTGCTCATTGACAAGGCTGACGTTGGATCTAGAATTGGAAGCATTTCATGCGCAGCCCAGGCGATCATTGCTGCGTTGTCGGTACACAAATCTATTGGTGGTATGACGACTTTCAAGTGTGCCAAAGAGGGCTGGCTTTGGAAAACATGATGCAAGTACTGATTCGCCGCTACGCCACCTGAGATAATGATTGCTTTGGATAACGGCGTAGTTGGCATAATACCATGGGCTATGACTTCTCTCCGTAGCTGCAACGTTACGCGACTGGCAAGATGCTCGAAAGCGATGCGCATGACCTCTCTAGCCAAGCATCGAGCTTCTTCTTCAGGCATTGGAACCTTTCTCGGTTCCTTGCCAAGCCTGCCATTCACCCAGCCATTTTGAGCCACCCGGGTGGCAGATGTGACCAATCCTGTATAGCTGAATTGCATGGATTTTCTCTTTCGCCCTCCTCCTGTTGCAAGCAAGGGAATTGGAAGCTGCCACCCGTATGGACTCTGGAAAGCACTCGAGCCTCGACTACGGCTCAGGGGCGTTTCGTCGTAAGCCTCTGGACCAGGATTGGGAAACGCAAAGGTTTCCAGGAGCTTGCCGTAAGAGACATCTGTGGACGAGTCGAGGAGAGACTGCGGTAGTATGCTTCGAGCGCACTTGTCCAGGCAGTCCCCAATGGCGATATCATCAGTGCTTGCCAGGATGCGGTGATCGGCAACACCTGTAGAATGAACGAGTAATGTGTGACCACCAGAAACTAGTAGGGTCAGGAAAGGAAAGGCAGGCTGCGGTCCCATCGCTCGTGCTGTCGAAGCAGTGTTCTTCTCCAAAGCGGCGCACAGCCGTGGGGTGAGAGCATGCGCTTGCATATGATGTACTCCGATTAATGGTACATTCCTAGAAACGCGTTATTGGTCGTGATACTTGCTCATAGAGTAGCTGTAAATACCATGCCACTGCAAGTCCCTTCGCCGTATCAAGTCCAGCCATCAAGTTAGAGCGCATGCCCGGACCTCTTGTTACAGCAACAACATCGGGCCTTTGGGATTGGAGTCCATTATGCGAAGATGGTTGAAGCACTTTTGATATTTCCGTTCTAGCTGGAGCGAGACTCAAAATTGCTTTTTGAAGAAGCCCAGAGAGATGCTTTCGATGAGACTCGAGAGCAACGAGGGGGTGTATGCCGCCATAGGCTAAGTTATTGGATGTGATCTTTTCGTTGAACAGGAGCTCTGCCTTGTGTGCAGGTCTTTCCGTAGATTGAAGGTCGGATTTAACTTCGAGAATTGCAACTGCTGTCTGTACGAAGTCAGCTATTGTGCAAACACCTATACGTTGGGGGAGACTGCGTACATCATCGCACGACGTCTCTATAGCCAGAATGGTCAGACGACGCCCGTGAAAGGCGTTCAGCCATGGTGCTGGGGGCGGGCGCCGGAGCGACACAGTTATGGGATGGCGGTACCAAGCATACCGATGTGCTACACCCAGCATGGAGGAAAGGACATGGAGATGCTAAGTCTCAATCGGGGTCGTGCTGTCGTCGACAATGCGGCAGATTCTGAATGCGCATAGAATGCATACCGTCGAGGAAGTCTTGATACTGTGCTGGGAAGAAAGTGTGTGGGTCATCCGTGTACTCGACCTGTCCTGGGCTAACCCCCTGATGAATAGCGGCCCAGCTTGGAAAGGCCCCTGAAGAACGGCGGTAGGCAATGAATCTCTCGACCCCATGACGCAGCTTAACCCTCCTGTGCACCTCGCAGCAGACAGCTGGAAATATCAAGAGACACCACATTCAAAATTAAATACACCCCCATGTCCCCCTCTTCCCCCTCTACAGTGCTCCCACCATGGCCGATGTCAGCAAGAGATCCGACGGGCCCACCCCCGATTCTGACGCTGGCTTCGACTACACTCAGCTGCCTGACTATAACAATGATTTCATAGACGAGGAGGGCATGGTGGCCTTTGCAAACGCCCTTGCAGCCCCAGACACATCTCCTTCACAAGAGGATCTTACCTCCCCAAGTGCCATCCACGGCTCCAACCTCTTCATCACAGCCCTAAACGACTGGCGCCCCGTCCGCCAACGCGTACGTAGGAGGAAGAAGAAGCGCACTCCGCGTCGTGGAAAGGACGAGACAAGAGAAGGATTCGTGTATACCCTCCTGAAATGGCCCCTTCTGTTTGGTATATTCGGCTGGATCATCTTCCTGGGCATATCCTACCTTCTCACGCGCGTTTACATTTTCCTCTACGAGCACTGGATCACATGGCGAGGCCGACGGAATCGTCTCCGCCGCGAACTACGCAGGCAAACCACGTACCAAGACTGGGTCGAAGCTGCACAAGATTTGGACAAGTTTTTGGGCAACGACAAATGGAAGACGTTGGACGAATATGCATACTACGACAGCAAGACTGTTCGTCGCGTTTTGTCGCACATGTCAAAGCTTCGAAAACAGGCTGAGGTTGATGAGAAGAATCTCACGTCCGACTCATACGCAATAGATGAGCTACGAAGCCTGGTGGAGGCCAGCGTGAAAAATAATTTCGTCGGCCTGGAGAATCCACGCTTGTACAGCGAAACCTACTATGGTACAAAAGACTTGGTCCAGGCATTTGTCGACGAGGTGGAATCATCGCTGTCACTACTACTTCACACGACTCGACTGGACGCGGAAAGCAAGCGACTTCTCTTCAAGCATCTGCACACCAACTTTGGCCGTACTGCCTTGTGTCTGAGTGGAGGAGCGACCTTTGCATACTACCACTTCGGCATCGCGAAAGCACTGCTTGATGCAAACTTACTGCCAGACGTCATAACCGGTACATCTGGTGGCGCCCTGGTAGCTGCTTTGCTGGCCACAAGAACCGACGATGAGCTGAAGAAGCTTCTCGTCCCAGCACTCGCGAATCGCATTACTGCTTGTTCCGATAGTACTATGACATGGCTAGTTAGGTGGTGGAAGACTGGCGCGCGTTTTGATAGCGTCGACTGGGCACGCCGAGGCTCGTGGTTCTGCCACGGAAGTATGACCTTCCGCGAAGCCTACCAACGAACAGGACGCATCCTCAATGTCTCGTGTGTACCGTCAGATCCACATTCGCCGACAATACTGGCAAACTATTTGACTTCTCCTGACTGTGTTATTTGGTCAGCGATAATAGCTTCAGCTGCCGTGCCTGGTATCCTCAATCCTGTAGTCCTCATGAAAAAGAGGAAAGATGGCACCCTCGAGCCATATAGCTTCGGTCACAAATGGAAGGATGGATCCTTACGAACGGACATTCCGTTGAAAGCGTTGAACTTGCACTTCAACGTGAACTTCACGATTGTCAGCCAGGTGAATCCACACATCAACCTCTTCTTCTTCTCATCACGAGGGAGCGTGGGTCGACCAGTCACCCATCGCCGCGGTAGGGGTTGGCGCGGTGGTTTCCTCGGCTCCGCGACCGAACAATACCTCAAACTTGACTTGACAAAATGGCTGAAAGTGTTGCGACACCTTGAATTGCTTCCTAGACCCATGGGCCAGGATTGGAGCCAACTCTGGCTCCAAAGATTTTCGGGGACCATCACCATCTGGCCGAAAAGCGTGCCCAGTGACTTTTTATATATTCTTACTGATCCCACGCCAAAAAGATTGGCAAGAATGATTCATCAAGGTCAAATTTCGACGTGGCCTAAACTGAAGTTCATCGGCAACAGGATGAAGATTGAACGGTTGATCGAACAAGGACGACGTGCTACAAGGCCGGGGTGGACACCAGAAGGTGGCCTTGCCAACATCCTCTCCGAAGACGACATCAAAGGTCTACTCCGCGAAGCAAAATCGAACAACGGAGCTATTGCGCCACAATCCTTTTCCGCAGTATCCACAGGCGATTCAGAAAGCGAGGGCTTACAGATGTCCCCTTCGAAATCTAACATCAGAAGAAGACCGAGGGATAAGCCACTGCCACGAACCTCAGAGTCTCCTCCCAAACCGCGTCCGGAATCTCCGTCCATCAGCTCAAAGCTCACGGGATGGTGGAACAGATCGCGGACGAGTATTGGCGAGAGGCCGAATTCGATGTACGAATTGAGACCGAAAGCGAAGATGGCAGTCTACGACCGCGTCACGTCGCCGCGACCGCGCCTGCGAAATTACGAAAACGAGAGTTACGGTAGACGAGGCAGCTTGGTCGACGAACTCAGTCGGCAAAGTCAGGTTTTCTTCGACGACGATGATTTTGAGGCTACCGGCACAGAGAGTGAAGGAGCTGTGGAGGAAACAGACGATGAAGGTGAGATGGATGTGAATATGCGGTATGATGGCAAAGACGAGGAGGAAGTTGACGTCTCCGAGGTCGAAGATCAGAGTTGGGAGGAAGAGGACCATGAGGACCTTGGAGAATTGAGGGAGACGAGAAGAGGAGATGAAGCGACGGAGGAGAGTTTGGGACCGACTGTTGTTGAGTAAGTCGGTTTGCAGTCTCTTCCTTGTCGTGCGATCTTGTATGGTCCTGTCTTCTTTTTATCTTACAGTTAGCGTTTAGCGGGTGGCGCATATCTCTTTCTGCATCCAATAATTGGCGCGCCGTCGTAGCTTGCGCCGTGTAATCTTCCACTTTTAAAATGCAGTACCGCGGCTTACCTGCCTACGTGTTGGGACTCGTTTCTCATGGTGCTTCCGTCTACTCTTTACCATTCCACTCCCGTCGTGCAGTAACTGATCTGCCGTTTGTGTTGCGTAGATCATCGTTTCCACCGCTCGCGTCGACGACTTCTTCCTCTTCGACTATTCGTGCCAATACTTCTCGTCCCATTGCTACCCGTCGGAATACGTCATTGAGGAATTTGATGGGGAAGTTGAAGAGTGGGGGGAAGAAAGTGAAGTAATGTTGTTTTGTTCTGTTTGGATGGAGGACAGGATGAATTCGGATAGGATGAATGAATGGGGTTGGTGGGATTGGGCAGGATAGATCGAGATGAGATGAACATTATGATTGTGGATATAGATGATGGGGGATATTGTACCTAGACTTCGCCTTGAGAGTCTTTCCAGGCGAAAAGAATGCTTTCAAAATTGGTGCAACGTCGGTATCAGAGGATCGTGATCGTTTCCCCGAGGTACCTAAAGGACATTTCTCCCCTTTCTTTCCTCCCTTCGTCCTGCGCTGTCACGAACCATTCTTGCCTCCCCGCTTCGATCGGGCGAGGTGCAGGTGCCTTTACAACTTGTTTCACAAATCTGTCGGCTTGAATGTCTTCTGCTTCTTTCTCGGTGATGTTGGCCATGAGTTGTTCCCTCGTTAACTCCGTGAAGCGGGATTGTGGCAGGGAAGTCGAGGAGAGGAAGTTTTTGGCGGCCTCGATGTTACCGCCGTACTCGTTGGAATATACGAATTGGATCCAGTACGCGTGTCTCTGCTCAGCCTTGGGCGTTGGGGATGGAACCGTCTTCTCTCCCTCGCGTAGAGCGTCACCACTTGTTGTTATCGTGACGTCTGGACGGACATGTTGCCATGCTGGGTAGAGGAGTAGGTTATTTGGTGCTTGTATCCAGAATATACCTATTCTCTCGAAGAGGCGGAGAGAAGGGTTTGTACAGACGAGGACGAGGATGAGTAGACAACCCCAATCCTGAGGATCTCGTCCTATGGTCAGACAAAGGACTTGAGAGCCGTTTGGGACGTGTGTGCCGCGGGAGTTTGTGAACCAGAATTCGTAATCGGGTCTGATGTACTTCCCAAATACTTTGATCCTTTGCTGGTCGGTACTTTCGTACTCGACTGTTGCTTCGACGAGGTGTCCGCGAATGGTCATGCTTCCTTGACTTGCATGCTTGTTCGGGCTGGATGGTGTGGGCGGGTTGTACTCGACAGCGATGATTTGACACATGTGATTTGTGACGTCCCTAAAGCTGATCGAGGCGCTTGTTGCTGCCCATGACCATGTTGGTGGGCTGTGCAGTCTGGGCCGTTGTCCAGTGGGATCGTTGGAGACGTACCATAGCATATCTTCTACCAATGTGTCTTCCCACAATCCGGCTAGATACCTACCTTTGTGGAATTTCCGCGCGTCATCAGCTAGTCCTAGCAAAGCGACTAGACGGTCGCTGTCATACGTGATGTCCAGCTGGGAGTATTTCTGGATGATTTCTTTCCAGTCGTGGTGCTCCATTGGATGGGCAATGGCGGCTTGGGGTAGGCCAAAGGATGTTGCGCCAGGTAGTTTGAGCTGGTATCTTGGCTGAAATAATCCGCATTGGCATTTGGAATGCTCCATACACTCCCAGACCAGCTCGGTGCTGCAAAAGTGGACGAATCTGGGAGATAGGAGCCTCTCTTGGTAGCACCACGCGCGAGTGAGCAGTGGATAGAGCGCTGACTGGTTGTGAGAGTAATCGTTCCCAATCTTATCCTCCCAGTGTGGGCGTCGTATACGAACATACAAATTATGTTTTTTGCCCTTGCTGTCGATGACTTGAACCTCACGTGCGTTTGTTGGAAGAGGGTCATGGCTGAACAGACCTTGCTCGCTGCTGTTCGACTTTGTGCCTGCGAGAGTGATTGTCGAGTTTTGGTAGATGGAGGCCATGTGTGCTGCTTCTCGCGCCCAGTCTTCGCCATCATCTTGGATAATACACAGACTGTCAATCCAAAGGTATGGGATGTCCAGGCTGCGGACAAATTCGATGGCGTCTTTGAAAGTCTGTGGCAATGTGATCCAAGGAATATTCGACTGGAAGGCGACGACATTGTGTTTAAGAGTTCTCAATGGCTGTGACTTACCCCAACAGTGGCTTAGACAAGCGTATCGCCCGAGGGTGCCAATTTCTGGTATCAACAATCGTATGGTGCTCGAGGACCTGCCCACGTCGATCACTCGAGTAGGAAGACTTCCATGGCCAAGACGTTGCATTGAGCAGCGGCTGTGCGTTTGGCTGCAAATACTCATCTGTTCTTGCACCCAGCTTATCGACTCATTCATGCTATCCTTCGTACCTGGGAACTCGAGAACTGATTCTCCTGCTTCACACTGAACAAAGTATCCACGTCTCAGGCTAGACCGGTTACTCACCATCTCTTCCTTCAGATCCGATGAATTCCAACCCCAAAGAGGGGCTTCTATCTTCGAAATTCAATATGATGACAAATCCCATGTCAGCAACTCGGTAACCAGCATCCACACTCTGAATCCTCGGATTCAAGGGAAACAAGTCTTTACACGTTTCGATCCCATCGCGAAGGACATTACAAAAACTGCATTCTGGGCCGGTTCCAGGGCTTCCTCCGAAGAACATCTCACTGTACATGTCCTCAGGAAATTTCGTGCCCGGGATCCATGGCGACGAACCGAATCGTTGACCACAATAGATGCATCGCGACCAGGTTGACATTCTGGGTGCGTCAGGTGGAATAGGAATGATGGTAAGGCCGGTTGAGATGCTAACTGGAGACACCTTAGTGACCAGCGAATATCGCTTAGACCGCTGAATCAGCGTTCGGGGGCGATGTCATCCAGCACCACGCAATACCTAGCCATGCTTTTATCTGTCAGCTTTCTCAAGGACTCAGATTGAGACTAGTGATTACATCTGGGTATGGCTGGTTGTATACTCTTCTTATTTCCAGATGGAAGTGGCCGACGAATCTCAACAGTATTTAGTACCTAGGTACACCATAGCTTTGTCATTACATTAGCCCTCGAACTAAAGGTTGAACTGGATCTACCATCTGCGCCTGGAACAGACAGCATCGAGTTTTGATCGATCCCAAGGGATGCGTTCGAGAAATCTATTGGCATCAGATGGGCAGAATCATAACTCAGGGGAATTGGGGAATCTCCCCGCAGTTCATCCAGTGTCAGAATTTCCACTTCAATGTCCCCAGGCGTCCCAGCTATGCAGGCGTCGTTTTACAGTGCGCCCAAATTGTTCACTTCATGCTCGATGTCTATGAAACTCCGGTCAAGTGACTGTAATAAATCCTCTAACGCCATCAAACCCTGCTATGGGGATTCAAATCTCATCTTCCGGAAGAGTATGTGTTACAATTCGCCGGCCTGTTTGTGAATACTGCACAAAAATGCATGCCCTACAATTGCGAGACTAGCTATTCATTCTGAGTCGTCAACAATTAAGCAGACCATGATCAACTCTACTTGGTCGGTTCGGATGTAGGACAACGCCGGTGCAAAAAACCATCCGTGGCAGTTATACAGTTCGACTGCACGTGATGATTGCACGCCTCTTCGAATTTTCCGGCGTCGAAGGGATGGGCCGGCCTCGCCTCTGCTATGAACACGAACTGTTGTGCTCGTTTAGTAGTAGAAGCGGGTAGCGCAGACGCAGACATCCCGGTTCCTGGGCCAAATGCTGTTGGTGTCAGGAGGTTTTCCGGCTGCCGAGTCAGAACGCATCCAATTTCGAGACTGGCGTCCCGACGCTTGGACAAACGGCGAACGTTCGATGGGACTTCTAGAAGGTCTCCTTTGCCCTTCTCGGAAACCAATTTGTGTACAGTATTCCCCGATGCAAGTTTGACGGGGTTCCATGTCAGGGGCGAGACTTGGTCGATTTCCTCCACGCTCCGTGATCAAACTCGAGATGAGGTGCTCCCCCTGCTCATCATTGTTGAGTACATGATGCTGTGTTGGGAGTTGCGACGCTTGGAATCATTAGTCGCATAGGAAGACTCGATACCATGCAGGCAGAGTTTTCGCAGCCGAAACTGATTGGGAATTTCGTGGCCAAGAAGTTCTGGCGTTGGCTGGCGTCGCCAGTTTTGGTCGCGAGCATCGAACAAGTTCCACAACTCTTCCTTGCGGATTCCATGAGCAGAGCCAAGCTCAGCTTTTCGTCTGTTGAGTTTCACAAGCGGCCTTCTACGCTTTTTCCAGAAGATCCTTTCCACATAAGAGAAAGGCCGTGATTGGCCCGAGGATGCGGTGGAACAATGGAACAGCCTCGGTCGGTGAGCGGGCAGTACTGAGTAGGTAGGCAGTGGGCAGTGGACGCTGAGGACAGCGAGCGGTGCGCTGCTGGGCTGCTGGACGGAGGAGAGGCGGGACAAGCAGAGGCTCACCACCAGAAAACGGAGTTGATTAGGTATCATTGGCACCGGCACTGCTGGCCACGAACTGGAGATGCTCGTCTGAACGAAACGTGGCGTTCGCGTGCCGCACGTTGCACTGCTGCACAGTTCCCTCTGGCTTCAGTGGCAGTGGCTTGTCTCATGAGGGACAGGCTGACAGCCCTTGGCCGACTACTGTAGCTCCTAGTAGCTGCTGGGGAGGGGAACCTTAAGCTTCTCAATCCACCTCTTAGCCATGTGGGTGCTATTGTAGCAGGCCACATGCAGCGTACATTATTCAAGTCTTTCCTTCTGGCTCCTCCCGCCCTACGACCCTCTCTTTGTTCTCTGCCTTCGATTGTTCCCTGAATACCAACCTGTTCGCCCTCCCCGAACCTTGAAACTGCACGGCCGTCCTTTGCTTGATCCTGGTTACATACGCTTCCCGGTATTACGACGATACGGCCACTGTTTATCTTGCCGCCAGAAGCGCTGAGGTCAAGCACAGCACACACACCCCAGACAATGTCGCCGGCCTCGTCTTGAAGACCAGCAGACGGCAATATGGGCAATTCAAACGGGAAGCCCGTCATTTTCACCGATCAGGTCAATCTCAACCACTTCCGGCTGCTGCGAGTCGTCGGCAAGGGCGCCTTTGGCAAGGTGCGTATAGTCGAGCGAAAGGACAATGGCGACCAATTTGCGCTCAAGTACATCCGCAAGGACGAAGGTGGGTTGGGACTGACACTATGATTCCCAGTGCTGCCATGCTGATGCCGTGTAACAGTGGTACGATCAGAGAGTGTACGGAACATCATCCGCGAGAGACGAATGCTGGAGCACTTGCGGCATCCGTTCCTCTGCAACCTGCGCTACAGCTTCCAGGATATTGAATATTTGTATGTGCTGTGCCGTGTCAGGCTAGGGATTGAACGAGGCACGAGCTAACCGTGGTAGATACCTCGTGGTGGACCTCATGACCGGCGGCGACCTTCGATTCCATATCTCACGCAAAACATTCACTGAAGACGCCGTGCAGTTCTGGGTAGCCTCGCTGGGATGCGCTCTGCGCTATATACATACGCAAGGGATCGTACACCGGGACGTCAAGCCAGATAATGTGTTACTGGACAAAGATGGACATGTGCATCTCGCTGACTTCGTAAGACTCTGGATATGAATGTGGAGATCGAGCCACTTGCTGACAGATGGCAGAACGTCGCCTCGGATTTCAAGCCGGAAAAGCCTTTGACGAGCAAGTCTGGGACGCTGGCGTATCTTGCGCCAGAGGTGTATGAGGGCCAAGGCTATTCGTCCGAAGTCGACTGGTGGTCACTAGGAGTGCTCTTCTACGAGTGCATCTACAACAAGGTATGATGAAATTTGCTGACAGCCAAGTTTCACCAGCTTACGATAAAAGCGACCATTTGAAGGGAACAACCACGAAGCGCTTGCGCAGAAGATCATCAAAGCCTCTCCTACATTTCCAGTCACAAATCCACCGGTGAGCATGCCCTGTTTGCATGCCATAAGCTCGTTGTTGGAGAAGGACAAACACCAGCGAATCGGTGCCGCTGGATTCGAAACTTTCGAAGACAACCCTTTCTTCCGCCCTTTGGATTTTGAGGCTTTGGAACGGAAAGAGATAGAGCCCGTGTTCTTGCCATCCACCGAGAAGACCAACTTCGATGCCACTTACGACTTGGAAGAGCTTCTACTAGAAGAGGCACCACTAGAAGCAAGAGCACGGCGGCAGAAACCTCGCGAGCAGCTGAAGGACGGGGCGACCGAACAGGAGATACGCGCTGATGAACTCCATAGGATGATTGAGACATTGTTTGAGCCGTTTGATTACCGGACGGTGCCCATTGAAGACCGCTTACCAGATCTCGGTGCTGTTACGCCCACTTCGAACATGTCGCCAATAGAACAATCGAGACCGATTCCGACTTCAAATCCTCTAAACCCGAACGAGACCCTAAGAGTGTCTACTCCAGTCGGCAACAGATCGCGCTCATCAACCGCCTCCCCCAATGGCTCACCTCCACTTCCAACTATCAATAATTTTGACCTCCAATTTACTACCGAGGCAATTCCTCGTTCAATACCGGACGAATACCACCATTATCTCAAAGACGTCAGACCAAGAGCCGAAAGCACAGAGCCGCCTGCGCAGCCGCCCTCGAACAAACGTCGTAGAGGGGTGACGCGCAATACTAGTGCTGGTGGCGGTACTCAGAATATCCTGCACGAGACTGGCAGCTGGACAGAACTTGGCGCAAACGGCAGCAACAATTCTGGTGGAGTGTCGAGCGGTGATGAGAGGGAATCGAAAAGGCCGTCCGGTATGCTGGGTTTCTTGTCTCGCAAAAAGGGGCGCGAGCGTAGTCCAAAGGCACGCGAAAGAGGCGTAATAGGCAAGGAAGGCGCAAGGGTAATCATTAGCAATTCTTGAACTGTGATGGACTGCTGTGATCCACAAGAAACGGCTTCATCGCGAACAGTCTTTGGCGATGACGGGCTTCCACAATGGAAAAGCCGATAACGAGACTACCGCGGTCTTCACTCACCCTCTGTCCAGTCTCGTCAGGAAACGAGTTTCATCCATCACATCACACAGACGGGCTGGACGATACGGCGAAGAAACTTGCGCGCCACGCACCCTTCTTGGATTTGGCATTTCGATTTGCGATGCCATTCCGGAACGAGTCGAAGAGGCGGACTTACGAATAATGGACCATGTATAGATTATTAGATGACATATGAGAGGATATCGGGTGGGCGCAGAACGACACGCTGGGTTTTGGACGGCGGGGAAGGTCTGTTGTGCTTTGGCTATCTGCATCGAGATCGGATCGCTGCTCTTTTGCCGGTTTAGTACTTGTAATATATCAACGAATCTTCTTTCATTTTGAGTCGTTTCGCGTATTCGCTGGGCTGGACGCACATATTCGAGGACGGGAATCCTATAGGGCTTGTTGGGAGCATTAGTGATATCAATCCATTCTCTTGAGTTGTCATGATCCAGCATCCCTGAGGACTATACTCGCGGTTTGCGTTGCTGAAGTCTGCTTTAGCGGTGGTCACTATTTAAATCCCCCGCGATCTCCTTTCAGGCATTGATGACAATGCTACATGTTCCCAATGGCTGGATGAATGACAACAGCAGAGTCACCATTCTCTCAGCACCTACAGCAAGCCACTATGGTACACTATAACCTTCAGCGGGTGGAGGAGACACAGAACTCGTATGGTTGATAAGGACCTGCCAGCTCCCGTCCCGTTCAGGATTTAACCCCACAAATCCAAACAAAACCGATCCTTTCGGCCTGAACAAGCCTGAACCCTTTTCGAAGCCACACACGCTCTTTTCGCAACAACTTGCCCGCAGGATGACATGATAAATCACTGCCCGCAAGCATGGCACCCGTCCTCCTCCATCCTCTCCCCAACCTGAGAATCCCAAGCCGGCCTGATCAACCTCTCACTCTCAATGGCGTACCCCTAAGCATCATCAACGAAACCCCTACTTTCGACCAGAACTCGGATGGAACGTCTGTCGCTATCGGTGTGGCCACTGTCCTCTACCATTGGTGTCCTGAAGCCCTCTTCGCCCTCTTGGACACTGACAATTGGTTTTCCATGACTTGGATCTTGACGCTCGACCAGGGATGCGAGACAGAGATCAAGATTGAGATTGGACGGATCAGGAATCGGGTTACGATGGGGAGGCTTGGGAGGGACGAGTGTTGGATTGTTATGCTTTCTTTTGATGTTGAGGCATTTGGAGAGGATCCTTTTGGTGGGTCTTGGAATGCTAATACCGGGGAGTCGATGCTCGGAGATCAAATGATACGAGATGTTGCGGCGATTGAGAGTCTTGCCGAGGGATTTGTGAAGGATTTGGTTGTGAAGAAAAGATGGCGCACGGGTAGGAATGTGCGGCATGAGTTCTTTGTTGAGACGCCGAGGGTTGGGATGGATCCTTGGGAGGATGGAATGCGTATGAATCCGCGTTGGCTGTATGAGAGTCTTGATCTTGGGAGATGTACGGTGTGTAAGTCTGCTACTGCTGAGGGAGGGAGAGGGGGTGGGAAGGCTTTGAATCGGTGTGGGAGATGTGGGACTGCTTCTTATTGTTCTGGTGGCTGTCAGGAGAGGGATTGGCCGGTGCATAAGGGTGTTTGTGCTATGAGGATGGAGGATAGGGGGAAGGCTATTCATTATTCGCAGTTTGGTGGGTTGGTTGGTTGGAGAGGGGAAAAGTCTGTGGACGGGGAGACGAATGGAGAGGGTTTGGACGATTAGACTGATCTTGCATGGGGAATGAGGAGGGTGCTCTGCGCGATGTCAACCGGCATTGGTACGTCTTTGAGAGGATGGCGAAACTGGACTGCTAACGACATAGAGACAACGAACCGGATTAGAGGACGGCATTGGCCATTTGAAAGGTCGGGGCCCCAAGGTGTAGTCTCTTGTAAGCTCCTGGTTCTCTCACTGTCCATCAAATACAACTGTCAGAATGTAGGAGACCATCGATTTCAACCAAACTAGTGAGCATCCAATCCTTGTGTTCCCTGGTGGCGGTTGCGTGCGAAAGGACATAGCATACGTCTTTGTAAGGATCAACATCAATCCACCATTCTGGCAAGCGTCCGACTTTGTAACGCCAGAATTCCATTCGACGTCGGTATCGACTTGGGCACTATAAGCCATATAAATTGTTTTGAAGAAGAGAAACGTATCTCAAGCCAAGCGCGTGTGGCAGCATTCTCGTGTGTCTTCTTAATTCCCATCTGAAATCATATCATCATTTCTTCAATCTGTAGGGTAGTATCAAGCGTGTCACTGAATCGAATTCTGGTACAGACATGTAGGTCATGGAAACACAGACCTGGGTGAAGGCACGCGGAAACTCGAATAGAGATTTGGAATGGCAGTAGAATGAAGGAATGGTTTCGACCACGACTGTGAATGAGAAAATGATTGATATTGAGCTACGGACGCGAATCAAGGCCATTACTTCGTGAACGAATCCAGATCTAGCAGCGTTGCCGTTTAGGCTCGTGATGAGTCTTCAGTGTGCTACGCCTGACATCGAAACGTACACTCCCGGTCTTTTAAACATCAAGAACGTCGCTGGTGACATTCCCAGCTCGACAAGCGAGGAAACCTCGCGGAATCCCCTATGAAGACCGTTAGCAGCAATCGCGTAGACCTGAGATGGGAAATTCGCAGAGAGTGAGGTCCTCCATTTCAGTCCTTCAAGCACATGTATAATCAATATAGATCATAAGGGGTTGAAACTAATATGTATGTATGTATGCATATCATCATGAGAGGCGTATTGTTGGGTGTAACCTGGAATGGACGTAGAACGTGTTACTAACCAGCACCATGAGCGATTAGAGTGCCAGGAGATGCAAGTTCTGGCAAGCTTGGGGTAGAAAGGTGAAGGAGGAGAGACGAAAGAGGCCGGCAATGTGGCAGCGAAGAAATTTCGGGTGGACCTGAACTTCGTTAGCGCCTTATGTAATCCATCGGCCTGTCAGGGTCCTGCTTGTTCGCCGCAAGCAAAGTTTCCCATTACATCAACATCAACATTTACGATCCAGATGGCTCCACCACGGGACGGCCTCGACAATGTCGAAAAGCTGCGTAAATCACTTGAGGATAACATCCAAAAACTCCGCAAATCTCTTGCGTATTGGCAGCTATGGGAAGCAGAATACGAAGGGTTGAAGGAAACGCTCCAGACGCTCGAGGAGGGCTCCTCTCCCGTGAACTTGCTAGCGGCTGGCGTGGATATGGGAGGCGATATCGTGAACGAAAAAGGTGAGAATTCAATACATGCCAGAAGTGAGGAGCCACCAGCTAATTTGATCTAGAAATCAAGGACCTCATTTGGCTGTCAAAAGATAAAGCTCGAAGCAAACCACAAATCTTGAATAACATAAGCGGACGCATAGACACTGGTCAGAAGAACGCCGCTGCCGTGCGGAAGCAACTGCATATTGCGGAAGACAAGCTCGAACAGGTCTTGTTCATCAGCCAGCCAGCGGCACAGACTGAAGATGGATTGCCTATTATGGCTATCACTGAGGAGCTTGATGACGAAGACAACATAGTTTGTGCGTAGACGAAGTCTCTTGCTTATACTAACCACTGACACTTCCTCAGCTAGCAATGTGAAACGTGAGGATGAGAATCTGGGTGCCGATATGGATAAATACATGGCCATGTTGAAGAACGGCAAAGGGAATCAGCAAGTCGTGGAGAAACCAAACAACAGTTCTGCGCTCGTGACAGCAGAAAGACCAACCGAAGGGCCCACGAGTGAGCAGGACAGAAGACCCAGCATTCGGAAGAAGGTCTCGTTTGCGCAAGAGCCGGAGATCAATGTCATTCCTCCACGCGAATCGAATCTCCCAATCTCCTCGCCGTCCAATTCGGAGACCGAAACTTCCGCGAAACCACCCAACGTTCACCCTACCAAGCATATGATCCTACTGGACGAGGAATATAACGCTATAGGCTCAGAGCCTTTGGAAGTCGTGGATACCTCGAAGCTCGCAGACGAGGCTCGAGAGAATATGAATGGCATTGGCGCGATTGTCGCAAGCATGACCATTGATGATATGACAGATGACGACGGGTCCGACTATGACGATGAAAGCGAAGAACTTGATGATATCGGATGGAGAACGCTTGACAGAGCACCCGTCGGATCTGATCTTGCAGATGAAGGCTACAAAAGCTACATCGAAGGGCTGATGAAGAAACATGAAGCCGCTTTCGAGAATGTCGGCCCAAGGCATGACGAATCAGTTCTCGAGTCACTCGCATCTTCCGGACCCTCTGTTGTTCCAAGCAAATCCAACCTCAGTAAGTTGGATTCCCATGGAGAGCAAGACAAGCGCGCAATAGGGCAGAAGGGTGTGCGCTTCGCAGAGGAACTTGACATCCAAAGGGCACCGGCTCCAGCAGCAACCGCTTCTACAACTGTCTTGTCCCAGGCAGCCCAAGCTCCATTCTCCGAGAACATCCTCGAGCGAGACGTTCCCAAGAGGCCTCTTGTAAGTTCCATCGTCGAGCGAACTAGCAGCACCCAGAGCAGTGCAAATGCTCCACCGCAGCCTAAGAAGGTAAGCCGGTTCAAGGCAGCGAGATCAGGTGGATAAGACACAATGCAGTGAATGAAAGATTAAGCACTCTGGTGTTTGAACATTCACAGCGTACCAAACGAGTGATACGTCTACAGTGACCAGAACGTCTTGCAATTCACATTATGTGCCCAGGAACGAGCTATAGTAATAACCAAAAGCTATAAAGTGGGATGCAACCCCTTTATGGGAAGTTCAATGTTGCTCACTAAGCAGTTCCGAGATTGAATTATAACAAGGCTCTCTGATGCTCCGTTTCCACTGCAAGCAACACGGTTCGCCGGCGTTCCTCACCGGATCTCTTACACGGAAGCTACTCGTTTCACCTTGTACATGCAACCCGAGTCTAATATCATACACTTTTGGCCTATCCATCTATAGCTTTGCTTTGGTCGCTCGTCTCACAATCTTCCTCGCATATGGGTGCTCTTCGCTTCTGTACACATATTTGTCCAACTCAGCCGTATTGACTAAGCCTGGATGAGCCTGGTCTAGACTAGTAATGCCAATCATTTGCATTGCTGTTTCCAACTCATCTTTCAGGACTATTTTGTATTAGTTGCATCACCTATCTGTTGTCAAAGATGGTACTCACTATCAATCGCATGCTCCATGCCTTCTTGTCCGTAGCCGACGGCGTAGAGGAATGGGCGCCCGAGACACACTGCGCTTGCACCCAAACAGATCGCCTTGAGGATATCGGTGCCGCGTCTTATTCCGCCATCAATAAAGACCTCCATCTCTTCCATGACTTCAGGACAATTGGCTTGGATCTCTAATAGGGTAAGAATCGAGGGCTGTGCTGTATCAGCAGCTCGTCCCCCATGATTCGAGATATAAATCCCTTTACAGCCGGCCTCAAGCGCCTTCTTGGCGTCCCAGGCGCTTTGGATACCTTTCACGAAAATTGGAGCTTGAGTAACGGTCTGCAGCCACCTGATATCTTTCCACTGCAAATCAGCATCGATGAAAGATCCCGTCACTCTCGCCAACCCTGCGCCCTTTTTGTCTCCCTGCACGTTCTGGGACTGGAAGCTTTTTGGCGCTTTGTAATTTGCATCGGTCTTTACCCGCTCGTCTGCTTCGCGTTTGCCGACGACGGGTAGATCGACGGTTACGATAATGGCTTGCGGATTGTACGATGACACTTCCTTCACCAATTTCTCGGTGATGCGGTGGTCTTTGTTCACATAGAGCTGGTAGAATACGGGATGCTGCTTCGGTATCACTTGCATTATTTCAGGGAAAGAGAAGGAGGCGTTGTTGCAGGCTATGATTGTCGTTCCCTTTGCGACGAGCGCCCTCGCCATTGCCAGTTCGCCTTCCGGGTGGCCCAGTTTCGCCAGGGCCGCTGGGGCGGAGAAGATGGGGACGGCGTATTTCTGGCCTAGGATTGTGGTCGTTGTCGAGACTGTTTTCACGCCTGTGAGGACGCGGGGACGGAACCATATTCTGCGCCACCATTCTATGTTCGCTTCCTTTGTGATGCAGTCGTTGGCCGCTGTCATTTGGAACGCCCAGCTCTTCGCGCTGAGGAATTTCTGCGCCACGTCCTCGAAATCGTACATGTTTAGGATACTTTCCAGCGGTGGTTTTTCGCTCGCCCGGGGTCTCGAAGATTCGATGTTGGAGGCTTGTGCATTTTTCCATTCCGCGGTCACGGTCGATTCGTCGAGCGTTCCTTTGTTCTTCGACGCGGGCAGCTGTTCTTTGACGAGTGAGGGCCCGTGGACTTCGTTGTAGGCTGCCGTCGCGTCTTGGCCTAGGTATTGATGCACGATCTGCGCGCCGCCAGGGTGTTTTGGGGCGAATTCCGTCACGTCCCAGATTGTATTGTCGATGGCTATCCAGGCATCGTCTGGGGAGGCGTGCCTTGCGAGCTCCGATATTGAGATCTTGGGCATTGTTGCGCTTGTGGATGTGGATGGGGTTGTTGATGAGAAATTGTAGGGACTTGTATGGCTGGTGGGTTTTCTGGATAGGGAAGGGAATCCTGGGGATGGAATTGGTTCCGCGTAGCCGTGCCCCTCAAGGCGCGGACAGATATCCCGAATGGCCGATGGAGATTGCCGATGTTGGGCAAATCAGATCTTTCTAAAAGAGGACCTCCAGCTTTCACTGCGGATTTATTATTATACTACCTCCGTAGGTCTGTGCCCGTCGAAATAAAAACTTGAAGGCGGATTATCATCTGCAATTCAGGATCAACATTGACAAAGCTTTGGCGGGAGTATTTCTGATCGTCATCAGAAATTTATCACTACTGATCTTTAGTTGGAGAAGTTTAGATTGAAAGGAATTCCTGATAGTACCTAGGACTATCGTGATGCCTGGAGACTGGGGGTGACGGAATTGGTACAGTCACTATGCTTTGACTTTTCATCTTTCATCACCATCTTTTCCTTGTTGCTCTAATCAGCTCAAGGACGTTGACACTTTACAGCCTCTCTTGCCACAACACCTTTTACTTCCAGATCCTCTCCGATGGGGTCCATATACCCTGATCTTTGTTCGTCGTCTAACATCGTAAGATGCTGTAGAGATTCCTGAACATGTAGCAAAGCTCTCATCATCATCATCATCATCATCATCATCATGCGAGGTACGGAGATGTCATGGAATCGTGGAGAGTGTGAGTAGGCAAGTCGAATCAGGTTTGGAAAGCATTCCAGAGCCAGGCTAGCTGATTATGGTTGATATGAACATTAATCATGTACAAATTTTCGACGTGGTTTTCGACGTGGGGAATGATGACAGGGGCAGTGTATCGTTCATCGTCCAGGTAGTCCAGGTCGCTGTAATCGGGGTCACCATCAGCGAACGCTAATGAGTGGGTGATAACTGTGCGTATCGAGGAATATGATTGGCGTACCCGTGAGTTTGAGGTGGCGGACAGATTTTCGCTAGTCTGTAGTCATTGCAGTGAGCGCATTAAGACAGTCCCGGTACGACGACAATCCAGCGAAGAATGTTGGAGGAATATGGATAGCGGTTCGGAGTATAGCTGTCGACACGTTTGCGAGATGGCCAAATGATGAGTATTGAGAAGATTGGTCTCATCAGGCGTGGAAGAGAAGTGGAACACAGTTGACTTAGCCAACTCCTCAAATATCATGAGGCGACGCTCTTTTGGTATGGGGATGAGTTCTGGCATGGTGAATGTACTCATTCAAAGAAGCGTAGGCCAACAGCCCGTGAAGAACATGGTGTTTTTATGCGTAGCGGAGCGATCTAGTGATCAGGTTTATCCGAACGCACGATACCGCCAGAGTACTTGTTTCTTGCTGGCACTTCAGCTGCTTGGGAGAGTGAGCGGGGTGGAGGAGATGGTTGTCAGCATGCAAGTGGAGAGAATCCTTCGACCTCTCCACTGGGCACGGAGCACGGCTGTTGCTGCCGATCTTATGCTCTCCATCCACTCGTTGGATTCTGCCTCGTCCCTCGAACCGCACTCGAGATTCTATATCACAGATCCTCTTTGAGGTTTCTTCCCCAAGGCAAACATGCGTGCCTTGATGATGCAGTGTGGTCCTGGCATTCCCCATGTGATTAGCCACATATCTAGCCGAGGCTCTTCTTGTCTCATCTTTCATGCCGTGGAGAGGCGCAACCACTGCAATCATGTAGCAGTACAAGCCGCCCTATACCTGTAGGAAAAACAATGACAAAGTCACGCCCAGCCTTCCGTCCCGCCACCACCATAATGGCAAACGAGGAGGGAGATGTCAAGCTGGACACACCTTTCGACCGTCTCAATTTCTTCTGGGAGTATGTGATGCAAAGCAGGACTGAGGTTTGACAAACTCCCTTCCATAGATAGACACGTATGTGCTAATGGGAACGAGGAACAGTTCTTTGATTCATCACTCAGAGACCACCTCCGCCTCGTCTCCTGCGAACGCGACGCCAAAGACCCAAACCTCGGTCATTCCACCTTCGAATTCACAGTTCCACTCTCGCTCTGCAATGGCGGCAACAACCTCCATGGTGGCGCCGTCGCGCTCATATTCGATGTCTGCACGTCCGTGACCGTGAGCGCTATCGCAAGGGAGGGATTCTGGGATGGGGCGCATGTGACGAGGACGCTGAATTGCACATACCTTAGGCCCGCGCCAGAAGGTACGGTAATGCTGGTTGAGAGTACAGTTGTGCATTTGGGAAAGAGTCTTGGACAGATTGCTGGTGTAATGAGGAGGAAAGACGACGGGAAGGTGTGTTATACTTGTGAACACGGCAAGGCTCAGGTCGAGTTCGGAAGTAAACCCAAGCTGTGAGCTCTCTGGAGGCATCACGGACTCGCCCGTTATGGTCTGGTACCATAAGATCGGCAATCTCTGCCAAGGTTCCCAATTTAGATCCAGCCAAGGAGTAGAGCAGATGGTGTTCATACAGTGGTGGACGACACGTCTCAAGAGGCATTCTTCCTCGTTGCAGCTTTGATATGGAATAGACTAGAAGGAGTTCAAGGAATTGATTGTTTCGAGTAGTGTTGGTCCAATCCAACTGTATCTATGTCTTAGATGAATGTTTTATAAGCAGTCAGTGCTGTTCCGGTCCTTCCATTGAAGCTGCTTGGTGACGCTTTCCAATTCTGTACATGCACTGGACAGCAGTATTGTCCTAGTTCTTCTTCCCCGTCGCCTTTTTGTACTATGCCATATGCAAGCTCCGATTCCCCTTGAATGTCGCTGATATAAACTGCCCAATATGTCGGATCCTCGCCCAATTGATGTCAGCGCCAAGCACGCGAAGCAGCCGGAGGTGCCAATAACATCGCCATCTTCTACTCAATCAATTCGGTCTGCCATGCAAATACCCCCTATGAGTATGGACGACCACGAAGCTTCTCCCTGGGATGGTAATATAATTATTCGCAGATCCGCGTTGTTCTTGCTAATGTCAATGCCTAGATGTTCCCTCCCAGAGCGCCAGTCCCAGCCAGAATCTGCCTAGATCCAATCCCGATGATAATACACAAAGTCTAGGTGCGTGATTAGAGCTGTGCAGACATGGTTTACGGTGTCTAATTGGATGACAGATTCTTCTCAGAACCTACAAGCCTCGATTTCTAATCTCCCAGGCACTCCATCCCGTCCTCGAGGTCGAGGAAAGAAGGTACCGGCTCGATTTGGAGCTCAGCCAACCAAGCTCGAAGCTGTAGACGACACACTTGGACCGTTGGGACCACTAGGAGCACCTGCGCAATCGCAAGAAACACTCGCCGAATCGCAGCACGAAAATGAGTCCCTCCTCGCACCGCGCGCGAGTGGAGCCAGTGCGCAATCGTCACTCCGGGGTATGATGGAGTCTGTCAACTTGGATGATCGCGAGGACGAAGACGGAGATGGGCCACGAAGACCAAGACAGCCTCCGCCAGTGCAACCCCCACAAACAGATGGGCCTCAGCGACAGGTGGCGCCGTCTGTGAACGTCGTGGAAGCTGCCAAACCGACCTTCCATATTGTCGTTGGTGACCCGCATAAGGTTGGAGATCTCACGAGCGCGCATACGGAATACAGCGTTGATACAAAGGTACGCAAATATTTCTAGGATACACTGGAGTCACAACTAATTCAACTGGCATCAGACCACCTCGAAAGCCTACCGAACGCCAGAGTTCTCCGTTTCCCGTCGATTTCGCGATTTCTTATGGCTATATAACCAGCTTCACCAAAACAACCCAGGCATCATTGTCCCTCCTCCTCCAGAAAAGCAGGCCGTTGGCAGATTCAATGCTGACTTTGTGGAATCGCGAAGACAAGCTCTCGAGAGAATGCTCAACAAGATTGCGCTACATCCTACATTACAACACGATGGCGATTTGAAACTTTTCTTGGAAAGTGAGGCATTCAACGTCGACATCAAACACAAGGAGCGCAAGGAACCGCTGGTTGGAGAAAGCAAAGGTCTCTTCGGTATTGGTGCCTCGACAGGCAAGTTCGTTGAACACGACGATTGGTTCCATGATCGTAGAGTCTATCTCGAAGGACTCGAGAATCAGCTTAAGACATTACAAAAGGCAACGGACACTGTGATCGCTCAGCGAAAATCGTTGGCAGAAGCTTGCGGTGACTTTTCGGCTTCGTTGCATTCTTTGGCAGCTGTTGAGCTGTCACCATTACTTTCTGGTCCCTTGGACGAACTGTCAAATCTCCAAATCCGCATACGCGAGCTCTATGAACGCCAGGCACAGCAAGACGTTCTTACTCTCGGAATTGTGATAGATGAGTACATCCGTTTGATTGGCTCCTGCAAAAAAGCTTTCGAGATGCGGCAAAAGTCGTACCATTCCTGGCATGCAGCAGAAGCCGATCTTGCGAAGAGGAAGAACATGCAGGATAAGCTTCTGAGGCAAGGACGGAGTCAGACCGATCGATTGAACCAGTTGAGTGCCGAAGTCGCGGACGCTGGCAAGAAAGCTCACCAAACTCGGTTACTATTTGATGATATGGGTCGTATTTTGAGGCAGGAACTTGACCGTTTCGAGAGGGAGAAGGTTGAGGAGTTCAAGAGCGGTGTCGAGACTTATTTGGAGAGCGCTGTTGAGGCACAGAAGGAGGCAAGTACCGACGTTCGACTTCACTTTTAGGGTGATGAAACTAATGTCTGTGCAGTTGATTGAGATTTGGGAAACGTATCTCATGCGCATGGATGCTGAGGATGATGCCGCCACTTTGGTTGAAGAGGAGACGAGAGAGGCCGAGGCAAAGAAGGCTCAAGCTGCTAGTGAGAGACCTGATAGTCAAGGTAACGATGCGAGTGGCACTGCAGCGCTGGCTGGGGCTGCTTTGTCGGACGACGGCGAGCAGTAATATCTGGTTAGCGACACTGTTGCTTGGTTGCTATAGACCTTGTTCGTCTTGACACAGGCAGAGCATTGGAAATAATCTTAACTTGATTCTGATCTAGGCCTGTCCCGTCTTGGTCTTTGAAAGCACGAATGGCGATGCAAAAAACCTGAGCAAGTACTGTTTCTCAATAAGGACACTGACCAAGTCCCTCTCTTACTTGGCCTTGGTTGTCAGACTGAGACACGTGGACAATTCAAAATTACCCGCGCTAAAACTATACTTGTACAGAGATGGCCAACGGAGTCGGTATTTGGCAGATGGGAAGTCAACGAATTTGCTGCATGGGGATTCCAATATTTCTCGTTTCTGAGATATGAAAATCGAGAGCATCTCTTGGCGATATCGATGTGCCGGGGCGTGCTACGATGTTCATCACTTCTTGAGTCTTCCCCTGCTGTACAATATCCCCTGTTAAGTAAGGGCATGGGGTACACGATTTTCACCACCTCTCGATACCAGAACACCATCTAGAAGTCTTCCTCACAGCAAGTTCGGGATCATCTACCCCCTTTTCAACTTCTCCGCCTCCTCTTCGCCGATACCTCGCCATCCAGGTTTCCCGTCCGCGACCTCTTCCTCGGCGCATCCGTGATGCAGGAATCCGTCCGCGATCTTTTCGTCGGTGGAGTGGTGGGCTCGGGAGGTGGTGCCTCACACCGTGCCTCCAACAGCGGGAACAAGGAAGCCAGGCCATCGTCTTCGGTTGGCGTGTCGTCTGGAGAAGGTAACCCTCCATCGTCGAAACGGGTGAATATCGGATCTAAACCGGCATTGGGGCTTTTATCGCGGTGGTCGGGTGGGTTTGGTGCCCGCCAGCTCTGTTCGGGGAAATCGAGTTCCAGCACTGAGATGGGAGAGGTGAGATGTGTTGGCGTTGAGATTGGTGGAGGAGGTGAGTCGTGGATCGGGGCTGTTGGGGATGGAGAGTCGTCTGGGAGGGGTGTGAAGACGTATTCGCCGGGTGTTGGCGGGTTGCTGGTGCCGTGATTACAGTCTGTGGTGTCGCAGGAGGGGTGATTGAGGTCTACAACTTCACTGCTTGCTGTTTGGAATCCTGGGCCTTCGAAAGGCCAGGAGGGACAGCTCGGTTGGCCGTTTGCGCTCATGGGTGTTGCCGCTGTGAGTTCCATCTCGAATACACGAGCCAGTTTATCCACGTCTTCGTCGATGTTCAGTTCGGGCTGATTATGCTTTTTCTTGGTCTTGGCTTGTTGGCCGTCGTTTGACTCCTCGGAATGCACGAGATCTTCGATGATCTGGTCGTACTCGGTTCGTTGGGAGTCTTTACCGCTGTCCTGGGTTTTTACAGCATTTGTCCCATCGCAGCTACATTCTTCGGCATCGTTTTCGTGTCTTTGTTGAATTGGGGTTTCCAGGCAGATGCGGATTGATGGTGAAGGGGGGCGACAAAACATCGGTAAGATGCTCAACGAGTTGTGGTCGTGGTCGAATTTGGATGGTACGCCGGACATGGCTGGTTTTGACGGAAGAAGCAGTGCTATACCCTCAAGGAAGGATCAGAATAGCGAGATGCGAAATCCCAATCAAAAGACGCGGACCCGAAAAACCACAAACCCAAACACAGAAAAGAAGAATCAAAACCCCATTCCAATCCCTCCACCACGAGCAAAATCACCGGCGACCTCGTCTATTAAGAAAATCCTCCTCCAGCAAGGGGGATCCTCAATAAATCCCCTTCTCCGAGCCAGAACTTGGGGGAATGGAAAGAATAGTCGCAAGTTCGCCAACACTACTGCAGCACGAAGAGGTCGAGGGGAAGGCGGTCGACATAGCGCGATCTCGGACTTTAGCTGTCAAGAGCACCATTGGACACGTCCCTGGCGGCCGTCTCCCTGCTTCAAGGGACGGACGGTGGCTGCATGTCGTACATGCGTGGAGAGCTGTTGGTGGCGCAAGGGGGAGAGATGTGCCAAAGAAGGAAGGCCTCAAAGTTTTATAATATGCGAGCAAATCACGGGATTCTGGAAATCTCGATGTCAGAACGACAAGTGCCCAAATGGATTTCCTTCCCATCAGATCTACTCCTTTTTCAGAGTCGAAGGGCAAGTGAGTCCTACGGTGACATGACGTCCAAAGCGAGCCGTACCGATGAGGCAGGGCCACGGCGTACTCTGCATTCAGCCGCCTTACCTTGCATGAGTCGTCACACCGCCTGCGAAAAAGATCTATTACCTAATTTGGGGTCAGATCGATGAATCTAAGTCCTACAGTCCTACGTACCAATTCCAACAATCATCGGATTTCTGCTTCCGATAATGTCTTGCGGATGCCAGGCAGGAAGCAAAAGATGATCGAACGCCATCTGCTGCAAGATATTTTGCAAGACTCGCAGTATAATTCGGCCTCTCCATCGCTCCTCGAGTACGCTGAACCCAGCGATCAATGCTCCTGTCCTGCTTAAGTGAATCCAACTCATGATTGAAGAGCAATAACCGCAATGCCACACCTTCTCTGGATGACCCAACATAAGAGTCAAAACGCTGCCCAAATATTCCCCCAAACCCCCATCCAACAAATCTTACTTTCTCCTCCCCCTCCCCTTCCTAGGTGCCTCCCACTCCCTCACCATCGCAGCCGTGATAGCTCCATCCCCGCGATCGACCCAAGAATCCGGGAACGAAAAATCCCCAACCTCCGCCCACCGAATCTTGTACTTGATGGATTTCGAGCCTCGCTGGCCGACGATGCGAATTGCGATTCGTGTCTCCTTGACTTCGGGAGCGACGGGGGCTTGGTCAGCTCGCCAGGTTTCTCGAAGCTCTTTGGCGAGCCTGGCGGGATCGAGGGAAGGTCGCGCTCTCTTTGCCGGTTTGGAGGATTGTGGAACCTGGTCTTGGAGTGTGCGCTTCGGTTGTTTTGTGCGTTTCTCTTGCCGGGGCTTGGCCACCGTCAGAGGAATTTTAGAGGTGCCTTCTCCCTCGCTTGATACCAGAGGCTCGGGATGGCGGGAGGTTGGTGTTGACGTTGACGATTTCTCGGTATCGCTGTCTTCCATCTCTTGGTCTTCATTCACCATTTCCTGCATGGCTTCGAGTGCCTCCGCCAGTAAGGAGCTAGGTTCACTATGACCATCATCTTGAATGCCCTCAGGACCACCAACATCCATCTCCTCATCATCAATCTCCTCCAAACTAACCTCATCCCACAACTCCCCATCCACCACCACCTCCTCCTCCTCATCATCACCACTCTCTTCCCCAGAATCGTAAACACAATCATATGCCAACAACCGACCCATAACCATCTTCACCTCCCGCCTGGGCCGCGTCAAGTTCTTCTTCGCATAACAAGCCAATATCTCGTTGATGCTCTCTTGACTTGCAAATTTCCAGAACATGTACGCCATCTTCTCCTTCCAGTGAAGTGGCCGACTCCACTCATGTTGATTGACGAGATCAGTAGGCTTGCGTACGTGGCCCCAGACTCGTTGCAGTTGATCGATGGAGATGAGTAGGTGGGGAGGCGGCATGATGTCTTTGTTCGTTGGAAGCGGTGTAGCTGGATCTTGATGGTTAGGCTCAGAATCTGACGCGTATTTATCAGATGCGTCGGGCGTGGGCGATAACGAGGGCGACGAGAAGACCTGTTGCGTAAGATCCATTGGTCTATCGGATGACCTGACAGGCTCAGTATTATCATCGACGCTGTGAGGTGGTCTTGATTGCTGGGAGGCGCGTCGTGCGCCAGCTTGCCAGATGCGTGCCATATTTGTGTGAAATAGCAAGATTTGGATTGTGTGTGGTAGGCTGATGAAGATCAAGAGGCAGGCGGGATAAGCGACGATTGAGATGCGTGCGGTTGTGGTTGTACCATTATGGCGGCACAGCTGATGAGGGCAGGGATTGATCTCCTTCATGCTTGCATGCCAACGTTATCTATATAGTTGCGACGGAAGCTGTGCTTATAACTCGTGTGTTGATAGTCGTGCGTAGACGCGTGCCGGTGTTGGCAAGAGACAGGAGCTGGGACTATCGTTAACAATGTGAGCAGCACAACTCATAGTCAAAGAGCGCTTAACGCGTCAACGTAGATCAACATTGGTAACCTCTGAAATCACCGTGTTCATATCTATCTCCATGTCTTCTAATTGCTACCGGATCATGAAAGACAACAAGCCCTTCGCCAACAGAAAGCAAACCTTTGTGACCTATTCTTCTAACGTGCTGACAAATGACAGAGCATCAAGAAGCCCTTTACTCTTGGAGGGGTTCCACGAAGGAATAAAGAGTAAGGCTTCACCAGGCAGCGAGGGTAGCAGGTCTATGAGCGATGAAATGGGGAATTAGAACAAGATGTAGTCAATTCGATGGCATCGATCATTGCAACGTCGCGTTGCTCGGGTCCGGAAACGGTCCACCAGTACTGATGAGCCTTGAATTGAACGAGAACGGGAATCGTGGTAGCCAAGGCGCATTGGTGAAGAATGTCCACGGAGCCTTGACCTTTTCTACGTAGGTGAAATCGTCGTTACACATCCCGCCACCCTAAGCGAGAAAGTAAGTATGGAAAAGGCAGCATTTGAAAGAACGTACCTGGGGTCCTATGTGCGAACAGTGTTCTGATGGTCGAAAAGTGACCATAGGTTCATGGATCATCCGGCAAAGGACTGTGTTTCGGCCGGCTTGATATGGTCGGCCGAGAGGAACAATACCCGAGGTCAAATACTTGTAACAAGCGTTATAGCTCGCGTACTGCGTATTGGCTCCAGTGCAAGACTTCTCAGCAGTCTCGCAGATGTTTGTAGCAAGTGCTTTCTGAAGATTTGCCATCGCTGTCTCGGTAGAAGTGGCATTTAGAGCTCGTGCCCCCAGCGTGAGAATAGTTTCGACGTAGTACTCGGTGTATCGAAAGGTCGCATCGTACTGATTGATTTCACCCTTGCTCTGTGATTGATCTCAGCATTATAATCCAAGGTATGTAATGATGATGACGTACGTTGAAACTGAGCCAGGTCCAGATTTCCAGGGGAAGAGTGACGTTCAACACTGGCAGGAACATCTGAAAAGTGACAGCAAAGTTGACGTTGTTCTGGAATCCTGTCCAATGCGTCATATTCCAGGCCCGCGGAACTCCAAGAAGATTGAGGCGATTGGTCTTGCCGACTTGTCCGAAACTACCAAAGACATACTCGGTGTTCAATTCACGGCCGACGAAGGTGCGAGTGATGTCGATGTTTCCTTGGCAGTCTTCAGAGAAGAGACTCGAGTTGATCTTGGCGGCTTCGGCCAGGTTGTTGGGATAGACGAAGGTGTCGTGGAACCGAGTTCTGCAGGGTAATGAGTAAGGGTAGACCGTCCTGAGGTGACAAAGAGCCTACGTCAAGCCATATAGCTTTTCTTGAGAAAAGATTGGGGCATTTGCTGTGGCCACGACTTGTGCTGCATAACAGTGAGCATTAGGATGAATCCGAGATGAATGGTGAGCCCACCTGATTCACCGGACCTGCTCACAAGAGCTTCTCTGAGACCGTCATTGGAAAATGAAGCGACTGCACCGCAGAAGGCTGTCAGAGCCAACAGTAAGACTTTTGTGTCCATGATTGGAATTGATGTAAGCTTTGGCGTGCGGTTGTGAATATGGGAGAAATATTGCGGTTGGAATTTCGCAGCTTTGTGAGCTTTACTGTGGTGCGGCGGAGTTTTCTTCAGTATGGCGGCGGAGTCTTCTCTGTAGACCGGCGGAATTGAGACGTAAGAGGACATGGCTGTCACAAATGGGCAACACGCCACAACTCGACGCTTTCCATTGCTTCTTGGTGCTTGCTCGTAACTTCCCACATTGAGCTCTATCAAAGCTCGGCTTTAGAACAAGAGAACAGGACAACTTGGAAGGAGTTGTCAGCTACGCGCCGCGGTATCTGACTGCCACCGTATAGGTACCGGCATCAATCCGTTTTCAAGATGCAGCAGCACTTGACTCGGCCAAGGACGCCATCACTGCCTGTATTACATCCATACAACGCTGGGAAGACCCTTCCCGTGCTTATTCCCATCTTCCTCTGAGCGTCGTTGGTGGGGGAATTGGCAAGCGCGGGATGCATGTCGTTGCGTGGGAGTTCAGGGGAGACAGTTGCGCCTCGCCTGTGCATTGGACAGTCACAAATCAAGCTGGTCAAGACTGGACAAGCCAGATCCGACCACAAAGCTCAGTGCCAGATAATTGGCGACATGAGGTTGAGAGAATGAGGGTGAAGATGAGGATTAGGGCGGCGTCGTGGATCATGGAATCGGACCGGTCGCACCCGTTCCCGAGAGAGCCCCAATCATCCGGCTGAAACCCATTTGTCTTCTCCCTCAACTCACTCGCAACAAGCCATTCATCATCTCGACACCAAAAATATCTCCCTCTGCAGGGATCCATCGAGCCATGCGCAGACCAATGGCTTCCAAGCATCAGAGGAACATTTTGGGCGAGCGCCGTGTGTTTGCGCGAGAAATTCGTCCCTCCCACCACCATCACTCCACTCCCAACTGACTCCCCTAGGCAGTGCTCCTGGCGTCACCCCACCGTGTTCAGACTCTCAGCCTCGCTCATCGTGTATTTTCCACTTTCAGATCCTGCTGCCACACAAATGCGAAAATCATGCCATGCTGATACGAGCGTTGAAAATCTATCGTCGGCCTCTGCCGATTTTCCACTTCGTCCCTTTTCGTGCCAGTATAAAATGCCTTCCTTTCCGTGTATCCTACTACCCTTCATCTACACCTTCAGCAACCAGTATCTTCACATCTCCACTATACAAGCGATACAAATATCACACTTCAAACTTGACCGAGAGCTTTCTCATCTACAGTCCTTCGACCTCTCCTGCAAGAATAAAATAGGAACGCTGTTCCCGCAACAACAAGACTCGACGCCGAATCAACATCGAAATGGACGCTATCGCATCACCACATATGGCTCGAGCCATCCCAAAGGCCGCATCAAAATCCGGTCTCCCAATCTTCCTCGTCTTCTGTGGTATGTCTCACCTCACATTTACAAGTAAAGCCAAAAACTAATAATCCAAAGCAATCGCCTTTCCATACACATTTTTAAGCGCCAGGCAAGAAGGTGCAGATATGGACGCAGCCCGACTTAGATTCCAGACCACCAAGCAACGCAACGACCTCCGTATCAGTGGTGGCGCACCAATCCAACATCTTGACGAGGAGGCTGCACACTTGCCCAGTACCTACAAGGGCCCGGCAGCTCTGGCCCAATGGCGATAATATCATATTGCAGTATATCTTTGGTGGTAGTTTTGGCAACTGAAGTTTTGGGTACGATGTAGCTAGGCGTCTCGAGTTTGGGTCGAAATTTGTGAACTGCCTCAGGCCGTATCTTGTTGTACATAAATATCAAACGGCCTGGCTCTTTCCTGGTTTCAATCTTCGACTGTCAATTGAAGAAGGATGAAATTTGGAGAAATGAGGCCCATTCACGTGAGTGAGCTATTTAACGCTCACCGGAAAGTTGAAGCCTGAAACCTGAGGTGGAAACGTCATCGCCCTGATCATCGCTTTTTCCATCCACCTTGATAATTGCAACTCATGATATTAAAATCGTCGGTGTCCACCATGCTCTCTTCATCTGTTGTTTCGAGCACCAACGGGCTACTCTCCCAAGGATCAGTCCTTGATCATGGAGTCCTCGACTGGTCTTGCTCGGTCCATCTCCATCTTGTCTTCTCAAGGAAATGAGAACTTGTCCATCGCCATGTTGTCTCCGCAAGAGAATGAGGAATTGTCCATTGACCAACTCCTGCTCTCCAATCTTCAGCCAGAGCCCTTGAACGCCCTCGACTTTTCCAATCTTGGCGAGTTAGATCTACCCCCTACCCACAAATGGCCATGGGCAACATCTTCCAATCTTCCTATCAACTGCCAATGGGACGAAATGTTGACTGAGGCTGCTGGTCTGTGTAATGACCTCCAGAATTACGACACACCAATCAGTCCATTTGTCCAAGACCACCTTCCGGAGAATTCATCCGCTACCAATGACCAGGGTTTCCTTGGTGAGCACTTTCAGCCTTCCAGTTGGATGCAAGAGGCTTCACCAGTAGTCCAGACGGATCTTCCCTGCGATGATTTTATCTCTCTTTGGTCTTTGGAACTGCCGCCATTGGGTGTAGATTCTTTCCTGGAGAGCGATCTCAATGTCGGGACGATTAGAGCTTTCAACAGCGTTTCGCATGACAAGCTACCAGATGAATACCTGGACCAAGGCGACCCAGCTCGGACGAGGAATGTTGCCGAGACTGGCTTCGGATCAGTCGCTGATTACGCTGACCGCTTTGCCATCGGGAGAACAGCTCGCGAAAAGCTCCAGCAATTCTTCGACCAGAACCCTTATCCAACGAAAGAAGAACTAGAACGCCTGGCACGAGATACGTTTTCAAAGCATAAACAGGTCAAGACTTGGTTTAACAATAGACGTTCTCGCTTACACAGGAAAGGTTATTCCCTATCCCTTCTTGGTCCTATCTGACGCTGACGGATTCTCTAGAGCGCGCTTGGGACAAACTTCAAAAGCGAAACGGGGCCGAAGCTGCAAAATCGACGTTGGAGACCGGACTTGAAGACCTGCAACGAGATACTCCACCTGGTTGTTCTGTTGCTTTGGAACGTTACCTTGACAGCCCTCTCGAAGAATATCCAGTGTGCTGGGGCTTGGTAGCAGAAGCTGCAGAACAGGCACCCTTACCCTCTACACCCGCGCCAGGCCATCGATCTCGGTCGAGTTCTGTGCATTCTGGAGCATCCTCTGCTGCCAGTGGAAGTTCGGCGGGAAGTGGCGCATCTTCGAGAAGTGCCACCTCTTTCACAAGTCGTACTTCCCGCAGGGGTAGAAGGACTTTCATACTAGCTCGTGAACGCGCAACGAAGCCAAAGCCCCCGGTATCGCTCAAGATCCCAGGGTCTTCCAGCACCAAATCTACTACCTTATCGCATCTTGTGAAGCGTGACCGGTATTTCTGTACCTTTTGCCCCAAGGGTTTTCTTGGTCGCTACGAGTGGAAACGCCATGAAGAATCTATTCACATGCCTCGTAAAGTATGGATCTGTAATCTTACAGAGATATGTCGCACCAATTATACAGGCGAGGTAACTCTATGTCCATATTGTGAGGTCCGTTGGCCCACTGAGTCACATCTTACCGAGCACAAGCACCGCGAATGCATTCAACGGTCTCAAGAAGAACGGAATTTCTATCGACACGATCATTTGAAACAGCACTTGCGCCTATTCCACGGTGCCACCAACGCGTCGGTCGCAAAGGAGTTCTGGACTTTGCCAGCTGAGCCTTTAGACAGCGGGCACCTGGCGCTACTCTGCGGTTTCTGTGGTTTTCGTGCTTTGTCCTAGGAGCACCGAAGTGATCATCTTGTGTTTCATTTTTGGAAGGGCGTAGTTGCAACTCAATGGTGGTTGCGTAGGCGGGATAACGAGCCACGGGCACCTCTAGAAGACGTGTGAGTGCGAGCCTCATAATTATATCCCGGAAATATGTTTGCTAATTGTCGTGCAGAAAGATTCAAGTTGAGTTGGGCAACTGCCTCTGCCCGACATGCCGTGTAATAGTGGACCCATCGCTAAGTCATTCGTGCCAAATTTGGTCCTGCAGCTTCCTCTTGACCCCAAGATGCGCGACAGATGAATTTGAATTATTCACACAGTGTCGTTACTGCAATAAAAGCTGGGTTTGGGGAGACCTTCCTGCGCGGAGTCTGGAAAAAAGCTGGGAAGATCAAGTGTCACACCTTGCTAACCATCATCGATATCGCAGCTGCAAACAGGACCGCTTCTTTTCAGAGGAAGCCTTTCACAAACACCTAATCATTGAGCATCGGCTCGGGCACGATATAGGTTGGCGCCCGAGAAGTTTAGAAAGGCTTCTAGATGCGTGTCGAAGAGAATTTCCGGGACCAAAATTCGTGTCCTAGCTCTTGCCCAACAGTCTTAGTATCTTTGTCGCTTCGTGGAGCTGAAAATAAATCAAGTCGGGGATGGCTCGAAACCTGATTTGCGATTTCGCCAGCAACCTCGATAAACTCAATTGTGCTTTTGGCTGGCTCGCTTCCAGGTTCATTCAAGCTTCACTGATAACGATTTGGAGTCGGAATACTCATAATCGATAGCTAGATCTATAGAACTAAACCTTTGTATGTAGAAACGAAGGATGACGAGGACGGTGAGAAGAAGCTTGGGATGATCCTCAAGCAGGAACGTCCTAGCTAGTTCAAGATCAGGTTTACTATCGCTGGTCGATGAAATCGTTTATACTTCCAGCTCGCTTCTAGCAGGTCCACTTCAACTTTACCAACGACGATCTTGAGTCGAAGTACTTATAGTCGACAACTAGATGCAGGTATCCACCCGAAAGCACGAGTTCCTGGGTCGCCTTGAATACTCCCGCCATCATCGCTCTGAGCCATCACCTACGCAGGACGTATCCTATCCTAAACCCTGATTTAGGAGCGGTGGTGCCGTTGGTTATCCGGCGGCTCGAGAAGCGAAGCGAGAGATTGGGGGTTCGGCGTGAGAGGTGTGGGTCTTGTGGAGAAGGGAGGTTGGTGAGGTAGTGTGTTGGACGGAAGTGTGTACTTCTTTCAGCTGTCCTCTACGGAGCGAGTAGGTGGGTGGTGACAATTAGAGAATGGGTCAGGAGGATTTCTGTCGTTGGAGGGGGGAGGTTTTGGTGTTCTATTTGGCTGATGGGAAAGTACGTGTGTGAAATGGGACGCGAGATTTGCTTCTGGACTGGGAATGAGAGGGTTCGGAGTGCAGAGATACGTAATGGATGTGACATGACACGAGCGGATTCAACAAGAATAACGATAGAGACATTAGGTGTAGGTGGATTCATCCGCTCAATGTTGGTCCTTTCCAATAACATTTCATCCGATATATATCAGCGAGCGTTCCTGTTGCGGGTTTGCTGAGGTGAGCAAGGTGTCACGTCACGTAAGCCTCCAAGCAAACAATCTGCTGACATCGGCTTTCCGTCCAAACCCGGCGTCCCTTCTCATCAGCGTCCATGGTCTCAACCGAGGACCTGCGTGAAAGCTAAGTCGACACCGCACAATCAGGCTACAATATACCATGATGTAGAAATAGCGGCCGGGGAAATGATCGGGCTGAATTTAGCTTTTTGAGTTTTTCTGGATAGCTATGTGTTATCAGACGGTGCAGTAGTCTCTTTTCCAGCTCTTGACTGCTGAGATTCGAGGTTATCCGATCTCCCGTTGTCACTTCAGCTCGAGCTCAATGAGATGTCGATGGGATTTGGGAGAATAGATTGATGGGGTTTTCGCTAACGATGTTGGATCTTGGCTGAGTTGTAAGAAGTGAATTTAGGATGACAAGTTTTCTTCTGCAATGGAAAGCGGCACGGTTGAGCGGGCTGTGCCTGAGCTGAGCGAAGCGAATTTGAGATGACAAGTTGTTTCTCTCATTCAATGGAAAGCGGCACGGTCGAGCGGGCTGTGCCTCGTATTTGTTGATGGTCATCAAACGGCATTGTGTGAATAAAGATGTCTCAGCCGCGTCCGTTGGGGTCAGGACTCCACGAGCGTACGGAGTGATCAAGGCGTCAGATCTTCTTGGGGGTATCCCAAAACAGTGATTGTCCACGGGCACTACTGCAGGATTACACGGTCCCTGAACTCGTGTTCCTGCTGCAAGCATGCAGGACGATCTCTCTGCGAGCCCGCATCCGGATATGGAGTCGATGATATCTCAGCTACAGTACCGAGGATGGTCTAGATCGCCCGCGAGGTGCGTGGAACGAGGCCTGGAATTGCATTACATCACACTTTCGTCGGGCCGTGAACCTACTGAGAAGCTATCAGAAATCTGGAGAGATGAGCTCGTGCGATGTGGAGGTTGACTTTTGAGCTGCAAGCGTTGGCGACTTGGTTGAGCGTTTGCAGGCTTGCGACTTCGCTGAACGTCGATTGGTTTGGCGGCGGAGAGGCGCTGGGAAATTGAGAATATGTAATGGTTCAATTCTCAATGGCCCAAGGAGCTGTTAACGCTAGCCCTGACTCTCGGGTAACTCAGGGGGGATAAAGCTTGTCTACGGGACTTGGTGTGGAATAGGGAGACGACATGGGTGATCAACTCGACAGCATCCAGCAGGCCGCGCAACGATCTGACAAGAAGTGGGAGATGGTCAAGGCTCCTTTTCCCCGGAAGAGAGTCGTACGCACTAGAGATTCCAAAGGTCAGTGGTAGACTCGTAGGCACTGGGGGTCATTGGCGAGACTTCACGTCCAAAAGACCTGAGGCATCCCGCAGGCCGTCGTTCTGGCAGGGCAGGACTATGAGGCTGTCCCGCCCCTGAGAGCGCGGCAGGCTCCGGAGCTGACTGTGGCTGTCGTGTGCCGTCTCCCGGCTTGCTCTGGGTGCAGGTGGGCCAGTCCTGAATGCTGACTAATCTCCCCAGCTCCACTCGTCACCTGCACCCCCGCTGCTCTCTGACCCCGTCACATCCTCAACAACCATAACGCGTCCAGCTTATCGAGTCTCAAAGGCCATCGAGAGGGTGGACGACGCGCGCTGTCGGGACCCCTCTAGTCTCTATGCCATGCCCGGGCGCTTCCTCAGTCTCGAAGCCTTTCCTCCTGAACTCTTGGGATTCTCCCACCTCTGAAGTCGGCGCTGGCTTGGCCGATCGCCGGTACCGAGCAGAACTAATGACAGGCCTGGCAGTGTGGATCTCCTGCATGTTCCACCCTACAGCTGACCGGGCAGAAAAGCTTCAACCGTGAGTTCTTCTAGGAAAAAGGATAGCTAGCCGTCGTGGCGCATGTCTCCTAAATTTGGTGTCTGGCCCAAACCTCTCTCAGCTACAGTATTGCCGATCTCAGACCAGCACAATTCAGTCCAGGTCTACATAGCTAATACGCTGTTCAGACTCCAGCTCACAAAGAGGTCCACAGAGATACGGGACAGCTGTGGAAAGGTTTGTTAGATTGACTAGAGCAACACTGTAAAGCTGGTTTGCTTTGATCTTGTCAAGACCAGGCTCAGCAAATGAGCATGAGACCATCCAAGAGAAAAGAAGCGAAGGCTGATGGCCAAGCGACGCAGGCGATGATTCTTGTTATACTTGAGGGCTTGGAGCAGAGAAAGAATCCTTGGACCGCAACCGCGAAATGATTCGATATGGACGCTGAACAGAAAGCGTCTTTCTTATACGGTTTGTTGCACGAACAATGTGTACCGCTGAGTCGCAAGGCAATGATTCTGTGGCTGACTGAATCTCGTGGCTTTCATGGCAGATAGAACGATGGTGACATGGTGTCCCAGCGACTGGATGCCCTTTCTGGGACCCGCTTGGCTAATTGGCCTAGCCTTGCTAGCTCGCTAACTTCGCAACGTCAAACGAGACAAGCCCCGTCTTTTTCTACCTTTACCATCCCTCATCGCCAATTTCTAGGTCAATTTTAGATCCAAATGCTCCCGGCGGGGAGCCGTGGCACCATCGCGCCAATGTTCCGAGCCCACCTCGCTACAAACTGCACCAAAGCGTAGCTACCCGCGAGGTATCATACCCCTTTGAGATGCACCACACGCGCCTGGGGCCTCCACGCGCTACAACGTACGCTGATCACCTTTGAATTTCTTGCTATGGTTGTCTATCTACACATGTCGTGCTGTAGACCGTGATGCTTATCGAGAATCGCTCGCACATGGATCTTTGCAGGACGTTTTTGGAAGCCATGATTACACCAAATCGAAGAACCTCGTCTATTTTCTTGTCGTAGGAGGGTGGCAATAAGGAGTTTAGATCCCTGACTAGCCGAAGCGCAGCCCGTTGAATCAATGCTCCGGGCCTCCTAAAATATGGAGAATATTCCAAGCATAGACGCATTTCCCAATGCAGCCAAAGCTACTGTATATAGGCATAGGACCTTCTCCCTTCTCTTCTTCTTCTGCTATCTCGTTCGAACAGTCGTCCAAGACAGTCTTTTTCTTTTACGGCACGCACTCGTTATCGTGTCTTTTGCTCTTTGTTACTGTCACTCTTTTATCAGTAGTATTAACATCTTGCTTGCAAATAGTTTGATTGGGGTAATTTACGCATCATGAAGAACGCTTTCGTAGCCTCCGTGCTACTTGCGAGCGTCACGCCGGCAATCGCAAAAGATCTTTGGGTATCTCCTGATGGCAGCTGTGGTCCAGACACTGTATTCACTTGCAAACAGTCTTTCTACGGTAAGTGTACCTCTATAATCAATGCTCTGTGGGACCATACTGACCCTTTGAAACAGGTGGATGCTGTGGCCCTGCGAACAAATGTGGCTCTACAGCAGACGTATGTGGAACCGGATGCCAGAAAGATTATGGGTACTGCCAACCTGCCACCAAGCACGACAAGAGATGGAACTTCGGAATGCCTAGCTTCGTCTTGCCTGTCAAGCCCGTCACGTCTTCCAGCAGCT
Organism: Venturia asperata; assembly: GCA_003689335.1. Classification (NCBI taxonomy): domain Eukaryota; kingdom Fungi; phylum Ascomycota; class Dothideomycetes; order Venturiales; family Venturiaceae; genus Venturia; species Venturia asperata. The sequence continues at coordinate 446,519 of QWWL01000017.1, forward strand.
CCTACAAGGCTTCAGCCTCGATTTACCCGTCCAAATCTTTGAACGGCACAAAAGGGTTTAATCATGGGAAACCAACGGCGGCCGCCGCGAATGGCTACGCCTCAACGGTCACTATCACATCCGTTGCTGCTTCGACCACAGCTCCTTACTCCCCATGGTGGTGGCCATTCGGTGGGAATGGATTGAAGTCAGTTGCCTCTGCCGCCGCTGCTCCAACTCCCGTCAAGGGCGGTCCTCAGGGTGGTTCGCAGCCAGAGCCTGTAGTGTACAGCAAGTTCACAACCTTGACAATTACTTACACAAAAACACACACCTACAGCTATAAGGGCTCTCAATCCTTCTCTTATGAGACATCCGCTACACGGACCGTCTGTCCTCTAGAGACGTACACTACCTTGTCAACTGTCACCAAAACCAAGACCTACACAGTCACCAACAAGGGTTCTACATCCTTGTCGTACGAACCCTACGTGACCAAGTCTCTGTGCACTTTGGAACGACCAGTCACCACCACCACGGCAACCACGTCCCTTTCTTCGTCGATAAAGCCAAGCAATCCATGGTGGGGACCAGCCCCAGTCACAACGCAATCGTCTTCGACTACCTCGGGATCCAGCAGCGCGTCACGCTCAGGCTCCGGCTCCGGCTCATCTGCTCCATCCGCGACTTCATCGCTCTCACGATCTGGTCCCTCATCTCCTTCTTCGATTCCTGTAGGTCCAATCCTTGGAAGCTCAAGCATAGCTTCTCCATCGATCTCGCTTCCACAGTCCTCGTCTGCTTCGGTACCTGTGGGCCCGATTCTTGGAAGCTCAAGCATACCGTCTCTATCGATCTCGCGCCCAGAGTCCTCGTCCGCTTCTGTACCTGTGGGTCCAATTTTTGGAAGCTCAAGCACTTCCTCGTTGAGCTCCAGCCTTCCTGTGTCTAGCGGGTCTATCAGCATTTCCATCGAGCCTTCCTTCAGCAGTACCGCTAGCTCGAGCAGTTCGTCGCCTTCCTCCGAGACTGTGTCCTCTTCTACCGAGATCTCTTCAAGTCTCTCCTCTCCCGTTGTCGGGAGCAGCTCTGCTGGTCCAACAATCACCTCGTCCGCTGAGATTTCGTCCAGCACCTCCTCAGTTGTGAGCGAAAGCAGCTCCTCTGTTGAGTCTAGCGAGTCTGTTCGAACTTCCTCCGCTTCCTCGTCTGGTAAGTCCATCCACTCTCATCGATAAACAAGTACACGATCTTTCCTGCGCATGGTTAGGGGACGCTTGAAAGCAGTTTGCATGCTTCAGTCGATCTCGCTGGAGACCTGGCAGCGCGAAGAAAGCATTCTTATCAAAATTGTGTGACTTAGCATAGATTGTGCTTGCTGTACTCCGTCTGGCTTTGACTAACTTGGAATCTATAGCAGAAATATCAAGCTCCGCTTCTTCGGAGGTATCATCCTCCAGCAGTGCTCAGATCTCATCTTCGACAAGCAGTGCTGAGGTCTCATCGTCTACTTCGAGTAGTGCTGAGGTCTCATCGTCTACTTCGAGTAGTGCTGAGGTCTCATCGTCTACTTCGAGTAGTGCTGAGGTCTCGTCATCGTCAACAAGCAGTGCCGGTATCTCTTCGTCAAGCATTCTCTCCAGCGAGAGCTCCACGATCACATCAAGCTCTGTCTCAAGCGAGTCCTCTTCAAGCGCCAGCGCGACGGTAACTTCATCTGCAAGTTTGTCGGATTCGACTTCCAGCTCCATGTCCATCACGTCAAGCGAATCTAGCTCAAGTATCGAATCATCATCGGCCTCAAGCTCGAGTGCCAGCGATTCGGCCTCATCGTCCAGCTCAGGCTCGTCCACATTCTCGACCATCACAACCTCGTCTTCCTCTGCATCAAGCAGTAGTTCGACCATCAGCAGCAGTTCCTCCACAACCCAGAGCTCTTGCCGTACAGCACCAACATTGACTGCTGCCACTTTGCCAAATTGCACTCCGTGTGCCGGCCAGCCAGATAGGAACGACAAATTCTGTGGTTATAAGATCACTGACAACAGTTATGCAGTCACTCCAATTACCTGCAAGGTTGTTTACTACAACTTTGACATCACAGGAGCAACCTTCGGCCCTGATGGCGTTGCGCGTCCAGTCATGTGGGTCAACGGTCAAATGCCAGGACCACCAATCAAAGCCAGCTGGGGTGATACTGTCGTCGTTACCGTGAACAACAAGCTCGACAACCTCAACGGAACTTCGATCCATTTCCATGGTATCCGACAGCTGAACAACAACATGAATGATGGTGTTCCCTCCATTACCCAGTGTCCAATCGCCCCAGGTTCCTCCATGACGTACACTTGGGTCGCAGAAAACTACGGCACTTCGTGGTACCACTCCCATTTCGCCATTCAGGCCTGGGAGGGTGTGATGGGTCCTATGATCATTGACGGTCCTCACAGCGCCGATTTCGATGAAGATATGGGTAAGAATCACACTTATTTCAGTTTTGTTTACTCTAATTCTTTGCAGGTCCGTTCCAACTCCAAGATTGGTCACATTTCACTGTAGACTCCCGCTACGACCTTGCCCAAAATGCTACGCCAATTCCAGGCGCGGCACCTGCACCTAATGGCGCCCCTGCTACCTATGGCGGTCCTGTCTTGCTCGATACAGGTCTCATTAACGGGAAGAACATCTGGAACGGCGACGACCAGGCAGGTTATGTTAGCGGCTCCCGATTCGTCGCTCCCAAGACTTTGACACCGGGGAAGAAATACTTGTTCCGAATCATCAACAGCGCTATCCAATCGACGTTCAAGGTTTATCTCGACAACCATCAATTCACTGTTATTGCGAATGATTTCGTCCCCATCACCCCATACACCACCAATGTCCTAAACATCAACATTGGTCAGCGTTACGATGTGATCGTTGAGGCTACCGACTCAACAGGAAGTTTCTTCTTTCGCGCTGACAACCAAAATGCTTGCGCTGGTACTGTCCAGTCTCTTGACATCCGAGCCATCGTCAATTATGATGGCTCGGCGGTCACTGATGGATCCAGTGGTACTGCCTACTCCTACACCGGCGAATGTGTTGATGAACCCGTTGCTTCTCTCGTCCCAGTGGCCCCAATGACCGTCGGTAATGCCGATGTCAATGTCGGTACCCTTGATGTCGTCGTTCGGGGCAACGATGCCCAGCTTTACAAGTGGTACCTCAGCGGAACAACCTTCCTAGCTGAGTACAACGATCCAACTCTTCTCGCCGTGATGGGAAACAAGAGTCTCCCGACTGATAGCGGCGCTCTCCTCATTGAGCTCAAACAGCCGAAGCAGTGGGTTTACATCATCGTCGAATCATCCATTCCATTGCCGCATCCACTTCATTTGCACGGTCATGACTTCTTCGTTTTGGCCGAGGGAGCTGGAACCTACAGCTCTGATGTCCCACTCACCTTGGTCAACCCTCCTCGTCGTGATACGGCTCTCATGCCTGCAGCTGGTTTCATCGTGTTGGCTTTCGAGACGGATAACCCAGGTGTCTGGCTCATGCACTGCCATATTGGATGGCACACATCGTAAGTCTACTCCCTACCCTTATCCTTCTTCGTCACAGATGCTAACATCACCCACAGTATGGGTTTCGCGCTTCAATTCGTTGAAATCCAAGACCAGATCCAGTCTTCCGGCGCCCTGAATAATTCGTGCGCACTCAACAGCACTTGCGACGCCTGGAATTCCTTCGCCACCTCCAACGGCCTTGTCCAACTTGACTCTGGCGTTTAGATGATTGATCTGAAAGCATTGGGTGTTTTTCTATGTCCGCGTCTGCCTAGATTGTAGGCTCGCGCACTTTTCTTCTTTGTGGATGTGTATATACCTAATGGAGTTTTATTGTGTATTCACTTCGATTGAGCTGATGGGGAGCAGGGTGTTTGTTTCCAAAAGCTGAATGTACATGTATGCTTGCACTCTCTGGCCTTCTTTTTTCTTTCGGCCAAACAGAGGGTTATGAATGCAGGCTTTTGATGTACATATTTTGCTGGGTAATGATCGACCGGCTTTTCTCTGTTTTGTTCCTCCTTTCCTCTTGGATCCGTGGTGTTTATCACTTCCTTTGCGGTGATGTTCAATATCCTTGACCCGCTCATCTCGGGCCCAAAATGCTGGTGTGCACATTTCCAGCCCTGCGCATGGAGAACAGTTGCAACAAGCTATTGCAACAAGCTATATACTGAGACATGTAGAAAACTGGCCCGAATTGGTCCTATGGTGTAATGGTTAGCACTTCGGATTCTGAGCCAATCAATCTTCCGGCGATCCCTGTTCGATCCAGGGTAGGACCTTTTTGCCCCGCTCCAAAGCTCAAGCATGTTGGACCAAAACAGATTGTTCTCGAGGCTGTAATCGTTTTTTTTGGTTGTACTAAAGGCGTGTTCGAGAAACAGAGCTTCTCTACCATCGATCAAGATGTTGATATTTTTACTTCTATTATTGCAATAACCTTTACCCACTCGATCCCAGCCTCGTCCCTTCCCTTCTCAACTTTTTCATCAATGCCTCGCAAAGCTGGATTCGAAGCTCCGTCGGAATATGCTCCTGTTCGACTCGCCAGTATATACAACGCGAATACTAAAAAGGAAAGACCCACGAGGACGACACTGACAACGGGAGAAAATGATTTCGCCTTCGTCGATGCATATACCGACGAAACCCACGCGTCCATTGACGGAAACTACATACTTCGGAGCGTGATGGCGTAAGACGCGACGGGCGATGCAAAGGCCCACCACCCCCTCTATTCTCTTGAGTATCTACGCGTTGATCGCCGTACACATATACCTGAGTCTCTAGATATCCGATTATGTGACCGGCGCCTATTCCACCGATATCAGTACAGGGCGCGAATAAATAGCGCCATCATTTATCTTCCCGATCCCGACATCGAAATGCATCAAGAAGCGGTTTCGATCCGATTTCAGTGTCATCTATATATTGGGATCTACCCACACAATCTCAACATCAAAAGACTACAGGCGCTTCCTCGACATGTAGTAGCCTAACCTGCCATTCTTGGTTACAAATAGAACGGATAGCGTCCAGGCCGGGCCATGTTAAAGCGCATAGGTAGGGAGGGTGTTACGATTGTGCCTGCCTTCATCATACAAATTTTGGGAAAGAGGGTGTGTCAGTGTCATGGCGCTGAGCGGGGTTGCTTGCGTCTTTGTAGTGTTTACCCAGGAGTGGCTGCTTTTGCGTTTCTGGTGTGGATGGGTGGTTAGTGGTGCCAGTGTGATGCGGGGGTGGCCGAGATCTGAATGGGGAGAGGTGAGTTCCACGTTATGTCAATCTCGAGCGTTAAGGTGCTAGCGTATTGTGGAAGAGGCAGAATGGTAGAGATCCTGCTATATGTTCGAAGCGTTTACCGGAAGTAGTAGGATGTGTTCGCGAAGCATTATTTATAATTACAGATATTGAATCAAAGGACAGAAGTGGCGACTGGTTTTGGGAGTCTGGAATTTTCGAATTCGAGTCGTGATATCATTTTCGTGTACCATTCATCCAACTTGATCGCCTGGATCTTAAAATTAACCGCAATCGTCGACTCTTATCCACATTCAAATCGTTGCTTAACGTCTCGAAGGTCTAGTCATATCTCTCCAGAGGGCCTCGATCCCTGTCACGATACTTGTGCCTTTACAGGCTCAGACTTGACTTTGGCCTTCCTCACCTGTGGGTCTGCAGGCTCGCCCTTTTCTTTCTTCTTGCCCTCCGCTCTCCCGCCTCTCCCTCTCTTCTTGCCACGACCCCGACTTGCACCACCAGGATCCCGCTTTCCTTTCGCTGCGGCAGCTTGCTCCTCTTCGATGACTCTTGCACTTTCCTTCTCCCACCACTCCTGAAACTCCTGCTCTTGTTGGATCTCTTGTAAACTGCGCTTCGCTGCAAAGTCTTTGATGGCAGTCTTTTCGATGGCTTGTTCGGAGAGAATGTCGAGGATGCTTCGCTGATCCAGAGTCAGCTCTCTGGTCCGTTGTGGCGCGTGACGAACAGATTGAATTGGCACTGGTTTGTCCGATATAGCGAAGCCCGGGACATCGATGGCTGGTTTGTTTGGCATAGCCTTTGAGCTCGATGGGCCCTGCTGTGCTTTTGTCTTTAGCGTGGACTGTGGCGAAGACGTAACATCTGATGTCGATCCACTCCGCAATTGAGTAGCCTGAGGTGTTGTCGTTTTTGGAGTATTCTGTGTTGAGCTAATGGTTGGGTTGGCGATCGTCTGCCTCATCGTCAGGTGTGGAGTTCGAGATCCAGAAGCCGATCCTGGTGCGAGGAAAGCCTCCGAATTCGTCCTAGATGCTGGACTTTGCTTTGCAGCAGATAGTTGCCATGGAGACGCAGGGCTTGGAGATGCGTGTGCTGGTTCAGGGGCTAACAGTGGACTTCTGTCACCTTGTAGTTGTGCCTGCAACATCTTCTTACGCTCCTTTTGGGACAATTTTCCAGTAAAAGACCCTGAAGATTTCGGTTCATTTGTAGCTTTGGCCGATAAGCCAATAGAAAGTGAGGACGTCCGCGACGACGATGCTTGTTCTATGACCTCCTTGATGTTGAGTTTTGATGATGGCAAAGGTGTCGCACCCCAAGGTCTGCCCGGATCTTTTGGTGAAGGTATCGCGTCAGCCGATGCTCTTTGGAAGGACAGAATGGCACCCTTCGAGGTCGCTATCTTGGCGAACGGACTGCTCTCACGTTGAGATGAACGAGGCGCAGCTGATGGTCTGACTTGAGGTGATGCAGCATCTCGCAAACGTTCTGTCAGGGAGGACAGAGGCGGTAAATCTTCCTCATCTTCGTCATCCATGTCAAAAATAAGATCGTGCGTAGACCTTTCGCTTCTGAGAATTGGACTCGCTGTAGGGCTGGGAGAACCTGCAGCAATATCTTTAGATGTCCTCCGTTTGCTCTTGTGCTGCGAAGGCGTCTCGGAGGACATTTCATGAAAACTACCAGCCCTGTAGGAAGCAGATGCTCGAGGTCCAGTATCTCCATACTTGTTGAGAAGTAATATTGAGTCTATCTTAGACTGTCTTTCCATGCCAATGCGTTTCTCGAGATCGGGATAACGCTCAGCCAGAATCTCTTCTGCTCTCCCACTTCGTGCAAAGATGGAGCAGTTCTGCTGAAGTCGCTGCGAGGTAGCGTCAAGTTCAATGAGGATATCTTCGTCAAGCTCTTCGATATGTCTACACTACTTGTCAGCGTATCCGTGCGCGTAGGATTCAAACGCCTTCTCTCACCCATGGCGCAACACGGCCTCGAGATTGAAGCATATATATTCCAGAGCCTTGTCTTTGAAAGTTGTGACTGAGCATGGGGCGATTGCGTTCAGTAACTGACAAACGTTGCGAAAGGTGACTATTGCGATTAGTGACTGGGCTGTTCCGAATATTCGAGACGTAGGTTACCATGTTCGCCAACCACTTTCTGACAGATCTCCGAAAGCCGGTCGAGCATTAACTCATTGGCTACACCCATGACTTCGATAACAGTGTCCAAGAATGCATCCAGATCATCAGACACTAGGTCATCGAATAATTCGACGCCTGTGTCTGCGTAGATATGTCGCAGAACCATTCGGAAAATTGAGGGCTGAACGTGGCTGAGGTCGACCTTAACGGCATCATCCTCGTCATTTAGTTCTTCTCTGCGTTGAGCCAACCAGCCGCCAGCAGCACGGCCCTTGAAAAGACCTTCGAAGAAAGGGCACCGCTGGCATATGAGTGCACTATGAACCCATTCTTCTTCATCATCAGCCAGCCGGACTATCACGTCAGCCGTCTCGAAGAATGCGGGATCTCTATTCGCAAGCTCCATATCTTTGTTCAATTTGGGAGTCGTCGGCACGATGCGCCTGAGTGATGATTCGAGATGTGTCAGCTCGAGACGATTGGCGACCTTCAAGATTTCCATTCGAGTTTGTCGATAACGAAATGCCATCTGCGGTTTCTTTGACCTTGACTGCCACACAGGTGCCAGCATATCTGTGTAGAGATACAGGGCTAAATTGAACGTCGAAAGTATGTCCAGTCCCTGGAAGATAAGACGTAATTTACGGTCACTATTTCTTTGAATACTGAGCAGTTCGGGTATTGAGAAAATACCGGACCCGTTGAACTCCTCCAGAGCGCGTCTCATGATTCCGCTTCGACCTGCCAAAATGAACTGATGCACAGGTATTTCGATGTCCGACGTGGTGGAAGAAATATAGAGATCATAAGGCAGTTGTGGGGTGTCTCGAGGTTCGATGATAGTCTCTATATCTGCGTCTGGGTCTTCAGATTTCAGAACGAAGTCTATGAGATCTCGCTTCGGGAAGGATGGAGCATCATCGTCCGACGGGTAGAGGGTCTGAAATGGCACCAATGACCAGAGATCTGACCACAAGGTTGATGGAGAGATTTCCATCTCACTCTTCATCTTCTTCGAATCCTCCCTGATCGCGGCAAATGCACCAAAGCCTGATGCTCGTACCGCAGTTACCCTGGTCAAACCAGAGATTCGAGAGTACTTGTGATCCTTGGACTTCCCATCTCCAATTCCAGCTGCGCTTGCATCTTTGATTTTCGCTCGTTTTACTCTTCGCCAAACACTGCCAGAACGCAGGTTAGCCTATTAGTCCCGGAAACCTTCAACATGAGATCTATGATGATAAATTTCTTGCACTCTGTAATATTCAGTTTGGCAGAAATGTTATCAGCATCGAAGAGAGTTCAGGCGTGATCGAGATGAAGACAATGATAGACCTACCTGCCAGCTTGGGTAACAATGATAATGGCTCCGTTCTGGTCAATATCGACATCTCGAGCAGCCATGTGAGTCTTCTTGTTCGACCAGATGCGTAGTGGTTGAGAGAGGGCATTCTTGATGCGATTTGGATTGGTTGTGGATGTTGTTTTGCTCTGCGTGGACACAGTAGGAGAGCTGACAGTGACTGTGAAAATCTCGCCAGACGTGGACATGGCACAAATCGCGTCGCCGCTCGAAACGATTTTGGATATGCAATTCGGAGAGCTTTCGTATTTCGTTGTGAGGAAGCTGGACTTCAAGAAATAATTGGTGAAACCGTCCAGTGGGAAGGTCAATCTCGTGTAGCCGTAATTAGAAAATACTTGAACTTCATGACTCTCAAGCAAGACAGTTGTTGCGCGATCGATAGCTGATACGGCGACAATTGGAGAGGAGAATCTAGACGCCGCAACGTTCCGTGGGGTGTCTTGGATTTCGAGGGAACGCGATTCTGAATGAACAATGCCCAGTTGACCTTCGTTCTTTCCGAACGTATACAATGCCGTGGCTGTGAATGCGACCGAGTGAATTCGCGACGCAGCGACTCCAATGATAGCCTCGCGCTTGAGCGGCCCAAATATCTGCCTAGGCGAGGTCTGTACAGGCTCTTCATTGCGAGAAGAGGTTTTGGGGAGGTCATAGCCCAACTGACCGAAGCCATTGCTGCCCCAGGAGAATATCTCACCTTGATCGGACAAAGCCAAAGTGTGGTTTTGCCCGAGAGCGACAGTGACAATTTTTTTGCGAGCCAACGCTCCACCCTCGACACATACGTACTGGTAACGAGTGGTCTCATCTCCAACACCAAGTCGACCACCAGGACCATGGCCGCAGACATATAAGTTTGACTCCGGGTCGTCGGTGAGGATGACTGTGTGGAGCTTCGACATGTGTGCATTCAAGATGCGAATTGGCCTGTCCCGAATAATGGAAGGAAGATCAGAAACCCAGTCGGTTTTTATCCTGGATTCTGTCTGGTGACCCAGAGACGAAGTAGCCTCAACATGCTCGCGGTAAAAGCGGAAGTAGAGGTGATCTGGCCGCCTCAAAGTGATTCGCTCAGGATGCTGGCGGTCGTCTTCGTCACCAAAGCCTAGTGTGACATTCTGGTTACTCCCAAAGGTATATATCTCGTCGCCTTTCAAGTTCACATGCGGAACTAGACCCTGTCTGCCTTTCGATCCATCATCAGCGGTATCTGGCATCGATTCGTCGTCACTGTCTGATAGGTCTATGGCGTGCACCCGGTGGTTTTTGGCGTCAATCATGTCTCCTTCCAGAGTCATCTCATAGACGTCGAATGGTCCATTTCCTTCTTTGTCCTTGATTCTTATCAGCCCTCCAGCATGATGATGGACAGTGCTAGACCCATGCCCCATAACATCTTGCGTGTCTCTTGTCAAAACAGCCTGTGCAATTGCCACATTTCCTGCATAGAAGGCTCTATGGAGAGCAGTCCAGCCGTTCTCATTGTCCTGAATATAAACATCGGTCAGAGGGTGTTCCAGCAAGGCCGAGGCGAAATCGAACGCGTTCTCAGACGCGGAAGACGCGGCAAGATGGAGCAGCGTTCGCCCGGCAGAATCGCGATGATTCAAGTCCGCTCTGGTCAAAACCAACCCGCCGGCGGCCGGTGAAAACTCATGTTCCTTTCTGCACTTGACAGTAAGTGTAGGAGATGTTCCAAAGCTTCCAGGACTGCCAATGCCGAGGCCTAGATTGGACTTCTGAGTACCAGCTCGGGTGGTATAATTTGCTGTTTCCAGCACGCGCCGGAAATTCTCGACATCGTTCTCGAGATAATATTTCCAAAGATAGCCACTCATGGGACGAGAGAGGACAAGGAGCTTTCGGTAGCTTCGGCAGGGTGCGCCTCGCTCTGATCACGGAGGATCAAGGCTTGTTTAAAGGCACGGGATGCAGAAGCGTTGGAAAGACTCCGGAGAGAAGGAGATCGCGGAGCTCGTGGGGTGGTTTGCTATGTGGCGAATTGGCTGGTGGTGGAGCAATCGGGAGAGAGATAGACGGCTTAACGGGGAGGGGGCGAATCTGGGGTCGATAAGGGAGCTTTCGCAGTGAGGTGATTCGGAAGAAGGTTTACGGTATGAGGCAGTCTGTTGCTGTCGCGTCAGTAGTTGTATTTGCGTGGAACGATGCCGTATAGAGGGATATTTCGAAGGGAGGGCATTTGTGGGCGTGAGTCAATGACGTGAATCAGTACGGGAGGACCATTTGCGCCGGCTATGCTGACTACTGTGCCACTACGGTAAAAGACATATGGAGCTTACAGTAAGTAACAACGGATACTGACAGAGTAGCTGGGGAGTATGGAGGATGAGAGGGAGTGCGGGTGAAGTAGATGATGGGTAGGCAGCGCCGAGTATATCTGGCAGGTCGATATCGTTTACAGGACCGATACCAAGGACAATACCGGAACTGTTGTTGTCGAAGTACCAATTGAGGACCCGATGGCTACATCGTGGCCACGCTTCCAATATTTCAGGCTCTCCAGCACATCATGATCCCTACTCTGTTTGCAAATGAGTGGGATGCGAGTGAAGGCTAGACGGATACCACAGTGCCTCCGTACCACAGTAGTTCTACCCGCGGACCTGTGCAACAGGATCGCTCTCTGATTCGAGCGCGCAAATCCATCCCCACAATCCACTACGCCCCTTTTGTCCTCCTACATATAACAACCATCATCTGCGCTGACAACACTCTGTCTTTCCTCCTCCCTACTCAAGAAATACGACGGTGCCACCGAGACAAATCTGCTGGACAGCATTGGGTGACAGCAGCAAAGGAAGGCCCTTGGGTCCTCCCGACCGCTCTGAATGACTAACGCCTTCGAGGACAACTCTAACCTCATGTTCATACTGGCAGAATGAAGAGGCATCGAAGCCGTGATCCGACTTGATCAAGGGCGTGTTCTTCAAAGCAAGCAAACACGTGTTCAGCTGTGTAAATTGACAAGGAAAGCTGATATCTGCAATCCACCGCGTCAGCTTCCTCCAGGTAACAATTCAAACATCTCGAACCAGCCTCCTTGCCGCCGAGATGTCGAAAGTTCCAAGGAACAAGGTCAAGCAGACTCGGGCCATGATTAGCGATGATCATGTTGCTAACGCCGTAGCTCTGTTGAAAGGAGCCAAAGCCGCGGGAGCAGCTAACGCAGCAGCCAGATTTGCTGAAGCGGCGGGTTATAGTGTTGGAGGGATCCAAGAGCCGCAGCCACCATCAAATGAAGAATCACAAACAACACTAAGAACAGAGCCAGGGTCCAGAGATAGAACAGTGACAACATCCGAGCCAGCATAGGAAACGGCCCCCATTGCTTCCACCAGGGTTCTTGGCCCTACGAGGTCTACATTAAGGGCCGCAAGAACGTATTCTTCCAAAGCACTATGGACCGGAACCGCAAAATGGAAAAGAGGCTTGGCTATAGAACTAAACGCATAGTATTTGGTCGACGATTCGTTTTGAGAGAGTACGTACTAGTTCCCTTCAATGTCACAGGCCACAACACTAAGCTCCGTTACAGCGAACACATTGATGCATTGCTCTTTCTTGGACCAAGAGTTTGCCAGACTCTGAAGCACTTTCATTTCAAGCACCAAAGCCTCGATGACCAATGCGAAAACAGGTTCGACGCAAGCGACGACTGTGTTACTCGACTTGCCGAGGCGTGTCCAAATTTGAGAGAGGTTCAAATCCAAGGCGCTACAAAATTGACTGATGATGGTGTGCTCGCTTTCTTGGCAAACTGCCCTCTCCTCACTAAATTCGAAGTATCGTCTCACTATAAGCGGAAACTTTGTCTGCTGGGAGGCTTCTTTCCAGCGCTTCAACACCACGCAGATTGGGCGACTGAACTGGAACTTCTGAGGATCGATGGTGCAGTGCCTTATAGCGGGACCACGCCTTTTTCGAGAAAGATGTGCGCTCTGTCAAAGGCCAGACCATTACTTCAGCTGGAAATCTCGCAAACATCCGAAGCGTCTGAGTACCACTGGGGCGACGGTAGGAGCTACTATATGACATTTCGCATCGATAAGTTCAAGGACGGAAGGACATTAGAATCGAAGCAGATGGATGACAATGGAGATGATTGGCCCTTCTGAGCAAGGCGAATGTGCTCAATCCGTATATCAAACAACCATGACAGAGCTTGGAGAAAATAGGTATTGCCGGTTTCTCCGGCGCGATATCCATAGAATGGGAGATGTGGTAATTGTTGAAGACTCATGCAAATACCATGTGAACTTTCGCCTCGGCCGTGGCGTTTAACCTTCTTCCTACCGCCAGTCTCAGTGTCTGCTTGAGGAAAACGATAATGTCCTCTGCACGATGAACAGGGATTTGGCGTCCCACCGAGTAACCTCCTAGCAATCCAGCTGAACCCGGCCTTGAGTCACCTGCTAACCATCCATTTTGGTTGCACTCGAGTCGTCTGTATTCAGTTTGCTTTGGATCAAAGCCAATTCTAGTAACGTCATTTTGAGGTAGTTAGGCAGGAATGGTAGTCACTCTGAGCGCTTGAAGACAGTGCGTTGTGGGGCATTTGTGCGACTCGGCGTTGAGGTTTGCACGAGAGCATGTATGCTCCGTACTATACAAGTCAGCTTACGTATATGATCGTCTGTGCCTTGTTGTGTATCTCCGCCCTGCTAATCGTCCTGTAGCTCCTGGCTGATAGCTAGCCAAAGCGTTCTAAAACATGCTCAAGCATGCCAAATTGGGTATCACTTGGGCCTTCCCTTTTTCGCCCTCTTTCACTCAGAATATCCGACCTCTCCACTCCTCTCCAATATCTTCCAATCCATGTCAAGACTATAGTCCCCGACAGATCGAAAGAATAAGCTGCCAGAAATGCGTCGATGTCGGTGGCAAATCACGCACTGGCGAAAGTCTTCCTACCATCCCACTCCATCGCAAACTCGAATCCATCTTCCTTCGCCTCAGCAAGCTTCTTGCTCACAGACTTAATGAATACATCTTCGTTTCTGGTCTTGTCCAAAATCCCACTCCAAGGCTTCAAGTGAGGGTAAGGACTGACATGCTTCCAAAACTTAATCTTGTCGCCAATCGCCGTCGCACAGAAACACTGCTCTTGGGTCAGCCAGCCTCTGGCGGGTTCGTACTTGACTTTGACGTCGTCGAACGTGTAGATCTTCTCTATGAGAGCCTTCTGGATCTGCGACTGTGGACTTGGCGCATATGAACGACTGAGAGTATGTGAACCTGGATCGCACCATTCGTGATCGTGGTCGCCATCGGCTCCACGACACTCAATCACGAGAATGGGGATATCGCGCAGCTCGAACTCCGTCCCAAGCTTCTTCGCACATCGTGCATACTCTTTCATGGTGGCTGGTGGCTGGACGGTACCTTTTTGTAAAAAGTCGCAATTTTTCACCGTCCACGACCTGGTTCCGTCCGCAGATTTCGACGATGGGTCGGGTAGCTTGAACTTGTCACCGGGATCAAACTTCGATGCAGGGATTTTTAGACTTGGTTTGGAGAGCATCGCCTCATCGTAAAACTCTTTTTCCCAGACGAACACCTGTTGTTTCGATTGATCGCCTGTGTCACCTAAGGAATGGATAGTAACCTCGTAGCCGTCATTTTCTGAGAAGACCTTGCGACACTGGTCCATCCAGAATTTGGCTACGTGACCAGCCGGTGACAGTAGGGCAATATCTTCATTTTCCAGGCTAGCCATGAGCGAAGCAAGAGGGACTGCCTTAGCAACGCGCTTTCGAGCCGTCATTTGCTTTGCCGACCTCAACTCTTGTTGCTTAGATTGATCCGGGTGGAATAAGACTGTAGTCAAATTGCTGTCTAAGTCCCGATCGGCAGATTTTGACGAATTCGATTTAGCAGCTGGACGATCTGGACTCGTCTTCTGCTTTTTTTTGCGTGGCTCCTGCTGCCTAGACTGAGGTGGTGACAGATATGGGTCAAAATTGCCAGAGTCTGGATTGGTAAGGTGTGTCAAGAAAGCTTGGGCAGCTTTACGCTTTCTCGTGATCTTTTGCTCCGATGTGTGCTGCTGCTGTCTATCTTGAGGTGGTGTTGACTTTGGAGACATTCCAGAGTGTGGAGATAGTGTCTTCGCAGTGTTAAGCCTATGTCTTATTCTCGATTTCGGGGTCAGCGGATGCTCGACCTCAAATGGCGGTGTCAGAGATGGAGTAAGTGATGGTGATGGCATGGACTGTTCAGCGGCAATGGCAGTTTCTTTCTTCGAGCTGGTGGTGCGCTTGATTGCGCGAGCAGTTTTCGCCGCCACGATTTTGCCAGGCTTTTTCGTTTCGAATGAGTTTGCGACGGTTTTACTCTGACGCTGAGGATGGGGCGAAGTAGCCGTCCTCACGCGCCTCGAACGGGTACTCATGACGGGCGGCTCGTGAGAGAGCTGCGACTCAGGCAATTCGAACAACTTTCGTTTTGGAGCCATCTTGAAAGACTGCGAACAAGTCAGAGTGGTCATCATGCTTCGAGGCAGAATTCACGTACCTCGTTTGTATTGAATTTGCGTGATCGAAGGGGACACTAACTAGGAGGAATGAAGGAAAAGTTGCAGTGAATGTAAAATTTGGAGGTTGATTTTGATGAAGTAGGAGCGGATAGGCGAGTAAATTTTGGAGAGAGAACTTGAGTGAGTGACTTGGGCTTCCAGTAAATAGTACAGTAAGGCAAAAGGATAGATCACGTGAGTGTCGGCTCTCCGTTGTGTCAGGTATCACACAGTAAGACCCTCGTTATAAGCACATTTGTGGCCCAAAAAAACGTGGAACATCGCGGTTTTGTTTATAGCGAATAGATAACGTGTAGGATTTCTTCAGATCGATCACGTGTAGGCTATTACTAAGCTGCTCCTACACGTGGACAGCCTGAAGTACGTCTTACCAGTGGTCTTCAGTAGCTGGTATTATAGCCTGCAGCTAGGGTCATCTGGACCATTCAGAGGGCTAAGACTATAAGGATATAAGGCTATATCCGCTGAGATATTCCGAAGTACCAGCTACAGGGGTGGTAAGGGACCACTTTACTATCAAGAACATTCCAGACCACATGGAATACCGCGAGGTTATCCCCATAGGGGTAAGTTTATAACGAGGCTTTACTATATCAGGCATCCACCACGTGGCCCACTGGTTCGTAACATTAATTATAGATCGCTCGCTGGGATTCAGGGGAACCCCAGCGATTGTCTTCTCAATACTATACGATTCTTGGCCTAACTACTCCAAACCTCCTAATCTTGACACTTCTTCTCTTCTTTCTTCCGAAGTACTTTAACCATCTCTAGATGAAAGTGGGAAAGCTACACGATACGATGGACGGATTTAAACGAAATGAAAGAAGCAAGGAACAAAATGAGCTCGATATATACTACGGCCTTTTGTTATCCTATTTCTACATTTGGGAATGGAAATAGGCAAGTAAGCTTTTGAAACAAGAGAAATCAGATGGAAGGGAATGGAAATGGGATGGATAAACGAAATGTTGAATGAATAATATGTCTGGGACGAATATGATTCAAGTCTGCACACCATCAATTGGTGACTACCTTAACGCCTTAAATACACGAATGAAGCCATTGAAGTAATCACTTCCAGAAACCACGGTAATTGCATTGTAATTGCCAACTCAACTGCAGTTGACGTGGCAGTTATCCCGAAGAAAAATCGCACTTAATCCGTTACAATATCAACATCTATCCTTCTCTTCTTCCAGCAGCAGCCAGCTACTCCTGTGTTGAAGCGAGAGTGCTATCATCTAAGATACTTTGAGATCGACCTTACCTGGGGGAACGGTCGTGTGGCATTGTTGACAACTAGCGGGCTAAATTCGAGTAGAATAAGAATGTTAGTCTGGTTGCTCTCCTTTTGTAGGAATAGGTCTGGGAGGGGAGAGGGGGGTGGAGTGAATGACTCACCATCGCTTTCGCTCCTTTCTGTTCTTTCAAACATGTTTGGCAGATGGCCGGCTATAATTTCCAGAAAACACCATATTAGCTGCTCTGTTCATGCGTCTTTGGGGTGGACGATGGGCGTCAGTAGGGCAGGGCTCTGAGTAGTTTGCTTACCACCGGATTCCCATTCGCATGTCCAGGAGTTGCTTTTGAGAGTTTGACCATGTCTTCTACTGTCAGTGGGTCGGGTTTGGCTCCTTTTGCTGGCGTGGCCCCTTTTGCTGGTGTTGATGTTGTTGTGCCTGGTTTTGTGTTTAATGGTTGTGTTTCGCCCGATTTGTTAGTCAATGGTTTTGAGCCGGGATTATTGGTCGTTGGTTTCGGGTCGGGCTTGTTGGTTGCTGGGTTCCCGCCGGGTTTCTGGGCGGGTTTGTTTTCCTTTGGGTGTTCCTTGGTGACTGCGGGTTTTGAGGCTGGTTTTTCGGCGGGTTTGTTTGCTGGTGGTTTGTTTTTTGGGCCGTCGTCGTTTGATGTGTCTATGGTCTTTTCTGTGGTTGCTACTTCGGTTTCTTCGACTCGGATGTCGGTGGGAAAGTTCTCGGTTTCGAAATTGCCGGTAGTGTCGGTGGAAGGTTCTTTTTCTTCCCTGGCCTTAATGTCCCTCATTACATGCAGGTGTGGCAGCTGGTAAGGTTCAGCTTGATATGCGTTGAGGGAGTCTCGAAGTGAGAGGCCATATGTTTTGGGTATGCTTGCTGCCGACACCCTGACGCTGCTTGGCGATGTTAGGAAGGGGCTGTGTGGCTCTGGGATGGAGGAAGATACCTGCTGAGAAGCATAGCTAGCAGCGTATTCATTATGATCTGCTTTGACATGATGGCGTAGAGGTAAAGTGTGCTGGGCCTGAGAGTATATAACTAATGTTGGAAGATGTTGCTGTGCCTGTGTCAAAAAAAGACATACTTCTTCGTCCTTATATACGCAGGTCTGAATGGAGTGCTCAACTATCGTGAGAGCTGTGCTAGCCAGCAATCTTCTCCCAGTGGAGCGAGAGTCCTGGACACACATGGGTTGCATCACAGAAACGACAGATGAACGAATCGTAAGAAAAATCCAGCACTCGTTTCCTCTTTCCGCAGATTGAAGATGCGATATTGTAGTCGTCGAAAAAAGTGGTTCTTGTTGTTGTGGGCTGCGAGGACAAAAATGACAAATGAACGAATCGTAAGAGATATCCAGCACTCGTTTCTTCTCTCCGCAGATTGAAGATGCGATAGTCGTCGCAGAAACGTGGTCAAGCCTTGTGATGGGCAGCATGGATGGGACACGGACCACCC
This sequence comes from Venturia asperata, assembly GCA_003689335.1. Classification (NCBI taxonomy): domain Eukaryota; kingdom Fungi; phylum Ascomycota; class Dothideomycetes; order Venturiales; family Venturiaceae; genus Venturia; species Venturia asperata. Next base: position 464,602 of record QWWL01000017.1, read on the forward strand.
AGATCTCGTTCTCCTACCTAATAATACTGTGTAAGCACACGTTACCTCGCAACTCAAGCTTCAATCTCATTCATATCACGAGCATCATCCTCTTTGAGTTCCGTGCCCTCAAGATCTGGATTTTTCAATCTAAGGCTGCATAGGGACATTTACCAATGATATCGAATGGACATCAAATCTCATGACCTTCATGCGATACACGTTCCAAGAACCAGGCTGGTTAAGCGATACACATGGCCCGTAATCTACGCCGACGCAATCTTCTGTGGTACTGCGGTATCAGGGAAAATAAACGTTGTTGGTAGCCCGGCAGTGGCCACTGCGGTAGTAATGTTCCAATCTGAATAAAGCTTCTATTCTGCTTATATCAGCGTATCCTTGGTGTATTGATACGCTTCAGCGTTACGACTTTGGAAACTATAATAGATTGACTACTCATGCCGAGCTTATTCGGCTGTATAAAATTCTAAAAATAAGAGATCTACACAGGCCATGAATTTCAGGGATGGCTTCAAGGGTGCCTGCATTGTGGGTCACAATTAACGTTCATGTTCCCTGAAAACGTACTATACAGTATCAAAGCACGCAAAGAACCAACAGCAAGTAGAGACGCAGCCCACGAACACGTTTGTAATTTACATTGCATAGAACCGTAGCATCTCCCCTACACGCCTACCTCAACCGCCATGTTGGCTATGAACGATGAATGATAGGTCTAATTTCGAAGCTGCCCAATATACTGTGCAGATACTGGCCATGGCAAGGACAAATAAACGTGGACACTGTTCATATTATACAGAAGACTCTGCGAAGAAGGCTTCATTGAAGAATATAAGTATGAAGGTCGAAGACGTCTCTGTCTGAATACCAATCAACCTCAGCCACAGCATCAGGAACAATTCTCATTTGACTGATATTCATCATGTTTTTCAAATTTCTCATTCAGATAGCGAGCACCGTCTTCTTCTTCCAACAGATCTCAGCGGTCAACCTGAATGCGCATTCGACTTTTTCTGCTAGTCTGGCCAACGAATTAGAAGAGATATCTGAAGGGTTCAAAGAATACAACTGGTCCACAGCCGTCCCAGACCCTGGCCCGCCTGTCATTGTTAATGGAATAGCCATGCCACCAAAAATCTTGGCGATGTCTCATGAGGGCTCTGCTCAAAGCCTCTGGGGACCAGGCACGTTTTTCACCTGGGAACAGTGGAGTGCCATCTCTGGTCAAAACCAGACTGATCACGAACATGAATTGGCGAAAAGGTAAGCGACTTCGTACCTGTTCAGTCTACTCCAAGCAAGTTTTGATATGGTATATAGACAAGATATTGGCGGACAGTGGGAAGATGACTGCGGACGCAATCATTGCTTAGGAACTTGCACATACGATGCAGTTATTGCACACCAAGAAGGATACTACGATACGTTTGGCAACCTCCACAAAATGACCGGAGAGGTGTGCGGTGCCGGCTCAGCGGGGAGGACCTATACGTCGAGCTATTCTTGGAGTGTTTCTGTGCAAGTAGGACCTGATTTTGTGAGCTGACTCGTATACATGTATTGTTCGGCGAGTAAACCGCTGACGATGTCACTTAGAAAGGCGCAATCTTGGCAAAGTTCACGAAATTGGTAGACAAAATCGGTATCCGTGTTGGTGGAGCGTATACCTGGGGGTAAGATATCTCCGTCGACGTCCTCCTTTGGTACGAAATTGATCTTGGGAATAGGAAAGCAGTATCAACCAGCTACACGATGACGTTTCCCCAGCTCTCAAGAGGGACAGTATGGTATCGTCCTCATATTGGGGTCGCCCATGTCCCAGCAGCTGTAAGTTTTTCGCGATGACTAGTTATATATAGCCGCTGACGATAATTTCTCAGGTACAAAAGGCTTGGGGAAATAGACAGGGAGTGCACATATGTTCTACAAGCGTATGGAGCAAATATAATGTACATGTGCCGAGGCTTGCGTGTGACGGTTGTGAAGCGGACGGGCTTTGGGGAGAGTGCTTTTATAGGAATGTGGGACCCTGCAGTTATACTGTAAGAGGGAGGGAGACGGAGGTTCCCAGAGGAGGGATGATATGTCCGGGAAATTGGTGATGTATTAGTGGCCACGTGCTCGAAGTTGTACCTGGAAATAGAGTCAGGTTCTTATGGCGCATTAGTCTTCAACAGATAGTGCATCGAGATCTCTCATGCTTCTAAGGAGTAATTGTGTATTAGATTATCAAATATAGTCTCTGTGTCTAAAGACTGGATATATCTAATAATATAAGTTCAAAATAATTACGTATTACTAGTATCAATACATAATTGGGTAATATATACTGAATCGGTAGATACTTACTAGGATCTAGAGGGATTCTTGGTACTAATTGTCTTCTTAACATAATACAATTCTTGTCCTAACTACTTCAAACCTAATATCTTTGACATTTACTTTTGTCCTTGAACACGTGATCTTCAACTATATTTAGATTGGTATCATGTTGTGATTGAAACATCTCTTTCGCCTCAACATCTTTATCAGTTCACATCCCTCCATCAATATTTTCATCAGCAGTTTAGTGAGTTCCAATAATAATAAAAACCAACATGACTTCTTGCGAGCCGTAATTGTTGCCCCCTTGGCAAGATAATCGTGTCCAGAAAGCTATGGACCGCTGACGGAACACAGGAATTCCATTCCGGGAGTCGTTTCGATCCCTCCCGGATGTCTCCGAACAAGATGTAGGACGCGTGACAAGGAGATGGGCTGCTCTCACCGCTGCGATCTGGCCCTGAGCAGAAAAGTAAACAATTTTTGGCCACTTTCTCCTCACGGCCATCGCTGTCCAGGGAAGCTGGCCTAGCCTTCGACACAAGGCTCGAGAAAATATTCGATACAACTTTCGGGCTATCCAAAAGGCATACGGAGAGAAGTTAGGACTTCTATTTCTCTCAATTAAACAGCTATGTATCTTCGAAGCAAATCACGTACACTGCTTCCTCTGGCTGCCGCTCACTGTACACAATCTATCGCCCGAAAAGTCCGAACCATCCTCGACTGGGCTTGTCATCGGGGTTGAAACCCTGTCCAAGGAACTCGCTCTTTGGTGTGGGCTTGGGCGCAGGCTTGGGCGCAGGCTTGGGCGCAGGCTTGGGCTCAGGCTTGGGCGCAGGCTTGGGCTCAGGCTTGGGCTTAGGAGGCGGCGCAACTGGAGCTGCTTCTTCTTCTTCTCCTTCGCCCTCTTCCTCCACAGCCTCCTCTTCAGCTACCTCTTCTTTGGCTGGTTTGGGTGGCGCTGGTTTGGCTTTTTCTGGCTTGGCTGCCTCTTTTACTTCTTTGGCTGTTTCTGGTTTGGCTTTTTCTGGCTTGGCTGCCTCTTTTACTTCTTTGACTGTTTCTGGCTTGGCTGCCTCTTTTACTTCTTTGGCTTTTTCTGGCTTGGCTGCCTCTTTTACTTCTTTGGCGGGTTCCTTTGATGGCTCGGAGGCGTCTGACACTGAAGGGGAATCCGGTGAGGATGCGCCTACATAGGAATATTAGCGACCGACAGCTCTGGATCTATTATAATCCTCATGATTCACCTCCTTTAAGTTTCTCCATCCACGACGTTCCTGTTAGTCCGGAGAGACGGCTACCGCGTTCAGGCAAACCAGCCTTTTCTCTCCATGACGAAAGAGAGAAAGAGCCTCCGGATGGCCACTTGGTCTGCGCGATTGGCAGGGCGAGGACCAAGGAGGGCAGGAGAAGAAGTGAAGCTCGCATTCTCAACGACTGGTAGAACAATTTGCTAGTGCTGTGATTGGTAAGTTGGGTGTAACAATCAAAGTTCAACAGGAGAGTATTTAACTTGGTCTTAGGTACCCGAGGACATGGCGGCAGCATATACCACAGTAGTCCCACCGGGTACAGCTACAATCACACAAGCCCAGAGCCGGCAAGTGCGCATCAGTCAATCTCTGATATCGTCGCAAGCGCTCCTCAAACATGGTATACGAGCATATCGTGAGAGGACAAGACAATCCATCGCATCATCGTCCAATAGGGAACAAGAATCGGTCTGCCATTGTGCATTCCAAGCTACACAGACCTTGATCGACTGAAAATAAAATGATTGCCAAGATATCGCTTCACGTCATCCGGACGCACAGAATATTAAAGGCTGGGTCATCGCACAGCTGCTACGGAATTGGGGTTCTCAAAGAAATTAATTTGAAATTACTTACACGTGAAGCACCATAAAAAACATAGCTGCGGAATGTGGTCCTTTTAAACCGTATTTGTTCTCTAAACTTCATATACTATAATCTTATAGTAGACTAGAATAACTTCTTTACTTTAATACCGTTTATAGTAGATAACATCTTCTATATAAATAGTTTATTTATAGTATAGTATATATAACGTTGATTTCATTTTTAACGTTATAAATATTATACTATAATCTAGAATAGCTATTATTTGAATAATCTATCTAATATAGAAGATAGTATTTAAACTATTTAGAAGTATAGCGTTTATATAATAAGATAGTTTATAAACTATTAATAAACCGTTTAGAAACCGTTTAAAAACCCTAAACTTTTTCTAAGGTTTCCAAGATCTTTCTTAACTTAATCTTTAATACTTTTAGACTTTCTTTATTTCATCTTAGACTTATAATAATAAAAATTTATATATAAAGTATAGACCCTATATACTTCCTAAATATCTAAAAATATTACTAGATATATACTATTAACCTTTATTTTAGGATAGTTTTCTAATATTTTATACTCTTTTTGAGAATAACTTTATAAATATTAACTTTTTTATAATAGATTTTTTTATAGATAATAGAATAGAGGTAGATGTATAGATCGTAAAAATATATAAGTTATATATTAAGTATAGCTCTTAATGCGGGCAAAAGAGTACTTTTCTAGGCTAAAAATTAGCGTAGAAGCTTGGACTCGCTTATTTTTAATCCTTGGAATTCTAGGTATAACTATAAAAATATTTATTTTTTATCAGCGCTAAGGTAGGAAACTACCTATTTTTACGTATAGGCGTACTAGGGGCGTAATTAATATCTAGTTGCGTAGGCGCTTAAGTAGGTAGAGAAAGAGTATACTTCTTACTTGTAGGTAGCTCGGCTTAGGTACTTTACTCCGTCTCGCTTCTCTAGCCTAGGTATATTTTTACCCCTATTTATCTAGGTAGGCAGCGGGTAGGGGCGTAAAAGTTATAAACCGTATTTCTACGGTTTACGCCTCTAACGGTAATATAGGATAACGTAGAGGAAGGTTAGGGCTATACTTAAGAAAGGTAAAAGCTCGTCTTTACGGGATCCCTAGGACTACCCTATTTTTATGAAACTGAACACGTTCGAGCCTGCGAATTAACCACGCTACTTAGGGCAACGCTTGAATTACGGTTGGTAAACGGTTCAAAAGGACCGCATTCCGCAGCTATGAATGGAGCCACAGCTGACGTTCGCTAGGCATAGGATGGGAAAGGGTAAGTTTTCATCAATGCCAAACATGTAGGCACTGATTCTTTCAGCTTCGCTTCTCGGGCTTTTGAAGGCGCAGCCATCGTGGCTTGCAAAACAAGGAGTGCAAGATTCTCTCAAATGTGCGTGCCTCATCCTGCTCGGTCTCCACGGTTTGAGCTGCAGGAGATGATAGATGGCCAGCCTACGAGTTACGACTGTGTCAAATTAGTCTATGCTTCTTCCTGGTAAGAGATATTGACATGAGCACGAATCGCCTGAAAACCTAATGCAGCATCATTCTCCACGTACTGTGTACATGCAATCTTTCGACAGCCCGAGATCTACTGCTCATCATGCACTTACAGGGTTGTGTCTCACGGCCGAAAGACATTGACAGGTGAGTCTATCCTCGGGTACTTCCTAGAAAGGCTGAGGTTAGCCAGCAAGACTCTAAAAGGCAGCGATAAATGTTGCCTTAACCTTTCGTTACAAAGCAAAGCCTGCGGCTTGCATGGTGTTCGGAGTAACGTTCAATTCCCTTGCTGGCTGACTTTTGAAAGTCTGGCCAATACTGGATACGTTGCTGATCATCTCGACAGCAACCGAATTTTTACCAGCCACCTCTGGACGAGGTTGATTTTGCTCAACTCTCGAATTATTTTTCCAACGTCTTACAAAAGTTTCTAGACTTCCTTTGTTCTTAGCGAACAAAAATCTGTCCGATTAATACGATCTCTCCTGATACTAAAGATGCGAGAACACGTGGTGGTATGATGTAACAGACACGGAAATGCTTCCACCCATTTCCTATTCCTTCATAACCAAAGTATCAGGTTGTGTGCTATGATGTGGTACCTGACCATGCGCCAAGCTACATACAAGCTCCCTATAGCACCCTACCGAGTGTCCTTCAATTGAATTACCAAACATATAATCCAGAGAACCTCAAGCTTGCAAGAGACCGAACTACTACAAACCCTACTAACAACCAAAAAGTCACACTGTCTTTGAAGACACCACGAACAGCAACTAACAAATGCGTCTCAAGGCATGGGTTTACCAGCCGAGTCCTTCTACACGATCAGACCGTCCCGAAAGACCTCCAACGCCACCGTTCCGGCGCCGTGCAGCAAGTCCAAATAACAGGAACTTATTACACGTCCCTCCCCGCCGCCAAAGAAGCCGCAAAACGGGCCTTCATCACCCTCGGCTACTCAAAAGAAGATTCCCAAAGATTCACCATCAAAGATCCCTCCACTCGAAACCTAGCCCCACGGCGACGGCGTCCTCGTACTCGACCCCTCAGACGAAAAATTCAACGTTTGCATCGAAAGCTCAAAGCTCCACCAAAGTTCAAAACGAACACATCCATATTGACCCTTCCACCTCACAAATTACCGAAAAATTATCTGACGCGCTTCAAACGGCTAGTCACTAAGATATTTATGCCTCTAGCGCCAAGCGCCATACCAACATCGAAGGGATCAACTCGTCACGGCCTACTGCTATCGGAGCTGCCAAGAAGACGTCGTTAGAGCCTAATGTTGTAACACAGAAGAGTTCTGCGGAGTGGGATGAGTTTTCGGGACAGCAGAATTGGATTTGGGGTGAGAATGTTTATGTTCACGCTGTCGCTAAGCTTGGGCAGAATGTCGAGATTAGTGTTGTTGGTGCGGGGCAGAAGTTTTCGGCTGTGGATTCCACTTGAGGAGAGGGTTGAGTTGAGGGGTGTTAAAGTGGTGAGAATATTTCAATGATAAAATTGATGATGAATGATTAAATTCTAGTAGATCGTCGCAGGAAATTGCCATCCATGGTTGTTGGGCCGCTCATTATACAGTGGTGGAAAAACTACTCAGTCTCGCTGGGTCAAGGATTGCGGATATAACCTTACGTAATCAAGGGGGCTTCAGGTGGCCCATCGAGCCCATCTATGTACCCAGGGGGCCTTCAAGAATACAACGAATATCTATACATCAGGACTTAGTTATTATCGTCATTTATCGTTATTTCTTACTCATGAATGTCGTATCAATAAGGATCAAACTGCTCATTGTGCATGGAGTCGGGAGTGGGATGAGTCTACGATGATGTGCACTTACTGATGGGATTCTGCTTAATGAGAAGAAGCCAGAAGACGAGTTTTTGTCTTTGCATCAATTCTGCTGCTCGAAAATGATGTGAAGATTCTCTCTTGCTCTTCGAAATCCCCAAAGCCAACCATCAGGAAGCAGCCTTACATACTGAGGCCGATGCAAGGTAGAGAGGTCCACGCAGACGAACAAGACTATGGATGACTACTTGGATTATGGCGATTGGAGTTGATCAAGAGTTGGGTCCGTAGTTGCGAAGAGCAGTACAGCTTTGTTCTCGATGGCTGGGCAGCGACCCGTCTTATCTGGAAGACTCGAAAGCATCATCTCTATCGATGGACATCGCTGTTGAAGCTGAAGTCACATCTCGAAACAGCGAACTGAGAGCCACATGAGTGGACTGACAGTGACTCGTGTTTGAAGTTTGCTGGAAATTGAACATGAGAGCTCGTCAGCCAGCAATGATCGAATCATCCTGGTGGTCAGCAGGTAGGACATTACGGTCAGTACCTACACGAAGGCGTGCCTCTTGATACTGAATTGCAGCAGCGAAAGGCAGCAAACATAAGACTCTCTATCTTGTCCCATTTGTGAGCGCCTGTATCGAAAGGCTCTTCAGTAACACCTCTACGAGCTCGATGTAGGAACAAACTTGAAGAGCCCAGGAGCGGCTTGGCAAGTTTAGTGTCACAATTAATTTTGTCCGAGATATCTCCTTGGTGTTGACCAAGAGCGGATTTGTGGTGATGATTAACGTCACCCCTCCATAATAATGCGAGTCCCCAACAATGCTGGGTACCGTGTTGCGGGACCAACAGGATTCAGTGGAGACCCACCATGGCTTTAGCTATGCCATCTCCTGCCGTTGAACCTATTCCATCGTGAACCCCACGAAAGCTGCGCATCGGCGTCTATACATCTATCGAGTCGCAATGGCTCAAGCCTCTGCCTTGCTGAAGGCACGAGTACGCCGACCTACGTACCTAGACAAGCTGAAAAAGCCCGAGGACTTGATTGACTACTTTCCAGATGGTTCCTATATTGGATGGAGTGGCTTCACAGGTGTTGGGTGAGTGTGACGGGTAACAATATGCTTCGAGAGTGTACTAACAATGCCGCAGGTATCCGAAGTAGGCTTTTCTTTCGACACCAAACACCCACAATGCTAAACCGTGCCTTCTCGTAGAATGATCCCGACTGCCTTGGCCAACCATGTTGAAAATAACAACCTTCAAGGGAAACTCAAGTACAACCTATTCGTGGGTGCCTCGTCAGGCGCAGAGACCGAGAATAGATGGGCGAGGCTGAACATGATTGAGAGACGGTCTCCTCATCAGGTCGGCAAGGAGATTTCAAAAGGCATCAACAATGGCAACATCAAGTTCTTCGACAAGCATTTGAGTATGTTTCCAATGGACTTGATGTACGGATTTTACACCATGAACAAAAGGACAGGACCCGGGCAAGGAAACAACAAATTGGACGTGGCCATTGTGGAAGCCAGTGCTATTACCGAAGATGGAGGCATCATACCCGGAGCTTCGGTTGGAGCCAGTCCGGAGATCATCCAGATGGCCGACAAGATTATTATTGAAGTCAATACAGCAACGCCCTCGTTCGAAGGCCTGCACGATATCACCATGACCGACCTCCCACCACGACGTAAACCCTACCTGATCATGGCCCCTGAGGACCGGATTGGCACGCCTCATATCCCCGTCGACCCTGAGCGCGTTGTTGCAATAGTAGAATCAAACTACCCAGATCAGACGCAGCCAAATGACCCGGCAGACGCGACCTCGAAAGCCATCGCAAGCAACCTGATTGAGTTCCTCAAGCATGAGGTCAACCACGGCCGTCTACCAGCAAATCTGCTGCCAATTCAGAGCGGCATCGGGAACATCGCAAACGCGGTCGTCGGCGGGTTGTCAAGCGGTGGCGCCGATTTCAAGAATCTGAAGGTATGGACGGAGGTATTGCAAGATTCCTTCCTCGATCTTTTCGACAGCGGCCATCTCGACTTCGCAACGGCGACCTCGATTCGATTCTCCCCAGATGGATTCAAACGATTCTACGAGCGGTGGGACGAATATGCTCCAAAGTTGCTTCTCCGATCCCAGCAAGTCTCCAACTCTCCTGAGATCATTCGTCGGCTGGGTGTCATTGGTATGAACACACCTGTCGAGGTCGACATCTACGCCCACGCAAACAGTACCTGTGTCATGGGCAGTAGAATGCTCAATGGTCTAGGTGGATCGGCCGATTTCCTGAGGAGCGCCAAATACTCCATCATGCACACTCCATCCACCCGACCGAGCAAGAGCGATCCAACAGGAATCAGCTGCATCGTCCCCATGTGCACCCACATCGACCAGACCGAACACGACTTGGACGTCGTCGTTACGGAACAGGTAAGCCGCATGCACACCCGCCACTTTGAACCTACCCACTACCCGATCAAAAGACTAACCGCACGACCAGGGCCTCGCCGACGTACGCGGCCTCTCCCCCCGCGAACGCGCCAGAGTCATCATCGAAGAATGCTCCCACCCGGACTACAGGGACATTCTAAACGACTACTTCGAAATGGCCGAATTCGAGTGCTTGAAGAAGGGTTGGGGACACGAGCCCCACCTCCTCTGGAACTCCTTCGACATGCACAAGCACCTGCATCAACATGGGACCATGAAACTCCCAAAGTGGGACCCGATTTTGTAAGCGTGGACGTTGCATGGTTTGTGTGGGATACATGGACATTCTTGGAGCCTTTTGGAGGCAGGTGGTCTTGCCAGTCTTGCTTTCTGCAAATTCTTCTTCCGAGATTGGATCGTGGATGCTTTCAATGAACCTGAGCACCGCCCAGATTGCGAATCTAACCATCTTTACATGGTCGTTCATTACCGAATACAAATGGTTCAAACAAAGAAGATATCAGCAAACGAACTCGAATCAAATCGATTTTCATCTTTTTCATCATTTTTGAGCCATAACCATGACAGTATCTTTCGAGAAGTAAGAACACTTCGGAAGCGCTAGCGAAAAAGCTTCTTCTCGTTTCAGCGATGTCATATATAATATGCTCACCCCTTTTTAAAAAAGCAGGTGGCCTACTATCTGCGATCGATTACAAAGAACCGCCAGCCCGCAAAGGTAAATCTTCTCGCAATGGCCGCCCGGTTTGGCCCATCGCAATGCAATGCAATTTGCCGCCGCGTACTTTGCGCATCGTGCCCCTCCCATGTCCCAGCCTCCATTCCAATCATAAATGGGGTATCTCAAACTCATACGAATCATAATTACAAATTACTCAAGTCCAGCTGCTCGAATAATGCTCCATCACCACTGTCCCTGTCCCTGCGGCCCAGCCGTCGCACTCCTCTGCGTCCCATACCCAGGACCCGGTCCTCTCCATGGTCCCCTTGGATCCTCAGATACCGGTGCTGTTGCGCTCCGCTGCGTGGGTGGCCAGGGGAGTTGTGATCTTGGTGGTCCAGGAGCGAACACGTCTCTCCTCGCACCACCGATTTGTAGCGCGCCTGGCAATCCATTGTTCGCGTTGGCTTGTGATGAGTACTCCGAAGCAGGAGTCTGAGCTTGATTTCGTGCGGGCCCGTGTAAATAGGCGCCATCCCGTGGTGGTTGTGGTGGGAAATAATCGTTCTCGTAACCTCGAGACTCGACTGGTGTCATTTCGTAGCTTCCACCTCGCCCATAAGATCCACCTTGCCCATGTTGTGCCGGGCTGTGAGTACGATGATCGTGGGAGCCCATGAGTGGTCGCCCGCTGCCTGCTGGAGTATAAGGCGAGCCGGTTGACATGGGAGACTCTCGCGACTGCATGCTGAAACCAGTGTTTGAGCGCGCTGGAGGAGGGTATCGTGGGCCCGGTTGTCCTTGCGTGACCAGAGGTTGCAATGGCGGTCGTCCTTGGCCTTGCATCATCATCGAGCCATTGAAATCGTGGTGTGAATTACTCGTTCCTGGTCGGGACATGGGTGCGCCATAACCCATGCCACCGGCTTGGCTTAGCAATGGAGCATCGGTCGCATGGCTGGCATAACTTGCATCGGTCAGGCCAGTGGCAGAACGTGATGGTGGTAAGGGCTTTTCGCTTGCTTCCATGATGTTTGGCAAAGTGGGTGTACGACGCATGCCCCCAGGTCCATCCATAGGTGTCGAAGGTTCCAAAGAATACAATGGCAAGGTCGAGGTAGAGGAATCGCTTCTGTACAGCTCTGACTTTGTTGGTGGGGATGCTCCAATTGTGGGCAATGTAGGCTGTCTGGCAAACTTGGGAGGTAGTGAGGAGGTAAGAGAGATTTGAGATGCTCCCTTCCTTTCCATCTTCTCCCATTTGGCCTGCTGCTTCGCGAGCATCTTGTCCGTCTTCGCTTTGACAATCCGTGCGAGACGTGTCTCAACCTTCCGACGGCAGAATCCTGTGAGCGTCTCGTTTTGTATGAAATGCCAGAGAAAGGCGATGTAAAGAATGAGCGCGAGGATCAAGAAGATCATGAACAAAGCCCAGATGATGAGTGTGAACGCCATGGATGACAAGATGATGACCTGTTTCTTGTCCGATTCACCGAGGACTTGAAGGTTGTGGAAGAATTGGTCGAAGCCATTTCGTTTGATATTGTCAGGATTGGCGTTGATCAACTCGGAACTAACAACAGACCAGAGGGTGATGGCATTGACGACCTGACGCGGCCCGTCTGCGGCGAGGAGGCGGATGGCTCCTGTGAGGAATTGGTCAGTCAATTGTGTGATCTGGCCGAGCACGTTCGATGCTTCTTGAGATCGATGAAATCCTCCAAAAAGTGTACAGGAACGTGTTCAGTCGACTTGATGTTCAAATGGCCTATTTCACAAAAGCTGCTTTGAAAACATACCTTTACGTTGGAAGTAGACGAAAAGAGCAATCCATGACACTTTCTTCTTGCTCTTCGTCAATTCTGCAAAGACAAGGAATCGCTGCCAACCAGTGCCACATCTGATACTCTGCAAGACCACGGCCAAATCGTCCAAATAGTCATCGGTGACACAACCACGACGCATGGTCCTGAAAGCCATGATCCAAGACCATATGGCGAGTGTCCAGGAGAGTATGATGCAGCCCGAGAAGATCCACTTTGCAACCTTCAGGTCAATCTTCGGAGTCAGGCCGCTGGTCCATTTATTGAAGCCGATCAAGTTGACGGCTGTAAAGGTGTCGGCGGCGTAGACGGCAATTGTGATGAAGATGAGGATCCATAGCCAGATGTAGGAGAATAAAGGACCGCAGGATTTGGCCTTGAAATCGGAGAGAGTCTGTAAAATATATCAGCACGGACTTGTGGAGTAGCTTCGAGGCCGTCGATTTATGTCCCTCGGCCGAACAGTTTAGATCAGGTATCGATGAGCAACTGAGATTCAACGTCGTAACGTTATCGGATTGCCAGGAATTTACGGCATCGAAGCCAGTTGCGCATCTTTCACTGGTCCCAACTGTTCGTCTCCGAGACCCACATGGTGTTGGCTTAAGATTGTCTTATCGCATACGATGTAGTCCCACTTCTGCTGTTCCGACACAACGCCCTTCTCTCTCTGTCCGCAGCAGCCCATGGTGTATCCGTGGATTGGAGGTGGTATGGATAGTGACAGTGTATATCCGCTCAGTCCAGCTGAGCGCAGTTGTATGATAAATGCTCGTGTTGACGCGACAATGGAGATGACGGTTTAAGGAAAGTAAAGTTGCAGTGGAAGCGCGTTGTTCGTTGTCCTTCCTGAGGGTATTCTAGCTCCGTCGAGAAGCCAGTAAATTGCCGAATGAGTGTGGTACGGCGAAGCGCAATGTGAGGGCGACTACGACAGGAAGCGCATGGCTGTGAGGAAGCGTCTGGATGGGTGGGAGTGTCGACAAAAGCGAGAAGCACAATGAAACGAGAGAGAGGCTCTTGTAGGAGATCGTTTGTGGGTGGTGGAAGGAGGGAGTCGCTATTGAGTCGGGCGGCGACAATGGAAATTGGTGTCGCCTGCTGGTGCTATTGTCCGGCTCGGATAGGGTATGGACTACAGCAGAAAAGGAATGGAAGGGCCGGCGTAGTCACAGAGCAAGGCTCAAGCTCACGACAGCAATGGACGCGCTGGTTGGAAGTGAATGATTTGCTTGCTTGGTTTGACTCTGGTTGTGGCCATCCTGAGGCATCCAAAGCTCTGGTTCGTGGCAAATGACAGTGTCTCGAGTGTGCACCCGCCTCACCCAAAACCCGGGGAACTAGTGTATGAATCCGATGGCAGCCGTCCAATCTCATCAATTTTCCTTCTCCTGCAGTGGTCCCTCCGCAACGCCGGCACACTCCGAGTCCCTGACGAATCTGCAACTCCAAGCGCCTGGCGAGGTAGGTACCTAGGGCCCCATCCCTCGCTCCATGGAAGAGGCACCCCGCGATTGAGCCTGGAGAACTGGAGCCTCAGTCTCGTTCCCTTGCCCACTATGTCCATCAACTGGCCGTCCTTTGTCTATCAACTCTCCGTCCTGTGTCCATCCACTCTCCGTCTTGATGCTGCCCTTCTCTCCCAAAGATGGCCCCCTGATTCGAACACGCACGACGCTCCTGCTGTGCTCTCAAACTCGAGTGTCCGCATCTTCCATTCCACAGCCGTTTGGAGCCATATGCAGGAGTCCATCCGTCACATACAGGTATCGCCAGCGATGGGTCGGACCTCCATCAACGTCATCTCAACAACGTGCTCTCGTGACCTCCGTTCGATGTCTTCGAGTCGGCCTGAATACAAGCACCGTGATCACAGCAACCGTTAGATCTTGTTCGGTGCCCAAATGGATCAATGAAATCGCGAAAGCTGACGTATGTAGCGATGCGGCATGCATTGTCCTGGGAGACAGATCCTCAGATACAAAAAGAGCTTTGAGACGCCACTATGCATAGTCAGAGGCAGCCTTGACCTTCCAGGATGCACTCTCAATTAGGGACAGAACACAGCCATGAGGCCGTACTGTGGATCAAAACTATTCCGCCTTGAGATGCCACTATGCATAGCCAGAGGCAGCCTTGACCTTCCAAGATACACTCTCATTTGAGGGACAGAACACAGCCATGAGGCCGTACTGTGGATCAGAACTATTCCGCTTTGAGACGCCACTATGCATCGCCAGAGGCAGCCTTGACCTTCCAAGATACACTCTCATTTGAGGGACAGAACACAGCCATGAGGCCGTACTGTGGATCAGAACTATTCCGCTTTGGAGACGCAAAGGAACATCCTGGAAATTTCTAGGCAAAAGCCAACTATATGCCCCAACCTAGGCTGATCAGCATCACCTGGTCCTCGATTCGTACTTTCCTCAACAAAGCTGAAGCTACGATGGCGATTGAAACGAGAAACATCCTTCCCGAATAAGTGCGCCTTGACATTTTGGAAAGTGGAAAATGGCTGTGAGGCTGTTGCAGGCGAATCTTTAGAACCATGATACAGCCTTGTGGAAATAGGTACACCTACCCACACGCCGCTTATGGACAGGCCTTTGTTTGCATTTCCGGACCTTTCGATGGATCAGTCTTCCCGATCTTGCCCAGCCTCGTTCTGGAAATCTATCCCTTGCCATCACACTGGCTTGGAAACCTGCGGAACCTGGTTGAGGTGTCGCCCAACACGGTGGCGGTGCCTTTTGTTCTGGTTGGCAGGATGGAAACCTGCATTTGTCGGCGGTGTTGACCGATGGTCAAGCTTCCACGTCTTTCAGCGACTACCGCCAGACAAGGCACATGTGAGGAAGTGTTTGCGTGTTGGTGTTGTTGAGTCCGTGCCCGCTTGATATCTGGTGAAGATTATTCCACTTCTTTCGCCGACTATCGATCAACAACACAAGCTCAATTTGTTTGGAGATTGCCTGTCTCTATTTCTACCCCCTTCCTCCACCGCTACAGCGTATTTACAAGCTCCAACGCTTCTACGTCTCGTACCTCCAGCATCGCACAACTCGGCCGTTGTACTCCTGCTCTGATCTTCAAGTCGTCTGGTGACAGCAAGTGAGCTCGGCGTCCACTCGTCATGGTGGGGTTCAAGAAGTGAGCTCCTCCTCTATCAACCAGCAAATCTACCTTGTGGACATTCACTAAACCTTGAAGGAGACCTTGTCACGCCTGGGCCAACGGACAGGAGTGTCGTTTCGGCGATAAATGCAACTACAGTCATGGAGAAGCACCAAGTCAAAATGATTCGGACGCCGCCAAAATCGTGTGCACCTACTTTGCTCGGACTGGGACCTGCAACTATGGAGACAAATGCAGATTCAGTCATGACTTGGCTCAAAATGCCTCAAACTTACAGCAAGCTCGAGCACCTTTGACATCATCTGAGACCAAATTGCGTGCCTGGAGCTTCAGGTTGAAGGGCGCAGAGTCCTTGCTGACCATCGACAAACTCTCTCAGTTCTTCCGAATCGCCCAACAGCTCATCGAAAGCGAAGCTGGTGTGCGACAAGATGTCATCAAGTCTCTAGCCACTGAAGGCGGCTTGGGCCGCATCGCGCAATTGGCCAACCAGCAATATCCATTTGGGACGATTCCGCCACCAGCCGTGCTCCACGAACAAATCATTCCTTTATTCAACGTCTTGACGCACCCTGAGATATTCTCCTCTTTGCTTATGGAGGAGCCTGTCGCGGTCATATGTGGCTTTCTTTATGGTGTTGAGGGTCAACGACTCGTCCGTCTATACGACCTGGTTCTCAAAGGCCTCAAAGGCACATCCATCGACTCTCCAGAAATTGACACATACTTTACTATATCTCTTCAAGTGTTGGCCAAAATTGTAGATACGAAGACGGAGTCCCAGGTCAACAAAACTCTACACCCAATTGCTCATTCTTTCGACGAATTGATTAAAGGCCGCATTGAGTCTCAGGTGCAGCCAGATCTTCACGAAGCCAGCATCTTGCTCGCGCGCGTGCAGTACCGTCTCGGACTTGGATTGGAATTGCCAGCTGCCAAACCAGCTCGGCGTGCAAAAGCTGCAAAAGCTTCTTTCGTTATGCAGAGAGAACCGGCAGGTGGTCGGCATAATAACGATTTCGGAGACATTACTCAAATCGAAATTATGCCCACCTTTGATGAGATCACCAGTAGACGCGCCGAGTACCTGCCTCACCTGAAGTTTGACGAAAATTACATTCAAGGGCTGGACGGTGTCTATGATCGCCAGTTCAGACTCCTGCGGGAAGATACAATCGGGCAGCTCCGTGATGCAGTTCAAGCAGAGATGGAAAAGCTTCAGTGCCGCGGCTCAAATCAATCGCGAAACGGAGCCAGGACCTACTCTTACAAAAATCTTGCAATTGAACGTCTTATACCAGATTCTCGTTGCGGCTTTAAGGTGGAAATATCCTTCGACCAGCCTGCTCGATCTAGCACTGACATCATTTTGGATGGCGAAGTGACCCGGAAAAATTGGTGGCTACAATCAAAACGACTAGATCCTGATGCTTTGGTGTGCCTTGCTGAGCTTGCGGGGGCTACTGGCATCATTCTCTTCTGTACTGTTGATCAGGGCAACAAACCAAAAGGCGACAAACACCACGGTCGTCAATCTCCAGACGATGTGAAAGCAGAGAAGCAGTTTCTTGCGCTGTACTCCTCGAAGGAGAGAGCATATGTTTCCCTCGTTCTGGAGGATCCAACTGCTGAAAATATCCAGAAGCTTCTACGACTTTGCCGGCGTCAAGCAGGTCGATCAACTACATTGTTGGTTGAGTTTCCTGGGATCTTGCTTCCCGCTTTCAAGCCTACACTGCGCGCATTGAAGCAAATGAAACAGTCTGGCGATCTTCCATTGAAAGATATGTTGGTACCGTCTCCGGTTGTCGACGAGGAGCAGGTACAGATTACTCCACCTGCTTATACGCAGAAGCGCGGCTTCCAATTTAACCTCAAATGCTTGATGGATGACAGCAGCGACCTATTTCTCACACCCGGCCAGCCTTTCGATGCCCAGAAACTGCAAACTGGCTCACCTTTGGATGGCGCCCAAACTAGGGCTCTGGTTGACTCTCTTTGTCGTAGTCTGGCATTAATTCAAGGCCCTCCAGGTACTGGCAAGTCATTCGTGGGGGTTGCGTTGACGAAGGTGCTTTTGGCCAACAAAGAAATGATGATCAGAGGCGTACCCATTCCTCAAACAGGTTCCAAAGGTATGTACATGGAAAGAGCAACTCCACAGTGGCTTCGTCAATTTTATCTCGATGTTTCCTTTCGATACAAACTTCTCCAACTTAGGATCAATAGCGATGAATTTCTGATGACGCTAAATACCAATCTCGCCAGAAATTTATCGATATTGATCTAATGTCCGTAAAGTTTGATTTCAGAGGTGATATCCTGGGCACTGAGGGACACTGAATTAGTGAAGCCACTGTGCCATTAGAGCCAGACTAACTTCACTAGGACGCAATGACATTGGCCCAATAATCGTCGTTACCTACACCAACCACGCCTTGGATCAGCTCCTTGAACATCTTCACCACGCTGGTGTCAAGCAAATTATACGGATCGGATCCGGATGTAAGTCGGAGGTGCTTCAGGATTGCAATTTGCGATCAATTGCAAGGTCTGAGCAGCGGACCAAGCACGAGAAATCGTCCTTCGGCCGATTGCGCAAAGAGAAAGAGCAAGAGGTAGACCCTCAGTTTAAGATTCTGAACACCATCAACGACTCGCACTCTCCAACAGCATTGAAATCGTTTCTCCTGATCCGATGGCCACACCACCATGACGAGCTGTTTGAGCAAAATGTGGACGAAGATGGGTTCCAGGAGGTCGTCTACAAGCGGACGCAGGCTCCGCAACATATTTTTGGTACTTGGCTCGCACAAGGTGTGCCAGGTCCTCTTGCGCCTAGAAGTGTAAAGACTCTCACCGGCTGTCGTCTGGTTGAAATGTCTAGAGCAGAGCGCTACAAGCTTTACCATGCATGGGAGACGCAATTTCAGGAGGATCTAGAGCAAAAGCTGCTTGATGCCATGACAGCGCATGTCAGCGTCAAAGCCCGCCTCGACGCCATTCAAGAAGAGACAGATTTGAGATGCCTACGCGCCGCTAATATCATTGGTCTCACAACTTCAGGTCTGGCACGCAACTTGGCGATGCTACGCAAATTGAGATCTAAAGTTCTGATATGCGAAGAAGCCGGTGAGGTTCTAGAAGCCCATTTATTGACGACTTTTTTGCCATCGGTTGAGCACGCCATCCTGATCGGAGACCATCAACAGCTTCGGCCGCAAGTCCAGAACTACGAACTTCGCTCAGATAGCCAACAAGGGAAACAATACTCTCTCGACATTTCTTTATTCGAGAGGCTTGTCCATCCGAGCCCTGGAATACAATGCCTCCCTTACAGCACTTTGGAAACGCAGCGTCGAATGCATCCTTCCATCTCACGGCTGATTCGTGAGACCATGTATCCTGCTTTGAAGGATGCCGCGAATGTAGCAGAATATCCGGGGATCATTGGTTTGCGGAAGCGTCTCTTCTGGCTCGATCATACCAAATCGGAAGGAGATGAGGAAGCTGATGCTAGCCAGACGTCTCATTTCAATACCTATGAGGTTCAGATGACCGCAGCCTTGGTCCGACACATTGTCAATCAGGGAGCTTATCGACCGGAAGACATCGCCGTGTTGACCCCCTACCTCGGCCAATTACAGCGCCTACGAAGTTCTCTGGGCAACGCATTCGCCATCATCTTAAGTGACAGAGATGTCGCAGAGCTGAGCAAAGCTGGCATAGAGGAGCCTCTGGAAGAAAGTCAATCTGCGGCACAGTCAATATCTCAGACCACCCTCCTAAAGGCTTTGCGGCTTTCTACCGTGGACAACTTCCAAGGAGAGGAAGCGAAGATAATCATTTTGTCTCTCGTTCGAAGCAATGCTCAGAATAAAGTCGGCTTTTTGGGAACATCGAACCGCATCAATGTGGCGCTCAGTCGAGCAAAGCATGGCATGGTCATCATCGGAAATTCTCAATCGGCAAGTGCCAAGGTGGCAATGTGGGCGGAAATCACGGCCATGCTGACAGAGGATGGTAACCTCGGGACTAGCCTTGAACTACAATGCCCTCGCCATCCCGATACTCCAATTTCCATCTCAACGCCCGATGACTTCTCCAAGTTCTCCCCGGAGGGCGGCTGTGGTCTGAAGTGTAGTGATCGCTTGCACTGCGGGCATAGTTGTGGCTCCAGATGTCACTCTCAGGTCCTCCATGATGCCGTTCACTGCATGCAACCTTGCCCACGCCCCCTCAAGGGTTGCGACCACTCTTGCCCTAAATATTGCGGCGATAAATGTCCCCCAAAGTGTCAAATCAACGTCTTGGACGCAAAGAGAATACTCCCTTGCGGTCACATTGCCAAAACTTTGCCTTGCTGGCAGTCGCAGGACCTCGATCTGGTTCAGTGTAAGGTCAAGGTGACACGAAGCATTCCAGGTTGTGGACACACCATCGAGGTGCATTGCCACGAGGATATAGACAGCGCCATGTATGCTTGCAAAGCGACATGCGGTGCCAATCTTCCTTGTGGTCATCCCTGCAGAAACCAGTGTTATCATTGCACTACCAGAGCTGTTGACGGCAACAGCGTCCTCTACGACATCAAGCACGGCGCATGCAGACAAATTTGTGGTCGCCCATTCACGAATTGCAGTCATTCTTGCAGTCAGACTTGTCACGGAGATGATCCATGTGCTCCGTGTACGAGTCCTTGCACCAGTTCTTGCTCTCACTCTCGCTGCGGAAAGCTTTGTGCCGAGCCTTGTCGTCCTTGCGCGGATGAAAAATGTAGTTCTGGTTGTGAGCACAGTCAATGTACTATGCCATGTAGTGCACCTTGTAACCATTTGCCATGTGAAAAGCGTTGCAACAAACTACTGCCCTGTGGCCACCAATGTAAGTTTGATCCAAGGCACGGCGTACCGTCGTCTAGGACACTGGGTATTAATAAAGCCAGGTCCTTCCATTTGCGGAGAATTTTGTCCAGAAATCAAATTCTGCCAAGTCTGCACTTCAGATGAAGTCGTCAAGGCTACAACGGTTGACTTCATCGAAATGTCGGCATATGAAGAAGTTGACTTGAATATCACGCCAATAATAATTCCTCCATGTGGCCATTTCTTGACCGCACAGTCCTTGGACGCCCAGATGTCAATGAGTCAATACTACGAGATGGATGACGATGACAAGATCATTGGAATCAAGGAGACGCTTTCGGTCCCATTCTCAATCGATGAGATAAAGCGCTGTGCAACATGCCGTGGTTCGCTTCGATCCATCGGACGCTATGGACGCCTGATTAGGAGGGCTATGCTCGACGAAGCCACTAAGCGCTTCATCGTCTGGTCGAATGCCCAGTACATCCCTCTCGCACTGGCACTCCAGGTTGAACAAGAGGCTCTTCCAGGGAAAGAAGACGGCAAGGCCATCCAAGCACTTTCCATCAACGGCTTCGTCCTTCCTGGAAATGTGCAAGGCCAGGCTCAAGCATTGTGGTCTCTCCCTGGCTCAAGATACCAGCAGTTGCTGAAACTGCGCGTAAGTATCTTCCGTTATGGTTCGATGGTTAGCATAGAAGAGCAGCCTTTCAAGCGGGTCCTTACACTGACTCAAAACCCGCGTCTCCGACGTGACGGTGTCAACTCCGATCTGATTTCGGGCGATCATCTTCTACAGACAAGAGCGTCGGTGCTTTCATTAGCTCTGCTCCTTCGTACCGACCTCGTCACACTCTCAGACGTCATCAATTTGTGCCACTACGCCTCGACGAACGAGCAACATGGCTACTTTGCGTTTGACTTCACGGAGAATAAGCAGTCTTGTGAGCAACTCATTGCCATGGCAAGCACTTCATCCAATCGCCTCCAGGAGGTTGAGGGTCATATGTTCTTCGCCCAGTACACAGCACTGGAGCGCCAGTTCCTGGAATCGAATGACCAACATGCGAACACGAAGTATCGCTTAGCTGTCGATCACTTGGATAAAGCCAAGCAGCTCGCCGAAACCTACAAACATCAGACACGCGCTATCCACACCGAGCTCGAGGCCATAGAGAAGATGCTGAAGAATGGCACCTTCTACGGCCCAGTCACCAGTGATGAGATGAAGGAAGTTCTCGCTGCTATGGCGACCGAATTTCATGGAACTGGACATTGGGTATGTTCCTCTCTCTCTCTCTCTCTCTCTCTCTCTCTCTCTCTCTTAAAATAGAGGTCTTGTGCTAACCGTCTGTAGTACTACTGCATAAATGGACACCCATTCACTATCGGTGAGTGCGGTATGCCTATGCAAACGGCACGGTGTCCGCAATGTGGCGCTCGAATCGGAGGACAGAATCATACTGCAGTTGAAGGCGTGACTCGCGCTGCAGATCTTGAGGAGCAGCTTAGGGGCTTGGCTATCTGAGATAGATGTCAGAGCTCTTACATCAGCAAAAGTACAAAAAAAGAAAAATACGACGGTCATTGCTGGCTCCTTGCCGCCCTGAGCGTGTAGATGGTATTCTTGGAGCGCGAGCTCTTAGCCATCATTCTCATGGTCATATTTGGAGCAGTAGGCCAAAGACGTAAGAGCAAACCATAGAATTCCCTGGGAAATGACATTAGACGTTCTCTTTGCCTGAACTCGAACACCTGGTCTGTGATTGCCGGTCCAAAGCGTGAAGTCTCAAGAGAAGTACTACTCTGCGCTATTTGATTATGGGGATAGCAGATAAGACAAATGACCGGAAGCAAAACGGAAAGCAAAATCGGTAAGATGATGAAGGCCAGAGTCTAGGGAAATGCCGCGAAACATGATGAGAAGCGGGGAGAACCAACTGCGGATATTTTCCTTAATTACCACGTCACGGACAGCTCAATTCAGCCTGACGTCCTTGCATATCTGTATACCTATTCCTTGCGAGCAAAGCCGACGCCACCTGTAATCAGCCTAGCTTAAGGTATCAGCTAGCCGTGACAACACTGACCAGCCGAAGTGGTTTCGTTATATAGGGAATTCCGCGACGTGGGGATAGGGGTTAAGACTTACAGGAATTCCAGGATCGAGCTAGTAATAGCTTGCCCTCATTGTTCAGAGAACATACCTAAGCCCCCAATAACAGCCGCCAGAATCGGAGTAGCAAACCTAACCCCATTCCTCCACTGCCACTTCGTCAATAAAGCCTCAAACTCCTCCCTCTGCTCTCCGTTCAGCTCATCCTTCTCCCCACTCCTCACTTTCTTCCCAAGATCACTAATGTGATGATTGGTCGGGAAGATGAAATAAACTTCATATGGCGCTACGGGCAGCAAAATTGCCAACGCCGTAGCCCAAAAGCGCCATTGCGCATGGATTCCAGCATCAGCACTCCTATGCGTGAGGTAGGTCAAGCTCGCCAAGGCAGCTCCGAGGATGCGACTGCTAGGTTGGAGATATCTGAAGCCTTTTTGGATCGTGAGTTCGAATTGAGCTATGGCTGAGCTCGGTGAGGATGATTTGCGCAGGAGCGGGATGATCCATGTGGAGAGGCAGCAGGACAGGCCGCCGAGGGCGGAGAGGGAGGTTATCGTTGTTAAGCCGAGGATTTGATTGAATTGGCGGTTGGATGCCAGTTGACTGATTGCCATGTTGCGGGTCTTGGTGAATGGAATGGATGCTTCGGAATGGTGTGGCGGTGACGTGGGCAAAAGTGATGAGAAATAGGTTCTATTGCCTGGATGAATTGTGGTGGGACACTCAGACTTTGCAAAGATGGAGCAATTGCTTTTGAAGTCTTCATGTACCCGTAGGAATTGCCATGGGAGTCGGAGGAATGTCGTCTGGAGATCCGGGACTGATGACGCTGGTGGCTGGTATCGGTTCAATGCAGATACCGATAGGATGCGGAGGTCTTACTCAGCACTAATTAAGTAGGTACTCCTACTAAAGATTGCCATAAATACTCATAGACATGACCAAAGACAAATTTGGAGTACGTACCGCATTTGAAAGACATCCCACTTTCCAGCATTATGCCAACCTACGCCGTGCTAGGAGCAACAGGCAATACTGGCTCTGCGATTCTAGAAATCTTATCTCGACGATCGGAGAACAAGATCCACGCCTTTGTACGTTCAGCCAGCAAGCTCAAGGCCCAACACTCGCAGCTCTGCCAATCCGGCCAACTCCAAATCTTCGAGGGCGAACTCTCCAATACCGAAGTCCTTGCCAGATGTCTGGAAAACACCAGAGCCGCCTTCATCTGCATAGCCGCTATAGCCAATATCCCGTATTGCACCCTTTCTCAGGACGCCGCGAAAGCCGTCATCGCCGCCATGGAGCGACTCCGGTCTGAGCATCAACGACTTCCACGTCTGATCCAGCTCAATTCGTCGAGTACCGACGAGAAGCTCTCTGCCAGTCTGCCCAAAATTGCGCACACGATCCTCTACCGTGGTAACTGGTGGATATACGAAGACCTGCGCGCCTCTGAAGCACTCCTACGCTCCCATTCTCCCTGGATCGATGTGACCTTTATCATGCCCGGTGGCCTGATCCATGACGCGCAGAAGGGGCATAAATTGAGCACCGAAAGACAACAGACGTTTCTGGGCTGGTTGGACTTGGCGGCGGGTATGGTGGAGGTCGCTGATGAGGAAAGTAATGTATGGGTGGGGAAAAATGTCAGTGTGCTGCCGGTCGCGGGGGATGTGCCGATCAATTGGATGGTGCCGTGGTACATGATTGTAGGTTTATGCCTAACATATGCACCGTGGAGTTATGGCGCGATGAGGAGCATTGGATTGGTGTAATTTTCGAGCTATCAGTATATAGACGTGTTTGAAATAGTTCGTTGAAAATGCTGGGACCAATGCGTTCTCTGTTCACGCTCGAGGGTGTTACCTGATTACTACCTCCGTACATTCCATCCATTTTAAAATGTCATTATATGATACAACTACTTAGACCCCAGAGAGTACCTCCTAATAAGGCTAGCTGCAGTCACCAAACCAAAAATTATCGCATCCAACCAAATGTTTGCATGTTTGAAGGAAGAGCAAAAAGGTAATTGGGGTCGATCCGCGACTCGAACGCGGGACCTCTCGCATGTGAAATCAACCGAGCTTGGAAGGCTCAGATTTACAAACTCAGGGTAAGCCCTAAGCGAGAATCATACCACTAGACCAATCGACCGATGGTTGGCGGTAACGACCACAATGATGGTATCTATAAGAGGACAATATGGCGCAGAAGGCAAACCCCCCAGTCGTACCTCCGCAGGCAGTAAGATTTGTATGTGTATCATTCGGCCAGGCTCGATTCTCCCCAGCTACTCAGTGGATGGAACACTGAATGACTGTTGTGGCTATTCGTTGTGTATTGCGGACAGGCTTATTTTTGGGAGAATCTGACCAGGCAAACGTGACGAGCTGCCCCCTCATTGAGATCTAAAGATACGTTTCACAGCAACTGCGTCTCGCAAGCATTCGAACGTCGTTACAGAAATCTGACGTTTTGTTAGTCAGTAAGTTTGTTGTTCGTCTCGTGCCGACAGGGCATGTATGCGTCCACCACGTTCTTGTTTATATTAGTAGAATAAGGAGGATATATCAAAATGGCTGACTACGAAATTGCTACAATTTTCCATCAGGCATGCTGAGAACTGTTGGGCCTTTGATGCGATCTTACTCTAACGAAAATGATATATGATATTAGTAGTGGGTGCGAGACACGACACACCTGCACGCCTCTCGGTAATAGATATGTCCAACTGAAAATCTCGCCACCCAAAGGACGCACAGGCTGCGGCGCATCGCCTTGATCTTCCAAACGCGGACTGTATAGGCGTTTCTTTGCCTCTTATCACGTGATCAAGATTGACCGAGCTCTCCGGGAGTCCACGAATTCGTTGGTCTTCAAACCTCATCTTCAATTCAAGCCATTGCCATCTCCACCACGTCGCAGCGAGGTCCCTCATTATCGCCGAGCTTGCTACCATTTATTCACCACAGCCATGAGCGCTCTTCGCATCGCCACCAGGGCCGTAGCTCCCAAGATCCGCCCTTCGACCCTCCGTGCCAGCCCAGCGCTTTTTCGTCGGGGCTATGCAGACGTTGCTTCGGATAAGCTTCGCGTGACTTTGTCTCTACCTCATCAGGTCCGTAGGATTTCACCCTATAACGTTGCCCTCCCAGACATTTGTCTACCTCAATTGTTGGTCGGACCGGGGTTGTTAGACAAAAGACTGACTATGACAATAATAGGCAATCTACAAGGCCGCTGATGCGTACGCTCCTCTCTTCCGCGCTCCTCGTCGATTATCCTCCGATTCGTACCAAAAATCTAACACTCTGCAGCATTCAAGTGAATTTGGCAGCCGAGACTGGAGAAATGGGTATCCTCGCAAACCACGTTCCCTCCATTGAGCAATTAAAGCCAGGTCTTGTTGAGGTCATCGAAGAATCCGGCAGCAAACAGTTCTTCCGTGAGCTAGGCACTCTCCAAAGGATAGAAGAACATCTTCATACTGACAATCATCCCTAGTCTCCGGTGGTTTCGCTGTTGTCCAGCCAGACTCTCAATTGAGCATTAACGCCGTACGTCCTTTACCGAGGAATCTACAATTGCATCCTAACGTAGCTATAGGTGGAAGGTTACCCACTTGAGGATTTCAGCGCGGAGGCAGTACGAAACCAAATTGCAGAGGAGCAAAAGATTGCATCTGGCGGTGGAAGTGAGCAGGACATTGCCGAGGCTAAGATTGCGTTGGAGGTGAGAAAGTGCAGATACCAATTCTGAGAGATAAGCTAACATGAATTTACCAGGTTTTGGAGAGCCTCCAAGCTTCATTGAAGTAAACTTATGTTCATAATCATCTCACTGAAGGCGTTGCAATGTACAGCAAAAACTAGACCTTGAAATCGACATACCCATGAGCCTGTACGGTCTATTCGTCCTCCCTGCGAGAATTATCGTACAATTATAGAGGATATCCCTGACTCGGATTCATCTCTAAAGACACGTCCTACAAGTCTGGCATGAATTCGGGAATTCACAGGACAGATAATACTTGTCTATGACCAGGACAGATACTGCTTGTCTATGACCAGGACAGATACTGATTGTCTATGACCTGCTCATGATGCTGTCTCTTCAGGCAATGCTAATGATATGCAGGCACACTGTATCTAGCAAGCTCGATACCTCCGGGTGGTTGATACAAGCTTACGACAGCCAGTACTATGATTTATGTTCTCCTAAAGCCTCTTCCCGGACTTACGAGACAAGCTTGTATTGCATACCCAAGAGTGGTAGGTGGCTGGCTTATCGGGCCTGTGAGGCCGTTTGATGCGAAGATTCTCCTTCTGAACCTTGTGAACTTGCCTCTCGAAAATTTGAGGTCTCATCTGCAATGGTCCTCGTGCCTTCAGATGAGCCAAATCGATCACTGACAGCGCGTGCAGGCTCGCAGTAGGTTCGAGAAGGTGAGAAGGTGCGAAGCTGCTCGATAAGTAAGAACCAGAAACACGTTCCATTGCACTTTCGATGTCTTCTAGCACTCACTCAATCTTCTCCTACTGTATGGAACATCAGTTTCACTGTGTCAAGCTATCAACAGGCATCTCTTTCTCAGTTCTATCATCGCGTATGCTGCCTATCTTTCACTTCCTGCGGGTCCGATCTTACCATTCACACTAAGGTCACCCGGGACCTGACATGTTCCGAAAGCCACCATCTACAAATCCACCCTCGAAGCCGGCCACCAATCCAGCCCCTACCAAGAGGCCGATGATCACCCGCGGAAATGTTGCAAGCTTGGTCCAGTTGCACAACACACGAGTGCAAGAGCAAGAGGCGAGCGCTGCGCCGCCTGCTATATCACGCTCAGTAACCGGACAAGGACGAGGGCAGGGAAGAGTAAAGACCTTTGGCGATGTTCCCGACAAAACCTCAGCTTCTCACGTTCTTTCATGGAACCCTCGATTCCATGGAATTAGGGAGGATACCTCTCCGTTCCAGAATCGACGCGAAAGTCTAGCACAACAAAGACCAGCCATTCCTCGTGGACACAGTCCGCTTGCCCAAACAAGCAGACGAGTGAGTACTATTCGGCACCAGGAGCCACAAGACATCCATCGCGAACGGCAGTCGCGTCGCAGCATCACCGGAATCCATGCCAATGATCAATATGCATGGCAGCAGGATTCAGCAATGATCGCCCGCGAATACCCTTGGTCTAGACGAACAACTAGCCAGCGAAAACCGAGTTTGACCACGACAGCTGAATCTGAGCCAGTTCATTCCATACATCAGCCACCACCTTCGAATCGCCGTGACAGTCGCCGTGACAGCCGGGCACGAGAGTCATTGCCACCAGGGAGGATACAACCCATGTCTGAAGATTCGATTCCGCCAATTTCTGATGAAGAATCTCGAGAAATGTCTTTGGACCGCACCTTGGAACGCAAAGACAATGGGGCAATTAACCGCACTTCAAGTGAAAGGTCCGGATCCTCTTACATCGACTCACGTCAAGGATTGTTCTATGGAGACAGATTACCTCCTGCACCTCCTGCACCCCCTGCACCTTCTCAGGCTTCTCCCACGGCTGAGAGAATGAACCCGTTTCAAAGAAGAAACAGCAGTGCTTCCACTATACGCAGTGCGAGTCCTTTCGCGAGTCGAGAACCAATTTCGCACAAAGCTTTCGAACGAGTGCGCTCTATAAGCCCCCCAAGTATCAACATCCACACCCCTGCGCCTCAGCGGCCGTCGGAGCCTTCCATTGCAAAATATATCACCCGCAAACTCTCCCAACATTGGACGGAGCCCCCGATGGAAACTTTGGGATCTCCTCCTGTGGTCAGAGTTCCACCCTCGAGCCCTCTTCCTGTTCATCATATCGACAGCTCTTTGGTGCAAGATATACTTTCCAGCATCGACAGCGTACTCACAGAGCATACCACGGCCCTACAAACGGTCATTACCCAGTCTCATCAGCTACTTCATGAGAAGGAACACCTCTGTCCCTCGATTTCACCATGTCGAAGTCCAAAGGCAGTTTCACCGGCACGTCTTTCGCCTACGCACACAGGCATTAGTGATCACAGTTCTGGATCGGTATCTCCGAAAGGTACGCACTTGGAAGATCCACCCAAAATGCTCCGCCAACGCACCACTTCTATTCCCAAGATTGTTCAACTCATTGATGATACTGCCTCGGACATGGGTCTCCTTGTCGCTGCTGTTGAAAAAAGAGACAGCCTCGCTCTAGCACGTGAACTCGCTGCAGGAAGGCGTGGCAGTCTTCCGACAAGCATTACGGAACCTGATCTCAGAGTGAAAGGCTCTCTATTCACAGCATCCATGGCAAGAACCGGGTCGAAGATACACAGGAAGGCTTCCAGGACAGTCACACCTCCTAGGATCAGGATTTCGGAGGAGAGCCATCCACTGCAGCCGCCAAATACGCGAGCACATTCCCCAAGGGCTGATCGACCAGTCCTAACGCAGGCTGCTGTGGAGCGCATACCGCCAGCCAATCACAGTTGGCCTACTTTGCCCGAAGTGTCTATCATGGCCCCGTCGTCATCCTCCACAATATCACCAAACACCCACAAATCAAACATCGGGTTGTCGGTGTCGCAGCGCAGTGCAGCCCTGGAAGACATTCAAGCAGATAAACCAGGTCAGGCAGTCATCTCGCTTGGTGAAAGTGCTGTTTCTCCAGGCGGGCAATCCCTTTTCTCACCCAGTGAATATCTAGCACTTGCATCGCGAGAGTCCTCGCCAAAGATGTTCACACAATCGAATATGCCAACGCCTTCGGACGAGCAGGGCCCATTCATGATGGATCCTGAACGCGAATATGATCGCGATGCTGCACTCGTACAGCGTGCTACTAGATTCAACTCCGTGCCCAGTTCTGTGCCTACAAATCTCTACCATCAAGACGAGTCGAACACTCTGTCCAAATCCCCGCGGGAGCCTTTCGATCCCGCCTTTGTGGCAGAGTCTACCTCCAATGTAGTATTCGACTCTGTTGAAGCAGTGATGGAGCCGCAGCCGACTCCTGCGGGAGACAGCATCGACAGCCGCGTGTCCAGAACTCGTAAGAGACAGGTCTCCGATCCAAGTCAATTGAAGAGGAATGAACGAAAGTCGAGTCACTACGACTGTGCTAGGACGATTCGACGAAAGAATGATACTCAAACTTCCTCTTACCCTTCAACGTCCTCTGAACTCCTTTCCTCTTCGCCCGAGCCTCAGTTTACAAATGCGAAAACGTTTACGCTGCGTGATGAGCCTCCTGAGCCTGAGGTTACGCATATCCCTGTCACGGAGCCACTTTGCCATCCCGCTGAGTCGGCATCGAGGATACCAAGGCCTCCGATGAGGTCCTTCAGAAGCAAGGTACCGAGTCCGTGGGATAACAGATTGTTAACGCGTGAAGCTGGAGAGTCGCATCGTCAGAACCTGACGCCTGATAATGGATCGGGAGGACAGTTTTGGACTTCCAATCTTGGTGCGAAGATGGAGAGGAAGTGGTTTGGCAGACATGGGAGTGGTGAGGGGCAGCCTGGACCTGGTGATGATTTTGTTCCTTGAAGATGGTAGGATTACGTCGCTTGGATGTGGAGTGAGGTGAGCAAGGTACCTAGGTGATGAGTCCTATATGTTGTTGGTGGAGACTTCTTTCCCTAACAGATTCGAGTGGTCTGGAAATCATATGTAGACTGTAGAACCTATTCCTCGTCTTTCTGTCTTTCTTTGCTTCGCTATCAATCTTATCGCCCTACTCCATAATATGTACGGGCCGCTTAAGAACATGACCCCTCCCTTCCAATTCACCACCCATTACAGGTGACGAGGAACCCTCCTCCCCATCTGCATCACGCATTTCGCAAGTCAGATGCCAAAACACTGCGTCGTGAGACGTGGCGTATCCATCGCCTTGAGCGCCCGTATAATCGTGATCGTGTCCGTGGGGTCCTTGAGGTTAGGACGGCATCGCAGGCGATGGTGGGGTCTCATCGATCAACGCTGCGGTTTTCCAAAAGGGTAGCGAGTAATCTCTGTCGCGAAGATGTGATTGACGATGGTAGCATGAGAGGATGAAGATGACAATGAAAGGGGAACCGGAAAATATCAGCAATTTCCAAGAGTGGTGTATCAGACAATCCCGGAATTGAACCATTTTCTCGTAAAGTGCGTCGTGATGGACGGTTGCAGAAAACATCTACGGCCAGGATACATGACAGTGCAGGTGAGGATGTAAGGTGAAGATAGCATCCCATGGCGCTCTGGGCGTATCATGTGACATTGACGCAACTGCAGGTGCAGGTGCAGTTCCAGGTGCAGGTGATCGAAGCACACTGTACTCACCTTGGTTACCATCAGCAAGAGCTGCGGGCTCGTGGCATGATTATGATAAATAGGCGCCACACAGAGGGTCTTCCTCAAGCGCGTGCTAGAGAAGTTGACGAGTGGGCCACAAGTTGCCCTATCTGTCACCTTGTCATCACGCACAGCCAAGAAACCATACCCGTTGAACCATTGATTTGCAGTAGGGGAAGCTGGTAGAAAGGATCACCTAGAGAGAGGGAGGAAAAGGAAAACAAAACATCACACCGTATCCCCATTCCCAAAGAAAAATTTCGAGCCCCATAGTCATGATTTCCCACAACCCACCATCGCATCGTGAAAAAGCAAAAGGAGTCCCGCGCCATTTCGACAACATCGTACAATCGCCATCGCCATTTCGCACCCACCAGGATGAGCCAGCCTTGTGGCTTCACGAATATTCCACGGCCATAAAACCACGACACCGCCAAATCAGCTGCAACCATAAAAAACAAGCACACGTCCACAGAATTGAGTATAGCAAAAAGCGCGCAGGGTTGTCGTCATCATAGCCTGCATTGGCGGCCGAGGTGTCGAAACCTAAGCCACCTGATAAAGGGCATGTCAATCGTGTCTTCTGGAAGAGGGACGTAGTCTGATACCAGCTTTTTCATTAACGTGTCTAAAACCGGCAATGCTCGATTACAGAGGAACATAAAGTCGAAACAAGGACGGGCTAACCAGCTCTTGAGGAAAGCCCCATCAAGCCGCTGTTCCGACGAGGAGGTCGCTGAGACGATGTTCGTGAACGAGGGAGGCTAGGAATTTCAATCCTAAGAAGCTCAGACACATCAACAATCGAGCCGTAAACAAAGAGTATGATAGACGAGTTGGTGTGGATTTTGCCGTTGTGAGATATGTAGTCGAGAGTCGTGTTGACGAGGACGGAATCGTGGGGGGTGACCGAGGACATATGTGAAGAGGGAAAGGTGTGCTTTATCTTCGTCCGAACCTGCTTTTCGATAGTTGGTATTTGTGCTCTTCACTTCACTTCTTTTTCTTATTTCGGGCAGGGGAATTGGGTCTGCCACTACCGAGGCCTCCGTAAACGTACTTTTGTTTCTTCTCTGCAGGTTTCAGAATCTGTGGTGCGGATGTTAGTCAAGTACTTTTGACAACGAATGCAGAGGCGACACATACCTGGAATGAACATAACAAGCTTTCATCCACACTCATCATTGCACCTGCGTTGTCGAATTCACCACAGTAATTGGGCGCGCTAAAGAGGGTGACGAGCTGTCGCTTCGAGAAGAACTCGTAACCGTCCTCTACTACTTGATGCGCTCGGCAGATTAGGTCCATGTCGTGTTTTTGCAGGAATCGTGAGACGACATCAGGCCCGAATGTAAATGAGACACCGCGGTCATTTTCGCTCCATCCAGTGATGTCCTTGTCGGGATCAGACCATAAGAGATCGCAAAGAAGGCCGCAGTCAGGGATCTATATATGTCAGCAGGTCGAGGAGAGGAGCCTCCAATTGGTCTGCAAAATCGCAGGCGTGTTTGAAGACAGGAAGACCTAGAAGGAGTACATACATCGGTTGGTCGCATGACGCGTCTGATCTGCTCCATCGAGTTCAGGTCAGGGCTGAGACCGCCGTGCATGGTGAAGATCTTCTCGTCAATTATCGCAGCAATTGGCAAGCAGTTGAAGCAATCGGTGAAGGTCTTCCACAGCTTTATATTGTACCGTCTCTTGCATTCGTCGTAGAATCCGTATATGCGGTTGATGGACGCGCATTCGTGGTTTCCGCGGAGGATGAAGAAATTTTCCGGGTATTTGATCTTGTACGCTAGCAGCAAGCAAATAGTCTCGAGGGACTGCTTGCCGCGATCCACGTAGTCACCTAGAAAGAGGTAGTTGGCCTCTGGTGGGAAGCCGCCGTATTCGAAGAGGCGTAGGAGGTCATAGTACTGTCCGTGGATGTCTCCGCAAATCTAGATGAAGTGTGTTAGCGAGTGCGGGCTCGCACAAATCTGCTTTTGCCTACCTTGATCGGTGCTTCTAATTCGAGAAGTATTGGTTGGGAGATGAAAATCTCGCGGGCCTTGGTGCAGAGGTATCGAATCTCTTGCTCCAACAATTGCACCTGCTTTCCTGGTCGGCTGCCTCTGACTTCCAATAGTCGATCTATGATGGAGTCGAGGTCCACCTCATTTTCGCTAGCCATAGCCACCGGTGTTGATGGCAAATGGATCGATTAAGTGTCTTCCGCGTGTCCCGTCACCCGCTCCTCCAGTAAGCGCAAGTCTTCGAGGTGGTGTCAACGGCAGTGAGGAAGGGCCTGGCGCTGCTCAGTAACCGGATTAGCACGGGTGTCGAGTGGGAAAAGCGAATCGGGTGGGCGAATGAGTTCGCGAGCCACTATGAGGCTGGCAGGGCTGTCTGAGCCTGGCGGGAAACTGCTTACCTGAGGGATTGAGAAATTCGCTGGATACACTAGGGCGTGGTATGCGCGGAATGATAGGGGGGGTCCGCGACACGACGTGTGTTTGGGTGAAGAAATGGCACAAAGCCCCTCTGTTGGACGCTGACTTACGCGGCGCGATGGATGCTCAATAAGCGTGCTGCTGGATGGGAAATCCCGTGGTGGTGAGTTTGTGAGGTGGTGTGATGCTCGCGTGTGCAGTCGCGTGTAATGGTGAGGGCGATGTTGTCGTTGCTGTGTTGGTCTTTTGGGGGTCGGGTTGGGAGTCTTTTCAGTTTTCTGCTCGGCTGGGCGCTTGCTTTGCGAGGAAGGCCGAGAGGACGACTTGGCAGGGTGCAGAGGACAATAGGGTGGTAGATTACCTGAGCAGGGAGGGTAAGGTACTAGGCGGCGGCAGGAGGTGCGCAGCAGAGAGAGAGGTGCGTGAGCGGGATTGTTGAGGTTGCGTGGTGGTGAGCTACGAGACGAGACGAGTAGTTTCACGTCTCCCAGGAGAAGCAACCGAGCGGGCGCCGGGCGAGGAAAGTCACGGGCCCAGCTGGAGGACAGTAATAATACTTTCTACGAAGTACCCAGCTTCAAGGCACCAATTCTTCCTCAGCGGTCAGGCACTGGCACTGGCACAGGCACAGGCACAGGCACTGGCACTGGCACTGGCACTGGCACTGGCACTCGCACTCCATCGCAGCTCGCAGCTCGCTGAATGAGGCTGGCTCGGCTGGCTCCCTCTGCTGCTGTGCGCTGCCATCTTCGACTCCACTCCCGTCACCCTCACCATCCGCCAAGCTTGCCCTGTAGGGCATCCTTGAATTCGTGTCCCGGCCTCGAATCAACTGCAATCAATGTCCGGATCCTCCACAGTCCGTATTGGCCATCCATGTCTGCGCGTGTTTGTATTTTGTCGCCGTGGCATTCCAAGTCCGTACCAAGCGACGAACCAAGGCCATCTAGATGTAGAACGCTACTTTTACTTACCGTGTAAACATCAAGCATTTTGTTCTGGAAGATCTGTTGCCAGCAGCCACTTCCGCCACTGCTGCGTGCTATACTGAGCTTCTCGTGCTTGTCCTACTCACCTAGTTTTCCTTCCCAGCAGGACTGAAAGCATCGAGGCGTCCACTGACGTTTACGTGCTTCACCATCGATCAGAGTCGGGGTTGAACTATCTTTTCTCATCGATCAGGGTCAGGCTATGATGTTCCTACTCCACTTCCAGCCCACCAATCCGAGCAGACAGACTGTTGATTCGTCGACGTCTTTCTGGCGGTCTGGATCAACCACGAATGGCAGCTGTGGCATCAGACGTCTGTTTTCACTAGGCCCAGAATACCGCTCCAACGTTACGTAGGAAGTAAATAAATACATTGAGGTTTTCCACTTGTCAGCGCTTCAGATTGATGCCCAAGTTTCTGATGGCCAAGGCAAAATATGTTACGGACGTCGCTGGAACATTTCCTATTGGTTTAACAGCAAGAGTGCTTCACCATCGTTATACAGGACGTTGGAGGTTCATCGTCGAAACAGTGTCCATTCCATTCATAGCAGATAGCTAGCCGTCTCCATCGTGAACGGACCCAATAGCACAAAAAGTATCCATACGAGAATAGGAAACAGGCAACAGAGCGAGCCACTCTTTCTCACTCTCTTCCCTCTACCATGCAATTCGGTCGCAATAACAAGAGAGCCAATCCCAAAAGATAATCTATCATACAAAGAACAGTCATAACGCATTTCCCGCCCTGGAATATATGCTCATCACGAAAATGACAACTCGAACATGCCGAACAATCAAACACTCTTTCCGATAACAATGCAGCAGACAACCCGAAAAAGTATATGCAAAAATATGCCGAGTGACGACGACCACCAGAAAACACGCATTGAAACAGAAAACACGCCTCAAAATGAATACAAAAAAGACCAAGGAAAACGTGAACGCCTCGCTCGCTGCCCAGGAAACCGGGTATCCACGCGGATTGAACGTAAGCGAAGAGTCTGGGTATCTGAAAGCCAGTCGCGGCGAGTATTGAGGCCAAAAATCCAGGTGTGAGTGGTCTGAACTTTGGATTGAGTCTTGTGAAGATAGAGGAGAGGGCATTAGTTGGAGGGATACCGAGCTGTCGATTGAGGAAAATTTCCTGGTGGGATAATGATGGGGATGTCAAAGCATTTTGCGGAAGAACACACATTCATCCAAGTGTGCGGCCTCCGGAGACGATTCCCTGGCTGGCGTTTCGCACTGGACCCAACGGTGGGCTCAACGGTGAGCCGGTACCGAAGGCTGCTTCAAAACCTGGTGCCCGTTGATGCACTTCCCAGTTGTCATCACTGAGAGCACTCAGCCAGCCATTGCCAAAATCGTTGCGCAAAACTTCGATCCGCTGTTTGTAGGCTTCACTGTCAGCGCCAAGTTGAGCGAGGGCCTGAGTCGTGCTTTCAGAGATGGCTCGATGAAGGGTAGGAGAAGAGTTGGACGTGTCCAGGAGGGTTGGTGTTACGTTGGACTCAGGACCATCGAATGATGTGCCTGTGCGAACAGGAGTGGATTCGACTTCACTGCCTCCGTATGTGCTGTCATCAGTCAGACTCGCCTTGGCAGCCATGGGCGTTGGCTCTGTATGGATTGGCTCAGGTCGGCGTTTTGGCAGAAGGTCTGTTTCTGCAAGTTCGACCACTCGTCTTCTAGTACCCTTCTTCTTCTGCCGTTGGGAGCCAGTATTGAAGTCGCTTTTCCGGCGTTGACGTAGCATCTCCTGGCTTTTACGTCTTTCGTAAAAAGGGTCATTGAAAGGTTCGATGACGGGCTCGTGTGGAACATCTGGAACCGGTGCCTCCACTCGCTTCGGTTTGACCACGAGGACGCTGGGGGCCTCCGGTACACGATCGACAAGACTCTTACGCTCGCCATAGGTTGGCTGTGTCGTATCGAGGTAAATGTCGTGGATGTAGCCGGGCGTATTGCGGAAGAGGTTGAAAATTTCAACACGATAGTTAGGGTAGGACTTGGTGAAGGGATTCTTATAAACGTAGATCTCAGTCATGTTAGGAATGCCAGTCAAGCGAGCGATTTCTCTCGGATCCGACAGCTTGTTCTCGCGCAGATCCAGACGCTCCAAGGACAGGAGCCGTTCGATTCCAGCGAGTGATTGCAATCGGTTGGCACGGAGGTTAAGAGTGGTGATCGCAGGCAACGGGTTTCTTCCGAGAGAGTGTAGTGACTGAATCATGCAGTGAGAAAGGTTTAGAGCTCTTAAAGCCACAAGTGAGGCGAGACTGTCCGGGATCTCCGTGAACAGGTTAGAAGAGAGATCTAGTGACTGCAACGTGTTGGCAAGCGGTGAAAGACTGCCTGCAGCTACCGAAGTCAAGCCATTGTCGATGAGACTCAGATGTCTTAGAAATCTCCATTTCGACATTGGCAAAATGCCGGACCCGAGAAGGTTCAATGAGCTGCCGCGCGGCGTACTCGCCCGAACACTCGACGCTGAGCTTGTAGATGAGCGACGGACATTTGGAGTGCCAGTTCGTGAATGGCCGTGAGATCCATGGCGTGATACAGATGGACGAGCAGGTGATGTGCTGCGGGGTCTACTCTGGCTCTTGTTAATGCCCAACGGATTCATGTCGGTGCCATAAGACTCGGGACGGTTCAAATGGGGCGGTGACTCGGGAGTTGAGCTGGTGGAGACCATCTCAGACGGTCTGAAAGATGGCGTTGGCCAAGCAGTAACCGGAGAAGTAGGTGTCTTTGCAGATCTCCGTCTACGCTTGTCCATGTCGTCGAGCACAATGTTGATGATAAGATCGGTCAAGTCATCCAGATTGCCTCTCCTGATGGTCAAACTTCGCAATTGATCTGCCATTCGCTCCCACCCACAGAATTGCCGAAAGTCCATATCGTTGATCTCAAGAGCGCTCACGTTCTTGAAAACAAACAGTGGCACTGCCGTGTCAAAAGGAAACTCCTCGTAGCCAGCGATAAGCGGAGCTCGGTGATCTGGCGCAAGGCGAAGACATGGCACTTTTGTAAATGCTGAGTACAAGTAGCGCAGATCTTCCTTGACAATTGCTTTCTGCTTTTCGGCTTTAGCAACTGCTTTCGCCTCGGATATGATGCCCAGGCTAGTCCACAGAGTCGACATGCTCGACATAACACTTCTCATGCTAGAGACCGAGTGTATGGAGTCCCGGTCAGAACTCCGAATCTTTTTGCGTTGTGCTTCGCTTAGGAATGAGACATAGTTGCCGGGGGCAACATCTGTATTGATGTTCTCCAGCCGTACATCCATGGGGCCAACTTCTATGCTGAGCTCAGAGAAGCGCGAGAGGAGGTAGAAGAGGTGGTGAGGCGTCAACGTGAGTTTGGCGGGCTTTATGCTTCGAGACGTGAAGTTGAGATACGGCAGTGACAGCGCAGAGGCCAATGTCGAGGAGGTGGAGGATGAGGGATAAGCAGAGACGGGCGAGACGACGCCGCTCGTTGAAGGAGTATAGGCATGGCCAGACTTTTGTCTCTGTAGTTGTAGAGCATTCGCAAGGGCTCTTTCGTGTGTGCGTACAAAGTAGGCCAGGTGCTGTTGATGTCTACTGTCAGAGTCTCGGACAAGCAAAATGCAGGTAGCACAACATAAGGGATCTGTACCTTTACGAAAGTTGTTCCATCTTCAGTGTCCATAGCTTGAACTAGTTGCTCTTGCATACATCAGCGCTCGTGGCAGTCAGATACACGACCAGAAATATGTGGCTTGGTGCAATGTTGTGGGATTCAAATGCTAGAGCGCTTAGGAAAGATGAGGGAGGTAATCGAAGGCTTGCGAGACATTGGGTATCGGCGGGTACAGAAGCAGGACGGATACTGAAGGCTGTCAGTCATACTGATTTTCGCGCAGAGATCAGACCGTTGAAAGGTTCAGGCGGAACCTGTTGTGAACCCTGAACCGAAGAAAAGGGAGAGAGAGCACGTACTGGCGGACCCAAAGTCAATCGCACCGGGTTTCTTGCAACGACCCCACTACCGACTCCGACCGGGTGAAGTGTCTGAGGATGGAGATGAGGGAGGACGGGGGGCAGGTCTTTCCACTGTCAGTAAATATCGCCGCGGCCGAGTCCAGGTAGGACCACTACTGCTAGGAAGGCAATTAGACGGATGCCCACCTCTGATATGCAGCCCACAACAACGTAGCCAATCAAAACCGGGCTGGCTATCCTGTGGGTGCTAGATACTAGCGCCAGGCGAGAGCAGAGCAGGCTGAGAATAATGGGAGCCAGCTGGGCTTGTAGGTAGGTACTGACACTGACTGCTCTGCGGATAGAGGAGGGGGGAGGAGGAGGAGGAGGAGGAGGGAGGTGATGCGTGAAGGCCGCGACACAAACAACTGAAGCCTCTGGGATTGGTGGTGGGAGAGAGTGGGTATGTGGAAATTACCCAGCACGCCAACGACGATACCTAACGGCCCGCAGTGGTTTGCCGCGACTGCGACGTGAGGCTATGAGGTGCGAAAGTACGAGGAGAGCAGAATAGGGCCCGCGGGTATATGTTGTCAATATCTGCAAGTGAGGAGGCGGAGAGCAGTAGTATTGTATCTCCCTCCCGTACCTTGGAGAGCAGCTGCTCGACGATGATCTCTCGCACTTCGTCCTTCATCGAAGCCGCCCATTGCCATTGCGCAAGGCAAGGGACCCCAATGCAGTTCGACGAGGCCATGGCCGCTACGAATCAAAACGTCCATGCCCTGGCTCCAGTGCTCGCTACGGCCCACGGACCTTTCCATGGGTCCCTCCACTAGCTGGCCTCTCATCGTGGTGGGCTGGTGGACCGCGTACAAAACACCAACCACGCTGCCCACACTGCATCTATGAATAACACCGTGCGAGCAACCGCACAACTGTCGCCGTTTCTGGTCCCTTCACCGCTGCTCCTCCTGGACGAGTCCTGCGCTCTTGGAACCTGGTAGAGGCAGGCACTCTTCGCGTCCTCGAAGTTGAAACCCAACTCTTCATGCGCTTAGGCTTATGCATCAATGGTTGTTAGCAGCAGTCGACTTCGCTAGCCACCACGGGCGCTACTCCGGGCACACAATTTTGCGACTTCCAGAGAGGGAAGAGGGATGAACGACAGGCATGGAAACATCTGGAGTTGAGTCGAGATTGCTGCCGCCTTTCGCGCAGCCTCCTTGTCCACCCAATCCTTATGCGCGGTTAGAGCCTTGTAGGCCGCAGGGTCCACCCGAAGTCGTTTCTGTCACACAATCTACATTACACAGTCAACACCCCGCCAGTCACATGTTGCCATCCGCCGGCATTTGGGCCCAGCTCCGTGGTCCTCTGCCCATCGCAATCGACAGACTGCGGTGGACTGGATTGTTGGCCAATCTCTGGAAAACAGCAATCGTATTTCGTTGGGGAGAAGACAGCGCGCGACGTTCAGCGGCGCCTCTCCTTTGCAACTCTCTGCGTGTCAGGAAGTAGTCGCTTTCGTGGGGCACATCACGAAGATTCTGCTGCAAATCTTGCACATAGACAGTACTGTGTACAGTGGAGCGGGAATGCGGGATGCATCCTTGAAAGTTCATGCTCCTTTAGCCCCAACACTGCATTGTGACATGTCTCTGCTTGAGTCTACTAAAACCTCGGTGGATAGACCCTGGATGCTGGTTTAATCTGCAAACTATTTTTGCGCCTCTCACGCCTTTGCGCGATAGTATCTAGCAACCAGATACGCTTGGTCTTTACTCCACCAGCTCTACCATAGAACAACATCGTAAATTGATTTATTTGAGCGTTGAGAAGCTCTACTTCCCGCTTCTGGGCAGGATTCAAGCGGTGATTCCCCATGGTCTGGCGGTGAAGCAGCTTCATTCTCTCGACGAAATAATAATGCGCCGAAGAGATGACCCTTGCAAGAAGCTAAGCAGGAGAATTTGTGCGCCGACGGGCTGCCAGTCAATCTGTCAAGCAGGGTAAACCCGATATCTCACTGGCCGTAGAGAAGGCCTTGTCCATGCTGCATGTGGGGGCCTGTCATTTCCGGCAGACCATCAAAGTTCGTCTTGGTAAACGCGTCTTGCAAGAGAACCTAACGACACCATGACCCCGCTGCTATCGTGAAAACATCAGATAGTGTCGTGAACACCCGACCATCGGCCGGATCTATTCCAATCGATGCTGCGTGGGAGATCTAGAACCCAGTACCACGGCAGGCTTTTCATCTCCGGCTGAATTCACACTTCATATGGACCACGGAAAGGCGTGGTACTGTGCAAGCAACATTCATCCATCTTGGATGGAAACGACACGGATTAAGGTCGATGTTGGATGTGTCCTCGCGAAGATCATCAAGCTGCACGCGTTCCACTTTCCTCACGTTCACACAATCGCGCACTCCACTGCGAAGAACATCGGCAGACTGCTCCTACGAGGCTAGGTATGATCGACCTCGCTTCTTTCCGCCTCACGAACACGCGCCGGATCGCAAGCTGAACCCTGAGCGTCCATCTCGTCCATATATGATTGGGCTTGACCGACAGTGTCTG
This sequence comes from Venturia asperata, assembly GCA_003689335.1. NCBI lineage: Eukaryota > Fungi > Ascomycota > Dothideomycetes > Venturiales > Venturiaceae > Venturia > Venturia asperata. The sequence continues at coordinate 505,524 of QWWL01000017.1, forward strand.
GGCAACTTTGGAGTAACAGGAAGAAGCTTGCCCAAGGGCTTGGTCTTCAGCCTGATGCACATTTTCCTGCCTGCTGGGTGGATAATTCGCGAGCTGAAACATTGCAGAGGTGGTTCCAAACATGCTCTTCTTGTCCTAGTCCATTCGCTCTACTCGGTACCGCTGTCGCTGTCTCCAAATCCCTAGTCTCCACTTTTTATATCCTAGCTTCCAGAGCGGTCACGTCGACTTCCGCCGAGAGCAACTAAACAGCATTTTGTGTCTATACATCCAATTAGCCTGTCCGCTTCCTAGATTCGGAGACTATCGGGTGCGACGCTAACTGCTCCACGGAGGCCATCCGGCGCGTGGTGGACAGTAGTGCCGGATCTGAGGTTGGGACTCCCTCCATCTTGGACGGTATACGGATACACAGTGATACGGCATGGTTGGGTGTCGTGAACCTTTCCCCACATGGAATGAGCCAGGTCAGATCGCCAAGTCGGCATCAATCCTGGCACTCGACAGGATGTGACGCCATTCTCTCACCTTGAAAATCACGTTGAAAAGAGATCAACGGAGCGACTGGCGAAAGTGTCTACTCCATACTCCAACTTGCAACCACTCGGGATCTGCAACTCGGCGAGTTGCCCCAACGCGGTCGAACTGGCCTCGAGACGGATGCGGTTCGCGTCAATCCATCCAACACTGCCGAGTACCACGGCGAAAAGCCCGGCGAGACTCTAATTACTGTCCTTTGTTTTCCTCCTCATCGACCCTGGGATCTCTACTCCGTACACCTAACCCATATTAAACAACGCGGGCATGCTGACAACCATCCCACAAGCACCCACGTTCCTTGCAAGACTAACTCCTACAATCGCATGTTTCCTTTCAAACATCCATTCTCGGAACAAACATTGCGTCATTCTCGCAGGGATTTTTCCGACCGTGCTTTATCTCGACCTCTTTTTACCAGCAAATTCGATGCACAACCCCACACCGCCTGACCAGCGCACGTTACCGTTCACTGCATTCCAGCGAGGCTGTAAACTGGGATCTTCATCCTCGTCTCCCATATTGCTCGTAGCGCCAATTCTAGAAGCATTTCTCTTTGTTCTCGCGACTCAGCGGTGAAGAGCTGGGACGAGTGGTTTGATCTTTTGTAGTTGATGAGGTTACATTGAGAAGGCGATGGCCGTCGAATGATGTGCAGTGTGCATGACAGGATGGGAAGATATCTCGACCGCCCGGACGACTCCCCCCATCCATCCTTGGTCTTTTTGAATGCGCGAGAGCGTGTGACGGAAGCAATGATTTGCAAGGCTGGCTCTTCGGTCTCTTTAGCCTCATTGCGACGATTTGCACCCACAGAAAGCCAACGCATGATCCATACTCGAGAGTGAGGTTGTCTTGTGGCCCTTGTCTTCTTGACTACATTCAGAGAAGCAACAGGTATCATGATCACGTCTAAGCACCGTGCTTCGAAAGAAGCGACAACGCGATAGCTTGCTTCAAGGGAGAAGGGCGGTATGATCGCTAGGACTCTTGGTACGTCTTCATGGATTCCTACAGCTTCCATCGAATTTGACCGCTCATGAATTCCGAAAGTTGAGCTGGTTTCGAATGTGTTTCCGCGCTCAACCATGGAATATACTCTCAACCGCAAGAATTACAATGCAAAGTGGCACACTGCAGTAAAGAGGGAATGTCTTGCGACCGCTCATGAAACACCAAAGCATTCTTGCCAATCTCATCCTGAAGCAATTCTAGCTGAACTCACAGGTACACGTCCACCTGCCATCTTGCACGCTGTCCAAAACAACATGCCTGGCACCCTCCAAAGTTCTTCACACCCGATTTGAAATCCACTGATTCCTGCAGAGTCATGGCCTGCAAACAGCCTTCGGGGTTGCAGTCGACATGCTAGCCGTGCATCTCGATACATCAAGCCGATGAGAATCTGCTCGAGAGCTCGGTGCATGCTGACAGACATATGCAAACAAACCAAGCGAGAAGACAAGCTCATCTATAACCCCCTCAGCAGCTCCCAACCCCCAGTGCGAGACTTGACCCTCCAGTCTCCTCGCAAAAACGCGGAGCCCAACTTCCGAGAACTCTCCCGTATGCGTGATCGTGTAATAAGCCGTACAGCGCGGAACCAATCCGTTGCGTACCCATTTTCCAAGGCGTGCCTTTTCCCTTCAACTTGAAAATCGCCAAATCCAATTTCGAATCTCAAAGTCGTGCCAAGTTTTGTTCGTTTCTAGCCGCTCAAAAATTTCATTGTGTGAAGCTAGCGGGAGGCAGCATTGATATCGGCGTTGGGTGGTACTCCAATCGGGATACATTTTGTTGATGGGGCTGTGATGCAAATGCTGTTCCACTCCGAGGGCTCGCGGGGATTATGTTCAAGGTTGGACTTAGACCACAGATTGTACCTGAGAGAGAAAGGTTAGGCCATCGCTATTTTCATCACGTCTGATCGTCAAAGTTCGGATCTTGATTGCTCGAATTGGGAGACCTCACGTAAAGATTCACATCGAACATTGGATTCAAATATTCATCACCACCAAAATCGGGCCCCATGGAGTTTTCAAGACAAACAGCCTTAGATAGTTGGAGACATAAAAAGAAATCGTCGTTGCTATTTACATCAAGCTCCTCCTTTCGCCTCGCTAACCGCCCGCCAGATATTCTACATTCACTCCTCTCACGAAGCACATCTCAAAGCCTGGACTCCGTACTGAACGCCCGTATCAGTATGCAGCCACGGGCCCCCTGTGATGAAATGGACGTACTAATCTATCAAAAACTTGCTCTCCAACTCGCCGAAATGCTCGAAGAAGCTGTGGAAGAGGTTCACGGCGTACTCGACATCATGCGTGCCACCTGTCTCACGGATGCTATGCATGCTTAATTGCGGATTTCCCAAATCGAGTGTCCGCGCTCCCAAAGCTGCCGAGAGCATCGGGCCAATGGTCGATCCACATGAAGAGTCGTTGCGCACGACGAAGAGCTGAAGTGGAACACCCATTGCGGACTTTGCTGCGGCACCAGCTGGGTAAGAACCAGCCTTTGCTCGGCGCGCACACTCTTGTAGGAGTACGATGCCTGGGGAGTTTGTGGCGTAGCGGGCGTTTGCGTTGATCTTGATGACGGTTCCTTTGTTCATTTCTGGTCGGTGGCTAGCTTCGTATTTCGCTGGATAATTCGGGTGGACTGAGTGTGCCATATCTGCTGATATAAGGAAGGACTTGGACAATGTTTGCTCGTAAGCTGTGCTACCCTCTTCGCCGACATGTTCATATGACGAGTCGGATTCAGTAGTTGAGCTCGGTTGGAAGACACTTAGACGGCGAATTACCACCGGAAGCATATTCGAATCAGCGCCTTGGGCTGTTCGGGAGCCAATCTCTTCGTGATCGAAGAGGGCGATCAGGCGGATCGTCGGGTCTTCTTTCAATGCGGACGGGGAGGCGAGCGATTCGATCAATGATTGAGTTGCGCAGTAGGTCATTCCGAGATTGTCTAGGCGGGCGGAATAGATAAATTCGTCGTTGAGGCCGCCCAACGCTGCTTTTTGGGTGTCGTAAAGGACGATTTCGAAGTCTTGGATCTCGGAAGGGGCACATTTGGCCTCTTTGGCGAGGATCTCCACGATGTACGGATGATGGCGCTCCGTAACCACTTTCATAGGTTCGTATGAAGTGGTCGATTCCTCGTTGATTGTCGACTCGGCCAGCTTTTCAGCAGCTTGATCAGCCTCCGTCTTGCCTGTGCGATTGAGCTCTGCAGCAACTAGACCAGCGATCGGGAACATCTGTGTCTCCTTGTTCGGCTGGAAATTATCCTGCCTCTCCAAGTGAATTGCAAGAGTTGGGATCCTCAAAATCGGTCTTTCCACCTTGACCAACCTGCTTTCAAAACTGCCCTCCTTCGTTTTGACAATGACACGTCCTGCCAGTGAAAGATCCCGGTCAAACCAAGTATGCCATAATCCGCCTCCGTATGCCTCAACACCAACTTGTATGAATCCGTCGGCCTGTCTCTTGGAGTTTGGCTTGATGCGGAAAGTGCATGAATCTGTGTGAGCGCCAATCATGGCAAGAGGGTTTCCGGACTTCCATTTCTCTCCGATGGCAAAGGCAACGAGGGTGGATCCATTTCGTGTGAGGTAGTACTTGCCGCCTGGTTGGAGGGTAGATGACCATGGATCGCGCTCCTGTGCGATGTTAGAGCTAGTATAAGCTGAACGAAAAGGCTTCTGACCTTGATGGCCTTGAACCCTGCCTTTTCAAGCTTCTCCTTGGCCGAGTGGACAGCATGGAAGGGTGTTGGTGAAGAATCAACAAAGCTAAGGAAATCCTGAGCTGCTTGGATCGAGGCCATGGTTCTTTGAGAGTGGTATGGAAAGTTTGTCTGGACTGGACTATATCTACGTATCTTGTTGCTTCTGAGAATCAAACGACGCGACATGTATTGTGCGTGTGAGCTGGGACCGGAGAGAAGTTCCAAAGCTTAACCCCGACACGATATCTAGCCGAGAGCGGGAGACTCGCTGTTACAACTCCCAATCCAAAAATCAAACCATTGCCCAGCTGCACGGAGAACTAATATGGTTCCAGATCGAGAGGAACGGCTGTGCCACTTTGGACATCTCGCCCCGAAATCTATGCTTACGCATGGAGTTGGAAACCATCTTCACGGGTAAGATTGAATGAATACTGCACTTCCTGTAATCCCCCAGATTCAGCCATGCTACGGGCCGCCGATTACCGTATCCAGCTGGAATGTCCGGCATACGTTTCTACCTTCGTCGACGCGTACAGAAGCGCTGGATACAACAATGGATGTGGTTCTGTATCAGCTGCAGGTACTGGTATTGTGGAATGGATTGTGGGTGCGAAGAATGGACAATAGGCACAATAACTCAATAGCTGTCGCCCATAACATTGCTGTCGTCTCTTGCAGTATTTATGTCGCCGTCTCTCTTTTTTCTTCTTCTCTGTCCCATCCCCATCCCCATCCCCATCCCCATTTCCACCCCACAGCCATTAGCGCACATGGTCATCCCTGAACGAAGCCGATTATCAGAACTTGCACTCACAGCCAATCAATCGGGAACCTCACGCGTGAGCTGCGATCAAAACAACTGGGGGAGGTGCCGCAAGCTCGTGGACGTGACAGACATCAACAAAAGCAGACTCTGACTTTCTGCGCTGCTCTGTTTTGTCTCCTACAACCTCAATCCAATTCCATTGATATACCGTCGTTGAAGTCTGGGCTTCTCCTTTCTCCAGGCTGCCAGGGTCGATAAACACTCCTCAATCCCCCGACCGACGCCGAACCAACGGCCAATCTTGGCGCCCTTCCATTTCAAGTTGGACGACGGCCAAAGATCTCCATCCCACGTATCCACCGACCCTGCCATAGGTACCGACCCCAACAATAGCAATAACACAGCAATCCACCATATACACGGGTATCAGACCGCGGAGCTGATAGGACTTCTGGATCTCCATCCTGCACCACGCTCATTGCTCACCCAGCCAACACCAGGGGCGTCAACAACGCTTTGCGACAACACAATCCCAGATTATTCCAAAACACAACATATCACAACTTTCGTCCCGACAGGCTTAAAACAACTGCGCATTCACTTAGCCATTGTTGCCAAACATCTCGCCATCGATAATCGTCCACGCCGGTATCTATAGGCTCTCCCCGCGACGGGACATCATATCTGCCTCTGTCAACAAACACCCGATAAGCAATATGTCGCAACTTGAACCCAACCCACCACAGAGCGGTCCCAGCGATCTAAGAACGCCTACCCTCCTTTCACCTCCCGAATCAAAGACGCCTCCCACCGACATGTACACACGGCAGCCAGATCTAGCGCGCAGCGCAAGCACGCAACCCATTGATGCGTCAGCCTTGAGTCGCGCTTTGGAGAGCTTCGAGCAGGCCGGGAGACAAAGAGAAAGAACGCCCGAAGCAAGTCCAAGGCGAACCAAGCGACAGAGAATCGTTGGTGATAGGTGAGTTTGTGTCTACGGCTGTGGCCATTCGATGGACGGACATTGACTTTGCGCCTAGATTCATTCCCAATCGGACAACCGAAGATCCATCTGAGAGATATCAGGTGTTACAAGATGAAAGCTCTCCGGCAACCGGGTCGAAGCGGGCATCGAATGGTGAACTTGACTTTCAGAAGAGTAGGCAATTTGTGGAAACCTTGGTGAATTGACTCTGACAACATACAGACAACCTCGCAGACCGAACCTTCTCCTCTTTACTACGGGCGGAAATGTTCGACACTTCAATACCACACGCATCACACGATAGCAGTCGTGCTCAAACACCACCGCCAACTTCGTCCCTCTTCCCCGGTCCCGCCATGACCCCTTCCACGCCTCACAAGAACCTATTCACATTCTCAACGCCACATCGAAATTCACTTTCTACGCCGAATCGGACGCCTTCAAGCAGACGCATAAATATGAACCCAAATTCAGAAATGTATAGCTTGTCGCCGGTCAAGTTCAGTTCACAGAAAATGCTGCTGAGCCCGCGAAAAACACCCCGCACTGTCAGCAAAGTGCCCTACAAAGTGCTCGACGCACCAGACTTGGCCGATGATTTCTACCTCAACCTCGTGGATTGGGGAAGCCAAAATATATTGGGCGTTGGATTGGGATCGTGTGTATACATGTGGAACTCAACATCAGGGCGAGTAACGAAACTATGCGATCTGACGGATGACACTGTAACGAGTGTTAACTGGATACAACGAGGCTCACATATCGCAATTGGCACGGGCAAGGGAATGGTACAAATCTGGGATGCAACGTGCCAGCGCAGGTTACGGACCATGACTGGTCATACCGCAAGAGTGGGCGCTTTAGCGTGGAACGAGCATATCTTGACATCTGGATCACGCGATCGACACATCTACCACCGTGATGTGCGAGCACCTGACCAATGGCTGCGGAAATTGACTGGTCACAAGCAGGAGGTGTGCGGCCTGAAATGGAATACTGAAGATGGCCAGTTGGCGTCAGGCGGCAACGACAACAAGCTCATGATTTGGGACAATCTGAATGCAGAGCCGACCTATAAGTGGGCAGAACATACAGCTGCTGTGAAAGCGATTGCGTGGAGTCCTCACCAAAGAGGTCTGTTGGCAAGTGGAGGAGGTACCGCAGACCGAACCATCAAATTCTGGAACACCCAAATTTCAGCAAATGGATCGTCGTCGATAGCGGCAGCAGCCGCATTTTCAGACGAACCCTCCTCTCCTGCAGCACCCGCCAACCTCATCAGCAGCCTCGACACCGGCTCACAGGTGTGCAATCTCGCCTGGAGCAAGAACAGCAATGAAATTGTGTCGACGCATGGATACTCGCAAAATCAAATCATCGTCTGGAAGTATCCAAAGATGGAGCAAGTTGTGAGTCTCACCGGGCACACATATCGTGTGCTCTATCTCGCGATGAGCCCGGATGGCCAGGTCATTGTGACGGGTGCTGGCGACGAGACCTTGAGATTCTGGAATGCGTTCAAGAAGAAGGAGAAAGTGACCGGACTGGGCGCCGTGGAGGGCTGGGGAGTCATCAGGTGATTCCTTCCCCTTCGCTTACTTGAACATAATTTGCTGCTTTTTTGCCGTTGAGCGTTGGAGCATCACGAACGGTGTTGTGGTGTCTTTCTTTTTTTTATTGTACGTACTCACGACTTGAAACTGTTGCATGCATGGCGCTGGAGAGGGGGCGTTCAAGGAATCATGGCTGCCGTCAGGCCTGGTCCGATTTGATCTCGGGGTTGATTTTGGATGTAGGTTGATGAGGTATGTTGGGATCGGGGCTTTCGCTATATGGTTCCATAGTATTGCAAGCAAGAGCTTGGGAATCAGTCATGGTTCACACTGTTATATCCCGTCTTACACCCTGACACGTGTGCGTGCCCATTGACTTGCACGGGCGAGATGTCATGTTACGCATACCTGCTATTGTTTTCTTGATGATCGGGCACACTGGGGCGTGGTCGTGGGCGAGCACAACTCTGAATCTAAAATGGCAAAAGTTGAGGATCAAAAGCAATTCGATATTGTCAAATATATCTCATCTTACTAGACTCATAAATGCACCACAGCCTGCGATCCGGTGATGTTCACCTTCTTTCCCTGCCTATCCTTCTCAACTCCCATTTTCGACTTTCCTCCCTTCGAACCCAGACAAACCAAAGACTGCTCAGCCAGCAGATTCCTACGCCAACCCATGCGTGGACTGGTAATCTGAATCGCTCCAGAACAACCATCTGCCACGCTGCTCTTGGAACGCCCACGAAGACGCCTGTGAGTGGCGATGTAGCTCGTACAAAAGCCAGGGTGGTCGAGAAAACGGCGAAGGAAGCGAGACCGCCGAGAAGGGAGAGGAACCAGAACCAGGGCACGTCTAGGAAATAACAGTTCCTCAGTATATCCTGTAATTCTCCGCTCAGAACGAGCAGAGGAGACAGGATCATGAGCGATAGCATGGATGTGTAATGTAGCAACTGCCAATACGCCCTTGTCTCTTCCTTTGTGCCCGAGCCCGGTGTCTGCGCTCCCTTACCTGCCGTCTGGCTCGCGGGCTCGTAGGAGCTCAAAACATCGGAGTGTGGCACCTGGCGCGTTGTGAGATGCTTGTGGGCTAGGAGGAGGAGTATGGGATATAGCGAGACGAAGAGGGTGGAGAAGATACCAGCGACGATGGATTCCCAGGTCAGACGCTCGGAGCGACGGATGGAGGCTGTCATGAGCATGAGTGCGGCGACGAGAGTGGAGCTAAGTGTTGCGATGGAGTGGTTGGTGCGAGTAAGGAGGGAGGTCAGGACGAGGGTTATTGGGATTGTTGGAGTGCGGGAGAGGGTGTAAAGGGACAGGGGCGCGTATCTGGGCTGGAAGTCAGTTTGGACGATTGAGACGGGGTAGGAGGTTTTCGTACGCATAAGATATATTGCTCAGCACAACCTTGCCGACGTAGACGAGTGCTAGTGGTAGTACACTCCATGCCGTCTTTCTGTCAAAGTCTAGTAGTCCACCTCCTGCTATCCCCCCTGATTTGTCGAATACCCATGTCACGAGTCGTAAGGGATTGAATCTTCGTCTTCTATGTTCACTTGGGCGTGATGACATGCTGGGATATGCGGGTGCTACCAGTGCTGAAAAGCCTATCCTTTTGAGTGGAGTTGCCAGGCCTCTCGTAATGCTGGCGGCGAGCAAGAGGAAGCCATGCGTAAAGGCGAGCTGTATGAATGTCGCGGCCAGAGGATAGGGGAACTTGTATGTGCCAGCTGTGTCATATTTCAGTACTCTTTCATATCAAACGAGACGTGCCATTTCTTACTCCAAAGAATGAATCGGTTCATCAGTGTCAGGGTGAACCCAACACCGATATTCCATATAATCAAGAGGCACACCCAGAACTGCCATCCCAGCCAAGTCCCAAACAAGAACTCTCCCAGACTTCCACTGTTGGTGATGATCCTCCACAAATTCTTCCTCAACTCTTCCGTATCACCCCCTCCGCCAGCAACAAGTGGTCTCAACGACAATGGCACAGCTTCATCCTCATCTTCACTCTGGGTAGCACTTCTTGTCCTCGTTCTATACGGCGAAGGGGACGGCGTTCTGGAGTAGTCGATCAATGGTATTCCTCCAGCATGGTCCAGTTCTCCAGATGAGTCGCGAGAATGCCATGGTCTCAGCGGGGCCATATATTGGGTGTGTGACGGTCCCGGAGGTGAGTTGTCTATATCGTTTAGGTCTGCATATTTCTGCTGGGGACTGGAAGGTGGTTTGTTGGAAGGGTCAAGGTTTGAGAGGTAATGTAAGGCAGGTTTAAATATATTTTTGGGCGTGAGTATACGCCCGGGAAAGCTCATATTGTAGATGCTGGAGAGCAGTAGAAAAGCATTTCTGTTTCTACTGTGTGTGATTCCCCTGAGAGCAGCAAAAGTCTTGGAGAGAGATTGCAGTGGTCTTGTTCGTATGAGCTTCTAGGGAGGCCTCGCGTTCGCAGGGTATCTGATATTCAGGGTCCTGCGGCCAAATATTCCTTATGGACTCACTTCCACTCCACACTCCTCCTCCTTCACCAATCAAATCTTTTCTAAGAGACATACTGCTTCCTAAGAGTCCCGCTCTGGCGCTCTACTGGTGTCTAGGCATGCTTACATGAAGTGGAATTCCAAGGGCCGAGCCGCTGCCGCTCGTCTGTAGGGCCATTGACAGCCTCTCTACGCACCATTTCCGCTTATACCATCAAATATTCGAAGTATTAGGAACGGGCCTAGAAAGAGAACTCAGCGTACGCCAGGAAAATCCCCCTAGGTTTCCCATTCAAGCTCATCGCAAGGGGCTATTATTCAAGGAGATGAGCCAAATCGCAATCAATTCTATGATCCAAAAGTTCAGCCTGCACAGTCATTATGATAGAACCTGTGTCACAAACTCTTCTCATGCTCTTGGCAATAGTAGTTAAATTCTCATATCATGTGGCTACGGCAAACTGTAACAGGTAGAAATGCGCATAAATTGCGATAGAAGAGGGTCACTGGACCAAAGGCGAGACGTGGTGACTCGACACGCCTAAAGGGATCACGATCCTCCAACATCACATCTCTGAGATCGAGGTCAATGAGTTGAGTAATGTAGAGATCATGGAGTACATCGACGGTATGGAGCTGTGTCCGACTCGACAGCTGATATTGCAAGATGATAATTACATCGGTTGGCTGAGCAGAGGATGGATTATTGAGTTGGGCATTTGGACATTTGAGAGGCAAAAACACTCCCTTCTGAGTCTTAAGGACGAATTGATAAAGCGAATCGGTCGCGGTATTGATCATCCTGTGACTCGATTCAGTGGAGCCCCTCCCGTAGCAGAAGACACTCGAGCTGGCCGATTCACAAGCACTTCAAGTCCGCGTATGCCTCTGGCTGCAGAGTCGTAGAGCGCGACCCGCGCAAACGTAGTCAGCCAAGGTGAAGGGCCCCATGGCGGTCAGCTCCTCACCTATCATCATGAACATATATCTAATAATGCGATTATGCCCAGTTGGTCCGCGTAGCTACTGATATATTTTCTCGCCGTGGGGAAATCCACCAATGTGGTAGATCAGTTTGTTGAAACGGATATTTGCCTGATTTTGGAGTTTGTGTGTTTGGGCACTACATGATTGTAGGTGCTGACCATTCTTAACTGGGTAGGCACGGGAAGCTCACCAATACTACAAGTTCTCCCTCCTGTGTGGTGGCTTGACTTTTGGTATCAGATGGAAGCACTGGTGTAAGAACTGATGATGAATCAATGATGGAAGGTAAGATTAGGTTAGCAAACAGACAGTTTATCTGGATCGAGTGGGGCGGCCCTGGTACTTCGTAGCCTTCACGCTGGGCTGGGTGAGAGGCAGGAGATCTTGAAACGCCAACCGTCTCTCGGGCAATTTCCGAATCGACGAGAGATTGACCGGCTCTTGCAGAAGAGTGGGGGACCATGCCTTCAACGTCCCCCGCAGAATATCAGGTTTGTGCTCAAGATGAGATCCCTCGTCCGTCCCTCCTCGGCCTCCGCTGCTTGCCTCTGTATCCGTGCTTGATAAGCGTCCGTTTTTGGTATACCTGTGAAACCCATTCTGTCCGTTGGAATCTCCCCCGGAAAATCCTCTGGCCGCCACACCTCAATCCGTCGTTTGCTGAACTGTCACATATTTAGTCAGCATATCATCATGAAGAGATGGCAGGTCTACTCCTACTCTCTTGTCGTGAAACCTTTCGACCATGTCTTTGGCCGTCTCCATTTTCGAGAATTCCAGCTCAATATGGGCGAGACCGTGTTGTCTGGTGACTAGTTGAGATCGAAGAAGGCCTGCTTCCTCTGGGTTGGGGATCATAACTTCCTCGATCCATCTCGTGGTTGTTCCAAGCGCGAAATTCTGAACGTACACCAAGTATGTTTTCTTCAATGGTTTCTTTAGGGGGTCAAAGTACCCCTTTTCCCGCAAAAGTTTGGGTACCACCTCGTAGATGATCGGTGCCTTGATGTACGCCGTGTCTTGTCCACGAGATTCCAAAGTAATCTCCCCGTATGGCCCGATCTTTTCAGCCCATCCGTTGCTGATCAATCCACGGTCCGAGATGGCAAGAGCCCTTAAATGTCGGTTTGCATCCTCGACTTCCGCGAAAACCTCGAACATGGTGAACCTTTCCTCGCCGAACACGTGGGAGCTGGTGTTTCTCCGGGTCGTAACGAAGGCCAACTGAGGTTGTATAAAGGATACCGGTTGATCGCACGATAGGTCTGCTTCTCTCGTCCGCTTGCTCCTCTTTCGCTTTCGTCTGAATAACTCCGCCTTGTCGTATTCGGCTCGAGCTCTCTTGTACTTCTTTGTCAGCGCCATGATGCGCTGTGAGTATGTACCTCCCGGAAGAATAGGGTGGGCCATGATGCAGGAAGAATCCACGGATGAAGATGAAACCTAAGAAGATGGGAGCGAAACCTTCAGATGCTGAGATATACAGACTCCGCTACGCGACGCGACGCGACGCGACCTGGCGCCGAAGCAGATCAAATATATTATGTGGCAGATTAAAAAGGGCGGGTTGATTGTGATAATTTTCTCCGCGCCTTTATCCGCGTTATTATCGCCCCTCTCTTCCTTGTCAAAGGTAAGTATGGCGACGTTGTCGTAAAGCTACACAGTATACGACTTATATACTGGCTGGCTGTTAGCCTGCTCACTGTGCAAGCATGCTGTGTCAAAACCCGTCCATACTAGACTTTTCACCGTGTTGTTGAATTAGCCGCATTCTTTTACCTGCTTCGATGGTCGTAAAATCCAGGAGCACAACTCGAATAGAGAAGATCACGTCGGAGAAGGCCAAATTCGACCGGGTTAGGGACCAGGATCGCTCCAGTATCTGCCGATGTTGTGCCATGCGCAAAGCTCTGAGCATGGAGTATATATGCTGGCGTACCTTTCGCGACATTGCCCTCTTCCATCTCTACATTGGATCAACGTACTCTGTAGCCCTGGACAGTAAATGTTCGAGTTGCTCTGTAAATACCATCTTCTGACGGTTCGTGAGCAGAGAGGCTCCTGGGCGGCATGACATTCGAATTGTGATGGAACAAATGAATTCATGGAAAGGATACTAGTAGATGGGGGAGAGCATACCACAGTACATAGACAGCCCCCAATGCGCCACAAATTGAGGCGCACGGAGTACAATAGTCCGAGAGCCGGGATCAATTCGCGCCCGTCCGTCCGTCTCCTCCACAGCCTTTACCACAACCACTGCGTTCCCAAATCCAGTCTCGAAGACAACTTTCAGACTATCCCAGGCCGCAACTGATGCGTCCCATCGATAAGAGACGTGCAATATGTGATGATTAAAGCTTACTGCATCGGCTTACACACGGCACAAGTACCGCCCACGTCATACTTGGTCGTTGTGCGGTCCCAGCAGCAACAATGCAACAATGCAGCACGATACCTTCCTGCGATAAGAAAATCCTGGGATCGGTCACTGCAAGAGGGAACCAGCTCCTACTGGCCGGGGCCTCACAGGAGCGGACAAGGTTGCGATGGCCAGTTAATGAGCTCATCGTCGAGGTTATTCTGTGGAGTCCAGCTTCTCGCTTTTCGGTCAAAGCATGTTTCGGGAATGGTCGGTCGGGTGTCACGTAATTTTGACTAAGCTCTGTGGATTTGGATATATAGAGCTAGCGGTGGAGATATCTGAAGCTGAAGAGACGCTTGATTCCAGCTATCAAAGCCGTTTGACATCTTTTTGATTTCTTACCTGGTTCGATGAGCAATGGCCCCCGGTATGATGGCTAGTGAAGCTCGCCAGGCATGTATACCTTTGTCTTCTCAACTCTTTTCCATCGGGAGAGGGACACTCTGACAGAAGTAGCCGCAAGATGAATGGCTTCTCGAACAAGGCTTCTCAGCAAATGTACCGCTTCTAGATCTCGCCTCCCGTCCAACACCAAGCAGCCCAGTGAAAGATGAAAAAACGACCGGCACATTCGAACCGGATTATCCACACGACACTGACGGGACCTCGGAAGATCGTGCTACCGTCTTCGCCGAAGAGCGTCCTGGTTGGGAGGGGTACATAGAATGGGAGGACTATCCGGAGAAGAAAGCCAAGGCGGCCGAGATCCTCGAAAGCAACACCTTTCCGCCGCCCCCCGAATTTCAATATGGAAATCTGCCGACGACGAATCCAGTATTGGAGGGCGTCAGGTGGAAAATGTGGCACAAGGCTGTCGCAGGGCCGTTGACGAGTGTGCCTGAAGAGAGTTGGCTGAGGGTTGTCCAAGAGAAGCATCCGGATATGCTCCATCTTCTAGAGTTTCCTTACAACGGCGAGGCCCCGAAAGTATGTCATGTATCTCCACCAGGCGATTGCTAACAGTTTTAGCGTCTCATAACAGCGAAAGCGATAACACCAAATCCGCTCCACTTCGTTCGGAACCATGGAGGCATTCCTAACATCGAGCCCGAAGAGTTTGAATTGAGACTTGATGGCCTTGTCAAGAACCCCATGAAGCTTTCGTTGGCAGATCTGCAGAATGAGAGCCTATTCCCACGACAATCGACGTTGGTGACGATCCAGTGTAGTGGAACCAGACGTATCGAACAGATCAATGAGTATCCTGGCGAGGGTGACGAAATGATCAATGCACCTTGGGCTGAAGGTGCAATCGGAACTGCGAAGTGGACTGGGGTGAGCCTGAAGAAAGTAATCAAGCATTGCGGAGGCTTGATCGATGGTGGCAAACACGTCGAGCTGTATGGAGCCGATACCTATTTCAAACAGGTGAGCACAATAATCAAGTCATCAAGCTGACTGACGCTAATGTAAAGGCTAGAACAAAGCGATGAACTACGTGGTCAGTGTGCCGTACTCCAAGGTGAAGATCAACGAGGTCCTTCTAGCCTGGGAGATGAACGGCGAGCCTCTCCCAAAAATACATGGAGCGCCATTGAGAGCTGTGGTTTATGGCTACATTGGAGCGCGGTCAGTGAAATGGCTTTACAGAATTAAGGTGATTGATCAGCCTTCACGTGCTCCCGTCCAGTCCAAGGAGTACCTCTACTTCAATAGTCAGGTTGGTAAACATAACCAAGCTTATTCCATGGGGATAAATATCCAGGAGATGCCGGTCAGTTCGGCCATCATGGAACCGTGGTCAAAACAAGTTGTTGTTCACGAAGGCAAGATTACTGTGAAAGGATGGGCTTATTCGGGTGGTGGACGGTGGCCGGAGCGTGTGGAAGTATCTTCCGATGGCGGTTACACCTGGTACGAGGTAAGTACAACGCCCGGTTGTCATCTCACAATCTTGGTAAGTTAACACAGCTTAGGTGCCTTGGGAGAATCTCAGTGAGAAGCACAAGTTCTCTTGGAGAATCTGGCATATTGAATTGCCTGTCGATGCTGAAGGATGGATGGAGTTGACTGTTAGATGCTGGGACAACTCGCTGAACACGCAGCCTACTTTTGTGCGCTCCGCCTGGAATTGGGGACTGCATGTCACGAGCTCATGCCATCGGGTCAAGATTTACAGCGTCAATAAGGCCAAAGAAAGGACACGTCGCAGGCTGCAAGAGTTCGAGGACCGGAGCGAACCTTTCCTACCACTTACCAGGCCCACAGAGTTTGCTACTCAAAGTCCTGAAGATTACGAGGCGTTTTGGAAGGCGCATGCGCCAAGAGACGTCGAGGATTGAGAGAAGGCAGAGGTTGCAGTGAGACGCAATATTCAAAGTTCTTCACTGTGTATGCCGAGTTGTTAACTACCTTGAACGGTGGTTACCTCCCCATCCTGTCAATGAAATATCACATAGATTGTAATTTGCGTGCAGGAAACACAGATGTGGACTCCTGAAAGTTGCGTGAGATCTGGGACAGCTAGATACTTGTATGCTGCTCACCGGGAGTCCAGACGTCTCAATTGTTTCGCTGGCCATGGGCTTCGTTTCGACGGAATGCTAGGAGGTGGATTCCGAAACCTCGAGCCGTTCCCAAGCCGCAGGAGGAGGTGATGCAAGTTGCCACACGGTTGACTTCGAACTAAGTAGGAGCTGCTGATCCGGCCCTCTGTCCAGCTATGGCAGGTCAAGGTTGGGTTTACAATTCCTGACAGTCTTCCAAGATACAAGTAGTGAATGTGGGTTAGCTTTGGCCCGTAAAGCGGGTAGAAGCCTGTAGCATCTTTAGTAGCGAAGAGAGATGTCATGTGTAGAGGATGCTAGGAGCACTGGTTTGATTTCAGGGTCGACTATCTGCGCGGATGACAGTGACAATAGCTCGCAGAGCGGCAAAAGGGACCCGCCTGTTGAATGTAACGACTCGTGGTGGTAGGATAATGGCCTTACGTCTTGGCCTTGGTCTTGGTATTGCCGTAGCCGTAGCCGTAGCCGTAGGCCCGTGGGCGAGATCGACAGGGTCGAAGTGATGTTCGCGCAGCGGTACCAGCACTACCGTCAAATGGACTTGGAAGCAGCAGACGTCAAACGACGACGACCTCACCCACACCCAACCTCTCGCGAGTGATTCGGCGACGTGGATGCAGTGCCGCTAA
This sequence comes from Venturia asperata, assembly GCA_003689335.1. Taxonomy (NCBI): domain Eukaryota; kingdom Fungi; phylum Ascomycota; class Dothideomycetes; order Venturiales; family Venturiaceae; genus Venturia; species Venturia asperata. The sequence goes on from QWWL01000017.1 coordinate 522,149, forward strand.
ACTCCATTTACAGCGTGGATCCAGGCCTATCATCACAGCTCCTCGAGTGCGTGATATATCCAGCCATGAAGAACCTCAATTTCCGGCCATAGCGCAGCGCTACTTGATCACCGCCGTACTGCGTCGATACTGGAGAGGGCAACTACATGTCACTGGCGTATCCGCACGACACGAGAATACAGCAGCATTTGGGTACGACTGTTCTGTCCCTGGACTCTTGATCCAAGTCTGTCTCCTAGGTAGTTGGCAGTCCGAATCACTATTCCCGACCTTCCTCCCGACCTTCCTATACTTGTATTCCCAAGACTCGCCTCGACAGTAGATCTCACCGACTCTGCCCTCCATTCATTGCTCGCCAGCACCAAGGAAGGGCACAGATCGCAAAATGGAAGCCAGATGCAAGGCCCCTCTGTTTGATCCTTCGCCAAGGCTGACCTCCCGCCATGCAGGTGGCCAACCCCATTTCTGACCTCGCTACATAGCTGCCTGAGTCATCCGTCGGCCCGACTTTTGGCTCCAGGCACCACCTGCATCTGCTCCCCGCCTTCTTCCTGGTACCCCATCATGAGCTTGCCTGCCTCGCCTGCCTCGCCTGCCTCGCCATCACCTCTGCAAGGGCCGCATTATGAAGCCAAGCTGCATGCAGTATGCAGAGCCAATTCTCCGATCCGTTAGCCGTGCGCGGATCCGTTCACGCATTCATCGCACACTGTCCTCTTTCTTGTCATCCTACAATGGGCGATGATCATGTAGCGACAGGTTGTAACCGCCTCAATCCGCTGTCAATAACCGTGGAGTCGCCCTTGAAAGAACCACGATCTCTGGCCTGCCTGCTTGACCTTGTCTTACAGTTTGCGTAATCTACGATATCTTGGGACAGCCTCAATTGACCGAGCAAACCTCCGTGTACCTGGGCCAGATCAGAGGCCCATTGTTTGGTTTGAGATTTTCCAGGCCTACTGTGCGAGCGAGTCAGCTTTGCGATCTCCTAACGATGAAATATGCAGCACTCGAGAGCTTGCTGCAAATAGGGAGGAGGCAACGGGTGTAGTTCTACGCCTCGGCCTATCGGCAAGCTGTTCTGGTCCTGCATACGCCGTTTCGAACGATCCGTTAGCTCCGCCTATCCAGACCTCGATCATGAATGTAAGTACCAATCTATGTAGCTTTCTAACAAGAGATACCCCGCGTGAAGTCTCCATTTCCTTGATATACCCATTTCCTATGCCAGCCTCTTGAGACCTGTCCTCCATCAATTGTTTCGGCATTTCACAGTCTCCGCTGCGGTCTCAAAACCGTCCACAATGGCGGACGAGGCGAACGGACTTGGGCAGCATTACAATTACCTCTCGATCATCGCCATCGTACTTCAAATCGTCTCGACGGCGTTCCTTGCAATAAGATTGTACTCTCGGTTTTCACGGAAATGTGGAAAACCAGGAACGGATGACGCTTTCCTCGTCGTTGGTTGGGTACGTTCTACATTTACATCAAAATGGTTCCCATGGTCTGATTAGTCGACAGTTATTTGGCACAGTCCTCACCATATTCGCGATACTAGGTATGAGGTCGGAACGACGCGACAGCCTCGCTAGTATACTGACAAAATCAGGATCTCTCCAGTGGGGATACAGTCGACATGTTTTTGAATTACCTATCAGCGCATTGTCGCAGGCCGCCTTCGTCAGTGCTTCCCTGGTAATCGCAAATTATTAGTCGCTAACAATCTTCCAGGCTGGTTGGCTGATCGAAATGTTTTTTGTTCTTGCAACGTCTTTGAACAAAGTGTCGGTTCTTCTGCTCTACCTCCGACTTATCAACATGTTCAACAATCGCAATTTACTGTGGGCCATCCGAGCCTGCCTTGCATTCGTGGTCGTCTTCATGCTCGTCTTCACCATCATACCCCTGGCCAAATGCAATCCAATTTCTGCAAACTGGGAAAAGTACGATCCGACTTATACCCAGTCATATACATGCATTGCCGACAGCGTTACTTGGCCCCTCGCCTCTGCTCTTAATGCTGGAACAGATTTGGCTGCGGTCATTATTCCCCTGGTCATTCTTAGTGGATTGCGCAAACCAATGAAGGAGAAAACTGGTGTGTATTCGGTCTTTGCTGTGGGATTCTTGTACGTTCCGCCCTTCTGATTATAAAAAACCGGAGTTGCTTACTTGAATATGCAGTGTCGTTGGAGCTGGAATAGCAAGAACAGTTCTCGTTTTCCGGCTGGTGGAGAAAAAGAACGACTTCACCTGTATGTTTGAATCTTCTCTGTACCTCACTAAAATTCGAACTGACCAAGATATACTGCAGGGTTAGGAGGTCTTGCAATTCTAGCTTCCCTATTCGAGTACCACTTTGCGCTCGCCTGTGCCTGTGCGCCCTCCCTTCGCCAAGTATATCTAGGTATCTCGCGCTCGCTATTTGCTCGCACACAAGACTTTGCCGAGAAACCTCGCTTTGTCGAAACGCCTGAAAGCCAAATGGCCATTACTTCGCCTTCCTTTCGCGATATTTACACAAGCAGATTAGATAATGGTGGTGGACGGGCCATGTCTCCCCTCGTCGCTGTCGCTTGTGAGCCTGGCCACCCTGGCATACCAATTCACCTCGATCTATCCCCACAGAGTCCATTTAGCTTTCCCAGCGCCGATTGGAGAACTAGCACACCAAATCCCTTCAAGAGATCGGGGCTACGCAGCCCAGAATTATCCTCGCGATTTACACTCCGGTCGGGTCTTCGCACAGCGGGAGCATCAAATATTGATATCGAGTCAGCTCACTCCGTCATGTCTAAGGGTTCAATCGAAGATGATCTCCCGGAGCTGCCAGCTATTTTCAGACCTCTTACGACTCCAGTGTCTCCAACCAGTCCAACCTCCCTGTCTCATAGGTCAACCATAACGCAACCCGATCCGGCAATGAGTCCGGGTCTTGTGGCGTGCAGGGGCTGCGGAAAGTTTCACCCCCACGGCTTCTCGCATACGGACGACTCTTCGAGAGCTAGCGGGAATGGAGCTTGGAGGATGAAGTCGGCATCCAAAGTCACTCCTTCTCTGTCGCAGCGCAGGGAGAGCCAGAGTACCTTCTTCATGGATGAGGATGAGGGTAGCGAGGGATCCGAGAGTCCGCCCGTGAGTCCCTAACCATGCGTGATTGATGGTGTTTTGGCTGCGTATGTATGATTCCGTAATGTAATAGTATGATGATGAAGAATGGAATGAAGAGTGGATGACGGTACGGCCCTGCATCTTCGGCCCTGGGGTATATACTGGCTGTTTCATTTCTGGTACAGCGTGTTGGTTGTTACCATTACTTTGGCCATTGCCTCTGTCTCTACATATACCTTGTTTGTAAGATACTAAATAGACGATGAAAGACTCATGATCTCGAATATCACTCTGCATCATCCTCACCGGTTCTTTAACCTAGGTTCTCTGGAGGCCCAGACATACAATATAAGCTACACGTGAAATGCTCCTTTCTTTACTCCGCCTTTCACCTCTTTACTACTTTCTGTCGCCCACAGCATTGCCAGCCCACCCTACGCACCTCCAGAAACCTATGAAGAACAATTTTTTTCAGCACTTGCATGGCTTTAGCCTTGCCTTGCCTGATACCGTAGATCCTCCATGCACTAAATAATGGGTTTGAAGAACTCTCTTCTCCATCTATCTCATCACAGCGGTATACCGAGATATTCTCACTTAATCGGGTCGTCGACATTTACTTGCTTCCTACACGGCTAGAAGTGCATGGTGACGTCGTGGTTCTCTGCATTTAATCGGGGCGAGTTTCGGAGTCGGAGTGGACTCCGAAACTCGCCCATTGGTGGAGTAGCAGCTTCCGCGCAATAACGTATAACTTTTCTATTGCCATGACTTCAATCGCAAAAATTAATTTTATTTTCTGCAGATATTGTACCCCGATGATCGCGTCATGATGCACGTTGAGTGAGGTCGGGAGGAGAAATTCATCAGATTCGTCAACCACGATTGTCGAAAATAATGCGAGCACTGGAAGCGCATGGCGCGAAAACAGCTTGATTCCAACTGTCCACTGGAGTGCAACGAAGATGGACTGTCTGCCGCCTAGACACTCTTATTGACTGATTCGTATAATTCCGGCTTCGAAGTTTTCACGACTTGCTCCAAGCACAATTTCGATCTCGTCAGATCGCTCGGCGCAGACCACGTCTTCGACTATTCTTCACCCTCATGCGTCTCCGATATTCCCAAAGCGTCGGACAGCAAACTTTTCTACGCTTGGGACACCATTTCCGAGGAGAAAACAGCAAAGGTGGGCGCCGACGCCCTGTTCAATAATCCTCCAAGCGGCCAGACTCTTCGCTACGGCTCCATACTCTACGTCAAGTGTCCCCGCGACGACGTTACATCTACGTTTACATTGGGCTATACTTCGCAGGGAGAGGCATTCCATACATTTGGAAAGCAGGTTGAGGCAACCCCCGAGGATTTGGCATTCAGCTCCAAGTTTTCGGCGCGTTGAGCCAGAGGCTGATTGAAGAGAAGAAGATTAGGGCGCACAGGCATGAGTTTAGACAAGGTGAACTTGATGGCATCCTATGAGAGTTGGACGACATGAAGAATGGGAAGATTAGTGGTGTCAAAATCGTGTATCGCATTGTAGTGGCGAGCAAGGGGGTTGGTGGGTGTGCAGTAAGAGACCAAAACGATTATATCCGTTCGAGATGCGAGTCTTACCATATATGCGGTCAGTTTCTTGTTTCGTATACTAAGAGACTGTGTTGCCTGAGCTGAGGATATTTCTTCAGTTGAACACCTTCGAATCAGGCACGATATCGTTCAGCCTCTTCCCAGGTGGATTTTCAAATTGCCAGGAAATTCGGCGTTCTACGTGTCGCGTTCGAAGGAAGCTTCTTGGACATTTAACCTCTCAATTAGTAGACAGAAATGTCTAGACGGGAATTGAAGAGCCCCTGACGTACCAACTCTATGGCTTTTTTTTATATCAATCAGAAGGCTTCTGAGAGCATTGAGTGTGGACATACTGCGAGGATCAGACGTTTTACTTTGCAAACATTTCACATGACAGAAAGACGATTGTGTAGCCTCTGACACGGCTCGAACGGCCAAATGCCAGCCTTCTCTTCACCAAAAAGAGTAATGTCGAGTCTGCCACGTCTCGGCCCCACTTTCACTTCATTCGTCAGTTCTCGATGACGATCTTCTGCAACCGAAATCGGCCGACGACAGCCGGAAAAGCAAGCAAGTATACCGAGCATACTATTCACCGATCTTATATTTCCAAGTTGTCTTCCTGCTGTTCCTGAATGCTAATTCGCAATAACAAACTGTGAATTCGAGATGGTGACGCACGAGCTCCCTCAAACCACTCCTCTGTGGACCCCGAAGGACCCCGACTCGACACCGATATCAAAATATCGCCAGCATGTAAACGCCAAATTTTCGCTCAGCCTCAAAACATCGCACGATCTCCATGCTTGGTCCATTTCCCGTCAAGGGCGCCATCAATTCTGGATCGATCTTTGGGAATATGTCGGCTTGAAACCTGCTTTACCGGGGAACTTGAAGGAGGCTTTTGACGACACCAAGGGAATAGAGGAGAACCCAAAGTGGTTTGAAGGAGTGGAGATTAATTATGCCGAGAATGTTCTGGAAGGGCGAGATGGGGAGAACATTGCACTTGTCGGGCTGAGGGAAGGCGAGAAACTGGATGGGGAGGTCTGGACGTGGGCGGATTTGAGGGAGAATGTTAGGAGGGTCAGAAGCGGGTTGTTGTGTTTGGGGATTGGGAGAGAGGATGTTGTTGGAGTCATCATGTCCAACTCCAACTGGACCATTGCCATCTTTCTTGCCACGGCAAGCATTGGAGCCGTATTTACGAGCATCTCTCCTGACATGGGGGTGGAGGGATGTACGGTAAGAATGGTGCAAAGTCGACCGAGGGTGCTTTTCGCGGATAGCCACCAGACTTATAAGGCGAAGAGGAGGAGTATGAAAGAGAAAATTAGTGCTGTTGTACACAGCCTGAGGAGGAAGCCCGACGTTTTCATCATTCCATTGGCGGACGATGCTCACGACTTTCCTTTGCTCGGAGACTTTTTGGCCAAGTCGAGGAAACAGGATGCTCTGCAGTACGCCAGGGTTCCATTTTCGCATCCAATGTTGATCTTATACTCCAGTGGAACTTCTGGGCCGCCCAAGTGTAGGCGAAGGATTGCTATGGCGCCGTCATCTGCTGACAATGATCAGGTCTTGTCCATCAGCATGGAATCATCCTGCAACTGAAAAAAATTGCCATCCTCCACAACAGTCTCACATCAAAGGACGTCATATTCCAGTACTCCAGTACCTCTTGGGTCCTCTGGAATATCATGAACGGCCATCTCAGCGTCGGCGCGGCGATGATCTGCTACGACGGCTCACCTCTGTATCCCGATGCAGCTACAAAGCTGCGCATCCTCCAACATCACAAGTGCACTTATTTTGGCACTAGCCCTCGCTACCTCCTCGAACTGGAAATGTCTGGGATCAAACCTTCTGATTTCGATCTCAAGAATCTGCGAATGGTGACGACGACAGGGGCGACGCTGACGACGGACCAATTCAGGTGGTTCTACAAGGCTTTCCCGAGCTCCATCCATCTGAGCAGCGTGGCGGGTGGAACAGAGATTTGTACGAGTTGGATAGCAAGCGATCCTGCTGGACCGGTGTACGCGGGGGAGATGCAAATGCCCGCATTGGGACAAGACGTCGACGTCGGACATCCAGTGACGGGGGAGAGTGTAAAACAAGTACGTCATTCCGATTTTCCCACCGAAATTCCGTGCAGAAATGGAAGTGAGACACGTCTGGCTGCTTGAGGCTATCTCTAACTTTTTCCATACAAGAATTGGCTGCGTCAACCTTGTCTCGCTTCTATTCTCTGTCCGGAATCTACGGTATTACCATTATTGCAGAGTGCTCCAGGATTGGGTCAAAGCGCTGTTGTTTCGAGTGCTTCGATTGCAAAGTTCGAATCGAAGAATGTTCGATCGAATGACGCTACAACACGGTATATGAGGCTGATTGCTTTGCGCTAGCTCGGAGAAGCAGGAGAGCTCGTTTGCAGGACCCCGTTTCCATCTATGCCAATCTACTTCTTCGGCGATAACGGTGGCAAAAAGTATCGAGAAGCTTATTTCGAGCGCTACGACCATATTAAAGTCTGGGCGCAGCATGATTGGTATAAATGTATAAGGGCATGAATAATGAAGACCCACTAACTTTGGCAGGATTCAATATAATCCTCAAAGCCGAGGAGCACAGATCCACGGACGCAGGTCAGTAGTTGTGCGACACAATTCAGACGCGCTCACCTGAGCTGACCATCATCGCAGCGACGGAACTCTGAATCCGAGCGGTATCCGCTTTGGCTCAGCAGAAATCTACTCGATCGTCGAGAGTCCGCAGTTCAACACGGTCCTCTCCGACACCCTCTGCGTCGGTCGTAAACGCCCTGGCGACCGGGACGAGACTGTTTTCCTCTTCGTCAAGATGCGACCGAGTCACGCTCTCACGGATGCTCTCAGGAGCGACATCGAAATGGCGATTCGAAGGTCATTGAGTCCAAGACACGTGCCAGGGTTCATCCTTGCCGTTTCTGAGATTCCGGTCACGATTAATGGGAAGAAGGTTGAGATCGCTGTGAAGAAAATCATCAGTGGCACGGAAGTCAAGGTCTCGAGCACTGTATCGAATCCGGAGTGTTTGAAACAGTACGTTCAATTTAGAGATTGGGAGAAGAACAGGGAGAGTAAGCTGTAGGAGGTGGATACCGTTTCGCGGTGTTGTCGATAGACCGTGGAAGGGTACTGTGGTATACTGCGTACTGTGGTATATTGTCTGTGGGAACGTCTGAAACTCAGAGAATCCTGGGCGTATAGTATACTTCAATACCGCATGAATACCACACTACCGTACTGACCAGCACACTAACTAGCGCACCAACCACCTGCGCATCGACTACCAACCACCTACGTGTCAATTACCTGACTGAAGTAGAATAGGTATCTGTAAGACCTATTATCTACGTAGAAGATATTCTCAAGATCTTTTCCCCTTCGATTCACGCGGGTTCTCTTTTACCTAAGGTAGTACGAAGTACTTACTCGGGACTCGGATTGATTTTGGCAAGGTGGTAAGTGCGTAGGTGGTTAATGCCCTAGCTGATCTACTTCGTACGGTACGGTGATTTACGTGCCAAGATTCTCTGAGTTTCAGACGATCCGGTACTGTGGTACATTGTACTTTGCACATTACATTGTGTTGTGGGAGGTTATTGTGCAACACTATTCCTGAGAGTTAATGTGGTCCCGAGACCCATCTATAAACTAGGCCGTCTTAACAAAGCCTCTCCAATATCTCCCACAAGCGTGTTTGTGATCCATGCACGCACGTTATCGAGAACGAGTCGTGCTAAGCGGGGATTATTCAAATCTTGACTTTATTATCTGCTGTTAGATGAAGGTATGAAAAGCACCTACGCGGTCTGTATATCACGCGTTCGAAACTTACTTCGATAACGCCAAGGTTGTATGTACTGTGGCAGGTCACTATCGGGACCACGGTAGCCTCTCAAGGCATCGTGAAGGAGGACCAGGCCAGCAAAGAAGTCGATCTGCCCCTATACCTGCAAATCACGCCAGGGCGAGGCCACGAAAAGCCTGGCAATTCGACCAGGATTGAGCGGGTGTCGAGCAGCCGTTGATCTGCTGCGGGGTACCACTGTGCTTGATGTTTGGCCAATAGTGTTGATATATTAAGGTGGTACGTACTATAGTCTGTACGCTTGCGTAAATTAAAAAATCCAAAATGGTGTTTGAGTGTTTCGAATCGGTGCTTGTTTCCTCCTCTCGCCGGAACATACCCAACCTTCATCCGCCCATATCGGATGACAATCCAAATTGAGCCTCCCTGGGGCAAGTGATTAGATTGTTTCAAACAATGGTAGACGCTTACTTTCAACGTCGTCATGAAAGGGCCCTATAGGTCAATCTTTATGATTCATTGTGTAAAGAGTAGCCTTGCCACGTACCGTCTCCATTAGACCTGCATCGTGAGCCAATGTTGCTAGACATTTGATCAGGCCATCTCCCTTTCTTCATCTCCACGTCGAAAATGTTCGTGAAAAATGGGGTGGAAAGATACACGCCTCTTGCCCGGTGGCTGCTTTTGCTATGTATTTTTCAAACAGTCTCTGGACAAGTTGTCGGTGCACCTCGACGGTTAGCTAAGACAGTAAGTGCACACCCTTGTAGTGATTGTATTTTAGCAGCGACAGGACTAACCTCTGCTTCTTTCCACAGGTCCCAGGCTCAACGAATTGGCCATCACCTGAGGAATGGCAGGCTCTCAACACCTCCATCTCTGGACGACTGGTCAAATTTGTCAATCCGGGAGCCCTATGCTATGGGTCCATGTTCGACGAAGCAGGCTGTAAGACGTACCAGACACAGATACAAAATTCGACCTGGGTAGGCGACGTTCCTGGTCTCACGAACTGGCCTCAATGGGCAGGAAACCCGTGTCCACCTACCAATCTATCGAGCGGATCTCCACAGCCAGGACCGGCCGAAGGATGTTCCACCGGGAAATATCCGGCTTATGTCGTTGCGGCTACCAGTGCAGAGGACATCGCAACGGCAATGAAGTGGGCTGGCAAAGTAGGGGTGAGGGTGAGCGTCAAGAACACAGGCCACGACTTTCTCGGCAGAAATGTTGGTGCGGACGGGCTGAGCATCTGGACGAGGCATCTTAAGGGCGTGGAATTCGTCGAAAAATGGAACGGAACTACGAACCGAACTGATATTTCGGGAAAGTGGCAGGGCGCGGCGGTCGTCTATGGAAGCGGAAACGTATGGAATACCGTTAACGGGGAGGTGGCGAAGAGGAGGCATATTGTGGTCAGTGGTGTTGAAGGTACGGTGGGAGCCGGTGGTGGTTGGATCCAAGGAGGGTGAGTGTGAGGATAGAACTGCTGTCGTTCTACTTGCATTTGGTCGTAGACTGACTGTCCATGTCTAGTGGTCACGGAGCTTATAGCAACCAGTATGGCATGGGAGCTGAACAGGTTCTCGAATTCCAGGTTGTGACGCCCACGGGGGATATTGTTACAGCCTCGGAAACTGACCACCCGGACCTTTTCTACGCTCTCCGAGGTGGCGGGGCTTCCACATATGGCATAGTAACTCGCATTACCTACAAAACATATCCGCTGCCGCCCGCCACAATCCTCGCCTTCAACATCGCGCCGGTAAATAACCAACCCGAGAGTCAGGAAGCCTACTATCAGGCTATGGGCTACCTCTTCTCGATGATGCCGACTCTCAACGATTGCGGACTGTCAGGCTATCCTGTGTTACAGAAAAGCTCATACCGAGGGGCCTTTATGGCTCCGGGCAAGTCTGTGCAAGAGGTAAGCAATTGTTGGGACCCAATGGTGGCCAAAATGAGATCCCTCGGCGTCTCAGTTCTGAGTTACCCCATGTCAGACACGCTGAGTACCGGGATATCTAAACTGCTCGGTGGTTCCGCGAACGCAGCCGCCCAGGTGTCCGAACTGTCCGGATACCCTTTCGTCATGGGTTCGAGACTTCTCTCGAGAAAAGCGCTATCTGATCCAGAAAACTTGGCCAACCTAACATCCCTCGTAAAGACAGTATTGGATGATCCAAATATGTATTTGCTTACGTACCCAAATATACCAGGCGAAAAGCACCAGGACCGTGAGTGGGATATTGGATTGAATCCAGCGTGGAAGACATCCAGTCTGCACTTGATCGTGATGTGGAACAACGGATTGATGGGAGGTATCGGGAAACTGCCTTTCCAAACAAAGGTGGTTATTCCAGAAGAAGTTCAGAACCGACTGGTGCTTCCGCAACAAGAGAAGAGAGATTTAGCGAAGGCTGAGGTCTTCCCGAATATCGTATGGGCACCACAGGAGAAGATCGTGGCCGTGGAGGATTTGATGATGAAGAAATATGTCCCACTTCTCGATGCTTTGTCCGAGAACCATGGCGCATACATCAATGAGGCATCGCCGTATGAGAAGGACTGGAAGACTACCTTTTATGGAGGCGGGGAGAGGTACGAGAAGCTTCTGAAGATCAAGCAGAAGTATGACCCACAGAACGTGTTGTGGTGTTTCCCCTGTGTCGGTGGTGATGCCTTTGTTGAAGGCAAGGATGGAAAGCTGTACATAAACGAGACGCCTTAGATTTAGTAGCCAACATAAAGAATAGTTTTTGCTCACATTCCTTTGACTCTGTTTCCTGAATTCTGGACAAGCTCCGAGAAAATCCAAGCTGTATGCAACGCAAGAGTCAAGAGGAGGTATCGTTGTGCGTTCAGCAAGAACCGAGCACTCCCTTCTCAACAATGTCCATTGAAGACTGTTGGGAATTCGTGCTTGTGGTTGTAGCTGTCGACAACGAACTCTATTCGACCATACATCGGACAGGCACGGAAGCAGGGACAGGCAGATTCATGATTTGCAACGCAAACCCCGTTAGCGAGCGATTGGCAGCTAGACGTTACCGAGGTTATAGGAATGGAAAGGAGCAAGGGGTACACTTTACCCAAAGCAGCCATTTTACAACCATTTCAATCGCGGCAAATTAATTGCCGCCGCCAAAGTCGCAAAACTCTTCTTCAAAGTCTCCCCAATCCAATTCCTCTTCTCCCCACAAAGCTTGATACAATACTCTCGCCTCCATGGGCCAACCATTGCCCTCGATCCAAACATCGCATTAACCTATTAATCACCCCCCATTGGACCTCACGTAACGCTTCCGGATGGCACCGCACTGGTAACCCACACGTTTATACCCGAGACACCAGCCCCGCATCTGGTCATATTCATTCCCGCAAACTTTGTCGATTAAGTGTTGGCCGAATGGTCTAGGTAAGCTGAATCCTCCTTTGCGTGTCACAACGCGTGGTTGACAAATTTCAGTGGTATGATTGTGAGTTTCAGCTGGGAGGCTTAGCGCAATTCCATTCTCCTGGCTGACTATGTTAGCCTGCTTCGGGTGTATCCCTCCAGCATTGCTGGATATCTGATGTGCAGGAGGTCCCGGTTTCGAATACCGGTTCGGCCCTAGTGTAACCTCCTTTTTGCTGCCTTCAGATACCAGGCTGAGTGTGGTTTATGTCTGTACATGACTACCAAGAATTTGAATCGAGAGTTATCGTAGACGACTGTTTAGAATCTTTGTCGGCCACAAAATGAGATTATCTGTCTCACACATCAAAAGCTCTTGATTCCAGAATGCACACGACTATTAGCAAGCTGCTTTGATTAATGCTACTCGAGGCTTGTGCTATTCTCTCTCTACAACTTCTAAAAGATAGAATCTTTGGTTATTTAATCCAGATCACACAGCTAATAGAGCCTGCATCCATCACTCTCTTCTAGCATTGACCAAAAAAGTCAGATGATTGGTGGCGGCGTATGGAAACCAAGCTTGGTGGTATCGAGGTGCTTCATCATCGCCATAGTTCAAAGAAGCTCCGTGGTCGTACTCTCCGTCGCCCTCCTTGCCACTTCCTCCGTAGTAATCGTCGACCCGTTGATAATCGAGTAGACTCAAAGAACATCAGGCTCCGAAGTATTGAACGCAATCGGAACCCCTGATTTCAATTGGCTAGCTGCCACATGAAGTCTCGTCGTAAGCACTGCGATCAAGGCGACAATAATCACGGTGAGAATGATAAGGCAAGTATACGGACCGACCAAATGCCATAGAGGGGCAGTGACACGTCGGCGCGAATGTGGCATTTTTGGGACGTACTCGAATGCTGTTTGGTGGTTTGGATCGTGTGGTGCGCCTGCTTCCATTTCATGGTAGCATTTTCCTCTTTTTGTTCTCTCGTCGTCGAGTTTAATGTCGTATAAACTCTCGGACATTCGTTCGGGCTTGCTATGAGAACGCGTTTGGACTCGGAATCTCGATGTTGAGATCTGGATCAGTTTTGAACTCTCTAGCCCTGATGAGGACATTCAATTACATTAATCGAATGACGGTCTTGGACAATGACATTATCGACCCATGATCAAATGGTCGGTCTGTTTGGATATAAGAAGTGAACAATGCCTGTATCGGGGCAGAAGCGCTCTTTCTGGTCAACCTACAAATTCCCTGTAGTGATCTGAAGGAAGGAACCGTGACGCACCGATAGCTGTCCAAGATCCGATCTTTCAATAAATGTAGGTAGTCACGAAGATGCGCTTTCGGACGGATGGACTGAGAGAATAGAAGCGGCGACGAGTGAACGAAATCAGATTGATCCTCTGGATTCCTCTTACTTGTGAATGAAGAGAATTTGTGTTTTGACACACCAACGAAAAACACAGGCAATGCTCGTGCCAGCAATTCGTGATCATATGAAAGAAGATGCTGTTTGATGGAGGGAGGCGAAGAATAACTGCCCCACGACCGGAAGAAGCAACGGCAATTTGCCAAGCCAACCGAACTCGAATGCCACGGGATATTCTGCCTGCGAACAACGCATGAATGATGAGCTCCCGTTATCTACCGCTTCAGGATTCCCTGCAGCAGTGTTCCTGTCGTACACTCGGGTTCGAAGAGTGATTATCTCGAAGCTCTCTTTCAAATGCCGTCGTACGAACTGGGTGAAGAGCCAACCATTTCGATACTCCTACTGGGAGACGATGAGGTCGGGAAATCAACTTTTCTGTCGTATGTCTTACTTTTTATGTGATCAAGGCCTGATTCTAACATGATGAAGCCGGCTCGCTCTGGGGGCTCGCAGTCTCCAGCCCATTCTAAGAGCAGAACCTCAACCGGCCTCAGAACTGCCTATCCTACGCGACCTAGACCAGCCATTCGTATTCGATATCAAGATGTACAATCGTCCCTATCGATTTGAGTTCTACGACACTTCGTCTCCTCAAAATTACACCCTTCTGAGGCCAGACGTCCTGATACTCTGTTACGATGTCACTCGTCGGTCTACACTGTACTCGTTGCAAGCGCAATGGAAGAGCACGATTGAAGGGCACTTCAATTACAACGAGCAGATACCCGTCGTAGTACTAGGACTGAAGAGAGATCTTAGGAAAGAGTGGACACAGGAAGAGAAGGATGCTGGTAGATTAGGCGAGAGCGTCATGCCACAAGAAGGCTTGCGTATCAGTCAAGAAATGAGATGTGACCGATACGCTGAGTGCAGCGCTTTGACCGGAGAATTGTGTCGCGAAGTAATGGAGGATATTGCGAGGACAGCTGCCAAGACGACTACCAGTAATGGTGGCAGGTCGGAAGGTGGATGCCTCCTGATGTGATGTTGTTTGGTGAGGGCATCTCTTGCCTCGACAACTCAACGCGGGCTACCCACTTGAATTTTCTGCCTACCACGCGCGGACTATAACCTCAACCAGAGCTGCGGTCAATACTGTAAACCTCGAGGTCTTTGAACCACAAGCTCTGCATCCACGACGCAATCTCCGCCCTGACATGATGCGAGACAAACACTCTCCCGCTTATGTTGCCAGCATCATCACCGAGCTACCTTAGTGAACAAGAACAGTTCCTCACGCCACCCGACTATCGTCACTTTTGGCCTACCAAAGAACTTTGTTGGCAATGCAGTCTATTACATAACCTACGACCATGTACTGAATTCTGAATACCCTCTTCGACTCCACGTTCCTCCCTACAGTCATCCAATCAATTCGCTCAGTCCTCGAGGTTGCTCCAAAAAGGAATAGTACATCACGTTCTGGTCAACCTCCGGCTGATATTTGCAAAAGCTTTTGCGCTTCTGAAGAAGATAGTTACCTTTGCTTTTTCTATGCCCAGTCCTTGAAGGGCGGTTCAGATATCTTGACCTGGTCTGGGGCAGCAAATCTAGAGCTTTGCTGAGGCCCTGGAGTCCTATCGTCAGTTTGGATGATCATTCCAGAAAGTGTCGTGAGAGCAGTCATCTTCGAAAAGTCGCGGCACTTACTGATGGAAAAACTCTGTTGCGGTTCAGCCTCTCAAATCCGTTTTTGGCTAATTGAGCTAGGCTTAGAACGAGGCTCATCATCTTTCATCACCTCTCTGTCAAGGGCAGCGAAAGTCATCTGGCACTTCCTCTACGAGCTCAAGCACAAACCAGCTCAGTGTTTCTGGGCGCAATGAACCGCACTTTTCCGTAGCGGGATCTATCCTGTGGGAGGTTGCGAGCGATCCGTGCCGTAGTTGCATGATTGGGCCCTTGACATGCACACCACATGTAGTCTTGCTGCACCCCTCTTCCTTCGAGACCACCATGACCTTGACCGGTCTTGACCAGAACACTTTGGAAGCTCGTAGATTGGTACAGGCGGAATTGCTGTGATGGCAAAATGTGGAGCAAGGCGTTCTTAGGCATGATGTATGTGTGTGTGTGGGAGGGAAATGGTATATGGTCACCAGTAATGGTCGTATCTCAGATTCTCCAAATCCAATTCAGCAGTCGCAACTTTATCTCCTCAAAGCTTTCCCACCTCAACGCCACGAATGGGTGATCTCACTTTTGCAGGCGCATTGGCTGTGCTTAACCTCGTTGAAGATCTCACCAAACTCATCGCTCGTCTCAGACGCATGAGAGATGCACCTCTACAAATGGAGAATTTTGAAAACAACTCGCTAATATTCTGCGAAAGTATGCGTATGCTACACGACATTACCGAACAATTCCAGCATCGTTTTGGAGGCGGGGCCGAAAAGTACGTAACTCATGTACACGGACTTGTGCGACAAGGGGAAGGCATATTGGCCACGAGTCAAAGACTTCTGGCAAGACTGAGGGGTTCGAGAAAGGAGGGGACTGCGAAACCTTGGATTTCGTGGTGGCAGAAGGTCAAGTGGACCCTGAACGAGCATCCAGTGAAGACTTTGGAGGCAAGACTTATGATGGCATATGCCTCGACCAACTGTTTTGTCACGATGTTGTCGACAAAGATGAAGTTGGACCGTTTGGAGGACCCTGCCTGTACAGGTCAGGAGAGGGACCGCCTCATGCAACAGATGTATGTTTGGTGATATGGCTGCAGTTTCATGAGGCTGATTGCTTGCTTGCTTGCTAGATCCTTTCTCAAGCGCCACTTAAAATCGTCCCTGGAAGTGGCTGAGAAGTTCCGCACCAAACTCCAGCAGATGGAAGATGACAATCCACAGCTGGGAAGAAAGGAGAAACGGGAAAGCGACCAGATCATGCGCGCCATGGAGAGCTTGGAGAGGACTGTCATAGAAGTGGAACATGAGACTCACCGCCGGGCTAGGAGCAGCACAGCATCTACCAGTCAAGAATCGTCCGTAATGCCGTACCGGTCGGGAGATGGAGGGCGGGATCACAACGTGAGAAAACTGTATGGGTCAGAGACGGAAAGTGAGGATGAATCGCTAATCCATGTGTCTCGGTTGCCCGAACTACCAAATCTGAGAGCAAAGATCAAGACGCCTGTCATGGAGGGGCCATATATTTTGGCTAGTGAAGAGGAATTTCGACGGCGCTTCCCCATAGAAGAACCAGGACCTGCTGATTACCACGACAGTTCGGACGACGAATTGAGTGACTCTGAAACCGATCAAGAAGTGGAGCTCGTTGACGGATCGAGGGTCATCGATGACGGAAAGACCATCCGTGTGGAGCAGGGGAGATGGTCGTCCAAAGTCCAGCAAGAGCAGGATCGGGATGATGAATCCGATGAGGATATAGCTAAGACGGTCCAGACAGGTAACCTGCCCAGATCTGTGGAGGTTATACCTCAAGGAATTTTTTTCGTTACGGAGTCAGCGGAGTTGCCTGAGACTAGGAACAGAGGAGATAGTCTCGTTTCTGAAGGTCCGTATAGCGCCAGTGGTTCAAAGCAGCGTAGCGTGAAAGGCCATCAAGAACCCAAGTCGGAAAGGCATCCAATCAATGGTCAGCAAGCAGGCTGGGCTGCAGGTGCTGGTGCCAACATCTCCAAAGGGCCCAGAAAGGGTCACAGCACAGTCGAGCTTCGCAGTGCAAGCCGCGAGGTTGTCTCCCGACGCAAGACACCTCCGTGGTCAAGTACAGACACCGCATCCATGGCGCATTGTGAGAACAGTGGCAGGGAAGAGGATCAAAGTCTAGAAGAGGTGCAGGTGACAGAGGCTAGCCTTGTCAGAAACCCCGGTCAACGTGAACAGTCAGGCGTCCGGCTAGGCGCTTCACGTAACAGTACCATTGAGGAAAAGAGTCTTCGGGAGACGCGAGGGTCTGACAATGATGGAGGAGCGGTGCAAATGCCGGAAATGCGAGCCGAAACATCGTTGAAGATCTTTGGGCGCCGCGAGCTGTCGAAAAGAGCAGAGAGTGACGATAGGGCATCAGAAAGATACAGCAGGGACAACGTTAGAGGAAGCGCTGTCAGGAGAAAGGCATACTCCCTGCACGAAGAACATCAGTCGGTAGAAAAACTGGATGCGCTACCGCCGAAGGAAATCCGAGACTGTTCAAGGAAGAGAAGCAAGTTTGAGTCTCGAAACAAGGCTGAGGAAGAAACGACCAATAAGGAAGCTCCCAAGCTTAGTCTCGCTGAAGCCAGGGATAGAATACAGAGCGCAAAAGGCAATTACCGCGGAAGAAAAGGCCTGAGACCGGTGGCTGAGAAGAGAAAGCGAGATGGGCAGGGCGTGGTGATAGGGGATCCAGAGGAAGATGACGAGTTCGAGCGCAAGAAAAGATGGGGTCGTGGGACATGGACAGGTTCTTGAGTGAATACGGAGGAGTACTTGAGTGAATACGGAGGAGTACTTGATGATTGTGGTGCAGTCGATCTTTTGTTGGCAGGCAAGCTTTACCGCCTTCCTCCATTTCACCTCCACGCAAGTGACTACCCACTACCCACGATGCAGACGCCCGTATGAGTTTGGCAACCACGAATCGGACGGACCAGCCTCCAATTTGAAATACGCAGATGTTGAGCTCTTGACATTCAGGTGGATGGTAATTGATGGAACACCATTCAAGAAATGCCTTTCATTCCTTGAGACTCCTTGCAAAGCTTTCTACGACCTCACGCAGAGGGACATCAGGCTGCAAACCTAGAAGTTCTGCGCGTTGTGTGGAAAATCTGGCAGGCCAGCTATACCGCGTCAGTTCGCACTTTCAACGAGTTTAACGGACTTGGTACCTTTGGACTATTTTCTCCACAGCCTCGTCCCTTTCGTTAACGACCAAATTCCTTGCCTTGCTTCCACCGACTGTCTCCAATGCGTCCAGAATCGATCCCACGGTTACAACCTGTCCAGGTAGACAGACCACCCTTGAACCAAATCCAGAAAACTTCTCGCTTGGGACTTCGCGCAATTTGATCAAGTTCGCAACCACGCACTGGGGGGATGCAATCCACATTTCCAAATCCTCACTTACGGGCAGACTGCTCTTGATGCCTTGAAGCGGTTCTCTAACAATACCGCTAGCAAAAGAGCTTGCTGCAGCAGTCGGGGCGCCGGGTCTAACAATGATGGTTGGCAGTCGTGCAATTCTGCCGTCAATCAACCCTCTTCGCGAGAAGTCGTTGATCAACGTCTCAACTACGAGCTTTTGTGTTCCGTAGCTGCTTTGTGGGAGCGGACACGTGGTCTCACAAACCACTTCACCTGGGCCGCTAGAGGGGCCATACACAGCGAGACTCGAAGGAAATATGACCTTTGTGCCCGGATGATCAATGATCAGGGTTTGTAGTATGAGGCGAAACGAGTCGATATTCACCTGCGTCGAGAGGGGTAGATTGGCTTCAGATCCAGAGGACATGATGCCATGGAGTAGGTATACGGTGTCGAAGCTGGTAGAGAGGAGGGACTGTACAGAGGAGGCATCGGTGAGATTGCTGGCGATACTGGACACGCGCGGGGAAGAGGTCGGCGGTGCTGAAATATCTGTGACAGTGAGGGTAATGTCTGGCTTGGAGGAGAGGAGGGCTGCGGTAAGGGAAAGGCCTATGAAGCCTCCAGCTCCTGTGATGAGTATGCAAGGCATTGTAGAATCGCTACAGAGGTTCAGTACTCGGTGCGGCCAAGCAACAGGGAGGTCGGACAGGTCTTGTCATAGAGGAAGAGAGAGAAATCACTACAGTAGAATATCCAAGTGATAATGCGAGTAATATACTCGTCCCCCAAGTGCTCGATATTAATAGTTGTAGAGTGGAGTGCGGGGAAGGCAGATCGAGGATGTTGATCTTCGGCCGACTTCTTTGTCACAACAACAACAACAACAACCCCAACCCCAGCGAAACAACATCTCAGCTATGAAGAGGACCTCTTGGAGTCCAGATTACACCATCTGGGCCTCTCGAAAAAACGTTCCGAACGGCAGCTGCACTTGTAGTATGTTTCCGAGCACAGTGGTCCTCTTGCCCGTGCATCAACCCCGCAACTCTCATCCTCAATAAAGCCACCAGATCGCCCGTTGCTCTTGTCCCTCAAAACTGGGCCACAAGGCAGATCTGGGTCAAAGCACCAGTACCTACAAGGTCTAAGCGGGAAAGCTTACCTCTTTGGGTAATGCATGATAGTCACTATGACGTTGATACTGGTGGGCTTCCTTTGAACCGCCTCGGTAAGCCACCGTGTAAGCCCTCCTTGGAATTTGTCTTCTTCTTTTCTTTGCGCCTCATCTGCCAAAAATATCCTGTATCTGTAGAAATCAGCTCCAGCGCTTCCTGCCAGACATCCGATCAAAATTAAAATGTCGAAAGCAGCGCCTACACAGGCGCCTCACGATCTCAACTGCCTCACTATTGCTGAATTGGAACGACATGCTGCGCAAAGGATGACCAAACAAACAAAGGACTACTACGACGAAGGAGCAGATTCTGGCTCGACATTAGCAGAGAATATGACAGCATACAGGAAGTATCGTATCCGACCTCGAGTTCTCCGCGATATATCAGCAATTGATACTAGCGTCGAGCTTTTTGGACATCGAAATTCAGTACCCTTTGGCGTCGCGCCGACCGCCATGCAGTGTCTTGCTCATCCAGACGGAGAGCTGGCAACGGCCCGAGCGTGTAAGCAGTCGGATATTGTGATGGGGCTTTCCTCATTCGCAACGACGACTTTGGAGGATGTGGCAAAGGAGAGTGGATCGAACCCCCACGTGTTACAGTTGTATCTTTTTGAAGAACGACACCATACCATCAAGATGCTCAAGCGCGCGAAAGCAGCCGGCTACAAAGCTGTCTTCCTGACGGTGGACACACCCATGCTCGGTCGCCGGAATTTGGATCTACGGAATAACTTCAAACTCCCCAAGCCATATACGATTGCTAACTTCACTGAAGACTCGTCCTCGGATGAGACGGCCACGGTAACGGGAAGTGCGCCTTCTGAGGACGATGAGCAGAAACAAGAGAACTTGGCCCAGGAGAAGGAGGCTGCGGAGAGTCAGGTTGGCTATCTACATCCTGAGACCAAGAAAAGGGTGCCGCCGAGTGGGAAAATTACATTTCACACGCATGCTGCGAATCCGACGTTGAACTGGGAGAATGATATCGCGTGGCTGAAAGAGCAATGTGGATCAGATGTGCAGGTGTGGGTAAAAGGGATCGCCACTGCAGAAGACGCGTTACTCGCTCTACACTACGGCGTTGACGGGATCGTCGTTTCCAACCATGGCGGTCGCCAGTTGGACGGAGCTTTGGCAACAATTGACGCCCTGCCCGAGGTTGTGGAAGCTGTTCAAGGCAAAATACCAGTACATGTGGACGGCGGCATTCGACATGGCACAGATATCTTCAAAGCTCTGGCATTGGGTGCTGATTTTGTTTGGATCGGAAGGCCAGTACTTTGGGGATTGGCGTATAATGGCCAAGAGGGAGTCGAGCTGTGCCTTCGACTTCTCTCCGACGAAATCAAGTTGTGCATGGGCCTGGCGGGGACAGTCAAAATTGGAGACATCAACAAAGACTATTTGGTCAAGATCGATCAGTCCGGATTCACGTCGAGGCTCTGAGAAGGTATTTTGTGTTTGTGGTCTGCATTGTAGCGAATTTGAGCGGTCCTTGACCCCTGTTTTTCTATACCTGCGAAATCTCCCGAGGTCAGAACACAAGCAACATTTCACTCCGCTCCCAGCGAGCCATCAAGACCAGCTCCTATTCTGCGTTATCCGTACCTCCTCAAGGCTGTCCCAGAAACGGCTGATACCGGATCTGTGAGCGGATATCACGCGCCATCACGAAACGCAGGAATGCCATTCACGACAAGGAGGCAGCCTCGTGGCCAACTGCAAACAACAATCTTCAACGAAACGTGGCAGAGCTGATTGTTCCTCGCCGTAAATAGGCTATAATCGTAACTTGAAAGAATGGCCAGTGACCATTTTCTAGACCCCAGCAGGACAATGATAGTACTTTTAAGAGAATCTACAAAGCAGACCTTTCATATGGCCTGCACAGAGCAGATCAATGCCATATAATTTCCCGACATTTCAAGCAGGCCAACAAGCATAACAACAGCAACGCTTCTCACTGGCAATGCCACAGTAGAAATTCACGACCATCGTCCATCCACCCAAACCCACCAAGAACAATTTCCAACCACCCACTATGATTCCACCAAGAATGATGAAGCTGATCGCCATAGGGGTCCTTTCCGTCCCCACCATCGTAATCTTCTCCCTCGTGGTCGCCTCCTGCGTCTCAAACTCCCCCGGTATCAAGAATATCTACCTCGTCTCCATCTCCTCCCCAAACTACACCGTCCGAGCTGGCTACTTTGGCGTCTGCGCCGGTCCCAAAGATGACATAAACTGTCCCGGCCTGCCCCACCTTGCTTCCAACAGCACAACCGGGAACAGCACGACCAGCGATTTCGAACTCCTCAGACTAGGCGAGGAAGTCAGAGATAAAGTCTTCTTCCCCTATTTCGAGGCGACGGCGGGACTGTGCTTCTTGGCGGCGATGCCGTTGGCGGTGTGGACGCCATTCAGGATAAAGACGGGGACGAAGTGGGATAAACTGGTCATCCTGCTGCTCGGCTGCGCTTGTTTCCTTTCATTCATGGCGACCATGGCTTGTATACCTGGTCGGAATGGAATGTCGCTCACCGCGGACAGGTTGAAGGGAGATGCGACCGTCCACGCTGGCTTGACCATGTTCATTCTCCATTGGATTTCCTTTGGCTTTTCCTTTTTGCTGCTGGTAGGCTTCCTGGTGCTTAGTGTGCCTGGGTTATTTTTGGGGTGGATGAAAAGCAGTGCTGCTTCCAGAATTGGAGGGAGGAAGGGCCAGTCTCTGGAGAGCACTGCTGGCAACATCGCTTTGGGGGTGCTGACTAATTCCAAAGGAAACACTCGGAGCTGGGTTGAGCGGTTTTCTGGAAAGTTCACGAGGACCAGGTATGAGAAGGAGAAGCCAGAACCACCTCCAGTAGATCCAGTATTTGTAGTGGGAGAATCATAGGTGGGGGTTGAATAGAGGTGGATGTCACTTCTTTGCTCGGCAGCACATCTCATTGAGCCGATTGAACGAACATGGTTATGTGGGTTTGGAGGGTTGGATTAGTAAGGCGCGAATGGAAGTCACATTTCTTTGCGATCTACCGAGCACGAAAAAAAGAGTGCTTCGGCGATCGTAACCCGTTTTCATTGTGATGATGGCAGCGCGCTTCGTGGACGTTCTAGCATGGGGTGAGCCCTACAGAGGATAAGTCCAGCCTCCTCCATTTTCATCTCTCAGCCTTGTTGTATCGACGGCGAGGCTGGCTGTTAAGATCGCCGCCCTCTTCACGGAACGGACAACAGCGATTGTTCGGCTTACTCCTCTTTCGCGAACCAACAATCAGATTCCAGTAAATCTTGCCCTATCTTGAATTTTCGTGTCCTAGGCCGATTGTCGTGCTCTCGAGGCTGGACCGTTGGACTGCCACGTAGGACTCCGAATTCAGTCCGCAGCGGTTGGGGCGCTTCAAAAGGATCGGGAAGGGTACGATGGGAATCGAAGCCAAGGAATTGTACAGGTCACAGTTGAACAAAAGCATTGTTCTTGTCTCGGTACCTTGCAAGTCTGGAGTCACAAGAAATGGAATCAGCCTCAGGCCTCTCCCAGGCCCTTGCTCCGCCCAGCCAAGCGGAGTCCCGCCGTCTGTCAGCAGCCTGACCCAGCACGCAGCGGGCATCTCGGACTTGAGGAGCCGAACCACACACCGAAACCACTCTCGAACATCTCCCTCCCCCCAGAAACTCAGCACACGCGTCTCTGCTTTGCCCAAAGTGCAAACAAAGCTGACATCACAGACTTCCCTGCCAATGCTGACCAGCAGAGACGCCGATCCACCGGGTGGCTGAGGTCTACCCGGACGTAGATGCAGAAGCTATTAACGATGAGGCAGGACGCATACAAGGCGGCTTCGATGGCCTGATGCCCATACAACCTCCTCTTTCCGCTCTCAAAGTATTGTATCCCAATATTTTTCTCATCTGTGCTTGATTGGTTGTTCTCATCGCATTTTCGATCGCTATTCTTCTTCATCATATTGAGGAGCCTGACTCCTTCGAGTTGCAACATGTATCCAAACCATGTCATCTCTCTCCTCGTTCTGGCGCTTTGTATGTCATCTCTCCTTGGCTTCCAATACTCGTGCAAAATTGACACGAAAAGACTGACATGAGCTGATTTTATTACCATCCAGGCCAAGGCAGTAACGCGCAATATGGAGGCTACTTCGGAGGCAACAGTGGAGGCAACAATGGTGGAAGTAGCAGCAACGGCGGCTCCTTTGGCGATGGGAACGGAGGATTCAACGGAATTTCGAGTTTCCTCGGATTCGACGTCAACAAAGCAGAAGCTGTCCGAATGGCCCATGGAATAATCGCCTGTCTCGCCTGGGTCATCTTCTTCCCACTTGGCGCCATATTCATCAGGATCCTTCCCGGAAGACTCGCTCTTATAATGCATGCACTGTTCCAGCTCTTCGCCTATGTACTGTACATCATCGCATTCGCACTCGGCTGTTGGATGGCCTCACAGATTCGATTCGGAGGGAGACTCAACTTCGTATGTACGCTCCCCAACCTGGAATATCGCAAGGCTAACTTTTTGCAGTACGAGAACTACCACCCGATCATCGGAATCGTGGTCTTCGCCTTCCTCTTCTTCCAACCCATCCTCGGCGTCCTGCACCATCTCGGCTTCAAAAAAACCGGCCGTCGATCCTTTGTATCCCATCTTCATCTCTGGCTCGGCCGTATCCTCATAACCCTCGGAATCATAAACGGGGGTTTGGGATTGATGTTGGCCGGCAATGTTGGTAGGGGAGCGTATATCGCATATGGCGTGGTCGCAGGCTTCTTCTGGTTGATGTGGGCGCTCGCTGCATGCATTGGTGAATCGAGGCGGAAGAAGCAGGTTGCTGTTGTGGACAGGTACGGCAGTGATGGAAGTATTCCAGCGAGGCGTGGAGACGGTAGAGAATACAAGCCTGCTACCTATGCTTGAGAGCTTGGTTCTGGTATGAAAAAGGATGGGAAAGTTATGCTAAGTATTGAGTAAGGGGTTGGTTGGAACGGCGCTGGCTCGTTCTTTCTTGAAGACCATGATATCCTTGGCCTCGAGTATGATAATTTTGTCTTGCTTTGCTATGAGACACCATCTCAGCAAGACTGTTTTCTTCGGGCTCAGACATGATTTCTATTCTATCCCATCCCATCCACAACCTGCAAAGCCCAACACCCCCAGCTGCGCAAGATGTAAGACGCAATCGATTCGGCAGACTCCTTCGCTGCAAAATCCAGGCATTCCGGTAAATTCCCCGGAAACAAGACTGGCCTTTCCCAAAGCCAGCCAAGTCTTCACAACTCGGCAAGATCTTGATGCGGTCGATCTGAATTCGAAATTGGTTCCGTACTGTCAAATTCTCGAGGACCCGCCCAACTCCCTCTTCTCTCAAACCTTTGCCGAAACAATGCCTTGCTTCTCCCGTATCTAGAACATCGCCCCTCCTCTCTTTCCCCGAACTCAGCCCAACGCCCTGTTTCAACGCAGGTCAGACATCAGCTCATCATTGCTTAGGTTCCGCGACGGCAGATTGTCATCAATAGAAGCCCGACCGTATCTCGGCATACCGATTTTTCTTAGTGTCGAGGCCAGGCTAACAATCCATTCCATTTTTTTTTATCGTCGGTCTGGCTGTGCTGAGTTCCGGGGTAAGGATGCCGCCTGTTCTGAGTTTGGGCTTTGCTTTCATAGCATCCCGTCTGGACTTGTACGTGGTTCCATGGGTTTCATGGATTCAGCCTCATAATGTGATGGCTGCGAGAAAGTCCGGTCTTGAGTGAATGCATCATGGAAATACCAACGGCATATGTGTGTGGTAATTCAAGAATCAGAATGAATTGTTTCGCGAGGACTTTCGACGATTTTCTAGTCTTGGACATTCATCACTGCCAAAATGTGATGTACCTATCCAACCCCATCATGTCACCGTACATCTGAAAACTTTTGCGATTTCGCCCATGTCGCTTTTGCAATATCAGTATACGACATGGAAACGTACAGATGTTGTCATCTCCTGCATCGCTCTAATCCTTTAGGAGACCCATCTTTCTCATCACTGGCTTACCCTTCTCCACGCCGCCGTCCAGAGCCTGCTGAGGCGAGGAAGAAGAAGAAGACGGGAGCCGCAATATGGCGAATACCAATGGACGCGTTGTGCGAAAGCCATACCTAGGTACGATAGATGAGGTCATCGATGCGTCGAGGCGATCAAGGTACCTAAACAAACAGCAACAGCGAAGCCGCTAGTTTCCCAACCATTTTCGGAAGGAAGGAGCCACCCGAACATCGAGAGGGAAATGTGCTGCTCGCATCAATAATGACATGCTGAGAAGTGGACGGAAGTGACGAGACTGTCCTCAGTGGTTCATTGATAGATAGCTACCCTGCTCCATCATCAACGTCGTGTTCCCCCATCCATCCGCTCATCACTCAATCTTCGGACCCAGCGTGCCTCCGTATCAGATCATCCGCCACTCGAGAGATAGCAATAAAACAAGACCGGCAGAAACATCGTAGGGATATCTAGCCGGATATCCAAACCCAAATGAATTTTCCACACCGCGCAAATGCAAGGACATACAAGGGAATTCAAAAGCAAGCAATGATGAAAGCGTAAGTCTCCCTAGTCTGAGGACGTTGGGGTATTCGGACGCCAGAACACCGCCGGTGTATTTGGAATGGAGAAATGAGCACGCACTTGACCACGGTAGCAAAAGTGAATACCGATGGCGAGTCGTTTCGTGTCAGCAAGAGGAGAAGGAAATGATCGATCAGATCAACGGAAGGAACTGGGTGAGAAGTCAGCGGGGCGCAAGGGTGAGGCTGACGACGATGACTTACATTCATAACAATCAACATGGGCACTTCAAACACGTCTCGTCTCACGTTCCAGCAGTACATCACATCGACCATGCCTTCTTTCTGGCCCAGCTGGTTGATGCCCTGCTCACCACTGATTTGACCTTCCTCTAGCTTGACGCCAGGCTCGCCCTTTATGCTCGCTGACCTTTTCCGCTTATGACCTGCGCCTGATTCGGGTCCTCCCGTGTCCTCCTTGGTTTTGTACTTGAGCAGCTTCCCGCGTCGGATTCCATAACCACGGGGGTCGCCAAAGGCAAGCTTTGCATAGTCCTCGTAAAATTGCACGACCGAGTCTTGGTCCAGAATCTCGGCCATGAGGGCGGGCTGCGGCTGTGATGAGGCAGTATTGTTTCTGAGATCACCGCTTGAAGGCTGATTGACATTGCGATCCTCCTCTGCGCTAGACAGCCTCGTCCGTGAAGCACTGTTGGACATCGTCGATGGACCGCTCGCTCCGCCCCAGTTGATATTCAAGTTAGGTTCTTTCCCTGTCAGTACGTTCTTCGACCATCCAGTGAGTATTGTAAATTCCTTGCTGGCAGCTAAGATGGCGCCATCACGTCGAGTGATGACGGTCGGTGTTCCGTAGGCGTTGATGAATTCAATATACTCATGCAGCTTTCGCTGCACAGAAAGTTCCATGAAGACGAGATCTTTGTCCGTGAGACATTGAGAGAAAGTGATGAGGGAGGGGCGGACAGCAGAAACAGCCTTGGCGATTCGAATCCGCCTTTCCGAGCTGAACCTCTGCGTGATGAACTTGAAGAGCCGATGGAACCCCGCTGTGTACCCATACGGTTTGGTCACCGAGTGATAAAGCTCGTCTGCATCGCTTGGTCGCTTGCGCTTTCCGGTCTCTTGCGGATATAGATCCGGAGGCTGGACGGGCTGTGCCTTGGATCGATTAAACAGAGGTGAAGGCGACGGAGCTGGCGCCTGCGGGGCGGCGAACAATGCAGGAGACGAAGGGTTATCTCCAGAGGGACCGTCTTGTCCAGCTACCGACGTGGCAGGACTCGCACTCGCAAAGCTACTGGGTCCATTTCCTATGGCATACGCATTCGTAAAGTTGTCCAGACCGTTCGGCCGGTCAATACTAGTGACGATCGGTGTGTTGTTTGGAGTGGACAAGAGCCCGGACGTACTGTCAGCTCTGGGATGATTGCTTTGCCAGTCGGCGTTCATGAGTGCGTCTTGACCAAACATGAGCGAGTTATCGCCGTAGCTGTTGAGACTGTAAGCAGGTACTTGGTTCATCTGATGCATTTCGTTCTGCATTTGGCTGCCATCATTAGCGGTTGAAGACATGTGGTTGAGCATTCCGAACTCCATGGCACCATATTGGTTACCAAAGTTGAGGCTAGCGATGTCGAAGTTGAACAAAGCTGGATCACTGGGATCGAAAGCTAAACCTCCGCCATACTGGTTTATGTTCTGGGAAGCCGCCGGCATAGCGTGGCCCATCGTGGGAGTGAGCTGTTCGTGCGTTTGAACATAACCTGGCGAGGCAGGCGGTTGCGTGAACGTGATGGAAGCATTTGCGTGTGCTTGCAATGGCGGTGGCATCTGTGATTGGGTATTCTGGGTGTATATGTCAAGGTTCGGCGATTGCGCTTGAACATATTGGTTTTGTATTTGTGTATGTGCTGTTGGTGATCCTGTCATTGGCACGCCTGATGCTGAAGAAATTGATGAAGCCTTGGTACCATTGATATATGGATGGTGATATCCACCCATGCCGGGAGGCACAAGAGCCTCTGGAGGAGCATCATGGAGGTATTTTGCCTTTTTCCGCACGCCGTCATGGCATGCTTCTTGCAATCCTCTCTTGATGCAGCGCTGACATGGCCTCTCGTCACCTGGGCCAAGTTAGCTGTTCGATCTCCTTCTCGGCCGCACGAAAGAATCGACATACCACATGTGAGATGTGCTCTCTGACAGGCAAAACAGGCTCTTCGGGCCTTTTTCCGTCGGGGTCTCAAGGGATCCTTCGAGTTTGGCTTCTGCCCATTGATGTTGTTTTGCTGGTCCGAGGATGCAGAGGCATTGCTCTCTGTTTTCTGTGCGAGAGCATCTCCTTTGGGTGAATCGGCCATGTTGTCGAGGTCGTCGTGCTCGCCGTTGAAGTTTGGGTCGGACGAAGCATCTTCGGCGACTGAAGACATGATATCTCTTTTCTGAATAGCGCACACGGCTGTCGAGGCTGAAGCCACAACCTTGCAACGAGGCCACAGCAATGAGACGGTCGAAAGCACTGGCCGCACGACTGGGTCGATCCAGGAGTACGGATGTCACAAACAGGGATTTCAGTCAGAATTGCTAAGAGAGACTAAAGGTCGCTCGTTTACCGCCGTCGCAAGGTCCACGTTCTGCGGCTACAATTGGTATCCAATATCCTTGACTGCAAGTGTCCGTCACAACGAGACTCGTAGTCCAGCCCACGGCGGCGGGTCAGGGTGATGCAGCGGGGATGTGACGGCTGGAACTGGCCTCCCAAACGGCCGTCTCGGAGCGACCTTGAAGTGGTCACGAGGGTGACCAAGATGTGCCCAAGGAGGTAATGCCGTGCAACGAGGCACAAGTCTATTCAGCCTGCCAATACGTCCGCCGTGGTGGGATCCCAGAGTCGGGTCCTTTATGATCGCCGACCACCGCAGCAGTCTTGGTCGTCCAATGATGCGCTCAGTGGACTCGGAAGGTTTCTAATCCGGCAAATATTCAGGACGATGTCGGTGAGGTAGCAGAAAAGCGCAGGGTATTGACTCCATGAACTGTGCAGAATACTGCAGTGTGACGATGATTGGACAGCGAATGGGGCCCCGATCATGAATTGGACGACGATGCAGCACACGCCATACTGCCCGGCCGGCGCAAGAAGGATTCCAAGAGATGCGCTGGGCGAATTGGGAGTTCAGGAAAGTATGCGAAGGTTCGGCTCGTGCTGGGGCTTCCGCAGTGTGCAATTGCTCGGCTGTAGGGACGGGGCGCAAGACGTGTTCGAAGCTTCTCGCGGCTCTGGGTTTGAGATGGCCGGACCACAGGACTGGACTTGGAATCGCACCCGTGGTGCTTTGCTTGGGCGGGGATCTGGCTATGTGTGTCGTGTGTATGCGGCAGTCCGCGGTGGGATGCGATGGGGTGCGATGGGGTGGGATGTGATGCGCTGGGAGGTGAGAGGTGGGTCTGCTGGCAACTGCAGGAAACAGGTCGGGCAGAGCAGTCTGGAGGCGTAGTGGAGTCTTCACAGGATCGCTGAATCTCACAACTCCATCACGTAGCCCAGAGGCGTCACGGTGTTGGGACGTGGTGGGCGCAAAAACATTTGACCTTCCTTTGGATAGCCGAGTCCGAGGCCACCTCGGGATACCTAGACCTAGAACTAGAACTCGAAGTAGACTAGAGCTAGACTAGAGCTAGACTAGAACTAGACTAGAGCTAGACTAGAACTAGACTAGAACTAGAAGCCATGTACACGGCCAATCAACTCTGACCCCGCGGATCAGCTGCATTTGCATTCGTTGATCAACGGCCTTTATCCACGGGAGCTCCACATGTTCACGCCGGCATTTCCGTGGTGTTGAGGATTCCACCGTGAAGAGCATCACCAACATCATCGCCAGCAGACATATCATGGGCCTTGGCCTTGACCGGGCCAGAAGCCTACTCTGGTATCTCCGCAGCAGTGGCTGCTGGAACCATGCCTGCCGCACGAGATCGAGCTTCGATGGAACTGGCCTGTCTTGTGTCACGTGTTAAGCGAACTGGGCCGACGTGAGAGACCGAATTTCCACCTCTCAAGCCAACCTTGTGCTGTGCAACAACAAGCTCTTCGCTTCTATATTTATCCATCGCACCAGCATACGCTGCCTGCATGCTCCATCTGACGCATCACTCCTCAGATCACGCCTCCATCTCGTAACGTCCTTCCGCACCTCATGTCGATGCGAACCGACTGGTGCCCCTGATTCGCTTTCCATAACGAAAGAACAGATAGGGGAAGCTACACAGCATACACGTTAGCCGATTTCGCCTTCGAAGTCCTGCGTCGCTATGGATCCCACATCACTTACGGTGCCATGGACAGTGCAAGAAATGCGAGCAAGCTGCTTGCCCACTCATATCCGAGCTCTGATCTCGTCAGTCACCGCCTATAGATGCAGTCTAAAGTTACCGTGTCATTTGAACTCACTGTTGTACATTTGCAATCCAAACAGAGGAAATGCCGCCGCGAAACTCGACCGGACGAATGAATTGGCTGCCAAAGCGGACGCAGCATACAGTGGATACTACTGTCATGTCAATGTTCTGCTACATCAACTTTTATAAATAATCACTGACGCAGTCGACAAGGAACGTGAACACGCCTGAGAACACGAAGATATTCCTGGAAAGATCGTCAGCTCTATCAACACCAAAGACGACCGTCTGAAGACCGGGCCGGACTCAAGCTGCATGACTTGAGACAGCATGCAGGAACGTGTATTGATGCGGAATCCTGAACGTTGCTCTCCACGCGACTCAGCCAGCCTCAGTCGCAGCGGTCCACTTACCCGAGCCCGAAGAAACCGGAGAATATTATTGGAACTAGGTTGACCGTGTCAGACATCCCTCAACGTTGGATCTGATTGACAGCGGCTGCAGACGGGCCGTGGAACGTACCTATCCAATGCACCTGTGATGCACAAGTTGGTCAGCTATCATCTGCACAGCTGGAGGGATCACAGTCGGCTTGTCCATTCTGTGCCGCTCTTGAAAACCACTCGTTTGAAATCATCAACAGAGCACAAAGTATCGCTGCCTTTCAATTCGAGTTGGATGTTGATAGGTTGCTGGCTTTTCAAAGAATAAAAGTTACCAGAAATCTATCACTATCAATCTCGTGTTGAGCAAAGATGATGGCAGTCGATGGAGTCAAGTTGGTTCTTAGTGGCACTGAATTGGTGAATCCGCTGTGGGATGACGAGGAACTTACCGAGGAGAAAGACGTCCACGCAAACCCTGCAATCCCTGATTAGCCTCAAGATGAGCTGCGCCAAAAGGTGACAACATGGGGTGGCTGCAGCCAATCTGTCTTTGACCACCATCAACCTCATCGATCAATGTCTACACCATCACCGACAATCCTGGTGGCTCTGGCGAGATCATTGCCCTTCCAGCCAGCCACCGACAGTTCACCATAGACCCGCGGACGAAGCTCCGCCTATGTTGTAACACGACAGCCTTTCTCGTTTCGAAGGATCTACAGGCATCGCTGCAGGCCTTGAATCGGACGAGGAAGATCAAGCAACAGCAGGCACCTTAACGAATATCGCCCCACGACAAGCACAGGAAGAAACAAAATTACTCACCAAATAGCGAAATAGGGACGATCCAAGCCCCCAAAATTGTAGGTGGCAAACGGAACTCTGGCTCACTACTTCCTTCTTTGCCCGTTTCCTTGGAGTAGTTCCTAACCAGCCGAGCATAATTGCGTTTCCACAATACATCACTTGAAACGCCCAATAACATACCAACCAGAAGGCCCAGAAAGGCGAGGCCGATTTGAGAGAGTGAAAAGCCATGATTGTGGCCGAACACCTGAGGGAAAGCGCCGAAGAAGAGGTATAGTATACCGAGGAGAATTGCGCTGAGAATGCAGAGGAGGAGGCACTATTCGAATCGTCAGCCTTCTTAATCTGCCGTTGCCTTCTTTCCTTTCTGTTCCCTTTTTCATCTACATGCACATATGACACGCGTAGACCGACCTGTCATCTCAGTCACGTACGCTCTCCTGGCATGTAGACCCACTTACGCTACTGTCAACCTGTTAAAACTTGATTCCTCATCTTTCCCACCGCTTCGGCCTAAGACTCAGAGTCTGACTCGATGCCGCGAAACAGGCGATTCTTCACACCGCTCAGTGGGTCTGCCCGTTGCCACGCGCTTGATGCACACCCGTATTCCACATCCAAAACGAACTTACGCTCGACAACAAGAAGAACGGAAAGGCGAAGCTCACCATCGGTTCAAAAACCAGTAACTGGAAAGGCCTGACGCAGCTCCAAACAACCGTCATTAAAATGCTCCTATCCAATCGCTCAATCGGCGCTGTCCATCTCTCCTCCCCTGTTTCCTTCCTCAGTTTCCTCGCTTTATTCCTGAGTAGCACCGGGTGGTACGTTTCCGGCACGAAGAAGAAGATGAGGGTGAGCTGGACAGCGGCCCATATCAACAGGGTATAGAAGGACCAACGCCAATTCGCATATTGGTTTATGAACCCGCCTATCAGGGGTCCGACCTCCGGTCTATACAGCGCGTTAGCTTGGACTTCTCTCTCTAATCTTGCTGATCCGTATCTGTGCAGATATTTGTGTTTTGGTTGAGGAGGCGAAAGCGACGTGCAGACACTTTGTGGGGCAAGAAGTGATATCAGCAATTGAGCAGGAAAGCGAAGGAAGTGGGCTGAGCGGTACGCGACGACGAGCCGCCCGGACCGCGTTCCCGTTGGCGATTCTGCCAGTTGCGACGTGAAGATTTTCCATATGCATGGGAGTCGATCCCTTGATGCGGCTCGACCGGAAAACGGGGAAAGGTGATGTATCGACTTTCTATCCGCCGTCTGCCATGTCTTTCAAGGACCGCACGCTACATGCGGCTCAAGGAACAATTACAGAGCTGCGGAAGGAGCAATGATGAGGGTTTTGTGATTGATCGGATCTCGAGTGCTTTCTGGAGAAAATCATCTTGCATTCTTTTGATCTCGATTTGGAGGGGCGTTTCCATCTAGTGTCCTGATCGATCAGAATCGGGAAGAATCTCTTTAGAATCGATCTCGATCGGGAAGGAGAATTTGATATCCTAAGTCCATCGATCTGATGCGGAATGAATCGTCTCCACTTCACTTGGGTACCGATTCCGATTGGGGAGGTAATGCAAAGTCTTCAGGCCATCGTATTCTCAATGAGGAAGGCATTCCACTTGGCCACCCTAGATCGATTTCGATTAGGGAAGAAGAGTTCTTGATTCGTGTGTCCATCATTCGGGTTGGTCATTGAAGAGTCAAACTTGCGGATTTCAAGGATTCGAGTGGCCAAGCGTTGTGATGAGAGGAAACGCTCAACACACAACGCTTCCAAGCTCCCACGCCCAGTTTCGTAGACTCTCCGTTGTGATCTCCAAAATGCAGCGTATCTTGGACCTGCCTCCGCAGCATGTATCCATCAGCATTGCATGACGAAGCACATCGGTCGTCGCTGTACAAAGCCCCATTGATCTCAACAACACGAATTGCGCATACTGTCTACGTCGCCCTCGCTTGCAAGGTGGGCTCGCTTGTAGCTTCATCCAGCGTGATTGGGCAACAAGGCCGACACAGAATTATTCGAGTCTTTGTACCACGACGACGACGACGACGACGACGACGGAGACGGACGACGTTTGCTCATATGGCATGATAACACGACGTCGGCTTCTCTGCGAGATGGCCATCCCTGACATTCTCTCAAAAAAAGAAAAGTATGAATAGACAAAGGCCTTGTTCGAAGGATAGCACGGGCCGGCGAGTTGCACATGCTGCACGCCTTCTGCATGTAGCCTGTGGGAAACGCGGTAGGGGTATCGGGTAGATGCATATGCGCGCCGAATCATAATTCGTGAGACGTATGGGACTTCTATGGGGCCCTCTCGAACGAATCTTGTGCCATCTCTCTCTCGCCGGCCGAAATGCCGTGTACCCTTCTCCTTGGTAAAAGAAGCGTCGACAGCGATTGCTGCTTTTGGGCAAAAGAGACGATGGGGTTGTGACTGGAGTGTAGGTGGAGACGTGTAGACGGGTGGAGCCTATGCAATGCAGACAGGGGAGACTGGGGGGGCGACGAATCATTGGATGGTTTGACGTAGTATCGCCATCTCATCACTGCTCATGTGATGTCGCTCGTACGCTGGAGTCTGAGACATTCAAAGGCGCGAAGGATTGGAACGGTTACATTTCCTCAACAGGAGATTGGGAGAGTGGAAGAGATGACTCACCCAATGAACGGCGAGGCTGTATAAACCATCATGGGTAAGCTGAGTTCGTGTTTCGCGAACATGTCGCCTACGGTTCCTCCTGCCACGGAGAGGAATGCACTTCCTGCGAGACCGTCGAAGAAGCGGGAGATGAGCATTGTCGTGATATTTTTGGCGACGGCGCAGGGGATGATCCAGATTATGAAGAAGATGTATGAGTAGACATAGATCTGACGTCGGCCATAGAACTGTGATATCGATTAGTAGAGCAACATTGGAAGGTCCACATTGGGTCTACGAAGGAGGCTTGTGGTGGACTCCAACGATGGAGTTGCTTGGTGCCACGCGAGTTTGAAAGGGCAAGATGAGCACTCACTTCCGACAAGGGGCCCAAGACCTATGTATCATAAATTTGTCAGCCAAAGCTTTGAAATCAGTGCTGAGATAGCCGTCGTTCATCGAGACTATGGGCACCAAAGCGAGCAGAGGAAGAACACACCATAGGCCCCAACCCCAACCCAGCAACGAACAAACTCAAACCCAAGGTAGCGATCAACCTCGAACACCCAAACTCAACCGTAATCTGATCATACGTCAAGGTGTAGAGCGAAGAGGTACAGGTCCTACATGCGCGCCGAATTAATCAGTTCTCCATGTCTCAATGCTGCAGAACCTCACACAGCATGGAGTGAGGATGCCCCTCCTTCTCGAACGCTCATGGAGGCGGGGACAACATACACACACAAAGCGCTGTTAGCCAGGATGAGAACAATGGCCCATTTGCGGACTTTGCTGATGGAGCGCGGGCTCATTGGGTCATTTTCTCCGTCCCAATTCACTTCCCATCTCTTCCTCTCCCTCGATTCTTCCGTCTCTTCCTCTCCTTCCTCCGCGTTTCGTTCGTGGTTGCATGAATACCCATCTTCGCCACCGTACGAGTGTACAGATCTCAGCGTTTGAGGTTGAGAGTGGGATCGGAGGCGCGTCTGCGGTTGCGAGGAGCGAATTGGTGCCAGATATCCCGAGTTTCCCTCGTTTTTTCCGTAGTCAACAGCTCTCTCATTTTTTTCGTCTGCCCATCGCGATCCCTCGTTCTCTCGATCAGAAGAATAGGAAGATATCCTATCCCTGGTCTTTGCTTCCTCCATGCTCTTGTCACTGTCTCGTGTCATTTAGCCTCGCCTTACCGTTTTCGTCGTCTGCAACTGTTCCTAAATAAACAGTGTCAAAGTGCTTTGCGACACGAACAAAAGGCTTTGAAGAGTCACAGAGCAGCCCCGAAAAATTCAAGGAAACGCCTTCCGTCCGGTCTGCAAGCGCTGTCTGAGCGGCGATCCCTCGGATATCGCCAGCCGCTATTCCCGGGCAGTGGAGTAAAACTACTTATTACGATGCCGAAAGGGGATATATGTTTCGAAGGTTCACCCACCAGAAACGGCGGCGGTGTTGAGGCCGCACCTTCGCGTCTTCGAGAAAGTAATAGCCCGAGGCCGTAAACGTGCCGTTCGGT
This sequence comes from Venturia asperata, assembly GCA_003689335.1. Taxonomy (NCBI): domain Eukaryota; kingdom Fungi; phylum Ascomycota; class Dothideomycetes; order Venturiales; family Venturiaceae; genus Venturia; species Venturia asperata. The sequence continues at coordinate 558,076 of QWWL01000017.1, forward strand.
CTGCCTCTTCGCCTCTCGTCACGTATGGTGACGTGTCGAAGTTGTGAACCAGGAGGGGAAGCAAGCTGCAAGCATTCCTCCGCCCTGTAATGATGAGTGAGGAAGCGTTCCGTCCCGCCCAAGCCAATCCGAATGGGTTGATATGGGCAAAAACAACACCATCACGGCGGGGACGGCGGACCCGGAGATGATGCTTGATTTCCACTCTGATGTGACGAATGTGGATCTCGGAGTTGGATGATGGACCGTGGCGGCGGCGGGTCCATTCAATGTCAAAGGACTTCTGATCGCCGCAATTGTGGCAACCAAGACTTGAAATTTTGCTAGATAATCATCACTCCCGACCCGATTCAATACAGTTATCTTGGAATGATAAATCGAGTCTGCAAGATGCAATGGTGACGGCTCTCAGGCTGTCTTCATGAGAGATCAGAGACAGTCTAACACTCGCCCACTCGAGCTTTTATAATCATCTCTATAACAGCAAAGGATGTTGGCATGAGATTTCGACAAGAAGATTCCAAAACATGGCTTATAAGATTTAAATGAAAGTACAGTTCTCGCCCTCGAGTTTGCTGTGGGAACATCTGAGGAATCATCACCGGATCAAAGCATAACGACACAAGCAAGATCGCAAACAATTTCATGCCATTCCTCTACACAATTGGAAAGCACATGGCCAAGGATATCCGCTGATATCTCAACCCAACGCCTTCCAAATTCATCATGGTTTATCCTAACCATCCATGAATAATCCATTTCCCTACCAGAGCATGCCAGTCGTATAGTACACATGATAAGAGGGACCAATGAAAATAAACAGTTATGCCAGGTCCTAATGCTGGATCTGGAAGTATGAAGATGTCCGCTAATCCAACATCAACCGTGGGTCCTGGGGACGATTGACGGAGGAGCTCAATCGACAAGGCAATGATTGGGCGCATGTGCCTACAAAATCGTTTCCGTCAGTGCTGTGCTTAGTAGCCATTTCCGTTTGTTCGAGCGCCGATACCGTATGCGTAGGAATGTGCGGCAGTATTGCCTTCAGTGAAGTATGCGTGCAGCGCAGCTTGCTTCGCACTGATGCGGCCAGCGGGATCATAGACAAGGAGACCGTCGAGAAGATCTAAGCCATTGTCGTCAAGCGTTTCGACCAGGGCTTTATTGTAGTTGCGAATCCACTTCGGGAATGATGCCTTGAAGTCGGGGAAGGTAGTCACACCGGGCCAATCTTCCTCAGTTGGCGTGCCGAGAATACTGCATCATTGTTAGCTGCAACCATGAGAGTGGGGGACGATGTTCGTACCGGAAGATCTTGAAGATCTCGTCAATCTCAGAATCTCCCGGGAAGAGAGGCTTGCGAGTGCACATCTCAGCGAAGATGCAGCCAACCGACCACATGTCGACACCAGTAGAGTACTGTCGGCCACCCAGCAAAATTTCCGGTGAACGATACCACAGCGTGACAACCTGCTCGCGATTAGTAAATCTTTGCCCCTTTCAGTGAAGAAACGACCTACCTCGTGTGTGTACGTCCGCAGTGGGACACCGAAAGCTCTGGCCAGACCAAAATCAGCCAACTTGAGATTGCCCTCTCGGTCGATCAACAGATTTTGGGGCTTTAAGTCACGGTGAAGAACGCGATGGCTGTGGCAGTATTTGATTCCTTGAACAAGCTGGGCCATGAATTTCTTGACAATCTCTGGTCCCAGCCCAAGAGTCTGTAGGTTTGCGCCAGTGCCCTCTGGAAGAGCTTTGCCACGGCCACCCTGGTTGACTGGGAGAGACTCCATGTATTTCTTCAAGTCCAAATCGAGGAATTCGAACACAAGATAGAGTTTGTGTCCGTCGGCGTGAACGATGTTAAGGAGGCGGACGATGCTGGGGTCGTTCATTTCTTTGAGGAGGGAGATTTCGCGAATGGCGGTGGATGGGACACCCTCGTCTTCGGCTTCGAGTCTGATTTTCTTCAACGCAACGATCCGCTTGTCCGAGGTGGTGAGGTCGCGAGCTTTGTAGACGACTCCATACGTGCCTGGTTTGTCTGTTAGTGGGCTGGAAAAGTGAGGGGTGTGGGAGAGAGAGCTGTTCAGCTCTCGAGTCCTGCTGTGATAGATGCGTACCCTCTCCGATCTTCTCTAGCTTCTGGTAGTTCTCCATTCTGGTCGTGCCTCGTCGTATATGAGACGAGTTGGGGGTTTATTATGGGATTCTGGCGGGCCGTTGTTGTTTTTGCGGTGAGCTTGATGAGGGAAACTCTTCTTCAATCGAGGCGGATTGTCCAACCTCCGGGCAATTTTTGAATTGAGATCAACACATTTCCAGGAACACGGCGTCGATGGGAAGCTGCTTGTTAGTGGGTTTGTTGTCGTGGATGGGGCAAATGTTGATTGTTGTCAGCCAGTTAGGTAAATACCAGGGCAATGCTCGGACGCGAGCTCAGCGCGTGCGGCTAGTAACTAGCGTTGTGACTGACGCCAAACGGCTTTCCATTTATATTAATCCTTCCTCAACGGGACCCCTTCACCTTTCACACCAACACTACCACCGCTCGATGATAAATGTCGTCCTCTGTCCAGAATGAAAAGAAACGCCAGAACAACAGACTGTACGATGGTGCTGCTGTCATCACGAACGCGCATACAAGTGGCTGTATATCCTCCAAACGCGGAGAAGTCACGCAACCTGACGGATAAATGATCAGATCAGTACCAATTCAATATGTTTAGAATCTTGAAGCCGTAGAAGGGGCTTACTTGAGTTGAGCATTGTATAAGGGATCTTTTGTCCTCGGATTCAATCTGGGAAGTTTTTGTTGGACCAAGTTCAAGTCGAACGGAAGGGTCTGATCACGGTAGTCTCAGCAGATCGATCTTAAAGAGAGGCTGGCTATTACAGCCCAGAATCTCGAGCCAATGATGATTGGATGGGAATTCATATCAATCGATCACAAACTAGACCCGTCAATCATCCATTTCTTCAAAAAGAATCCCCAAGATCACGCAACATTACCTTTGTCATTGGTGGTAATGCCCATCGAACAACTTCACACCATGGCGCCGTCATTAGATCAAGGTTCCAATAGCTCCAAGACTTGAACGATACTTTCAACAGCAAGCCGCTTCCTACTAAGCTCAGTCCGCTTCAACAGGATCTGCGGACCGCTTCATACTCCATTTCCGACCTTTCCTTCGGACTTGGATGAACCGCAGTGAAGACTCTCTTTCGCCTGCAGACACTGACCGGGATCCTGGTGTACCTAACACCCTCTGTCTCATCGATTTCTTCTCGCGACTTCCTTCTCGCATAGCCTACCCTGATGATGATGTCGTGGTGCCCTATGTCGACGAACATGGCGAGTCGGAGGTTGCCCCTGGGGAAATTGTGAGGTCCGCACCGCCTGTCACATCGAGAGGCGCCTTGAAGTTCTTCCCCAGGTATGACTTCATCTTGAAAGGTGCACCGAATTGCCTTCTCGGCTCGAAGTCGATTTCAGTAAGATCTGGACTGCGGTCTTACTTGTCGTTGACTGCGTTAGCGATCGTTGTAAAAGCTTGTCGATTGGATCTGGATGTTCCTGGTTTGGATACAACTTGCGTATTTGGCGGTGAGTGTAGCTGGGACAGTGGAATTATGCAATCTTGTCGGACGATTCATGGTCGTCAACCGGGTCGTTACCTGAACGGCCTTGCTTACGGTGTGCTTGTCTGGATGGGGCTGAGCTGATAGACTGCATACAAGGTTGTTCTTCTTTTCTCAGAGTGGGAATCTTGATGTTTGTTCGATGATGACTGGACTCTGCTCTATGAAGACCGCGTGAGCAGACGATCGCGTATGTTCGATGCCTTCCATCCTTTCCTCCGTCATCGCCATCTCACATCGATTATCAAACTTGAACAATCATTCTTCTTGACATAGTCTCGGTTCGTCGACAGAGATACTTTTACTGCCAAAGCAGATTCATTGTTTCAGTATCCTTCTGGCCTCCAGAACGCACGACCTTGGCTTTTTACTTGAACTTTCCATTCTTGGCGACTTTGTACGCGGAATGTAACGCCTCATGCGAAAGTCTCAAGACCATCAGCGATAGCCCTACAGGCGCAGATGTTAGCAGGCGGCCGTGTATGATTTCCTACGGAAGATTTGTACGATCAGGCGAAAAGGGAAAGAGGGTCAGCTGACTCACTGACTGACAGTCTAGACCGCTTTGAGCTCTGACAGCGACGGGTAACCTCGGTCACAGTCAGACTTCAACACCACGGAATATGAACTTCGACGTAGGACTTATACCAGTTCAATCCCATTAAAACTCGCTCCCGCTGCCCGGCGTCAAAATGGCCCTTTTGTCAACTCAATCCCCGCGGAGCCTGGAAACAGCCAACCCCGCCATCCCATCACCACAACTTCCACTTCAAACATGTCGTGTGCCTTGAGCAGGACGACTAGGTCGATATCAACTTCTAAAACTGCCTTCACTGGCCTCAGGAGAACATCTTCGCCAGCCATAACTCAGTTATGGACCACGTCGTCGCCGAAGCCGGTGGTGAATCATCAAATACCTCCGGCTACCCAAGTCCGATATTCTTCCCATTCGCCAATGGGAACACCACCTGCCATTGCGAGGAAAAAGGTCACACTACAGACCATACAGTCGATGTATAAGAAAGGCGAGCCCATTACCATGCTCACGGCATATGATTTTCCTTCGGCACATGTCGCCGACCATGCCGGTATAGACATAGTTCTGGTCGGGGACAGCCTAGCCATGGTGTCTATGGGCCTCGAGGACACCGGCGAGGTAACCCTCGATGAAATGATTTTCGCCGCGCGAAGTGTATCCAGGGCTACTAGGTCGGCCTTCACAGTACATTCTCCTACAACTACAACAATGCCTTATAGAATCTAACATGATTCCAGGTCGGCGATCTGCCCATGGGCTCCTACGAAATCTCCCCCGAACAAGCACTCGAGACGTCCATCCGTATGGTGAAGATCGGTCGTATGCATTCCATCAAGCTGGAAGGTGGCAAGGAAATGGCGCCCACAATCAAGAAAATCACTTCTGCCGGTATACCCGTGTTGGCTCATGTGGGCCTTACACCACAACGTCAAAACGCGCTCGGAGGATTTCGCGTACAGGGCAAGACCGTGGCATCCGCTATGGCTGTACTAGAAGATGCTCTCGCTGTACAAGAGGCCGGTGCCTTCGCGATGGTCCTCGAAGCTGTACCTCCCGAGGTCGCTGCTTTGATCACGAAAAAACTGAGGATCCCGACGATTGGTATCGGAGCAGGCAATGGAACATCTGGCCAGGTCCTTGTCCAGGTCGATATGCTGGGCAATTTCCCACCTGGGCGATTCCTGCCAAAGTTTGTGAAACAGTACGGTAATGTCTGGAGTGAAGCTCTGAGAGCAATTAAGCAATATGGCGAAGAGACCAAGAGCAGAGCGTATCCTGGCAAGGAATTCTCGTACGAGGTCAAGCAAGAAGAGCTGGCCAAGTTTGAGCAAGCCGTGAAGAAGAGATTTGGAATGGACGAGGGGAGAATGGAAAAGGCTGAAGGGCTAGGCGCCACGGCGATGCCTAAGTAAGGAACTGTTGTTCGAGACATTGAACGCCGGCATTCGTATCATGGAGTTTGTTAGATATACCCTCGTTGGCGCGGCACGTTGAATCAAAAGATTTCATCGCTCACCCTAACAAAGAATTGCAAATCAGGTTAACGCTAAACGTTCCCAGCCAAATACTCTTCCCACTTCGCCATAAACATGATCAAGAGCTTTCCACGTGAGGAGGCAAAGCAAGTTATCTCCGCAACCTCAAACCCTCTGACACAAACGAACAGATTGCGTTTGCCCATCGCAACCCGCTGCCATTATCTCACAGCTCACATCACGCAAACCAATTGTCGTCCAATCGCCTCCCACAATCACCATCACAGTCCGATCATACTTCAACGATGAAAAGACAGGCGTCCCAGAGCGTTCTCAACATTCCCAAAGTTCTTCCGAGTAAACACCATCGTCAAAGCAATGCACCCCTCCAAACGCCCACCCGCCCCAGTGACTCCCCCAAACAGCGACGAATACGCAGAAGACGACGGGTTGGTCTTGCCAAGGAACCTCCCTGACCGTCCCTCCACCGGATCCCCCAAGGCATCGGGTTCCGCGGGGAGAAATCACAGGACACCGTCGTCGCGACGAGTACAGCGGGGACGGTACGGTGCTAACATCAAGGCGGGTGTGAGGCAATCGATTGACGCGGGAAACGCTGCTGGAAATAGGGGGTCCTGGCAAACGTGTGATGATGAAATGGAAGGCAGTGGTGGAGATGATGGTGATGGTGATGGCGATGTTGTTGTTGGTGGTGAGGGAGACGATGGTGAAGCACGGGTTGTTGTGGATGGTCGGGGGAGCAATGCTGGGCAAACAGTACGGGCAAACGTTGAAGCGGGAGGCGAAGTGAGGTGTGAAGGTGGAGAGAATGGAGCGGTGGGGGAAGATGTCAGCGAGGTGGGGATACTGGAAATGTTGAGGGAGGGAGGGCCGCCATCCCTACGAGAAGAGAGGGAAAGTAGGTGGTGCAGTGCTTGTATCGTTTGCTGAAGGACAGCGTCTAATTACCAGTCTGAGCTGCTTGTTTTAGGGGTGGGTTGTGTGAAGCACTTTTTGGCACTTGTCTTCTTTACAGAATCTGCGCTTTTTCGACGAGAACGTCGATGATTACTTCTCAGGATGCGTTTGGGGGTGCAAAAGTTTTCGTTCCCTTTGTCAATTGTCATTCTAGGAAGCTTTTATCGGAGTGCCCATGAACCACGTGCCTTTTCACAGCTGTTCACTCCTTGACGTCCTTGTCACAGTGGAATCTGGTGGAAACGGCGATGGTAAACTATGTTATTCCAAAAGCGAAGTATCATACACAGTACAACATCAAAGCACCGCTGCTTACATGGGCTTCTTTGCAGCTTTAACGTTCGGATTGTCTCCCGCTGGTGGAAATAGAAGAGCGCTCTTCCTCACAGCTTCCGGAGCCGTGCATAGTGCACCCTTCTCGTTGGCCATCATCTGTTCGGCATTGATGCCTGGGGTGGAGTAAAACACCATGTTGGGATCGTATTTTGTCTTAATTTCGCTGAGTTTCGGGTAGTTAGAGCCCCAGAACACTTCTTGCCAATTTGATGCGTTGTAAGAAGCCTATAGTGGGTTATGTCAGCAAAAGATCATCGGGTTCAGACTTTGTTTGCACTAACCTCGTTGACATATGCACCCATTCCTTTTGCCAGCGTTGCGATTTCATTAACATCCTTGTCAGACCAGATAGAGGCATACGATTTCCTCCATGATGGATGAACGGATGTCTCGGTTGGACTCTTCTTGATGATGGAGCCGCCGACAAGAACACCACGCATCATTCCCTTAGCAGGCATGGCAGCCTTGAGAGCTGCAGCTAGTTTTGGAGACTGCAAAGTCTCTTTATCGAGCAAGCGTCCGTCTCCACCTACCTTGCCAGTACCCTTTGGAAGGGATTTTTCACCTGGTCCGTGGCGCTTTCTCAAAGAATGTCGTTCGCTACGACGAACGTATTCGCCGGTCCACCAGTCGTGGATCATCTCGCTATCACCAAGAGAGCGCTTCTTGTGGTCTCCATCAGCAGCGCCCCATGTGGCATCGAAGTAAGTCTTATAGCTTGGGTAACTCAAATAGGTTGCGACCGCAGATTCTTTCTGAATGTTGGGGAAGGTTGCGACTTTGGCGAGGACCGGCTCCCAGAGCTTCTTAGAGGCCTCTTCCGTAGCGAGTGTGCCAACGGTGTGGAAAATTGCTGTGAATTTCTTGGGGAAAGCCAGGTAGTACCCCTGCACGCCCTTATCAATCAAATCTGGCATAACAGAGTGGAGATATGCCATCGGTTCGAAAATACCATCCTCAGTGGTAGCGTTGATGTTGAACTTGGTGACTGTGAACTTTGGTGATGGATAGGCGCGCACTGTAACTTGAGTAACGATTCCGAATGTGCTTCCGCAGCCGCCTCGGAGCGCCCAATAAAGGTCTGGATTGGCCACCTCGTTTGCGATCTTCAGCTGACCGTCAGCCGTGACCACTTGAAACTCCAAAACGTTGTCAGAACCCAGACCATATGCAGTTGTCATCGGCCCGTGACCACCACATTGAGACCAGCCTCCAGCGACACCAACTTCTCCGTGCTCAGCGCCGTTGGTGAAGATGCCCTGTGCAGCAATCTTGTCGTTGATATCCTGGGTTGTCATTCCGGCGCCGAGCGTTACAGCGTATGGCACCTTGCCAGACGGCGGAGCTGGCGCAGCTGTTGATGGTGGAGCACTACCTTTGGGTGCTGATACCGGTTCATCAGGGCCGTGTCGCTTCGTACCGGCTGGTTTTGGTTCATCATCACGATCAGGTCCATGTCGTTTCGTACCAGCTGGTTTTGGTTCATCATCACGATCAGGTCCATGTCGTTTCGTACCAGCTGGTTTTGGTTCATCATCACCATCAGGCCCGTGTCGTTTCCTATAAAGCATTCCACCGTGACCCGTTCCACCGTGACCATGAGGTGCGCCACCAGCCGGAGCAGCGGCCGGAGCAGCAGCAGCCGGAGCAGCAGCCGGAGCAGCAGCCACCTTGGGTTGGCCTTGGACAGATGGCGTGAAAGTCTCTTCCACGCGCATCCCAGTCAAACCCTCCATCCCTAAGAGGAGTCCGCTTGGTGCATCGTTTCTGCGGGCGTCGTATTAGACTGCAAGCCAGTTTTTTTATTTGTTTCGACATACCTCCCCAGACCATCGTGGCCACTGTGAATGGCCGTCAAACGAATGTTGTGTTTTGCGGCAAACTTGACAGCCGCGATTACATCGTCCACAGATTTTGCATCAATTCGATAATCGGGGTGCAACATCGCCTTTTGCGCGCCTCGTGCTACGCTGTTTGGAAGTTGTGCCTTCCACTCTGCTTCGGACGGCCATCCCGCGTCGCCTGGTATGTTTCTGCATGCTGTTGCGGCCTCATTAGAAGCAGCGATAAAAGGCAACGACGCCAAAACTAAAGAAAAGGTTTTCATGGTCTTATGTCGATAGAAATTTCGACGTTAACGAAAGTGATGATCGCTCTCTGGCGTTGTAGAATTTAAGGTGCAAGGCCGGTGGTGAAGGAGGAGTAGATGTGGTTTTATCAAGAAATCCACAAGCTGTCCTGCCAATTGCTAAGTCCGAACCAGAACCATGGCCGAGCAAGTTTAAGACGGATTCTATTCCAGTCGTCCACGGATCAGTAGGATGTAGATGAGAGTTTTGTACGTACATGCTCAGGTACCGTTGCTATGTTGCCACTGACATTGGCTGAGACGGCACATCTCCACGACATTGAGTCTTCGCCCTCACGATCGGACCAGTCGGATTAGGTCACGGAATCATCAAACTGGGGAATGACGGGTGTCTTAATCTATTGAAGTGATCTAAGACTGGTCGATACCCTGAGCGGCCGCCAATGGTGTACGGCCGCTGGCCTGACTCGTGTGGCGGCCATGGAGCCTGGGAGAACAGATACTGCGATAGTCCTCGACCGGTGTCTACCACAGTACTCTGTTGAGAGGGCAATCAAAGAACCTTTGGCTGTGCGGGCTCAGTCTAGCGGTTGGGGATATCGCAGTGTGAGGTAAGATGTGCGTAGGGTTTCATCTTGATAAAAGTTGTGCCAAACCCTACCGGCTCGCGTGGTGTGTTGATGTATAATGCAGTTTGATAGCCACAAGAAAGCGACAAGTGACAGTGACAGCAGTGACAGGAGAAGTGGATGCCAGGGAATACGAAAAGGGAGTGGTGGATACGAAGGGCTGAGGATGGTACCACAGTAGGGGTTGAGGCAAGGGCTGTATACGTGAAGCTCGACAGATTGCATTGCGCTCGCTTCTCCTGATCGACATAGAGACAGATTCGGGGACCTGGTTGTTCCCAGAAGACGGAGACGGAGGAGGTACAGACTCGCCGCGTCCGAGAAGAGAGGATGCTCGCCACTCTTGATCCGTTGCTGGCATTGCTAATGCCTAAGGCGCAGCGCCATGCTCAGCCTCACTGCCTACCAACGTAGGACTCAGCTGTCACCTCGGCACTGCACGAAATGCAACAAGCAAATAGAATAGCGGCAAGGCTTGCTAATCAGAGGTTATCCGTTCCGGGCGAAAACAAATGTACATAGTACCATAGTTGACGCACAGATCATGCACCTCTCCACCTTCATACCTCAAGTTTTACGTTTTAATTTTCACCTTCTAATTTCCTAGCTTCTCTAAAGAACCTTAATATATATAGGTACTCTAATGACTGATTCCGTACTAACTTACTAGACAGAATCCCGCTTCTAAAGAGACCGTATCCTCAAAAGACCGCATACTCACCCAAGAACCGGAGAGCACACATTGAGCTTGAGAGGAACATTATGCTATTTCAGAATAGTACTTATAATTAACCCTTCTCAACCATCAGTAGATCTCCTCTGATACCTATATTAAACAGAGAGAAACTGGATCGGGGCGTAGATAGGACTGTTAGCCGAGCTGTCAGATGCTAGCAACGAACTGAGATAGAAAGGGATCGAACATCCAACTCAAGATCCTCATCAGCTAAGATCTCGATACACGCACGAACGATAACATGAAGTCCCAAATCATCCTCCTCTTTGCCAGCATTGCGACCGTCTAAGCGACCCACGGAGCGGAGGCGTCGGAGGAGGGAGGAGGGACATGGACTTTGCTGCGTGCTGCTCTTCAAGATTGCTTTTCGCGCTCCCACATATCTCCTACCTACGCCTTCACTTGCGGACGGCATACGCACCGCCCCGGACTTCCCTACTTCCAAATGTGGACTGGTGGTATTTTCCATCAGGACAATAGCTTGGAACCGTTCTCTAGATTTGAATATCAATTTTAATCTACTTAAACAGTCCATGCCGTGCCCGTTTAGATTGCTATAACCCTTCCCTGTGTCATTGGTCTCTTCCAGCATTTCCACCTCCACCGGGCCCAGCATGGTCTCTTTTTCGGCATGTCGAATATTCGCCCTTGCCATGGTCGCATCCAAGGTCTTTGCGGCGTCGGCATACTCGGATTATGTCTTTGCTTATGTGGGATTTGCTTGCTTCTCTGCAGCATCCGTACTGACAATCCTGCAGTTCACTGGTGAGGGCTCAGCAGATGGCGAAAAGATATCCCTAGCCGTAAGCAATGGCAACAGTCCAGGCAACTGGACCGAGATCCATGGTGGACGACCGCTCCTCACCTCCACCGTCGGCACAAAAGGGGCAAGAGACCCAACCATAGTGCGCTCCGTGGATGGAAACAAGTTTTGGATCATCGCCACCGACCTGAAGATGTATGGCAGCAAAGGCGATTGGGGGGCTGCCGGACGAACGGGAAGCCGTTCAGTCTTGGTGTGGGAATCCTCCAACCTTAAGACCTGGTCCGGCCCAAACATGGTGCGCGTCTCTCCCAACACGGCGGGGAACACATGGGCGCCTGAGGCCATCTACGACCCGGCAACGAATTCATACACGACCTTCTGGGCATCTGCTTTGTACCCTGAGAGTGACACGGCGCATGCCAGCGCCTCTTACTATCGCATTTTGAAATCGTCGACCAAGGATTTCAAAACTTTCTCGACCCCTGAGATCTGGATCAATACTGGATGGCCTGTAATCGATACCACTGTCGTGCATGATTCAAAAGCGAACAGATACTACCGCTTCAGTAAGGATGAGCGATCTGGAACCGCGAATGGCAAATTCATCTTCCAAGAGTCCAGCTCCAGTCTTTCCGGACCCTGGACAAAGGTGAAGGATGGCATTGGCAAGGGCTCGATCAAGCAAGGCGAAGGCCCAACAGTGTTCCAATCGAATACTGATCCAAACAAGGTGAGCTTGCGGTAGTCGTTTGGGAGTGCAGCTGACTGACTTCCACCAGTGGCATATGTTCATTGACGAGTTTGGAGGTCGTGGATATGTCCCCTTTGAGACGACAAACATTGCTGCTGCTGATTGGAAGCTCTCTACCAACTATGTACTCCCCAAGAGACCTCGCCATGGCTCAGTGATCCCCATTACAGCTGCCGAGAGGGCAACGCTGATCGCGCTTTGAACGCGAAGAATATCTAATGTGTAATAACATAGTTGATAGCCATGCCAATCAAGATATTAAGCATCTCCCGTTCTTGCAGGACTTGAACTAGCGCCCTGGTCAAAATACACTCCTCTCCCCTTTCTGTAGACCTGCTCCAACCCGCCGTTCGGATTCCGTCGAGTCTTTTTCTCGCAGTTCTTCCGTGTTATTGGAGAACCGGAGATGTTCTTGCCAGGAACAGATCTCCAATTTCTCCCAGAAACCATGCAAGTTCTCAGATTCATCACAGCGCTCATCCCGCCACTAACAAACTAACTTCCTCTTGAATCACATCCTCAAGGTCGTCCTCCACATCGATCATCCCATTTCCAAATTTCTCAACTCTCTCCTTCGCAGAATCCACCTCAACAATCGACCTTTTCATCACAGCCTGTGACGGACGAGGACTCTGAGCTTCCAGTTCCCAAGCGCCAGCAATCAGATTCAATCCCGTAGCGACGTGAGTCTCTGCCACACTTGGTTCGAAGTTGGGAGCGTCGACGAATGGGACGGCGGTGCGAGTCGAGCGATTTTGACGGAGCAGAAGGGTCAGCAAGCCTGAGCGGGTCTGGCGGGTCCTGCTTTCCACCTCGCGCAATCCTTGTTGCCCATGCTGTCAGTTTTATTTGGCCGACACGATGGTGGGATACGTTATGATTGCGATTCGGCTTAGTGTTTTCCGCAACGCTTCGAAGGGTTTGAAAATGTTGTAACAAAAATTTGCCGAACTCCGATTCCCATGCGCTCCTTGTGTGATCATATTTGTTTCACTACTTGGCAAGTAAATCCGTTGGAACGTCCACACCAAAGACTGTACAATCAAGACCACGCGGAAAACTCGCTGTTCCCGTCGGGTTTGGCGCCTTGCAGCTTCTGTGCAAGCTCCGCGGCCTTCCATCGTGGCACGTTGTCCCAATCGTGCTTTCGTTGAAGTTCTTGAAGTAATCGTTGGAGTCTTGATGCGTCGACGGGGACAGACACGGGAGAGCCTCCATGCTGAGCCGAAGTATAGTGGATGCCTGATGTCTCAACAATAGTAATGTGAAGAGTGTCGTTGTTTTCATTGTCGCTATTCGCGAGCGCAATGGAGGCCATCTTGATTTTCGTGACAGGCGATAAGAAGGAAGACTGGTATTATTCGTCGAAGCGATGGGCCTACTATAAGGACGATTGCTGTGTTCCGAGGAAGGTGAGCACCTGACCCTGCCAGTGCGATGGCGAGATTTGACGGGAGTGGCAAAGATCGTGAGGAGGTCATTTGAACACTGCACCTTGTCTACTTGAGCCACACGCTCCATCGCGAACTTCAAAACCTCTCATCAAGGGCCTGTCCGGAAGTGACCGAGAAATTGCTTGCGCACAATTCCACCGCGCAACCTTCGACTGCTTGAATCAAGTAAAAGTAGCAATCTGAGAGCGCTCGAACAGCCTCTCGGCGTCATCCAGGGCTCGTCAAGGCAGAGAAAATGGCAAAGACTGAGCAAAATGCGGGCATCTAACGCCAGTCGCTCATCATACACAGCAGATGTTAGCTCACGCTGCCGATTCCGCTCGTTCGACATTAGATTCATTCATGCAAATCGTTTCTTCTTCTTCGCCTTCCTATTTCGGAGGCGGCTCTGGCTTAAGTTGATCATCATAATCGCCGTATGCCTCTGAGAACTGCCAATTGTCCAGGCCTGCGAGGTTGGCAGCCTGCTCTATTACCTCTTCCCTTTGCGGCTCGCGCGAAAGGCTCATTGATCCCATCCTTGAGCTCGTCCCGCTCAAAGTCGCCACTTCCTGAAACGATTCCGTGATCTGGAACGACTTTTCGGTGGTGACTTGGAGCGGTATCGACTTTGGTTTCTGGGGCATTGACTTTGGCTTTTGCCAATCCATGGCAATCGACTCCGTCGCCGGCGACATTAGCGGCGACCTTATTCGTTGAAAAGCGCGTTCCGATTGCGAATCCAAATTTGCACACTTCCTCGCACTTCGATTCGATTTCCTCAGTCTTTTCCTTTTAGTCGGCCCGCTGATGACAACCGAGTAACCGAATCCATCTTCTCCAATGCCTTCAAGGTCGATGGTACGCGATTGCTGTTGCTGCCAACTTGCCACCGCTTGGTGGTCGAAGTCTGCGGAGCTCTGAGTTCCTGGCCTGGGTGATGGACTAGCAAAGCTGACATTCGGCTGAACCGATTTCAGAGTTGTTGTTGCTTGAACGCCTCGTATCCGATTGTAAACCCGGACTACGACAGGACGTAGTGGAGCTGCACATGCACCTATCTTTGGAAATCAGTTCGGGAACATCTACCCAGCAGCCAAGAAAGAATTTACAAGCGCTGTGTCGATTTCGATCTCTGAAACAAGCCATTGCGGACCTGACCACCATGTTAGATCCGATGAACCTAGGAGTTTGAAGATGTAAACAGTTCTGATAACGCCTGCGATAGCCACCAAGAAACCAACAGACAACAAGGCAATAACGCTCCATCGCTGGCGTGGATCCACGTGCAACCGAAATGTTGCAACTACAGGGAGAAATGCAATGAACACCTCAATAAGTGTATTTATGACGGCTATCACTTCCATCGAAATGCCGTCCTTCAAGCAATGGGCATTTGACATGGGAGGCCATACCCAGTACGCCTTGATAGGTCTGACAGATCAGCAGGATCTTAAAAAGTTGACTGTCGGTATGCTTACATGCACGGGAATATTCCTGACCCCACATAGTAAAGCAGGAGCACCACAGTCGCAACGGTTGTCATATGCAGTACCCAGCGCATTCTTCTTGGGCCTTCGCATCTCTCGAGCAAACGGTAGAACAGACATAGAATGCTCAGCCGGACACACGAGGCAGCTAATCCCCAGAAGATGCGCGAAACATAAAGAACCCTGAGGGATCCTTTGTAAGTTAGTGGTCAAACTCTGGAAACCCAAATCGCAAGACTCACCGCTGTAGTGAGACGGTCTAACATCCCATAGATGTTTATTCCAATCATAACGAGAGGTACCCAGATTAACGCAAGTGGTCGTAGCAAGAGTCGCCAGCTATGTTACAGTTGTTACAATGAGAACCGAGAAGACTATGGGCAAATGGCACGTACATAGGCGAGGAGGATGAGCCAATCATCTAGTCCAAACCAGCGACGTATAAACCACCGTGAGTACAGTCTGACCCAGACGCATACAGTAGCACAGCCAAAGAACAACCCCCCAACGATAGGGAAGGACGAGCCTCGAACAACTGGATTCTCATAGTTTGGAGCAGGCCAGCTCGCAACGGCTGCGGAGTTGAGAGGCAGCATGGGCATGCTGAGAGTTGAAACTGCGAGCATTGGGCTTCGCAAGCCTGGCTGGTGTCGTCCAGGAAGCGACGGTCAGGTTCAGGAGGATTTCCGAGCTGGACTGAAGGCGTAAAGAAGGAAGCAGCATGAAACGGGTAAACTGTATACTGTAGGCTGTTTGTGACTACTAGTCGTCGTGCGTGGCGGGTGCGAGTGTTGCATAGCACAGCACAGCACTGGAATGTGGAGTGGACAGCCCAGATGCCAGGGATCCCTTCGTGACTAGATGGATTGGAACCAAATATGTATATAGAGATGGCACAGAAGGTGTGGAGACTCAGAAGACTCGGATATTGATCCAAGACTTTGAAACGCTTACGAAAGGTGAGTCGCGCTGTGCAGGCCGAAAAAGTAAAAAAGACAGGCATTCGAGGGATGGACACGGTACTGCAGCCGGTGCCAGTGGTGCAGAAGCCCAGAGCTCCATTCGACTGCGATTGCGATTGCGCGTTCCCTCTCACCCAGACATGGTCGACCTCCAGAGTTGGAATGCAGTCATGTCACTGCTTTCCTCCGCTGCTGTATGATGTATCAAAAATCAAGACCCAGGCGAGAGCAAGCGCGTTTCAAAGTTGCGGCAACGCGGCAAGGGATCAGATTTTGCGGACAGGAATGATGCTGAATAGGCTTTGCAGGGGCGGCCAGCACCATTGCATGCCCAATGTTCCCGACCCTAGAAAAATAAACGTGGCTGAAGATGGTGATCACGGATGGTGTTGTGGATGCGAGGGCACGAGGCAGGACATGCGGGACAGGGGAAAGTGTCGGCGGACGGGGACATGGCCCAACCAGGCATGATCGGCCTAAGCTGTTCATGAATCAATCGCTTTTCTTCTCGTCAGTCATGCGGGTACTCATAGCATCAAGCAATGCCGCTCCGGCTTGTGGTGATGCGTACTGGGGCTGTGAGGCCCTCTCTCTTACTTCCATTTCTCCTCGAACAAGAACAGCGGGTTGGAAAGGATTGCCAGAACCGCTTGAATTTGATCTTTCACGCACAAACTACGCTTTTTCACGATTGCCTACTGTCCCGGATCGCGTCCGTATTGGATTGGCTGCTGCTCGTGCACCTCTCACTTGCGAGACTACACATATTTCGAGGCTATCCTGCCGCCACTCTACTTATTTGCCTGCCAGAATTGCGCACGCTAAAATCTTGTTCGAATTCGCGTGTCCGTCCAGCCTGTAAAGCCTCGTTAGTGCTAGAGAATGAAGGCTCTACTAACATCATATCAGACGTACTCATTGTACCAACCAGCTCCGTTGACGCTGTGCCGCGCTCTGCTATAATGGGGCCACGGTATCAATCCCATCTAGGAACCTTCATAGCCGTGCCATCTTCTGTGATCCTCCAATTGTATACCTGTCTTCAGTAGTCATCGCCTTCCTCAGGTTTGTAGACGTGGCGTGTCCTAGGAGCGTCTTTTCTCATCTCGTGCCCCGAATTCGTGAAACCCACGCGCGCATTGACGCCTTCACCCGTCTTGAACATGCTCTCCTTCTTCTTGACCTGCTTACCAACCTTGCCTTTGCTAAAATCCTGCCATTTGCTCTTAGCAGCCTCGAGATGTTTGGTGTTTTTGGTCTTCTTCGGAATTTTGGCCGGTCGTAAGGGTCCGTCGCTAACTTTGCTGGGCTCGCGCTTCGCCTTCTCTGCAAGGGCTGGATCGATGCTTGCCTCGGCTGAGAGGTAGGGTGTGGAGGCCGCTGGGTAAGCTGGAGTGTCATCAGCCTTACGTTTCTGCGACGACATAGGATTGCCGGGAACGGCGAGGGGCTTCAAGTCATCTGTCTTGAGGGAAGCAGTCTCAGAGTATCCGTCGTACGAGACGTAGAATGTCGGGTCCTTGGATGATCCTGTGATGCTCAAGATGCGACCAGGGACGTATTGTCGCTTCCATCGTGCTTGAACCTTCTCGTTGACCTTGTAAACATGCGCAGATTCCTCGACTGCAGCATTCGGGGCCGGCGCTTGATTTTGGTAGGCGGGATGTTTGGAAACGTCCCACTTTGGCGCTTCGGTCTGTGGTGAGGCTTCGACGGGTGCGGCTGCAGCTGCCTCGATGTTGTCTAGAGCTTCTGCAATTGTACTGGCGAAAGTTTCGATGGCACTCTCCAGCTCTTGCTTGAGCGCGAGAAGTCCTGCGTCGTCGGGGCGCTGCTCCAGCTGTTGGTTGGTTTCGGCAAGCTAAAAAAAGTTGTAAGTATTTAATACAACCCGGGGAACATTGATCTTGCCTGCTTCTCGAAAGCTTCGATGTCTTCCTGATACTGGTCCAACTCCGTCTTTGCCACCTTCGGTGCCATATCGCCTCCTTCCCTTTCTGCGACGCGCGATATTGTTCGCGTGCTCTCGAAATCGACTCTCGGCTGCTGGATCCTGGATTCACTGGGATTACAATCTTAACGTACCTTGAGGAAGTGGAATAGACGCGCTCTTGCAGTGCGCGATCGCTGGTGTGGGGTGGCGGTGGTGTCGTGAAGGGATGTTCTTGAATGATGGAAATGTGCCAAGAGTTTTCAACTCCTCATAAGGCTCCAACTTCAGCCTCGGAGTCTTTTCTCTCCCCACTGCTGGCTACTTTGCATATCGTCAGTGCCTGATGAAACGTCGAGACCTTCGGCCTTGGTCTGCTTGTTCTTGGTGTTGAATGTTGAACACAGCAAACTGAGCCGTGTCCGACATTCTTGGTCCAGCATCTCATTCACACAGTACGTACTCGGACATTACAACAGGCCTCTTATAGAGGAATTGGTTCCTCCAGGCAGACAACGATTCTCTCCACGGTCGCCGCATCGTTACCTTGTCCGAGCAATAAGGCCTAGCCACGATGCCCTTTCCTGGTTAGCGGCCATAAGAAGCGGAGAGATACGTTGTGTACCCATGCGTGACTAGCTTTTCTCCAAAAGTTGATTTCTCAGCAGCGACTGATACCTTTCCACCCTGAGCATCGAATGACTAGACCACCATTCCCTTCGCACACCTTCTGTGAAACCCATTATCATCCAATCACGCCCCGAGTGCCCCTCCCGGACGGGTTAGAGACAGCAGATCCCTAGGCTTCCCAATCTGATCCTGTATTGCCCAGCATTCGTCTGACCTGCAGCCCGCCGTACATCGCAGACAGAACCAACCCAAATCTGTGACGGGCCGACCGCAGTACTGCTCGTCTGCAATCCCTCTCTTGCCACCTTCATCCTCCTCGAAGCAAGTCGCCTTCCACGCCCTCCGCGAACAGAAGTCGAGATATTGTGATTCCCAGGCGCTGCGGGGTAGCTGATAGCAGGAGAGGCTCAATCGCCACCATCTCCCGGAGGTGAGACCGCAATCCTGACAGCTGACGTTTCTCCCCCAGCGAAGAGCAATACTCCAAAACTGCCCTTTCACTCAGCCCATCGCTGCATAAATCAACAGGTCCTTGCTGTTGAGTTTATCGCTGTCCATATCGCACCACCAGCAGTCGACGAGAACCGAGCTGATCAGCAGATCCAGTCATTGTAAGAAATCTCGCCAACCCTTACTCTTACTCTCCCGAGAAAGGGCACCTCGTCCCTTCGACTCTCCGGCCATTGCCTGCCATGACAAGCACAAACGACCAGTTCAACGCTCAGTACAATCTTGATCAGAACCAACAAGGGCTACTCCTTGCCGCGCTCAACTCCAATACTCCAAGTCGTAGCGATACCCCCAAGACCGCACCTCAACACCATTTCAATCAGCCCGTGGCTGGTACGTCGCAGGACATGTCTCAGCAATTCAACTTTGAAGGCATGGACCCTACACTATTCATAAACGGCCCATCATCAATGGCCATGGGTAACTTTGAGACACCGCTCGGCGAGAGTCCTTATCTAGACTTCTTGGACAATAATGATCCAAACTACGATGGAAGCTTTGACTTCGATCTTCCAGAGACTGACGGCCAGATGATTGGTGCCATGCCAGGATCCGAGGATGGCAACCAGGAGATACATGACAAGAGAAAAATGTCGGAAGATGACGACGACGAAGACGACGAGCACGAGAATGGCGCAAAGCGACAAGAAACTGGTGAAGGAAAGACCGCGAAGAAGCCTGGCAGGAAGCCGCTCATGTCCGAGCCCACAAATGTGAGTACATGCGATCCGTCCTTGCTGGCACTCGACTTGAAATTGCTGTGAACATTCGCTCTCTTCTGAATTGAGCGCTAATTCCAATCCAGAAGCGCAAGGCTCAAAATCGCGCAGCGCAGCGTGCGTTCCGAGAAAGAAAGGAAAAGCATCTCAAAGATCTGGAGACCAAAGTTGGTGAACTCGAGAAAGCGTCAGACTCGGCCAACCATGAGAATGGGCTCCTCCGTGCGCAAGTTGAGAGGTTACAAATTGAACTGCGGGAATACAGGAAACGCTTGTCGATGAACAGCTCCGGCATGCTCGGTCGAGGAACACCAGCAAGTGTCGGGCTGGGCAGCCTATCATCCACGTCCACTTCGGGCACCCAAAACACCTTCTCATTCGACTTCCCAAGGTTTGGTAGCCTGCCATCCGGGTTCGCAGGAGCGCCGACCAAAGCGACCACTCCACCAGACGCGAAGCCGTCTACGAACAATGCTCCTGGCGTCTTGTCTCGCAAAGATTCAAACGGCACCATCAATGGCCGTAGCATCAGTCCTAGAAGTCAAGCTCGCGCCAACAGCTCCATGTCCTCCTCTGTGACTTCGCCGACAAAGTCCGCATCCATCAGTTCTACCAACGCACAGTCAGGTGGCAACGAAGTACTGATGAACCTATTCAGTCCTGGTATGCTCAATGGATTGGGCGCTGGTGGCTTAGTTCACGATAGTTTTGTAAACACTACGACGACGTCCGAGCCGCAATCGATTAACGGCAATACCAACCAAAGCAGTCCATCTCGTATATTCCAGTTCAACAGCAGCAACACCTCCGCTTCGCCAGATTCATCATCATCTGTGTCTCACTATGGTGGACCCAACTCCTCCTGTGGCACGTCTCCCGAACCAAGCCACAACTCCCCTAGCTGCGCGATGAATACAATTAATGAAGACGGAACAACTGGTGAGGTCACTTTCTGCGAGAAGCTCAACATGGCTTGTGGCAACATTCGGGAACCTATCCCGCGTACAAAGTCTCAATCTAACGGCACACCAGGTGCCGCTCCAGCGAGGGATATACCCACGCCAACTTCGATGAACAGCGGCAACATGAACAACAGCCATACGACTGCAGGCAATGCGAATCCTGGCAACGCGACTAGGAACGCGAATAGCAACAGCAATGACCCCGTCAAGAACTTTGATTGGTTCGCGACTCAAAACGGCGGGCAGTTTGACCCAGTCCTGTTTGGCGATTATCGTGATCCACAGACCGCGATCGTGGGTGATGGAGACTTCACCGGTGGCTTTTTCAACGATGCGATGGCGCCAGCCATGGATTTCACGAGTCCCTTCAACTGGGCCGATCTCACTGCGCCTACTGGTCTCACTCCTAGGGTACAGAAGACAAACCCAATGGAGCACGCAGATGCCCTGCTTGCTGGTTTGCACGAGGACGAAGTTGTGCCGGGAGAGGACCAGAGTTCGTTGATGAGCTGTCACAAGATTTGGTGAGTATCTTTGCTAATTTCATGACGATGTCTATCAGTTGCTAAGATCCATCTCAGGGACAAGTTGCAAGATCGACCCGACTTCAAAGACGGTAGCCTCGATATTGACGGTTTGTGCTCTGAACTTCGCGCGAAAGCACGGTGCTCGGAAAGCGGCGTAGTCATCGACCAAAAAGATGTCGACGCTGCACTCAAAGGATTACCAGCGAAGTGACAGTATAATACCCCACTAAGTCTGCCGTCATGTAGATAGCACCGCTGACACAACCTTGGATGGGCCGTCCTTATGACTGACAACTGCGACGATGCTGTGGGAGACATGGATACAACGGTGTAATTGAGAGACGAAGTCCGGCTCTCGGTGTTTTTGCTCAGGGTTGATGGGCGTTTGCATGAGAGGAAGGACAATCTTGACTCCACTGAAGCGAGATGTTAATCTCTGTCGCTAACGAGAGGCTATGAAAGGTGTTTTAGGCGTCGAATTGTCAACTTATGGGTGGAAGTTGTAAACTAGAAACACTTCAAGATGAACGATGGATTCGAAGTCGCCGGGCGAACTTGATGAATTCGATTAAGGGCAGGTGCTCAAGGTGCTGAGCTCTATCCAAGATCTGACAGGAGCTCAAACTTGATCGCAAGCAGGCTTATCGACTGGAACAAGGTAATAAGTTCGCCTCTTGGTCTTTTTGTCCGACGTGGTCGAGTACCATACTATCAAAAGACTCCCAGGGCATATGAGTTACTCCATAATGAAAAATGCGCAGAAAGCTACATACCCCCATACCTTGATCATAGCCTTCTTCCAAGGTTAGATACAATCCAAATTCCTGGCAACGTGGTACGATGCACTTGCCTGTCTACCATCTCGAGATGGCGCCTTCTCTTTGGTACGGCGAGCTGCAATTGGACACCACCCCGCCTTACCACGCTCTGGGTCGTGGCTTCGCAATGATTAGACGCCGTGTCTGGCCGCAGTCTTCTCAACTCGAACGCGTGACAGGTCCCAAGTTATAGTTCCCTTCGACTTCCATACAACTCCAAAAGCTCCAGTTCCTAGCAGATTGACTTCCACACGACAGAATCGCAGGTCTGATTCTTACCTTTCGACCTCGTTACACGACCAACTTACCTACCTTTGCCAAGGCCTGAGCCATCTACTTAGCTTTGACCTTCGCCGACTCAAACCAGAGCGCGTCTTCATCATTGGTGTGCAGGACGACCAAGAATTACATCTTATTCTCCTATTCCTGCTGCTAAATTGGACACTCGTCATATGTCTGCACGCCAACGAAAGAATGAGAACTTGTAGGTTGCATTCTCCCCTTCTACACAGGGTACGACTGAGAAAAGATAGTTATACACAGCGCAGCAAGGTAAATCGCTCAAAAGCCTCCGACCGATCCAAAGTGCCTTCCAAAAAGGCAAATCGTTACAAAGCAGACAAAGCGTCTCGACCACTGGCAACAACCTACTCACGCGATCGCTCAAATCCCTACCGTGACCTTCGCTCCGAATCCGTGCCGAAGAGACGCGAACGCCTGAGGAACTACAAGTACTACAACTTTTCAGTTGTAAAGGCTGGACAATTGAACATTCAACATTCCCAAACAGAAACTCATCCTGAAGTCACGACCCAATGGCACAATCCTTACCCTCTAGAGGCCTTCGAGCTCCCCACTATTTCTATAACAAGGAAGTCCCTGTATGGAGAAGCGCAGCGAACGGCTCCGCGACGAAGGCATCAAAGATGTTGCTGGAAACACGAAAGAGAGGATATCAAGAATGCCAAACGACACGAACTCGAGGCGAAGAAGGTTGCTTTGGATCTTAACACCAAGGGCGAGTATTGGGACTTCGGCGGCTTGGATCCGCAGCGTCTACATGATTATTTGTGGGGCGATTTGGCTGAGGAATCGGGAGATGACGTTGGGATGGACGCGATCACTTACGGGAGTGAGCGTTCTTTGTCGCCATGCCGATGCGATGAATGCGTTTGGGCTCGTTATGGATACGTTCCTTTCTCAGACGAAGAGTGTGGTGAAGAAGGCTACGGAGCTTACGGTACCATGAAGGCAGAGCCCGAGTCCGAGTCCGACGATTGGACTGGTTGGTTCACCGATGAGGCGCTCTTCGATCAGGGTTCTCAGCTTGTTGATGCACCATTGGAGAAGCGGGACGGTCTTGATCAGACGGGGATCACAGACCTTGGCTGGGTGGACGCTTGTGGTGATGAGGAGCCTGAGAATAGGGCCTCGAATTTCGCAGGCTGGTTGGAGGTGTGGGACCCTGACTGGCTTGACTTGCCCGCTCATCCAAAGGCCGAGTCTGAGCATAGCTTTGAGATGATTTGAGCGAACTGGTTGGTTGGCAGGAAATATCGTTTGCATATCCATCAGCTTGACGAGTAGTCCCTAGAGGTGACTGGAAAGTTTAGTTCCTGCCTCGTTGCATTCTTACCTCGCAATTAGTATTCTTTAGCTTTGTGTGCCTCTTGTGCTTTCCTCGTGGGTAGTAACGGTGTCACTCTGCTGCTGCGAACATTCTCAAACCCGGATAATCGAAAGGATCCGATTCTCTCTCCGTCGGCATTCAAATCAGAGTTTCTTGGATGTGAAGCGAGCTCCGTCCGGCCTAGCAGAGTTTCAGAGATCAGTTTAACTGCGTTTTGGATGCGAAGACGCTGCGACCCGTTTGTTGCTGTCTTGGCAAAGCAGTCCATGTTTCCTGGCATCGTCAAAGCTTTGCACTTTTTTTGCTTTCCTTGTTATCAACGAGCATCTTGTGAACCATGTTTTGCTTCACCCAGCTTTGCTTTTCTGTTCCATCCATCAGACGTCTTCATATCAGGTACTTGAAAAAATGCAAGCTCCTCCTTGGTGTACCACGATGATAGCAAGAAGAGCGCACCGGGAAAGAATGGTGCTTCTACCATGCCTAGTAGGAAGCGCACAGATAGCAAGCCGTAGGAAGCCTTTCACGAACGCTCTCGTTCCAGAGAGTAGTGCCCATGCAATCATACAGTTAGGGAGGTAGATGATAACATGAGGAGGGGATGTGAAGTCTCGAATCAGATTTCATCACGTGGCGATGGCCGGGTCACCCTGACGTTGTCCTCAGAAACAATGCGTTATGGAACTGCGGTCTGCCAATGTTTTTCACCAAGGCTCTCCTCCTTTCCGGATAGGAGGTGTGGGATGGGCTGCCAGCGAGTACTGCTCCCAAGACTGACCGACACAGTCAGTGAGGAGAGAAAGAATAGCCACACGGACAAGAAGGGTGAGAAAACCAAACAATTGGCTATTTCTAGCCATTTTTGGAACGATGCGTGCTGCGCCTTCGACGGTGTTCTCCCATCATGATGAGAAAACACCGTCATGTACGGAGTACCAGAAGCCCTGGGCGCAATCTTCACTGAGCGGAATCAGATCATCCTCGGCCAGCACTGATACGCTTCGCAACGAGGCTGGAGTGTCTGTCATAGCTTCTGTCTCAAAACGAAGAACAAGATTCCGAGTCATGGATCAAGGCGCCCACACGGCTTCCTCAGCCTGTCGCGGGCCACGCGTCGAGAATCTATCAATGAGTTGATTCTGCACGGAGCAGTAAGCAGCGAACTCACCGTCGTGTTTGTGTGGTTGATGACGGTGATGGACAGCGATAATAATGAGATGCACGCTCGGACTGCGAGGCAGCCAACTGCGGAGAGCCACGGTTAGGCTCAGAGCCAGAGACCAGAGACCAGAGACTTGGCAGCGGTGCTTGCTATGTCTTGATGCAGTCCGAGTCTTGAGCGATCAACCTTTGCAAGGCTGTCAACGCGCCAGGCCAGTACTAGTGATACTGGTGAGACCTAGCAGTGCGACTCCAAAGGCGCCGGGAACATCGGAATCGGACTGACGAAGGCTGAAAGAAGAGCTTCTTCTCCACACCAAAATCGGCGACAAAGGTGCGACAACCACCGACCTTCTGGAAGACAGACATGTCCCATATAGCCATCTGACAGGTTGGAAACCGTGGCAAAGGACGAACAGACATGGCAAAGTGTTTGCAGACTGCCTCAGCCACCCCGGCCTTTCGTCCCTTGGAATCCAGGAACGCACCATATTCGAGCTCGTAGCTCGTATGATACGTTCAGCGCCGCTGAGTTGATGGGATCAACAGAAACGATCACAGATGTCAGGGCCGATGTGATGCCACCGAAAATACACTCAGCAAGCACAGGCTGACGCAATCATTGACAAAGGGTTGCATGACCGTATAGTAGTTGCCAGTCTTGTAACGGTGCTGGAGGCGATGCGATTTTGTTTCGGTACGAAGGCTGGGAGAGAGGTAAGCTGATCGATCGTTGGATGTCTGAATAGGTGGTAGCGGCCTCTGTTACTGTGGGAGTAGTCGCGTCAGGCGCCTTGCGGCCGGTGCCCCCTGTTCCCAGGAGGGGCCTCACAAGGCTTCGGGGGGGTCCATGCAGCCGCTTCGGAACGCAGGAGGGGACCCGAGCCACTAGAGAGCTCGAGATCGCTGCCGCGTCAGCGCATCAGCTTTCCCTTTCAGCCTCATGCCTCTCACCCACACTCTTCTGATACAATACGGCAAGCCATGACGCCCAACCCCTCGGCCCAGTCCATTGACCGATGCTTACAGCACGCCACGCCGTTTGACGGACCTGATATGCTATTCGACAGTCTGTAGCTACACAAGTATAAAGCAGATGGCCGGCCTCCTTTGCTTCACGGGCCAGCTCCTCTCCAGCTTCATCCGATTTAAAACCATCTGCTCCTAATCCTCGTCTGCTTTTGCGTATCCCGCGATCACTCCAAGTCTTGGTTTAGCTTGAGCTTCATTCGGTTTGCCTACACGCAACATTAATTCAATAACTTTCAACATGAAGACCTACCAGTACGCTGCTGTTGCAGCTTCCCTCGTTTCCAGCACGTACGCCCAATACCCATCATGCGCTTCCTCGTGTGTCAATGCTGCCATAAGCGGATCAAGCAACCTCAGCCAGTTGTGCAGCGACTCAAGCAAGCTCAGCACTGCTAAATCGTGCGTGTCAAGCTCAAGCTGTAGCGATTCGGACAAGAACAGTACGTCTTCCGTGATCGATCGGAATAGAACGACCTCTAACAAAAGAACAGGTATCTTTTCATACATCGACTCTGCCTGCAGTTCATCCTCCGGAGGATCCAACTCCTTCAGCCCCATCTCCACAGGGTTCAACAGCATCTCCACCGGCGGCTTCAACGGCTTCAACGGCGGTAGTCTGACGAATTCCGCTGCTTTTGCATCGTACACATCTGCGCATCCAAATGGCCCGTCCAGCAGCGATTGGTCCTCATTCACAGCTGCCAACGGTATATCGGCCGGTCCATGGGGCACAGGAGTGCCTACCGGATGGTCGACTCAATACGGCGGCCCTGGTGGACAAGGCGGGCCAGGCGGTTTTGGTGGTGGAGGACCCTTTGGCTTCGGTGGTGGCTCAGGTGGATGGGGCTCAGGATCGGGCGGACCCTTCCAAGGCGGCAACTGGGGCAACGGCGCGTTTGGCCAATCAGGCGCATGGACAACCGGTGCCTGGACGAAATGGTGGAATGGGAACCAGTGCCCTGCCTCTGACTGGCCTGGCTGGACTTCTGGAAGCTGGTCTACCTCTGCGCCTTGGACCACTTGGTCTGCTTGTTCAGCCTCGGTTACTGCGTCTTCCGTCTACACGACCACGTCTGCTGGTGCGAACTCACCGTACACGACGACAAGCTTTGGATACAAGGTCGCACAGGCTACGGCCGCAGGCAGCCAGTCTGCCACATCGAACCCGGGCTCAAGTGGCGCCACCTCGATCACATTTGCAGGTGGAGCCCTGGCAGCAGCTTTGATGGGTTTCATAGCGATGTTGTGATAGTGCCATCGTTGAGCGTGGTCGGTAACTAAAAGTATGACACGGACAACTAGCTTCCGGGTCGACACATGATTCTGGAGTTGTTTGGAATTGGTTGGTCGGTTCTGGGGACATACCCACACTTACGATCGTTTTGTGCCTACCTGGCTGGCGAGGCGATACCGGGACCGAGTTGCAACTCGGTATCTCCGAAGTAGTATCCACAGTAGTATTCTTCACTATAGTGACGTACGATGTTAATGTAAATCAATCTTCTCCTCAATCTTCTCCATCGTACGGTCTTTGCGCATGTGCTCTTGTTTGCGTTGCCTCGTCGATGTATGCCCTCGCACAGCCAATGAAACAATTGGCTGCTCTAGGCCAGGGCTGAGGTCTCAAGAATCCCTGCACAGATCGAGCTGTGGCTGGATCCTGGCCAAAGTGTATCGAAGAAACTTCCATGCTCGCATCCATCTACCGATCCCGATGTCTATCACACAAATTTCGGAGGTTTTGTTGATCTACAAGAAGGATTTTGAGAGATCACGTGATGTTTCCACGAAGGGTCACAGCCCCCAGGTACTTCACACGAAAGCTCCATGCCGAACAACCGGTCGGCTGGACATACCGAAACAGGAGTGGAATATTACAAGTGGATAAAGAAGATTTTGAAAATAGTTTTTTTTTTTCATTTAGTAATGCCAGTGACAAGCTTAGAATGCCAGAGGTACCCGCCCCGAATGATGTACACATGCTGGAAAGATTGTGACAATGGCCAAGTTGCGAGGCCAGTATCGACGGCAACCCAGTTCGCCTAGTTCTCTGCTGTCGGCAGATCCTGTTTCTCTTCGGCTGCCTGTTCCTCCGCCCCATCGGATGCTGCAACAGCGTTGAGTTTCCATGCTCCGTAAGTCTGTCCGAAGCCATAAGGTTTTGGAGGCGCTGGCTTAGGGTTGTACGAGACGCCGTAGGCTCCGTTGGATAGAGCGACTGATCCGTCAGCACCGAAGTGGCTGGTGCCGGGAGGTCCTGAAAGCGTGATTCCGGGTGCTGGCTTCGGTGGTGCAGGAGTTCCGAACCAAGAAGAAGAGGGAGGAGGAGAGTTGTTGTAGCCAGGCCCGTACCAACTTTGTGGATTGGCGTCAGCGGCTGGGCGTGGAACGGGCGCAGCCACGGCGAAGGATGCCAACATGAAGGTGATGAGTGATGCGTGCA
Organism: Venturia asperata; assembly: GCA_003689335.1. Taxonomy (NCBI): domain Eukaryota; kingdom Fungi; phylum Ascomycota; class Dothideomycetes; order Venturiales; family Venturiaceae; genus Venturia; species Venturia asperata. The sequence continues at coordinate 586,263 of QWWL01000017.1, forward strand.
TGATGGCGTTTGTAATTTGATGATTGGCTCTGAGAATATTTGATTTGGAAAGCGCGTGAGGAGGAGGTACAAATGCTATAAGGCTAACGAGTGTAGAAAAAACCTATGATCTGCACCATCAGCAGGCGACAATCTTGCGTTTATATCTTTTCGTCCTCCAGTACAGATTCCAGGCTCCTTAATTGGCATCGAAGCTTCCTGACCAGCATACAGATGACCCGTGGAAGCCATGCGGCAGCAGCATGTTTACAAAGTGCAGTACATAGTGCTGCACGTTCACAAAGGTCTAGCTTGGCAAAGTCAGTCAGATTTAGAGTTGTTCATGGGAACGGTTGGCCAAGCTTCCGCGGAATGATTTAGCTTAGATCGATATTGGCCACGAAGAAGGATACAGTGCTTTCTCGCCACAACGGTATCCTCGTGCTGCTGGTGGCGTGACTTCAGATTTGTTGACACCGGAGTCATCGGCTCAGCCGGGCGCAATCATCGAAGGATCCAGCGGGCTAGGCCTAAAAGTCAAAAGGGTAGCGTTGGAGGTGTGAAGGTCGATGGTGATCCCCGTAGCGAGCTGGCAATGTCAGGAAAGCTAAACAAATCTTCACCTTGATTGCGGATGATGGCGAGCGTTGGAGGCCTGAGGAATTCTAGTTGGGGGATCCCCTCCGGAGCGCCTGTGCGGGCCCGAAATAGCAATAGCTTAGACTTCCCGGGGACAGATCAGTGGGTTTGAGAACTGCTATAGTACCCTGAGTCAGCAGAGAAAACAAACAGAAATAGAGGGTTCGTGGTTCATGACCAAGTTCTGTCTAGTCCGGCCTGCACCACACCGAAACAAGCTCGGAGCAGCTGTAGCCTTGCAATCTTCGCGGCGAGACAGCCTGCCTACGTACACCTCTGCCTCCACGGACCGCTGCTGTGGTGACTCGTTGAGCTTGACGAAGGTGGCTTCACAGCTTCGCCGCCGTGCCAGGAACGCAAAGTCAGACTCAGACACTCTCTCTAGGCCGTTCTGCCCGGTCCCTTGTGACCGTTGCAGAGATATCCTCCAGCGCCGTCGGCGAGCACCTCACGTAAGATGCACTTGTGCATCATGAGGCTCCAATGCCACACTGCCGTGCTTTGAGACAGCAGCGTGCCAGTCATGGACACAAAGAAAGAGTCATGGTAGGCCCCTGCAAGCATAAAAGCCTCGGCAGTTGAATCAAGCCATCATCTTTGACCTCCTGGGCCTGACAGATGCAGACGCATATGTTGGAGAAGATGGCAGGAAAGGCTGCACCTTTATCTGCCAGGTAGCGGAACGATGTGTAGCCCGGCGTTGGAATGACTACAGCAGGGTTCGAGATAGCACAACATCAAACTATGTTCGCCTTCTGAAATGTAGCAACAGGGCGCGCGAAGCAGTCGTTCACCTCCAGAGCACCCGTCCTCGTCGTTTCGAATCCGCCGTTTCGAATCAGCCGCTCAATTCGCAAGGACGATTGCAGAAACCAGAATCTCCCCGGCCATCCTGAGGCTGTCAATTGAACGGTACTATCAGCAGAACCCCAAACATTGGCCCAAACATTGGGTCGAAATCCGCGATTGGCCAAGGTCGTGGGAGAACCTCTTGAAAATACTGTGTGAGATTCTTCCTAGCCTGTGGAATGGTGTAGTGGGGTACAAATCTGCTGACGCTGCTGCCGCTAGGAAGATCAATGCTACTTTGCTAGTTCTGAAGACCATAGGACAGCACATCGACCGAGTTCCTTCGTCTTTGATCATCTACACTCTGCGAGAGCTGAAAATAGCCATGCTCGACGGCAAGCCAACAGACACTCTCGAGTATCAAAGCTGGTCCTTCAAACCTGCTACAACACGCGACAAAGCTTGGGAGGAGGCGAGAACCCATCTCACTGGCGATCATCACCACGACGCCGAGCAAGACTTGATCAACCGGCTAATCAACAGAGGTACCAGGCCCTATCATGGTATGGCAGAGCCTTGCAAGGTCCTTCTCTCCGACGCTCAGAAGATGCGACAGCTTGACGTTGTGAAGAACCGGATCTCGCCTCACATGCATAGCGAGCTTCACACCTTGGTATATTTCTTGCGTAAGAGCGGTCGAGAATACCGTCGTTGTGCGCGCAACAGACACACTTGGGATTGTAACATTGACACCCCTGAACGCAATCTGGAGAATCTGGCGAAGACATCTGACGAAACCAGACACAAGATCAATACCCAAAGCTAAATCTTAAGAAATGTTTCCGCAGAGCCGGAGAACAAAGTTTGGCTGCGGAAACGGCACGCTTTGCATATTTTGAAAAGGATGGCAGATCTGTTCCAACCATATCGACGTCCCGGTGAAACCTTCTGGGAACATCACCGCCAATACCCGCGGTTAGGTACAGCATACCGAGCCCTCGAAGAACTCGTGGATCGCAGGAAGAGACCACCAGTTATGAAGCTCATACATGGTTTGCTGTTCTAGGAACATTGGAGAACGACTCGGCCTGGTAAGAGTTCAAGACGACTGTGGACCTCGACTCTTTGAGATCTCGAAAGCGAAACCGGAGATTTGTTTCCTGCGGCCAGTCGCTCAAGAGTCGATCGATTGAAGAACGTTTCGATGAAGAAAACAATAGGCACCTGGTTGAGGAAGCGGAAGGATCATAGGCCCACTGACAACGTCGACAGTGTCAAGATGTGATAGCCTTGGGCTATTCCATAGAGGTGAAGAGGGAGAATCTGGTGCCGAATAGATGGCAGATGAACCTCGAGGATTTGTAGGAGGTACTCAGGAAGGGACCAGTTAGCGGGCAAAGCACGGTCTGGCCAAACTGCTGGCGAAGAATATCTGAGGGTTATTGTGATTGTATCGATGTCGTGTGTGCGAAGTGGTAATTCCCTTGAAGAGTCTTCCCAGTGCTCCTGTGCCACGCTGTTGCCTTTTAAGCTTGCCGATCGCTGATTTCGCCATTATGCAATGGAATCATGGTCCTTCCGTAGCAAGAGGTGAACTCCAACCCTCGCAACCTATAACCCGCTATCTATTTTGCGTGTCTCATCATGATGTACTTTGCTCATTTCGTTGGACCTACCATGTTTTGTTCGAACGCAACGGCAGGCATAAATGTCGACTGAGCCTAGAAGTCGAGACGGAGAACAGAACACGTTTGAATCCTTTCATCACCATTAGCATGGCACTCACCGCACGTGCAAACTCCTGTGACGACATTCGCGAATATCGCTAATTAACATCGGCTTCAGTCGTAATGAAAAGACCTAATGTATGCAAATTCCAATATCCATCTTCTTTCGGTTCACATACGCCCCTGCCAGGAAGGCTTAACATTCTTTGACGACAGAATAGTGTGAAAGTAGCGTCCAAGTATTTTCAGTCGTGTGTGCTCCCCTGGTTACCCAGAACCAACTCCAACAAGAGTGTCACTCACATCAATCTTGAGCACTTCGGCTGACACCTGTCGGTTGTTCTAGATTGAAATATTCGTGATGCGCGTTAAGTACAACTTCTTTTACAGCACTCTGCTTCACACACAGAGCCCTGTACAAGCTTGTCCTTTACTGGAGAAGTGTTAACATTGTTACTAATAACAAGCTTTTGTGAGCTTACCATTGAACCCGTGGATCTGCCACGCAATTTTTACCTGCCTGACACTGCTGATTTTGAGCTCCAGCACATGGCTCCAGCGGCGGGACACAAAGAAACGAGCTTTTGTTCTTCGGGTCTGGAGTGCAGATGGTACTTCCCGGACATTTGATGGTACCCGGGCAAGCGCCAACGTATTGTGCTAATACTGAGGCCGGAGCTGCTGACGTTTGAGGCGACGCTGGAGCTGGAGGTGGAACTGGCGGCGCTGGTGGTGGAGCTGGCGGTGCTTGAGGTTGAACTGGCGACGCTGGAGGTTGAGCTGGCGGCGCTGGAGCTTGGCAAGTCAGTGAAATCCATAAACTGCGTGGTATTTTGTGACGAGCCTAGATTCCACAGTGCAGGTAAAGATGGAAACTTACTGGGGCTGGCAGGGGCGGGTTGGGGAGGAGGTGCGGGTTGGACTGCTGCAATGAATCAAATCAGTATTGGCTGAATATGAGGGCGCGATAGTTTTGAGAGCTAGAAGCAAGGCTCCCGCTTGGGATTCGTAAGATGGCGTCAAGGTGCGCACACATATCATCGGGAGATCAGAGTGCCTGTGGGAATGGATTCAATACTTACGAGGTTGTGGAGCCGGCGCTGGTTGATTTTGGGGTTGATTCTGGGTCAGAGACGGAGACGCTACCGGCTTCGGTGGACTCCACGGTATAGCTGGCGGAGCATTTACGCCTGGCGGCGCTCCTAGCTTCGGAGGACTCCATGGTGTAGCTGCCGGAGCATTTGCGCCTGCCGGCGCTCCTGGCGTTCCCCAGTTTGGGCCCGGTGGTGGTACTTGTCCCGCTGTTTGTCCAGTGGTCTGATCAGCGGGTTTGTTAGGCCACGACCACGCAGGTGTGCTGCTGGACTTCGGACTTGATGCTGAACCCTTTGCGGGAGAATGTTTTGGACCTGCAGCCAATGTCCTAGGCACGCAAATGCCTATGCATGTGTTGGATCCGCTGAAGACTCCGTTCTGACAGGTGCTGTCCAGTTTACGGCACGATGTGTTTGATGCGCATGGAGCAAGTGGGTTGGCGTTCGAGCTGGACGTTATCAAGCATGGTGGGAATTGGCTGTTGGAGGATGTAGGAGGAGAGTTAGGTGCTGTGCAGTTCTTTATTTGTGAATTAGCTTCTGTTTGGGATAGGAAATTCGTTTATCAGGAATAGTATTACCGTCAATTCAAGCCGACAAGTCTGCCCATCTTGTAGCCAGCACGTAACCGCAGCGTTATTGAAGCACTCGCAACTCTGGCTTCGTTAGCCCGAGCCGTCTATCAAGCGTGTTATTCTTATCCTACATTGGCCGCCGAGCCACATTCGCGCGGTATCGCACATCTGCATGGTGTTGAGGTATCTGCTCCCCGTTGAGCTCGCGAAATCCTGGACTTTGCTGCAGCACCCTCCCGATTGACATCAGGCCACGCATCTGCAGAAATACAAACTGATAGTGAGATCGCTAGGACAACTGGTGCGAGCTTCATGTTGCCAAAAGTGATGGCCAGCATGGGCAGAAAGTGTGAGAGAGAGAGAGCGATTGGACCATCCGCCTATTTTGGGGGAAATGCTTGGGCAAAGGAAGCATGCACCTGGAAATTTTCCGGTCTTCAGGTGAACTACTAGGCTTGGCGGGTGATTCAATGAAGCGACCGGACGTGATTCAATGAAGCAATCAGACGCGATCGCCAGGGCCGATAGTTTCAATATTCTCCAAACTCATCCGAGCAAGAACCTCGTAATCGCACCCTTGCACTTCTAATAAAGTTAGATAATCACCTCTCATTATCCAGGGTGGCAGATCTTAAAGGGTCGAATGTCCTATACGTAGTCAAAGACTACTTTTCAGATGTCCAATGATGCAATTACAAGGACTGTGCCCATAGACATGCGTTTCAATTTCAGCATGGTGCCGCTGAACCTGAACACTGGAGGCTTTCCGTTCTCCAAGCTTTTTTCCAGTTGCGTCTCGTTTTCTCTCTCGGATATCGAAAGGTCGTGGGAATGTCGATGAAAAGGCTCCATGTTTCGACTAAATGGGCATGAGCTTTAAGCCAATTATTTGACCAGTTTGCTACCTAGACAAAACTGACCCAGGAACCATTGCAGATGATCCTCCGCCTCTCGGGAAGGGTTGTAGATCTCTGAAAGAATCTGGTGAAAGACACGGTACTTCGTAGACCCAGTGTCGGGATCAGAAAGTGATAGCGAATCCGGTCCTTTGACTCTTGTCGCAAGGAGTCCAGTAAAACGGGCCACAAAAGATCTCGTCGAAAATGCGATCGAGGACTTGCCCATGTACACCATTACTCGCTTCCAGGGCAGAGTGGTTGATGTCGCGAGGTGGTCACAGATCGTTTGAGGATGGAGATTGTCGGACCTTTCAATCACCGAGGTCCCAAAATAAGCTAGCGGCCCGTCAACCAAGCCACGCATGCTCTCTTTTCATCGCTGCTGCAGAGCTTCAAACTTATCTTCGCGCCACAGCGGCTTCACTGTTGAAGTTGAAAAAATGATGAGCAATCTGCTTTTCAACGTTAAATCCTGCTTAGGTACAATTCAGCCGTAATAAATCCCGAGTTTTCGCTTCGACGGTCTAAGGTGGCTCGGGTGGGTTCTAGGCAGTCTAACTTTTAAACTTGGTGCAGTGTATACTGTGTATACACCTTAGCCACTTAACCTGATTAGGGTAAGCTTACTAGCGGAGTTCATCAAGGCCTTATCAAGCCCCCTAAGCGAAATTTGAATATTAAAACGTAGAGTATACATCATTTTTATAAGTACTATGAACCCCTAAGCGAAATTTTAACGTTGAAAAGCACATTGCATATCATTTCTTCAACTTCAATAATTCTGTGTCCCTCGACCATTCTTAATGGAATCATTTTACGCAAGTTGAGATCGATTTAATAAACTTCTAGCGAGATTGTTTCCTACTGTCTTCAGAAATTCAACAATATCGATCCTAAGCTGGTAAAGTTGAGATTCAGAGGAGACATCATCATGCCTGGTGGCTGAGGTACACAGAATTGGTAAAGCCACAGTGGTACTGCCAGTGTCCAGAACACAGATCCCTTTCTTTGCTGTTTTGTACCTTCTACAAGAAATTAACAACGGGTATCGATTCCTGCTTGCATTTCCGTCCGCCATCAACTTCCGTTCTTCAACAGCTTCACCATCTTCACCATGGCTGTCCGACAAAACTTCTCCGTTTTGGTGTATTGGACGAAGCCTAAGATTCTTCCCTATTTATGGTGGTATCATTTAGTCTTGGCTCGGATTGACTTTGGGAATGGGAGTCAAGCTGTTTAAAGACAGGGACAGGCAATCATGTCTGCTATGACAGATAGCGGTCAGCACGAGACTGGTCTGCACGATGGAGCGAGGAAGTGGGAGCGTGGTTAGCATATTGAAGAGTGGTCAATGGATCACGGAAAAATTGGATTGTGGAGTATGGATCACAAGGTTGCAACACTACAAGTTTCAAGGGCATATGAAAGAGAGGTGTAGTCCATATTTGAGTGTGCGTAAAAACTCTACTAACTACCACAATTCTCCGCCATTGCTTCATATTACTCCTCTTCATCCTGTTTCCCAAGGTCGGGTTTATCTTCAACAACCTTTGGAAGAAACTGACAGGCAAACCAGAAGCCACCTGCGGCTATTGCTATAATGACGATACCGAACTGTCCTCCCAAAATGCGGTGACTGACTCCAAATGCGTAAAGACTGGAGAACAAGGCGGGCGCAATGGCTCTGATCGCACTACTGAAGGTAAGAGCAATTGAGGTCAGACTTCCGAGGTTTTGATGACCTGGAGTGACATCGTTAAGCGCAAGAGTAGCGCCAGCTATTCGTGGTTACAAACTCAACTTCATCTTGATTGAGGCTTCTGGGACTTACTAAATGCCATGGCGACACCGGAGCCGCCGACTTGAGATGATATTGTAACGGCCCAGAAAGCAGCAATCCAATGTTTCTTGAGAAGGAAATTCCCAAGTGGCATAGCCATAATGAAGGCAGGCCAGAATAAACCACACAAACGGAGGACGCTGGCAGTGCCAGTGCGACGTTGCAATGGTGGAAATACCAATAACAGCCACAGAGATTGAGAAAACCCACTGATCATGAAGAAAAGCGAGATCATGTTCGGAGCAAATCCAAAGCCACCTTTCCGGACCGATGTGAACCAAAAGACTGGAGCAACTGCGGTAAAAGCGAAGCCCAAACAGCTTGCGTAACAAAAGATGAATATAGCTATCGGTACACCGGGCGACTTGAGGATCTGCCATGTATTCTTGAGCTTGGCTTCGGGTCTCGTCGCTCCATTTTCTTTCAACTTGTCTTTGTTCCTGAAAGTCTGGTTGAGTGATGTTAGTTCGTGCGTCTACCAACGACCATTCGTCTTACACACCTCCTTGACAAAGAGAAGAGTCGTAAGACAAGTTGTTGCGCAAACAGAACCAGCCAATGCTGTAGGGAGGATATAAGGCCAGTCTTGGAAGAACTTGAAACTGCCGAATAGCTTGGGGTATTGTTCCGTGGGGTTGGCAAGAGCTCCGACCATGGGGCCGAAGAAAATTCCAAGGTTGCTGGCAAAGGCGAAATAGCTGAATGCACGAGCTTGAGTCTTTTTGGTTGAAAGCTCAGAAACCATGGATCTAATAGCGCTGCTCCATGTTAGCTCGCTTGTCGGATATGGAAGAGAAGAGTATATACACAACAGAGCCCGAGAAAAGGCCAGCCATGCAGCGGCATAACATCATTTGCCAGATGGTTCTGCTCATGCCGAACAATAGGACAAAGATGCTAATCCCCGCCGAACAGATGACGAGCACAGGCTTCCTACCGTATCTATCCTAATTTGGTGTTAGCCGAACAGCCGAGAAATAGGATAGTCGTGTCGTAGTATACCGCAAGTCGACCCCAGAAGATCATGGTGCACATTTGTACAACTGAGAACATAGATTCAATTAAGCCGGTATAGAATCCAACCTTCTCTTCTGGAACGTCCATACTACGAACCATTGAGGGCACGAAAGGGAAGATACAGAACATGCCTATGGGATCAGCAATGCGTGCAAAGCAGACCCAAAAGATTTGCCTGAAATCTAGGGGCAGATCCTCATCGTCGCCCTCGTTGATGTTTGTCGCTGGACCATTCCCGAAAACTCCGGCTTCATTTTGCTGAGGTGATGATCCAGTTGTCCCCGGAGCCAGCAGAGGAGTGGCTTCATTGGCCGTGGTCTCGGCGTGAGATTTGATAGCTCCAGGCAAGGTGGATGTCATAGTCCAGATTTGGACTGGGTTGAAACTCGGAGATATGATATACTTGACAGATGCTGCTGAGATGTGGAGAGACGGGCTTTACAAAGAGGAGGAGCCTGGGAAGCACAGGGCGACAGATGGCGTCAATTGGGATGATAGAACCAGCGAGTGAGATTTTAGATGGTCGTTGGTCTTCCCACAAACTCCAGGTCTACCTGACCAACTGCGCCTTCATTGTTGCTTCACAAGGCGATACGGGTCACTGAAACCAAGGGCGCTCGAGCAGAGATGGCTTTGTACCAGTGTCCGAGGAAGGTAGATTGTAGTGATATCTTCATCGCCGATACCGGACCGGTATCGCCCTCCATGTGCAAACAGAATGCTAGTCCCGATTTGAATTCCTCTGGCTTGGCTTGGGCCCGGGCTTTCCGCCCTTCAATTCATGTAATAGATCTGAATCCCCTCACTGCTGCGTCCGATTTTCACTGCCGTTGTAGTCCCGGGTGGCTTTGGCGTTGTGAGGGAGATGATGCATGCGGACAACGACAAACTGCCACCATGGAAGTCGCACGGCTTCGACAGGACGAGCATCCTTTCACTCCTCATCAATCTGCAAGGCGTCCGAAGCGGCCTCTGCTACGCGCCCTGTGTCTCTCGCTACTGCTGTGTACACTGACACAGCATGCCCTCAGGTGTTGGCATTACTCAGGGTGACAACAAGAAAGTACGTATACGTGCGAAATGAAGCTTGAGGACTGAGTATGATACAGAATGTCTAAGTAGGTATCTGAGTTACATGACGGATGCCTGAGGTCTGCTTGTCAGGCATGTATGTTGAATACCGCGGGAATATGAGCAGTCGCTCATATTCTAGTCTTTTTGGCTTAGTTGGTACGGGAGTCTCAATAAGTTCATGACACCGCTAAAGAATCACATGATATAGCAATCGATTCGAAGATGAGAACCTGCCGTGAGCATAAAACGAACACGATTCTATGCGGGATAACGATCCGCCCCTAGGACAAGGATCGAAAAGGACGAGGCAGAATCAACAGCTGGTACCACAGTACACTATGTACCTACCAGCATGCCAAACCTCGTGGAACCTCCTTGCGTTGACAGGACCGTATATCAGGATGAAGGGTGCGCCGATTCCTCCGAGAATTTTCATACTTTGAGAATCCAATTGATCTTTGATTTGCCAGCCCACTCCGACAAGTTTCAATCTTCTTCGTCGAAAAAAGCCTATCTCCACATTAGTTCTCTCAAGGTACACCAGACGCACGCCCCTACTGCGACAAACAATATCCGTCGGGACTTCTTCTGTTGCAATTGCAAGGAGCATGCAGTTGATCGTCCTTTGCCTTCGGGCTTTCCAGGCAAGTTAAAAGCTCGGGGCCGACACTGTTCGTACTAATACTGCTATAGCTCCTCTTCTCTATCGTTGTCTTCGGACTCTCGGTGGATATTAGCAAAGAGATGTGCAACCACCACGATTGTGGCAATGCCAACAGCAAGACTGCTGGGTTCACGGCATCGGCAGGTGGCTTTGGCATCTTCGTAAGCGTGATTGGTATTCTGGCTCTTTTCTGGGATCATGTCAAGCCTACCGTCACAATAATCCTGGATGCAATTGCGGCTTTCTTCTTTCTTGCTGGTGGTGTCGTAAGTATATCATTCCACCTTTCCTACCTGTTCCTTCACATCACAGCCGGTCCTTCTCAATCCCTTCCTACCTACAACCTATGACTAGGCAGGACTAGTGATTCGCACGAAACAGGACATTCAAATTGTCAGACTTCCGGACAATCCAAAATTCGAGAAGGTCAGAAATTCAGCGATGTCGATATGTAGTTGAGGAATGGCTACACAAACGCTAAATCCTGCATGCCCATTCATCGTAGGGATCATCGTACATGTACTGATTCCGATTGTAGGCTGTTGCAGGGCAGCTAAAAGGTTTCAAATGCAGCAACCTCGACAGATTTTCCCCATCAAATAGCTATTACTATGAATACTATTACTACGACAATGTACTGAAACGCCTTTGCACGCAAAATGCGGCCGACGCTGTCTTCTGCTTTTTCAGCTTCGTCATATGCCTCGCGCTTGTGGCATCTGGCTTCATCAAGCGCAAAGAATATCGTTCGAGCATCGCCTGACCGCTTCTGTACACGGGCGGGCGAGGGTCGAGGGTCGAATCAGGGAAATGCTGACGAGAAAGGATATAAGACTGAAGTAAAGGCAGAAAGAAGATTTCAAGAGTCGCTCATTGTACTATCCATAGGCCAATACACAAAAGTGCGGGGACTAAGGTTGCTCGCAACATTTCTGTCCCTTTCCGTCCGTAGGGCTCAGCGCAATATTCAGAGTCCATCTTTAGACTCTCATCCATGTTCATCTTGAATTGGGGAACCTCAAAAACGATAGGCATATTAGAATTCTCGAGGCGGGAAGCTTCAAGGTGATATCCAGACTCGACCTTGAGACCTCTTCCAGAGCTGCCAGTGTTCGTAAGTGGCGATAGGAGAGTTAGTCGCCAGTCACGATCGTATATTTTTCTGCTGAGTATCGACGCTACACATGGGAAAAACCTTTCTTATGTGGTCCTTACAGCCCTAGTCCGAAATCGATGAAGCCAAATTTCTGAAGGAACCGGTCTCGATGTCGCCAGGAAATCGGTATCGGCGGCATATCGAAGACTCAGAAAGGAAACGACATCTCATCTGTAAACGCGGAAAGTGCTCACAGCGATCTCGGTCTAGTCGAACTGACCGCATGGAACCCAAACCTCACCACAAACACAGATCAACAGTCCATCAGAATGGCGCCCAAAGTATTGACATTCCTTCGAACAGTCCAGGTAAAGAGGTTTTTCGTCTGACCTATTCGGGCGACTCTCACAACCTCACAGCTCCTAGCTGCAATTCCCACTCTTGCGCTTTCAGCCGTTGTCTTAGCCAGAGTCGAAGACCTGAGGACGAATACACAATGGCGAATGCTCACAGCAGAGGCACTTGGCACCACCACTGGGGCTTGGGGAGTCATCACCGCCGGCATTGGATTGCTAGACCTCTTTTTCTATCACGACGACGAAACCGTCTTCTGCATACTCGTCACCTTTCTGTTGGATGGACCGGCATTGCTCCTCCTCTCTGGCGCGGGGATTGTGAGTACATTGTTTAGAGATTGCCAAAGGTGCTCGCGGCGCTGACGGATTCTTGAGTATATGCTCCACGCCTTACCGCTAAGATTAACTTGTCGTACCTTTGGGACCCAATTCGGGCGCGTCGATGAGTTGTTGTGTGGAATGGATCGAGCTGTAGCTGCATTTTGCCTCGTCGGAAGTCTTGTTACTTTCATTCTTCTAAGAATCATTCTCCTCAATCACAAGGCTTCTTAAAGATTTGTACCTATTCTCTCCGCCTGCATGACAACACAGCATTGCTCATCAACGGAATACCCTCATGCCGAAACCAATGCCAACAAGTGTCTAGCGAGCTCTTTAAAGTTGCCAACAAATTAGCGCCGTCGACTTGAGAAATAAAAGTATGGGCGGGTTTCGGCTTTGCACCGTAACCATGCGTTTCTCAAGGCCAGTCATCATGTCTTTCATGGACTCGAACGGCTCTCTACGAGCACTGCCATGTATGAAGTCTAGTATCTCGCTGCCACGATCCATGTACCCAGCCTGATAAGCTGTTTAAAGCGCCGATCTTCGTTCTCTCCGTGCTGCAGGCTGGCCTCCGGTAAAGGCTTGGATATATACGGGATGCCGCTGATCATTCCGCTCATCTATGATCTCCTGATTTCTTCCTCATCGCTCCCTGCGCCCTCTCTCTAGTCGATCGTGAAATTCCGTTTGTTGGTAACCAGTCTGATTCATGTCCTCAAATGCGAGCCTTCTATAGAGTCGGCTGGCGGTATGATCCGCAGAATCTTCCCCTTCTTCATCATCTTCTTTTTCTTGGTTCTTGGTAAGGTCATGGTTCCAAGACTGATCATCGTGTTGATAGTGATGGAGATCAGATAGATCAGAGCCAGGCTCAATCGAGCCACTGCCATATCGTATTGTGGGAGAGTTTACTTCGAACATTTGATCCCGGTCTCTTCTGAAAGTGTGTCTCTCGCTCAGAATTGAGCACCATGGTCGTACCTGAGGGCACCAGTGCGGCATGGAAGGCGCGACCTCTCGTTTCCCTTGTTCTCCTCTTCAACGGACTTGATGTGTCAGACCCACTCTCGTATCTGGCTCTTTTGGAAACATCTCCATCGTCATTTCCAGGTAAATTGTGATGTCGAACTCACCCTAGCCGACCGACCCGGGGTAGGCGCAAAATCTCCTGCTCCGTTCTCAAACTTCCGAAAGTAGAACGTGCGTATTGCTAGGTGGAGAGTTCACTGTGGCCCTCGCTTTTCGAGTGCGTCTCGTATGGCCTGGAGATTTCAACAGGGGCTGGGAAGTATCTTGCGGCAGAGGTTTTGAGTACTTTCTGGGCGCTCCTTATCTCCAGTCGATACCATGGCAATGGGAAGATGAATTGGAAATCAACAGCGCATGAGAAAGTATAGTAATTTTTCCCGCCATTCAAGTGCAGATTTGAGACAGGAAAATATTGATTTTCGGATTGTTCGCGGTGTTGAAGAGAGGAGATTCCGTAAGGAGCACAGTGGAACAAGACAAAGAACCGAAATGATGCTTGTTCGAAGTACCCGCTTGACTGAGATTCCATGTCTATAACATTTCTTTAACGGATATAAGGTGTCAAAGACGATGAAGGAGAGGAGACATCGCGCAAAAGTCATGGACTTCGCAGCCTGGTATTGCCTCCTGCTCAGG